>QUSF01000005.1:25646896-25803490 GCA_003676055.1 Chloebia gouldiae
CTGCAACTTCTACTATTCCCCAAATGTTTTGTTAAAAAAACCAAAACAAGAAAACCATGGGGGATTTGCTTAATACATCCACAATAAACAAAATGCAACAGCTGCCTAACTTTGCCATGCAATAACAGAGAGTAGGTTAATAGGCAGTTACTATCCATTTGAAATGGTAGGAACTTTGTCAGCAGGGTGCCATTATCTAATTTGACCTGGATGTGAAAGTTTACTTATTATTTTTTGCAAAACAATTATTGTCTGCTGATTCAGATAGAGGACACTTCCATGGAACAGTATCATTAATGGCCTCCATTCATTCATAAAGCCAGAGTTCTAAGAACAAAACTGCCACAGGACAGAAAATCTCTAGGTTTCCAATCTGCAAGGTATCTGCCTTCAGGCAGTTGTTAAGAGGACAGGCACAGTTGCAGAATAAATGTCACTGATTTTGAACTGGGCTAAAATATTCTCTATTAAGACAGAACTAACATATTCAAGAATTTGAAGTGACACTTCAGCATTTTATGTTCTTGGGCAGCTGAGCTTCTCCTGGGATATCTTATTAAGAGTCAAATCTCTACCATAAGCGATAGAACTGAATCCAAATAATTCCATGTTGGAATTTGTCTTCACTAAGGAAAACTTATGGTAGAGGCAGAAATGAAAGGAAGTTTCTTTCATTTAGTTAGAACATTATCTCATTATATGTATTAGATGGTTAAAATAATCTTATGCTCCTACCTGTTTACCTTCATCAAGATAGCCTGTATTAACTACAAACTACCTTGTTCCTATCAGGATTTTATCACTTTAAGGTACTCTATATCTCCTAAAGTAAATATTTTCCTTAGAGCAAAAGAGATGCATTTGCTCACATATATTAATTTCCAAGTTTACTTAATGAACACATCATCCTGAGATGTAGAAATAAACACTTGGAAACTAAGCATTTAAAATGTCAATTTGAAAGAAAAGGAGAAAAAAACCCCATCAGTTATTATTTTATTTCAACTATTTAATACTATAAGTAAAATTTAGTTGAGTTATTTTTGTATTTTATGGGTTTTGTGATATCAAGTTATCAGTCCGTTTCACATTACTAAATTCTGGGGGAAAAGTCATTACAACTCTCCAGTGATTCTAAATAAAAACTAGTACTTTCATTCTACTGGAAATTTTGAGATATCTTGTTTGCTCTGATTCAGAAATTTTAAATGTTAAAATATTGGATCTTGTGGCAGGAAGGAATTTCTAAGTAGATCTAATATTAAGTACAAGCCTGAATCTTAGGCAAGTTCCAATCATTTAATAATGTTACTCTGATGAAAAAACACTTTTACCTGTCAAGGCAGACTGTACTCCATTGGCCATGGAATTCATTTACCAGAAGTTAATTGCTTGCCAATCACAAGTGATTTACGAACCTGTTTTCCTCACGGTGACTGACCTTCAATTAATGTAAGATTAAAACAATATAAAAATCCATTTTATTTCTTTCCTAAAATAGCTTCCTAGAGGCCTTTTTCTCAAGTACAGATATGTACAATACCTATCCTATTGAGACATGAATATTTTACAAAATTTTCTCATACCACAACTCAATGGCTTCAAAATTCTACAATATATAAATATCTTGCAGGTATCCTGCTTAGTGTCAGTTTACCTCACCATTTGTTACACAAAAACTTCTAGTTACAGCAATCCTTGTGCTTGACAGCTGTTAAAAACATCTGTGGATTACTCCAACTGCTTGTAAAAATAAATTAGGGAACTTGTTATGGCCTAAACTCACTAGCACTTATTTATTAATTAGATTTCAGTAACTAGTTTCTGAACTTGAATAACTTGTATGCCAGATGTCTTATGCTGAAACAAGAAGCCAAGGAGATGGGGGAAGGGAGCAGAAGTGAGTGATGTGCATTTAAAAACAGCTGTGTAGACTACCATTTTTAAGGAAAATTCTTTGTTTATTGTGTGTCTATTTGTACCTGTCACATGATAGAATCGAATTATTTAGATAGGAAATGAGCAGATAGCAATTTGGTTGTTGCTGAATGGGAAAGGCCTTCTTTTGCTTTCCTGTAAATTCTGACCTCTGGGGTTTTTTTAGTCCCTTTAAAATCCACCTATCACTTCTATTTTTTAACATTTCATACCCTCTCTCGCTGGAAATGGGGCCACATTCTTTCCCAGTGAATAACACCAGCAACAAAAGAAACTCAAATTTAGAAAGCCACAGGCCATCTTACAGTTTCAGTGACATAAAAGGGCAGTCATTCCTTCTAACAGGACAGCCTACAGTCTCCAATTTATTTAAGGACTAGGCAGACATTAGTACCTGTCAAATTCATGACAATTCCAAGTTCAAAGAATAAGGGAATCATATCTTAAGACAAGTTCCACTCCACCCTGCTCTAGCTTATAACATTCAGATTGGTATCTGCAACCTGATACACACAATTCAGGATGGAGCAGAGGAGGTGTCATTTGGATCTGGGCCCATCTGTAATAGACAACTTATGAAAAACCCAGACAAACAAGCAAACCAACCCCAAACAAAAACAGTTGATACAACCTAACATGAAAACATGTTTAAGCTTTTTTTCAAATGGATGATCAAACATGAACTATTTCAACTGCTTTATTCCTCTGATTACATTCCACAAGACCTGGAAGAATGAACAAGCTAACTTAAAAAAACATTGAAATAGGAGTAGTTCATATTTTCTGTGTAGTTCTTAAATTTCTGAGTTGGGTATTTCTTCTTGCTTATTTTCCATGTACAAAAAATAAATTAAATATACTACATGGCAGAAGAGTAGAAAAGGAAAAGATATACTGTATATTACACATTCAGCAGAATAAATTACCAATTTCCCCCTCAATCCATTGTGCTGGGCTTGGGTGGGTAGAGTTTATTTTCTTTACAGTGGCTGGTATGGGGCTATGTTTTGGATTTATGCTGAAAGCAGGTTGATAATGCAACAGAGCTTTTTTTGTTATTGCTGAGCAGCCCTTACAAAGTGTCAAGATACCTTCTGTGAGGAGGCTGGAGGTGCACAAGGTGTTGGGAAGGGACACAGCTGGAGCAGCTGACCCCAGCTGACCAAAGGGATTTTCCAGACCATACAGTGTCATCCTCAGTATGTAAAGCTAGGGAAAGAATAAGAAAGTGGGGGGACATTTTGAGTGATGGCGTTTGTACTTCCCAAATACAAATATGTTTGTACTTCCTACATACAAATGAAGCCTTGATTTCCTAGGGATGGCTGAACACCTGCCTTCCCATGGGAAATGGTAAATGGATTCCTTGGTTATCTTTGCTTGTGTGTGAGGCTTTTGCTTTACCTAGTAAACTGTCATAATCTCAACCCATAAATTTTCTCACTTTTACTCTTCCAATTCTCTTTCCCATTCCACTGTGAGAGAATGACTGAGCAGCTGTGTGGGACTTGGTTGCTGGCTGGGGTTAAACACAACATCCATAAACCTGTTGGTAATTATTTTCCTCAGCAGCATTATGCAATTTGTGATTTTGATGACTCTTAAAGAAACATGTTTTTGGACTTTCCTAGTTGTTTCTGGTTATACATGTAGTCTTCAAATTCACTAATTATAAAAGGCAAATACAAGTAAATCTGTATCTAAATTATGCTTAAACCCATTAATGGGGTGAAATAGAAAACAAACATTTCCGTAATTTAAGCTTGTTTCATTTATTTTTCAAAACTTTACACAGTCAGGTTCACTGCTTTAGTGACTGCAGCCACCATCACACATATATTCTTCCGAGGTCTCAGCAAGAAGACTAATGCAGCATCAAAACAGCAAGCAGGACATATGAATACAGAAATAAAAGCTCCCAATATATTTTGATGTAGCTTTCTAGCTGACCTGAAACTCCCCTTCATATGTAAATGGAGGGCAAAAGAAGTCCACAACAATCTTCTTTTTAACTTTGAATTTTAATAGTACGCTCTGTTTTCAAAAATCTTCTTGCAAGTTTGTTCAGCTAGCTTCCAAAGATATTATTATAGTGGCTGTTAAATATGGAAAGCCAAAATCAAAACTGAAAGGAACTTTTATATGAAGTAAATAGCAATGTAGGTGTAACTCATTTTGAGATACATAACAGAACATTTAATTATATTGTTATCCGAATTTGGCTTCTCAAGTTCATCTTGAATTTGGCATAATTGTACTTACAGATCACAAATCATGATATTTAAAAGATACTTAAAATTCACTCAGAGCTATTTATTTCACCTTCTATCTCTGCATGTTTTGTTTCCTTACATGGAACTCCTCCTGCCCAGACACCTGCACATTTTCTACTACATGTGTTCATCTTTGTTCATTCCATTTCTCCTGTTCATTCATACCTTTTTCTGAGTTCCCATTTCCCACACCCAGCAGCAGGTCAATAGACAAATCTTTTAGAAAGGAACAGAGAGACAAACACCAAAATAAGGTATTGGTAAGACAGAAAAAATATTACTGCAAGTTTGCTTAAATTCAGGAAACTATAGAGGCTTTTGGGTTTTTTTTTTTGCTCATAGATTATGTCAGCATTTGTGTACTTCTTTTAGTGTTATTTTGTACCTGCTATATGAAGGAGCTTCTTTAGGGGATTTAAGGATCTATTGCTTTCTTCCCCTAGAAGTAACATTATTCTGTCCTTACTATATTCAGAATCTGATAGACTTGTCAACATGTTTTTTCATTTAAATAGAAAAATTCACGCCTAACAGTGAATCTAGGCAGCTGAATGATACTGAAAATAGATGAAAAATATGGTTCATTCCAGTTTTCTTCTGGATTAGAGGCAGCTGCTGAGCAGATCTTGAAGGTTTAAAAATTGATTAAATATAGGTCAATGGCATTTCATAAACAAAATCTGACTACATCTAAAATAGTGACTTAAATGTTAACATAGTGGCTAAAAGTCTTTTTCTGCCTTAGTAAAGGATTTAGATAAAGGAATTTTACAATTTTAGCGAGTGCTTCCCTATAAATGATTAGGTATAAGTATGCAGTGTCTGGAAGATAAAAACCACAGTATAGAGATATACTTAAGAAAGCGAGTGTTCATGCGCTTGATACAGTGTAGTTATAGTATATTACACAGAGTACACATAAGCTTGCCAAATTCAGATATGCTATAAATAGTGCTATTAGATGCTGGTGAAATTCTAAGTGGACACATACCAGTCTACTTTACAAGCAGTAATCCCTCTGCTTAGTATAGTATAGTATCACTTTCATTGATCACTCCATCATCATGGACATTTTTATATTGCATCATGAAGAATTTTTGGCTAAAAATCTGTATATTATGAACACAGTTTTTATATTACTAAGCATTTTTGTCAAGACTACACTTTTCTCATTTCTCTATTTGCTTGTGATTTGTCTAGGTTACTTCTAGGCTTGTTTACTCAGTATTTGATATTCTGTGCTCTCTTCAGACACAATTCAATGTCTGCTTTGTCAAGCACCCTCACAAGTACTAGCTCAAATAACCTTATTTAGCATCTCTGCTGCCACATATACTGAATTTAAGAAAATTTTCTTCTGCTGATACTCAGTACTCCCTGCTGCTGGATCACTATGTCGTCAGTGTGCTGCTATTGTCATGCTAGTTGATTATCTGGATGCAAACATCCAGTGCATTAACTGAAGTAGAATTGTAAGGATGAAGTGAATGGAGCAGCACAAATGAAAGAAGTAATTCTATTTCATAAATTCAAATGCAACTTGTTTTTTACGAGGGTTTGAATTTCCAGGTTTGATATTCAGGTTCCAAAATGGCGTAGTGGTGTAATGTTCTAATGATTATCCCCTTGAGCCATTCACAGAACACATTGACTGGATCATCATTAGTTGCTCCCCCAGTGCATAAACCTATATGATCAATATATTTCCTGACTTTGTTCAAAGGCAAACGATAATGATTCTGTTGCTCACACAGTCATACACACACACTTTGATGCTTCCCTGCATTTGACAAATGCAACCCTTTCTTAAGCCTCTGAATACACCACATAACCTATCCATCAACGTCAAATGACCCCGTCCTTAGAGCACAGCTCTGAGGCTGCACATCCATTCATTAAATGTCTTTCTTTGACCATAATGGTAAATTCCAAGTTCGTATGAATTTGTAGAATTTCATATCATTCTCTTCTTTACTGCAAGCAGCAGACATTATATCTGTTGGAAGAATTAGCAACAGCAGCATCATAAATACAATAAATACTTTTCACAAAAGAGTCTCTTAATCAGAACTTTTAAGTACCACACATGTTCTTATTTTTTAATTGATCATAGGACAGTTCTTATTTAATGAGGCAGGGGGAGAAACTCATTGTTTTGCCTCCAGAAAACAGATGCCATGGGCTAAATATACTACCAAACTTTCCCAATTTCCCCGATAGTATTTCCTCTAAGCAGTCCCGTACACTCAGAATTTCCCTGAATCTGCCTTGTTATTTGAAAAAATATGTGAATATAAAGAACCATGTGCTACTATTAAAAATAAGGTAACTGCAAACTTCCTTGTAGCCTGGGTAGGACAAAAAAAAAATCTCAGAAAGACTTCACAGAATGGAAAAGTTGAGTTTGAAATGGACTTCTTTTAAATAACCTTCAGCTGATGACATAGCAGTCTGTCACAACATCTGCTGTATGCCAAGTATTAGAGAGAAATAAAGGGCTAATGAAAGACACAGGGTATTCTTGAGTATGCCATAAATAAAATAACTTTACTTTATAAAAATAGTGTATTAGCTAGCTTCATTATTAGTGGTCTAGCTAAAGAGACTGTTCATAAATTCAGTTTACCTGGGATCAGATTTACCCAATCAGAACCTGTCCAATAGAAACTAGAAAATTTTGAAGAATAGTTGATCCATCCACCGCTTCCCTTATAAAAGCCTGTAAAAAAATCACCATGGAAGTAGAAAGATTTCACTGGTGAAATGCCTAAATTTTTGCTGTAGCAACTTATCAATGTGACTTTTGAGAAATTATTGACTGTGACAAAGAAAATTGAAGCTTTTGTGATATGGTGCAAGCAAAGACACATCTTCTGGACAGAAAGGGTGATAAATGCACATATTAAATATATTATTGGAGAAAAGTAGACTTGGTTGTCAGAAATTAATAGGTGTAAATGTATGTGCTTTGGACACATTAGGAACAGAGATGGAAATAACCTTGAGAATGTAATTATGGAGTGAATGGTGACAAGTCATCATAATTGAGAGCAGCTAGAAAGGAGGTGGATAGATGACATGCAGTAGGCTGCTGTAACTTCAGTTTCTGAATGTTCAAAACTAGCAATAGATCATGGAGGCTTCTAAAAATTCTCCTGTGAAATCACCAATCTGCAGGTGCCAATAAATTGATTTTACTTCACTTGCAAGCAAATAAAAGAAGCACAATCATTTTGTCAATAGAGTGGTTTGTAAATTTAAAATGTATTCATAAATATACACTTTTTCACAATGGCTTAAATGTTATGTATAGTGACAATCTTCGCCATTTCTGGATGTGTCAGGACACTACAAAACTTCAGTGGCAAGTGTAATTGTCCCTGGCAAGTGTATATATATATAAAAACATTATATATATGTCTATATGTGTGTGTGTGCGTGTGTATGCTGGGGAACTAATGAATCAAGAGCAGCCCTGTACAAAAACTGTTTGGGGGTGCTGGTGGACATAACCCAGCCATGGGCACTCACAGCCCAGAGAGCCAAGCGTGTCCTGGGCTGCACCCAGAGCCCCGCGGGCAGCAGGGGAGGGAGGGGATTCTGTCCCTCTGCTCTGCTTGGTGAGAGCCCACCTGGGGTGCTGCAGCCACCTCTGGGGCCCCAGCACAGGAAGGACATGGATCTTTTGGAACCAGTCCAGAGAAAGACCATGAAGATGATCAGAGGGCTGGAGCATCTTTCCTGTGAGGAAAGGCTGAGTGAGCTGGGGTTATTCAGCCTGAAAGAAGACTCCAGGGTGACCTTGTAATAGCCTTCCAGTACCTAAAGGGGACTTACAAGAATGAGGCTGGCAGACTTTTTAGCCCGTTGTGATAAGACAAAGGGTGACAGTTTTAAACCAAAAGAGTGTAGATTTAGTCTAGATATAAGGAAAGTATTTTTTATCAGGAGGGTGCTAAAACATTAGTACAGGTTCCTTAGAAAGGTAATGGATATCTCATCTGTGGTAACATGCAAGGTCACACTGGACAGGGCTTGGAGCAACCCGATCTAGTTGGAGATGTCCCTGCTTACTGCAGGAGAGCTGGACTGACTAGATGACCTTTAAAGTCCCTTTCTACCCTAACTATTCTATAATTCTGTGATAACTGCCCTATTTCCAAGCATGATTCAGAATAAAGGCATTTTTAGGCAACACATGGAGAAGCCCTCCTTACCACAACCAGAGCAAAAATAGCATTTAGACAAATCATGGCTAGGGATCAGTTTCAAAAGAGTTTATCATCCATACAATATGTGGTCCTTACCTTTATTCAGAACTGGTACTATTCCATGAAGACTCAGTGAGCAGTGAGATTCTTCCACAGGAGCACTTTGTGTCTCCAACTGATTGTCTTTATGACATAAGACACAGAAGTCCTCCTGCACTCTTCTACCGATTTTATCTTCTCAATGTAGAAAACGGGAGACATACAAGTCCTTGGTTTTCTGGCAAAGCTCACTTCCTGGGCTGTTCTAAGAGTAATTTCACTGTAAATACCCCCTGGAATGGAACACCTTTTGGAGCTTTTTCATTATAGCAATGCACATTGTCAAGAAACTCACCTCTGACCCACCTCACTTTACAGCAGATGTAAAATACATCAATTATTAAAACAGGCAGTTAAAACAATTAGGTGGTGCTATCGAAGATATATTATAATGCAATGACAGATATTACTTATTGCAGTTCACAACACAGTGTCATGTCTTAATGTCACTGTTTACTTCTTAGTCATTGTTACTATCTATGTTTACTGTCTTTATAATAAAGACCTGAGGAGAACCACCAAGCAGTTTCTGGAAGCATGTGAGCATAGCTTAATTTGATCAACATGAATTAAAGGATTTTCTGTGCTTGAAGTAATCACTCCATACTCTCTTCTGTTTCACCCAAAGAATGTTTTGTTCTGAAAACCCTGTGCTGCATTATTTTCCCTACCAGTAAAACCACATTTTTCCTTCCTTGATCATTTCCCTGAACCTGTCCTATCACAATACAAAAAAAGAAGTGCCTCACAAAGCTGACACACACAGGTATTCAGCATCCTTTATGTCAGTCTGTTTATGAATAACAATTGCAATCATAGTCTAAAATATAATCAAAACAAACAAGGGCAGATTGGAGCAAACACATTCCAATAAAAATAATGTGAGTGAAGGTAATAAAATTCTGATGCAAACAGTAAAATCTGGGTAAAGACTAAAGGACTCGGTAATATTATTAGACAGAGCCATCCAGTAAAACCCAAGGGATCATGTGAACCTGGCTACAGCTGTACAAGCACAGTCCAAGTCAGATCTCAGCTGCTTGCTGAAATTAGAAGGGTGAAGGTCAAACAAGCAAAAGCAACAAACCTGTAATTGTATCTGATGAGAGCAGATTTCAAGACTATTCAGATTAAGGAGTATCACAGGTCAGATTATCTGAAGCTTTTATGTTTTGACATTCTGAAAATGCCATGCATATATTCAAACTAATTGGCAGTTAAGTGTTCATTCATATGTCCCTTAATTGGATGTGGTATCAGATCTACATGCTCTGTTTTAGCCCTTTAGAATTTCAAATGGTGCAGAAATTCAAATCCCACTGCTTCTCTTCTGAGAAAAGATAGAACCATTACCTAATCAGCCCATGATTACAGAAATTTACACCTACTCCTCTCAGCCACTTTGCTGATATGATTTGTCCAAGACTCACTCAAAACACTACATATCTGGCTAACATACTGCTGACTAATCACTCATTATCCATAAAAGCAGGAATCTTGCATTAATTCCTTGATAGTCAACCTTCCACTGATGCCTTTCAAGACCTTCTGTGTTATTCTAACTTCACTATTTATCTGAAATCTGAAAGCAGACAGAGAGGTCTTGGTCCACAGCCAAGAATACTTCAGGGTGGGGAGTCACAAAGAACTTTCCTAAGATGAAACAGAATTTTAACTGAATGAGCAAACCTTGCCTGGCTCTCTTAAGTCAAATCTTTGAATTGCCCTGTCTAACTACATGCTACTTTCAATGTACATATTCCTTACAATGCAAGACAGTATCTTACTCTTTGGTGAAAAATAAAAGTGATTAGAATTGCATACTAGAGGCTTTGCATTGTGTTTGTCTTATACTAAAAGCAAGTTGTGGGACAGTAGCCCTTAACCATTATGTTCTTAGTCCTACTTCACAACCCATTGTATAAACAATTCTAAGCAAAAATAGTGTCAGTTTGTGGAAAAAAAATCTTGTAACTACAAGATTACAACAAGAAGTCATGATATTGTAGATCACACTAATGATATACATAACACAGTGCTTTTCAATAACAAACAACTAAAGAACATTTGAAAACAAATATTCAAATCCATTAAATTCAGAGACTTAGGTGAAATTTCTGGAATGCAAACCTGTAGTACTTCAATTCTGCCCAAAGAGAAGTCTGCCTAACATCTTTCTAGCTTTATGTTTGGTTCACGAAAAACCCATAGCAATGGACTCTTTAAATTTATTTCTTGCTTCTTACTGACTTAGATTATTTTTCTATTTAAAGTGAAAAGAGCTCATATAGGTTTTTGATACACATACTTTATTTAGTTACAGAATAATCTTCTAGGAGTTGTTCCTAATTTATTATGCTAATAGAAGTGTATTAAAAATAAGGAACCTACACCAAATGGCTTATATTAGTAACTTGATTGGAGAAGGAAGCACCTTATGTAACAAATTTAAGGATAAAAGACCCAAATATGTTCAATGTATGTAACTTCTGACAGTACATCTTATTTGATTGACAAAAAGTTAAAGCTGATAGCTAGTCTCAGTACTTCAACATTAAGGCAAATCTAAATGGACCCTTTAGTTCAGATTCTGAAAAAAGATTACATGCTTTATTTACTAAAATCAATAAAATCTTAGGGTCACCTGTCTATTGTCAATGCCCAAATCCATTGATCCTTAAGCTGGGAGAGAATAATTTTATCTAAGTCTGGATTGACAGCCAGATTTCAATGCCTGGTCTGATGACACCCTTCTAAATTTCAAAATCAGTGTCTGAGATCCTCCAAGTTCATTGCAACTCTCAGTTACTTTCACTATAATCCTTCTAAGCTGGTTTCATAGAGGCTGTGGACACTCAAGGCTTTAACTCCCCTAGGACAACACTGCAGGGAAACAAGGAACACAAGTGTAGGAGAGCAATTTCCTACCCACATGCTATCACACCTGAAGCTCCAAAAAGCTTTTCGGTCTTTGTATGCTTTCCAGCCGCACCTTGTAAAGCTGGAATTTGGCATACTTCACCATAATCTTACTTACCCCTATCCCATCCCCTCACCCTCCTGCACCTTTCCTTTGCCACTGCCGGGCCATGCTAGCTACCACCCTGCTGTGCCTAGCGAGGCTCCTGTTAACCTGTGCAATCCCCATGGAGAGAAACATCCCTCCAGGGAGACTGGTCCTGACCTCCTACCTTCAACTTGCTCTAAAGAAAATTCATTAGAGATTTGCAAAATTAAGCAAAATAATTCTTTTAGCTGGTTTGAATAACAAAAATAACCAGCTGAAGACCCGAAATTAGTCTTGATCAGCGAAAAGTCATCTTTCAGCTGTCACACATCTTCTCTGAGCACCATGGGCATCTAGAAAACATTTCATAGCTACCTACATTTCAAACACGACATGGTACATACTGCAGATTCAAAACAAACAGATATATCCCACTTTGTTATTGCCTTTCCAGACACACCCCATCCCTTCGAAATACGAATATTAAATTAGAAAAACATTTTGCACGGAAGGATTTCGTGAGCTGGCTGGCGAGGTCTGCATATTCAAGTTTCTCCTTAAGATTTATAACCGAAGTGTGGATACTACTCTTTCCCCTCATCTGCCTGAAGAAGAACTGCTCACTCTCGCCTGCCAGCGCACTCTCCGTGCCACCCCACACACCGTTTCGCACACCGTCTTCTCTGTGATGCTGACCAGGCCCCAGATGCCTGAGGGACCAGCCCGCGCAGCCATGAGCGGCCCGAGCTCCGTAAGGAAGCAGCAAAGTAACTCTCGCCTTCCCGCCCTGCAGCTGGGAAGCCGCAGGCTCGCTCGCTGACACTGCTGGCAGGCAGCCGTGCCCTCGCGGCCCGGGAGGAGCCCGCCCGGCCCGGCTGCTCCGGGCGTTGAGGCGCCAAGCTGAGGCAGCGCCGCGCCGCGCCGGCCCTCCCCGCGCACGGCTCCGCGCGGTGCCAGACTTACTGGGCGGCCTCGCCCTCAGCCCGGGGCGGGGGCTGGGGGCTCCTGGCGGGGCGTCGCCGCCGGCCGCGGGCGGGCAGGGGAAGGGGAAGGGGCGGGGGCGACGCGCAGGCTCCTCCCGGGCTGCGCTTCCCTGGGCGGGCGGAGAGCGGCGCTGGGTCCCCGCGGCGCACGCTCCGCCCGAGCCTCCCCCTCTCCCGGCCGCCGCCGCCGCCGCTGCTGCCGCCACCGAGCCGCTCCCCCTCCCCCAGCCAGCGCTCCCGAGCAGGAGCTGCCGCGCCGCGGAGCAGGAGGCGGCGGGAGCGCCCAGGGCAGCGGCCGGCGGGGTGGCGGCGGAGCGGCGAGGACCACCCGGCACGGAGGCTGCTCAATGCTGCACCTTCCGGAGCTGCATGAGGTAAAGGCGGCTCCGGGTCCCGCTTCCCCCCGTGCTCGCTCCCCGCTCCCCACGGCCGCGGGGGTGTGTGCGCGGAGCCGGGGCTGCGGGGGGCTCTTTGTGGGCCCGGCCGAATGCGGGGCGGCGGGGCGGGTGGCGGGGGTGCGGGGCGAGGGCTGAGGGGACATGAAGTTGCGGGAACAAATGGAAAGTGGCGAGTGGCCGGGCCGCCTCTCCGGGGGGGCTCCTGGAGGCGCGGGAGGGCGGGTGGGGGGCTCTGAGGGAATGGGGGGTTCGCGGGGGGGTTTTGTTTGCGCTCGCCGCCGCCTCCCTCCCTTCCTCCCTCCCTCCCCCTCTCCTGTTGGCTTCTCTGCCTCCCGATAGTTTTGAGGCCTAACTGTTTAGGCCTCGTCTCCCGGCTCCGGGGCCGGTGTGCCGGCTCTGAGCCATCTCCTGGCGCCGGGAACGGCGTCCCCGGCCCGCCCCCCGGGCCGTAAGGGGCCCTCGGCCGCGGGGTATCCCTCGATTGGGCCCCAAATTTCATTGTAAAACCGTCGGCTGCGAACTAACAGTGTTGGGCTGGAGCAGCCCCGCAATGAAAGGAGGCGCCGGAGGGGAGCGGAGAGGCCCGAGTCGCGGGGAGCGGCGGCGGGCCGGGCCTCGCTCCCGCCGGGATGCGGCGGGGGCAGCGCTGGGGGGCGCGGCCGGCGGGGCGATAGCCGGGGCCTTCAGCGAATTGAGGGTGAGGAATGGAAAAAGAGGGTTAGAAAGTCGTTTCCATTCTGCTGAACTTTTGTTTTCTGACCGATAGAGGCCGGTAGAGGACTGTGGAGAAGGAAAGTTTATAACTAGCAGCGCCAGGATGGACTTCCCTGCTACCCAACCAAAACCCGCTGCCGACGGTAAAATCATCTACTATCCTCCTGGAGTGAAGGAGATTACGGACAAAATTACCAACGATGAGGTGGTTAAACGGTTAAAGGTGAGCAATTCTGACTACCACCCCCCTCCATGCAACTTTTACTTGTTAAGGTAAACATTTTATCACTGGAATGGAGAACTGCCAGAGTTTTGTTGTCCTTCCTGCCTGCAGACCATTAAGGGAATATGACTTCATTGTTTTTCCTTAAGAGCGGAGGACCCATTTTTCCCATTTTTTACAATTCATTACTGTTCTCTTTTGAGTTCTCTCAATGCTGGAGCTGATACATAAATTGCTAATTTGTACATGAAACATATCCATAGTTTAGAGGAGAGATTTGAAGTGGAATCATAAGTAATAATTGCAGGATATGCTAGCAAAATTTTTTGGCAAACTAGGTGGTTTTTTGGTTCCAGCATTTGAAGAAAGTATAGTTGAGCGGAGGAAACAAGTAGGTCTACATAAGGGTATTTATGATTGAAAAGATCACACTGTTTGCAAAAAATCAAAGCTTAATTTGTGGAATTTATGGATGGAATTTTGAAATAGTTTCAGATGTAAAACCTGCTTCAAGATTTTTTAACTTAGTGTAATACATACTGGTTTTTTCCTATTTAGTATAAATGACAAAATTGCTCAATTTTCTTGAGCAAAAGGGATTTCTAGAAAAGCATCTTCTCTTTGTTTGACAGTATCCTGGAGGAGTGCAAGTCTTGCCTCTTTTTTACTTTATTAGTCCCTTCTTCCACTGCAAAAAAATTTAAATGCTACTGTGATACAGTATGATTATTTCTTAAGTCCATGCTGAAAATAGAGAATTAAGTTGAGCATTGATCAAATATTGACAGAGCTCATTTGTTAACACCATGGTCTTTGGACCAAAGGTTTTTATAACCTAGGATTTGGTCCTATGCCCAGGGTGGAGTAATAATTTTTAGAGATTGGAAATATTCTATCATCTGATTGTCTGTTTCCCATGACAGCAGTGACTCCACAAAGACTGAAAAATAGAAATCATGGTCTGGGCTGGTCAGTTAGTACATTAAAAATTTTTCTTAGGTATAAATGTGAGGAGAACATAGGCTTTGTGCTTTTTTTTTTAAGCAGCAAGGCTTAAAAAGTGTTTTGTTGTTGTTTTTTTTTTTTTTAATGAGCCTTGTTGTCCATTTACAGTTTTGAAAATTGTTGAATGGACAAGTTCGGCCTAGTGTTTTTAAAACTGCAGTGGAGTATTACCAGTTACAGGAGAGGATGCTAGAGTTGTGACTGTTTAGACAGATACCTCAGATTAAAGTCTGTGGAATGTAGAGGAATGCAGTTTTGAGGTGATCCTTGAAACAGGCATTTTATTTTGTCCCAGTTGGTGAACTTGCAATGGTGAAGTATGTCATTCCTATATAACAGGAATAATGGAATTTCAAAATCATATATACATGTTCTACTGAATTCATGTGTCTGCATGTTAGACATGATTTCCAGGCTAAGAGCAGACTTCTTTCCTGTTGTTTTTTAATGAATTATTGTTACAGAATTCAGACAGCCAAAAAATTTGAGAGTAACTTCAAATGGAAACAAATACTTTGCTACTGCACCAGTTGACATTCTTTTTCTGTCTGAAACTACAGAGAAAGATTTTTCTTATGGTATCAGTACTGTTTAATCTGAATTAGAGGATTATTTTTTGTCAGCTATGGGCTTTACTGAAGCATTAAGAAAATGGGAAGTACTGTACACTCTAGAGCTAAACCAATGAATGTCTTTTTCTTTATGCTTTTGTATAATGTGTATGTTCTTTATGAAGTTTGAGCTTCTTTATATCAACTTAATTTACAAAAGCAAATATATTTTGGTATGTGGAATGTTATGGTGATGCTGTGCTTGGGATGGAAATTCTTGAAAAAGTTTTGTTCAGTTTCTTCAAGTTTTCTTCAAAAGATAACTTTCTAGAACTTTAAATGTGACTTAATGATAAAAGCCAGCTTTAACAGAATGTACCAACTCAGGCATGAATCAGTTCTTGAAATTGTAGATTTTTTGTCTTCTTGGCCATGAGTAAGCCAAAGGTGCTCTTACAGAAGGTGTTTCTTACAGAAAATGTGCAACTTAAGAGTGTTGGCCACCAGGATGTGGATCTGTTCCTGCAAATTTTTGTTCTTTTAGCGTATTGAAGTCATGGTCAACTTAACTGGTTACAAATTTGTGTCCTTATTAGCAAGTTTTCTGGTATCGCATCTGTATTTTTGTGTCCAGACCTCTTCTTCTAATG
Source organism: Chloebia gouldiae (assembly GCA_003676055.1). Lineage (NCBI taxonomy): Eukaryota > Metazoa > Chordata > Aves > Passeriformes > Passeridae > Chloebia > Chloebia gouldiae. The sequence goes on from QUSF01000005.1 coordinate 25,662,949, forward strand.
AAAGCTTTTCTTATTATTGGAACTTGAGACGTTCTGGGCACCTGTCCCAGAGTGCCTGAGCAGCGGCTTTTGTGCCAAGGACTTTTAAAAAGAATGTTTTTATATCCTTTCCCTCCTTCTGCTTGGGCTTGTGGGTAATAAAATGTAGGCCAGATGCTTTCCAAGTGTTTTGATATATGATATGATGTATGATAACATTATCATTGTCCTGCAAATGAAAATACTGAGAATTTTAGAATGAACATACATTTTTAGAGAGATGTAGAAAGGACATGCCTCAGGATTGCATATGTATGGCAAATGAAACACAAGTTCAGGTGCTCAATGGAGTCAAAGGTAGTTTCTGGAGTGTTAGATTACATTGATGGTTTGATGCCTTCTTAGAGTGAGACAGTATGTGATGTATAGTTTCAGCTGTTGAGGAAGTGATTTTAACTGGTGTGCTGTGGCTGGGGTCAAGTGTCCTTTCAATAGATCCTATTAAGTTTAACCAAACTAGGCATCTAGCACGTAGCAGAGTGTTGAGATTTACTGTACTTTTGACTACAAAATAATTTTTTTTTAGGTCAGTCTTTCTCTTTACAGGGCATATGTTCAAATTATATAGGGATTGATTTTAGAGCTGCAAGTTAGATGCTTGACAATTTGGGTAAGGCTTGTGAAGAGGGGGTAACTTTGGCATAACCAAGTGATGGCAGGGGAAAGCAAACAATTGTAGGGCACCCAAGAAGCTCTCCTTCAGTTCCAAAATCAAATTAGAACCTAAATAAAACATGAGAGCAATCATGTTAGCAATATTATATTTCTTTCAATAAGTTAGTTGAGTTGAAAGAAGTTTTGGAATCTTGGCATCTGCTTTGTTGCAAAGCTTCTTTATGACTATTGAATTTTTTAAAAAAATTGACTGTGTTTTACTGTTGTGTTAAACTGCAGACTTGTATATTGCTGTCAGTAAACTATGAAATCTCAGATATTGTTGCAGTGTGGTTTGATTTAGTCAGTTGGTTTTATGAATGCTATATGTTATGAATTATGCCCCATTTGTCCCCTCACAGTTGGTTTGATACAAGTTGTTTACCCCAGAAGTTCCCGCCACTTGGCTTCCCAGTTATCTGTCAATCTTCTCACCTCTCTCAGTTTTCTCCTTATTTGGTTCCATCAATCTGAGTTTGTTCATGCCCTTTCGGTTGTCAATCCTGTAACTACCCCCAGTTTCTTCCAGAAAGTTCTGTATCAGTCACCCCAGTTTAGCTTTTCTATTTGTCCCCTGACCTTGTGCCCACCCCTGTTATGTTACCATAGGTTGTTACAATCGATGTCATCTCTCTCTGGTTTATCCCCATTGGGCGAGACAGGTTTGCACCCCTGTCTGCCCACCCCCTTTTTAAGTTGCTGTAATCTTTGATTTCTTTGGCATTTGTTCCTGCACCCACCCAGAGAGCGCCTTTCTTGCTCCACCTGGGGAAATAAAGGACTCTTTGGGCTCGCAGACAAGTGCCCTTCTCTCATCTCATCTCCTCTCAGCGTGCAGAGCTACCAAAGCTGCACACTCAGCACCACCAGGGTGGCAGTCACCGTTCCCCTGGGGTGATCTCTCTCGTGGTGGCCACCTGGCCTCACAGAGGCAGTGCTGGCTGGCTCATCCCATCTGCCCCAGGTCGTGGCAGGTAGCCACTGCAAGATATAATGTCGATTACAAGAGAATATTAAAATGTCGTTGATAGAAAACATTTTTAGTAATTATGGGTAAGATTAATAGTAGTGTACTTAATTGTCAGATACATTACAAATAGCCCCATCAATCCAAAATGCGTAGAGACGGATTTTCTCAGTGACTGACATAAACAGCCCTTGTAGGCAAAGCCAGAACTGCCACCAAAATATGTGAGCCTCTCACATGTTTGTCCCAGCCTCTCTTCTGTACGCTCTGCACAAGCATTTTGTTTTGCTGCACACCAGAATGGAAGGGTTGACCAGGTTAAAACTTAGCAGGGAAAAAAACTCAAAACCAACCAACAACAGAGCACCCACCCCTCTCCAGCTGAGTTAATTTTAACCTGAGCCCTTTTCTTGTGTAATTTATCAGGAAAGTTCACAAAAACTTGGACTGGCTCAGGGCAAAACCAACTTATTTTTGTGGCAGTCCTACCTTAGAGTGTTCAAGGAGCCTCAGAGTTGATTTGAATGTGAAAGATAGCAAATGTTTTCTTTTGAGATAGGGATGGGGACATTTGCACTGTTTCTGGAAAGCCATCATGCCTGCTAGAGTTTTAATGTAAAAGAAAGAATGCATAATGGTGAATTCAGATAAAGCTTTGTACTAAAAACTGTACAGTTTGGTAAAGTGTAAGGCAAGTCTGTAGACAAAAAGAAACTACAGAACAGCATTTTCTTTTACCTTGAGATATCAGTGTAAACACAAATTCATGAAATTTGTAAAATGCGCATTTAATCAGACACTAAATTTACAAGTAAAAAATGTTTCTGAAACTTTTCAAAGGAAAAGAAGTGATAAATTTATTTCAGCATGGAAATTTTAAACACAGGTTTAAGGCAGCGTTTAAATATATTTCTGTGATGTTAGGTTTTATAGGTTAGAATTTAGTGAGGGAGATACAGTTCTTTATCACGGCTGGGTTAGGATTCTGGTTTTTGTTTTGTGGAGATTTGGATTTTTTTGGGGAATGATTGTCCTTTTGTTTTTCAATCAGTCCAGTAGTCTTGTTCTTTTTTCCATGGTGACAGGCAAGGCATTTGCTGTGAAAGTTTCGTTTGATTTCGATGCCCCCCACACCCTTCCAGCCTCTCTCCAGTTCTCCACCTGCCATGCCCACCCCAAGTAGCATCCCAGCTGTGGGGTGCTTTGAAGTCTTCCCTATCTTGTCCCTTGGCATTTCTTAGTTATCACATGTATTTGTGCAAGAATGAAACAAACACCCCTCCCTCTCCTTTCCGTTGTCTTCGGCATGTTCCTCTGGTTATTAGGTATTGGCCCCTTTGTAGTTTGGCCTATTGTGTTTCCATACCACTAGAAATAGGTAATGCTAACAATTTGTCATATCATACACAGGTAGTTTTTAGGCATTCTGTTACATCATGTTGAAATTGGTTGCTTGTTGCTACTTAAATGTTTTGGAATAGGCTGTAGTTATGTGAGAGGATAAAGTTACTCTTAAGTAACCTTGATATTTCTGTGTAAGCTAATGGCTGCTCTCTGAGGTTGTGTAGTTAGATGGACCTTTGATCTGATCAGGATTTTATGTAGGTAGTTATATTAAACAATACTAAAAAATACAAATTAAAATGTCATCTAGTAGAAAATCTGTTGTGTCACCCACAAGAATTTGGTGTGTTTGAGAGGAAAAGGTATATCCACAGTAAGTGGGTGGGACAGTATATTAACTAATAAATGCTCTTTGCTGGCAAGTCTTGGACGGGTGACTTGCATGTATTTACATGCTTGTATTTAAGAATTATAAGTAATTTTGTGGAGCCAGGTTACAGAAATGTTCCACAGTTAATTATTCTAAGAATGTTAAACTTTCATTAATTGTATTTAATTGCAGACTGCAGTTGCAATGTTCTTGTGCTATTGCTGGCCACATAAGCCTAAAGCCAAATTTTTAATTTGATTTTGCTCATAGTTTAATATTTTTAATTAGTTTGAGTCATGTAACAATCAAGTTTTTCCTTAACTAGGACAGGCCACTAGTCAGAGAAGAAGAAATTGTGCTCTGATTTTTTTTTTTCAATGGAATATTAACCAATTGCTTTGTAAATGTCCCAATTTTGTCAGTCCTTAGAGGAACAGACCATGTAGGCTTACCAAGTTCACCCAGATGTTACTGAATTTCAAACTAATTGATGATGACACCCTTTGTTTTTGTATCTGATAATTTTCTTTTGTTACAAGTGCGTAATTAATTAATGGCAATTTCACATGTACAATATTATTCTAATGGTTTCCCAGCAACACCAAGATAAATGTATTGTGAAAGGGAAAAAGCCCCCATTTGAAGAGGGGGGGGGGGAACACCTAAAAGGTTGCTGAATTAGAAATGAGAACTTTTGATGTCTGACCACTAAAATGGACAGACTAGTTCAGAAATCTTTATGTCCTTATTTATTCTACTATAAACTTCAAAGAATTTTTAATCTTATTCTTATGCTAATGCTTTTTTTTTGTGAGGTGACTGCATGATGTTAATCACAGTTAAAAGATAGGCAAATGTAGAGTTACTGAAAAGGGAAAAACCAAACAGAAAGACAAGCTGGCTTCATATGTCTGATTTGGTATTTCTAAATGGTGACTTCTGAAGTGAAGTGCATTCAGTTGCACTTTATATGTTCAGAGTGAAAGTTTCTTTGATTTCAGCTACATTTCTGTGTGCCCAAGGCTTCTGTAAATCAGGTCTTATCATCTCTCCTAAAAAACCCAGAAAACGACTAATGTTTTCTATGAAAACTGTGTTACAGGCTGTTTTACAGGCATTGTATAGAAACTTTGTAATAGATGGGAGGCTAGCATGCAAATCTTCAAACTTTACCATTTCAAAATACAGTATAGAATATTCATTTTCTTCAAGTATTTTCCTTCAGTTATAGTATTCCATCTTTGATAAATAGGAAAGGTGGTCTTTGAGCAATACTTCTCTACTAAACAATCTCGATTAACTCCAGAACAAGTTATTTAATGTGAATGGAACCAAGTAATGGCTTCAAGATTTTGGTTGTGGTGTTTCCTTTTGTGTGTGTGTATAATCACTTAACAAGCACTATATTAACATTATGGTTATAAAGACTGCATAGAAGTTTGAGAAGTACAGGATTATTTACCTTGTAAAAGAGTTGAATAAGAGTTTTGTGATAATAATAAATTACAAATGTCTGAGTTTGTCCCCCTGTTCTAAAACTAAAACAAACTGTTGAAGGCTAAATATTACTTAGGGGCATACTGGAAGCCTGTGGCAGACCAGAGCTCTACTGATGTCTTCAGTGTAAGTGACATGATTTAGTCATATAAATCACTTTAGGTGGATATGCAAGTCAGTATGTATTTTTATGGTACAATGTGGGAGACATTTTGTCAATTTAAATATTTTAAACAAAGCTTGGATACAGAATCTGTGACAGACTGCATTCGTATGAGGAGTTTGTATGCCTAAGTTTGCAAAACAGCAGGAGCTTTAGCTGTGGTCAAAGACTCATAGAGGAAGTGTTATTCTCTTATCAGTGATATTAGGTAAAAGAAAACCTATCCCCGGGCTTTCAGACAGATATGGAGATGATTGATAGAAAGGGAAATCAGACATATATGTGGTTACTTTTCTGACTTTTCTACTTGTATCAGTTCATACGTTTTTGTCTGCTTAATGTCAATGTGCATCTTCTGCTATGATAAGGAAAAAGCAACAGACAAAATAATTAGCAGATCTTTGGTTCACAGTATATATTATAGCCATTTAGCCATTTTGGTAGTTAAAAAAACCAAATTTTTCTGTAGTCCCCAATTTATGTTAAACATTGTTTGTATCTGAGGGCTTTTTCCCAGACTGCAATATCTTGTTAATCATCATTGTTACCTAGAAATACAAACCACATGCTTATTGTTGGTGTTACTCAAAGCCATGTGTGTTTTGCTGGCTTTGCAGCTGCAGTAAACGAATGAACTGTATTCCCACTGCTGTGCTGACATCAGAATTTGGCTGTTGTAAAGATCTCTTAAGCATGATTAAATACTGCTAAGGAGAAACAAAGATAAAATTGGCACAATGTAGTTGCTGCTCAGGAATGAAGATTGAAAACTTTCTGGTACCTGGATAGCATGGGGATGTTCTAAACATACATTTTATTTATGTGAGATCGAAGGTACCTGCTTAGCTGATGGAGGTGTCAGAGCTTCAGCATCAGGATCAGTTTTGCAGTGGGGGAAAAACCCTTTCAAGTTTTCTGTGAAGGCTGATTAGCCCTTTTAATGTCTTACTCTCAAGTGAGTTCCTGTTTCTTTCTAGTTTCTTTCTTTTCAGTTATATTACCTAATCTTTATGGTACTCTATTGTCTTCCATGAGTACAACCTTCACGTTTTGCTGGAATACAGTTTGGTAGTCATTAGCATTTTAGGCCTCATGTCTTCATACCATAGGCCTCATACCATAGAAATTATGGTATCTCTCTCTCCGTGAGATTTATCAAAACTTTCCAAACTATTGAAACAGAGAAAAGTTTTGTACTGGCAAAATACATTCATAAGCATTAAAGAGACATGTCTTTTCTATTTTCCAGTAATTTTTGAACAGATATTGAAGATGAAAGAGAAGGAGGAAGAACATTTTTTTAAAAGGATTTTGGAGAAGTCTTATATTTCTGGAGTTTTCCCACACACCATTCTTTGGTGTCTACAGCATCTGAAAAATGCACATGCTTAAAAATAAAGTAGCCAGATTAGTAGTTAGTAGTAGTATTAGAATTTGCTTGCAGTCATTAAAGAATACCCCTTCCTCTGCAATTGTTGTCTCCCTCTCTCTTATGGCTCTCTGTGGAAATAGCCTGATTGACCATGAAGAAATAGCTTAACACCTGCAGTTTTACAATATTTTTAAAATATTATGTAACTTGCTGATCTTAAAAACTGTTTTATCTGTGCATCAAGTGTGAAAGCCCGTCAGAAGACCAGCTCTAAGCTTGTGCTTGCTATGAAAATCTTACTACTGTTGTTTTAAGTACCCAAAAATCAGTCTCTCAAAAACTGGAGGGAAACATTTTTGTGTCTCAATTTACTTTATATATGTGATAGAATTTGCCTGGGAAAATGTTTTGACCTCTCTTTTCTAATGAAATAAGTCTAATTTCTTGGTTGCTGATTTCCCTAAAGTTACATTAGTTCAAAACTTGCTGGCAGTTGGACAGAGGTTTCAGAGATGGAACACTTGTCTAATTGCTGCTGAACAGAATAGAAACATCCGAATTCTGTTTACAAAAAGAACATGGACCAGCACTGTTAGACATTTCAAAAGGCAGCAGCCCATGTGCTAGCTGGAATAAATTCAACTAATTATTTCATGGGTGTTTCAAATGTTTTAGGGGTTCTGCTGCCCCATCTCCAGTTTTCTGGACAGGGCACCCACAGGAAAGTGGGCAGGTAATGCAGGAGGATGAGAGCAAGGCAAGGGTTTGCAGCAGCTGTCTGAGAGGAGAGTGGTGGGGAAGAGATCTGTTAGAAACCAGCCAGTGGCAATTCTGCTGCCTGTGATAAAATCAGTGTCAAATAGCAGCAGTACAGGAGATAAAGCACAAAAAGTTTTTAATATTCAACCCACAAACTGGTGATTCATGGTGTTCAAAAGTATTACTAGTTTTTAAACTTAAAAGTGATTGTTTTTAACAACTGAATATGAGACTTGAATTCTGTCATGAGCTTGATGAAAATTGCTTATACAGTATAATGTTACTGAAAGGGTAAAGCTGTAATAAAAAAAATAAATCTAAAAACCCAAAAAAATCCAAATCACTCAGTAGTGTAAAATCTCAAAAGACAAGCAGTAAGTTCTTTAATTGATGTTTTGTATAGTGGTTTTTTATGTAATTACCTTTTTTGGGTTTTTCTGGCTACTTAAGAGTCAGGGTTATGGTACAAGTACTGAAGGAGAATGTGTGCAATGAAACTGTAGTTGAACTTAGAAAGTGCTTCATATAAAGAAATTTTGCAATATGAGTATTACAAATTAGGCCAATAGTGATGCGGATATGAAAAGAAATTGGTTTTAAGAAGTTGTTCCTTGAAAAAAAAAAAAAGCTAATTGACTTCTGTTACAAATTCAGTGTAAGGAAGGATGTGGTTGCATATTTAACCTTAAAATTTTTACTCTGTTTTTTGGTCCATAAGGTAGTCAAAATATAGTAAATCCTGTTATCTTAATATAATTTTGTGGTTTAACTGTACTTTTCTTCTGGTACCATTTGAAAATACATGCTTATACTTAATTATCCAAATGCAGTAATGATTCTCTGTAATAAACTCATTACTGAAATTCAATCAAACTATTCATAATTTAGTAGGGAATTATTTGAAAGTACATTCTGCGGAATATAAAAATTGTTCTTTTCTTGTGATTTAAGAGAGTAAAACCTGATACTCAGTCACTTAACTGTGACTGCAGTGCTTTTCTCTGGGCCTTATCCTGTCAGTCATAAAGGAAAAAAATTTCTTTTAGGAACTTTGTTTACATTAAGCAGTAAAGAGGAATAATTCAGAAATTTTGCTGCTTTGTTTGCACAATGACACAATGTATTGTGGAGTACGTGAAAGGAAGTTTAATTCTTAAGCTGTTGCAGTAATAAAAATAAAGCAGGTAAACTCAGTACTTTGTTATGGTTGAAAACAACTCAGTGATCTGTGAGAGGGGGGGAAAAGTGGCCCTTTATGGGTCGGTTTAACAGGTGTTTCTTTCTCATCAGTGAGGTGCTGCAGAGTTAACATTCATTCACCTAGAAGGCAAGTAAAGAACATAAGGCAGCTTTTAAATATTTTTGCCTTGAAAATTCATGTTTATTTAAATGCCTAATTCAATCATCCTTTATAATTGTAGTTGGCCTGTGTCATTATTCCTGGAAAATTCTGATCCATCTCAGAAACTCCTTCTTCTGCTATTACCAGTAGAATAGCAGTGTCAAGAAGTACTATTTTTGCTCATGTGAAGTCACTAAATGAAGGTCTAGTAGTTGCATTTGTGACCTGTGCAGTAACATTTTTTTCTTAGAAAATGTATGTAGAATATGAAAGTAGGTATAACTGTAGCTGAAGGGAAATTGGGAAATCTGGAAATAAGATTTCAGCTTTGTTCCTTTTGAAACAGGTAGTCTAGACTGCTGTAAAAGCATGAGAATTTTGCTTTAGGAAATGGAGGGTTCACCAAGTACAAAAACTATCTTTGTAGAATATATACACATTAATAGTACTGGAAGTAGGTCAGTAGAAAACTTAATAAGCCATTAAATAAAATCATGTTGAAATGGGAGTAAAAAGCAAGGTGTCTGTGTTTCTAAATCTCAACTGGGAAAGCGGGGGTGGTGTGCAATGTTTTCCAAAGTTACAGTCTTTCAGTCCTAGCCTATGTTTGCATTTAAAGGTTAAATCACCTTCAGTCAGATTACAGATTATAACGTTGCCATTTAATTTTGTTTCACTTTGACATTTTTAGATACTGTTCTTAGTTTGTGTTCTTGTGCAAATTGGAGCATTCTGGTCTGAGTTGGATATGCTACATAGATAAAAGTGTACTCATCCTAGAAATGGAGCTCTGTGTGTCACTCCATGTTTGATGCTAAAACTGGTTTCTGATACCTGTATATGTCTATGAGGATGCAGTTCACCATTAGATTTTTATCTAGCAGTAGAGCTAGTTTGAGATGTGCCTTGAGGGACTCTATCTCACAGGCTCTGCCTCCTGAGCATTCTTCATACTGTGTGGAGCAGTGCCCTAATTCACACTGTCTTGAGACTCCTCAGAGTTACTCCGACTTCAGTCTGTATAAGGGCTGTCATGCATTTATTTCTGTACAGAATCTGAATTGATGTCTCTCAGCATTTTGTTAAAAGCCTGGCATCATTCAGCATCCACAGAAAATTAATTTTAAAACTAACCTCAAAATTTTAGAAATAAGGACAATATTAGTTGTTCGTGTTTTTAGAAGATTCGTTGAGAGTTTTCCCACAATTTTTCATAATCTTTTTTAATATTCTGCTCAAAGACAAAGTTGTGGGCAAAAATAATTTCATCAGGAATGTAACAATGTGGAGGAGTAAGTAATGACTGTTTGGTCTTGTAGAGTATTGTAAGTCAGTTTAGTGATCTGAGCTGACCTGCATAGTGGGTATACTAACATAGTCTAAATCAATTTAGTTTCTCTTTAAAATAAAGAAGTAAATTTAAAAGGCTAGTTCTCTTTATAGTCTGCCAGAATTGTGTTCTGGAAGCTTGTCATCCTGGCACTGTTGTGTATGAATACTTCTGAGTACTTTTAGTGTGATGCTGCTACTGAAGAAACAGTTGCTCATTTTCACCGCTGCTGCCACTGCTGTTCAACAGGAATGATGGTTCAAAGTAATTTTCCTTATTTGAGTCACCAGCACTCCTAAAGTCATAGAAACAAATCAAGTTTGTGGAGAGTGAGAGGAGGACAAGTAAGAAATAGAGTCACATAGTGACTGTAGGGAAAGAGAAGAAGCTGATGTTGGAAATGATGGAGTTGCTACACCAGTAGCAACTAGGAGTAGGTGGAGGATTGCCGTGAATCAAACCCTGGTGTATGGAAGCACAAACACCAAAGCCAGCACTATGAGCCAGTTAAATACTCTTGCTACTTGTGGGCCATACTTTTCCCCATGCCTATCCAGGTGCATCTGGGGCTTGCAGGATACTGGATTGTAGAATTTATCCAATTCAAAAGCAGGTTTTCCAGGTGCGTTTTCATTTGGATCAGTGGGACTTGCACAGTCGCCTTCTACCCTCTCCTTGCTTTCGCAGGAGCTCTGTGATAATACTGGGGTGAACTATTACTTGCAGTGACAGCTGAATTTGGGACACTGTGTTCATTGTGTTTGACCTTACCAAATCAACTTCTAAGTCATTAAACTGCACCATGACATTGGGCTGAAGTAGTCTCACCCTCCCCTGTCATTTTTACAGCCATGTAATGAGCTGGTTCAAGAAGGAGATACACCTGAAAATTAACCTGGGCAGAAAATGGGATTTTTCAGTAGTGTCACTTATCAGCTACTTACGTGCTGGCATAATGGAAGGGCAGATTTGGGTTGACTCACACAGCCATGAAACTACACCCTAAGAAATTCTACAAACACCCCTCCACCCCCTCTATTTGTGAGGCAGTATCTGTAAACAAAATGAAGTGTGCCCCTTGTTTCAGGGAGCTGTAAATCTCGGTGCAGTGAATGATATACTGGCCTTCCATGTCTGAAAAAAGAAACTAAGAAACAGAGGGGAATGTTCTCTGGTTACAAACAATTGAGATCAGTGCTCTGTTTCTACACAAATGTGTGGATTTTGCTGGCACTAGTAATTCTGAACAAGCGTGAATGTTGGGGAATCCACGACAAATTTTCTAATGTTTAGCTGAGTAACTGCAGTAATAGATACCATTAATCCTAATATATAATTGCTTTCAGAATTAATTGATTTTATATTTGAATTCAAAATTGATGTAGTAATAGTAGAGGGAAATACTTGGATAACACCTCTTTTCTCCAGGATTGTTTGGTTTTCTTGTCTGTCCTGTTCTTACAAAAGAAGGAATTCGAGGTTTCAGTGGTTTTTTTGGCCTTCCTAAGCATGATGGCTCTCAGTTCTGCAGCAATGTTATGGTTATGAGATGCAGTCTGTGATGTTTAGACTGGTCTTCTCCTGTTCTGTTGTCCAAACTACTGAGTTTTGTGCTGTGAGTTGGAACTAGAGTAGGTGGTACAGGCCAGTGCTTGCAAACAGATTTGTTTTCATGCTTGCTCTAATTCTTAATGTCTTTTCCCTTCCTAATGCTGTCTGGAGTTGTTCTTTAAACAAAGATATGTGATAACTACCAGGATGTGTGTCAGTCTGTAGGGGAGTAACTGCATGCATACGTACACGTAGACAGAGATGAATCTTGTATTTCCAGATAATCACGCATAATGCAAAAAAAAATCGTTCTATCCAGCAGATAGGCAGCATAAATAGCTTTCTCCCCCAAGCATAAACTGATAAAATGCAAGTAGTAGAAGCTTCCTTTTCTGTGTGTGTCATATCAAAGCCAATTATTAACATCCCACAGGGCTTATAGCAGAAATAGACTCGGAAGTTTACTCTTGCACATGAAGTGCTTCCAGAATTATTCATAGAAAGTAAGAACTCTTCTTTAACTCATTTAAATAATATTTTTTACACTTCAAGACTTAAGAGTTGTGCAGAACATATTAAGGACTCCTTATTACGAGTCCCAGAAATCTAGCTGCTGTTGAAATATGTTTGAACATAATTTTGTTTATTCTTCTTAGAGTCAGTGTTTGCAAGGAGTTCGCAGTTTTTTAGTGGTTATATGCACCAAAAATCTGTAGTTGCCAAACTTGAGCTAATGTTAGAATTGAATTTTGCCTGCTTTTCTAGTAGCAATTTGTTTGTATACGGAAACTTCTATGAAAATAGTGTGGGAATGTTGCCAGAAATTTTTGGATGAAGTTTTATAGGTAATTTAGATTATACAGATCCTTACTTTGAAATAATTTGATTTCATCTTATATAGTTTGGTTTGTGGCTTGTTTGGTTTAGTTGTTTTATTTTATATTATTATTGAATTTATTCTTCAATTCAGAAAAATTCAAAATAATGCTTCAGAAATAAATGTATGGGCATGCTTTACATATGTTCACATCTGAGTAGGAAATTGGAATTCCTGGAGTTCAGTCTTTTTGTTTGTTTATGAATTCTGGAGACCTTAAGTAACTCTTGATTCAAAAATCTGTAATTACCTGCCAAGTCTTTGATAGTATGTGAAAAAAACCTGTGAGTAACTGATACCATTCATGACCTGTGGATCAAAAGTTCAGAGGTTTGACCATCATAAAGAAATTTGGGTACATTTATGGGAAGGTAGATGGAGGCTGATACCTATTTTACTCTAAACTTATTTTGTGCTATCTTAATCCTGACCAGAAGGCTTGTAAAACCATCATACTGAAAATGAGGGGGAAAGATGTTCTGGGTTTCCTGGGCTTCTTTAAGACTGCTGACTAGGAGATATGCTTTCTCACCTGAGAGAAGTGATAAGGGCGTAGGATACAAAATGCTTAAGTTTATACAGTGATCGAAAACCGCTTTTCCTACTGCTTGAGTTCTCAATACCTGACTTAACACAAGACAGCTGTCTTTTGACCTCTGAAGGCAGCTCCTAGGCAAATTCAAAACAAATCCTGTAGACACACTGTAATCAATATGCAGGTGGCCACTGCCTGATTTGAGTGTTACCCCATGATTTTGCCATTTTTTAACCCCATATGTGGGCAGTCAGAGCTCTTGGAAAAGAAAGATGCCGAAGGTTAAAGTAAAACAAGGCAGTGGTTTCAAGTGGGCAGCAGGAAGCATTTCCCTCTGTCCTTCAGGTGTTTTTGCTGGATTGTTTCCATTTGATACTTCTTTTTGGTCCTTAGTACAGGTAATACTTACCTTCAATGGGGAAAGTGCCAATAGTAGAATCTGAGAGTAACATCTTTTGGCCTCTCTCCTTGTTTAGGAATTTGAGCTCCATCTGGATTAGTGTTACTCACTCTACATCTGGAACAGAGTTCTGTAATTAATCTCATCATTAATGTATCAGCATTTTGAGACTATGGAATAAAAATACTGAAGCATTTTCCTCAAGATCAGTTACTTGGTCAGCATCTGCTTGTTTCCACCTCCACAATTCTCCCATAAAATTCATAGTAAAATATTAGGTCTCAGCCATTTCTTTAAGGTGCTAAGTGGCTTCAGTTTAATGGTTTGAGTTTTAGGCGCTAAAGATTGCAGTTGACAGATTTTGTTTCCTGACCATAAATCTCAGCCAACAGCATTTTTAGTATGTCCAATGAATTCTTGCAGCTGTAGAAGACTACTGTATACCTCTACAATTTGTAGGCCAAAGTGCATTCTGAAGTTTTCTTTCCTCACTGTGAAGGTGAATTGCGAAATGTGGCCTACTGTTCTGCGATCACTGCAGCTGAGCAAGTGAAGTGAAATCTGTAATTTTTGAGTCAGAGAAACAAAGATAATTTTAAAATGAGATGTTATTTTGGTTTCAGGCCACTTCAGTCTAGTACTGTTGATGAAGTGTCTGCTTTCTATGTGTTCTGGGCAATCAAAATTTTTTGTGCTGAAGCTTCTCGCATTCTTTGTAAGCTTCTCAAATTTCTGACGCTGTGTCACAGAGGCAGATATTTGTGAAGTGACCAAATCCTGTGCCAGTGGGTAACAAATTTATGCTCATGGTTGGAGTACAGGCTAACATTGTTTCAGCTGTCTGATCCTAGAAAGGGAATCAGATGAATTTTCCGGCTCTTTAAGTGAAGTTGCAAAAGTTACTCACTGTTGCAAAGCATACACTGTCATGAGACACTGTATCTATTGTGCTGGAATTTACTGAATGAGTTGAAAAAACTAAGAGAAACTGTAAAATATAATGGGTAACAAACATTTCTAATAAAGTATTGAACTAGGCGTTAAAGTAATTTAAGGGGTATAACTTCAAGAACCCCTCTCAAGTCTCACCTCCTGTGTGGTTTCGTACTTTTGGCATGGAAGTGTCTCAAATTTTGTCATGGTGAGGATAAATGATTTTTCTGGATAACCATGCCAAAGTGTTTTGCAAACACAGAGCTACTATGCCTTAAGTTTCTTTTAAGTATGCTGGACTTTAAGAAATTTTGTGTGATTCCTGTTTTAGGCATTGTTTATGAGGATATTGCTGGTAGCTATTTAAATTATATTTGGTACTTGCAGGTTGCTGATTCCAGCAATGTAGTTTTGTAAAATACTATTTTCAGCCAAATTCAGAATCATCAATTCTGAGACTGAACTTGAATGATGTATTTAAATACATGAATTAAGCATTAAATATGTAAGGTGTATTCTTTGATGAAAAGAAAGGTCTTTATCTGTAGTCTCTTTCTAGCAGAGCAAGGAAATGGCTCTCTGATTTTCAGGACCTCAGTGGGCTTTCCATTTTTCAAAAATGAAGTTTTAGTACAAGACGCTCCCTATTGGAGCGTTAAAAAACATCAGTCACTTTTTGAAAATGTTCTTTAAAGAAAAGGTCTTACATTAACACTTTATATATGATACACTGCCTGCTTCTTACAGTATAGGCAGTAAGGAACAAACTTCACAAAATAAGTAGCCATAAAAGTGTAACTATGTAGGAGGAATGTTGAGGGACAGGTACAGCACTTACGGTCATATTCTAGCTATCTACAAGGAAGGAATTTGATGGAACTGATAGGCAAAATAGTCACAGAACTCTTAAGATGGAAATGAGGAGTCACTTAAGTTCTCAAAATACTAGAGAAAAATTCCAAGTCCAAACTTTATTAGCCTGACCTTAAAATAACTGCAGAAAATCAGAACAAAGCCACCACTGCTCTGAGATATGTGACATAATAGCCTCTAAAACAATATTGGTAGTCCAGAAAAGTATATTAGAGCTCTCTAAAAGCAGAAATTTTATTTCTTTAATTAGGTAAGAAAAAGTCATGATTTTATAAACAGAGTACATATTCTGGCTTTGGGATAATTTTCAGTCAGCTCAAGGTTACTATATTGCTTGAAAGTACTATTAAAATGTTTAACGAAGTTAGAAACAAGTGACAAAATAATTCTGTTACTGGTGATTGAGTGTAAATGTCAAGACCCAGCATATAAAAATAGGCATGATACAAAGACACAAACGTGAAAACCTACTTTTTTGTCTTTTTCTTTTTTTTTTTTTTTTTTTGTTGCTCTCCTGTTCTTGCCTTTTCATTTTTATTTTTTCAGTGGACATACAAATGCACATTACTCCCATGCTCAAAATGTAACAGTATGGTATTATAAAATGAACACTTAAAACATTAAAACAAATGTTTTAAATACTGTCCTGTAAAGTCTAGGAAAATGCTTTCTATAAATAACATATTTGATTTGAAGTATTTCAGCACTTCTAATATTGACAGTTATGATGGTAATATGAATTTATTGAAGACTTTTCATGTTATTCTTTGCTAGCTATGGTAGAATTACATACATGGATGTATCATATTGATTTCGCAGGCTTATTTCTCAGAAACTGAGTATCCTGCACACAATCATTATGTCTTTAGCATCATCCTTTTGCTGAGCACTGTGGATTTGACTTTTCTGTCCTTATATCAGCAATATCAGTAACTTTTATTTTTTCCTTTGGTCTCCCACTCCATTGTAATGACAATTTTTAGATGGAAAATTTTTAAAAATATTATTCATTCCACATCAGAAGTCAGTCTGTTACATAAAGGTACTTGACATTAGGCTTCCTAAATGAATTCTAAAAACACAATACTTTCCATACATTTATTAGAATTAATTTTCTTCCTCCTTATTGAAAAATTAAGACTTACAGCCAGGAAAGCCACTCCAGATAAGTTTCCGGTCCAATTTTTTTGCATCAGTTTTCCCCGCGCTTTAAGAATTTTCAGAAACTTTGGTTTTGATGAGGCTAGTTAAAAATAAAATGAAACTACCAGAAGCACAAAGCAAGAAAATTCTTGCATTTTGCATTCATTCCATTTTGTAGTGCCTTAGTTTTGAGCTTGGTACCTGCCTAAAGACAAAACTGGGGGGTGTTTGTGTTTCTGATACAGGTAATAGTGCTCAAGAGGTAGCAAAATTATCTGGTAAAACAATGCTTCAGAAAGATAATTTGTCTGATCAGAAATTCTTTGCAGCAGTGCAGTTTTCTTGGTAGGCATGGTAGCTGGCACCTCGTCAGCTGCTGGCAGAGATTCTCTATGGCAGCCAGTGCCTTCTGAGGAGCTGGTTTGATGTGCTCGTCTCTTAGGGGTTTGTTTTTGTTGTTACTGTTTTCCAGTCTAAGTTTTGGTTGTAAAAGTTCAAAGATTTTTATAGTTTTAGAATTCTGATTTTTGTCCAGCCTTTCACATTGGGAATGGAAACTCTCAGTTTCTGCATTCTGTATAATTGTCATTAATGTGACAGTGTTGTACTATGACTCTAGTAGATGACAAGAGACAAAATTCTTCAGTGAAGTTTTGTCACGAAATATCGGTCATGCTAGGGTCTCACATGATTTGCCCCCTGATTTTCAATTCTAAGGTACAATGGAATCTGGCTCCAAACCAGAAATTCCATGTCATAACTAAAGAGTATTTTCTTTTTGACCCATAGTACCATTGTTCTGATACTGTGCATGATAGCACTATGTGTGATTCCTGATCATTCAACCAGCTACATGAAAGAAATTCTAATTTATTCCTTCTCTTACTGTCACAGGTAAAATAATTTTTTTCTCCTTCTTTTAAAAGAAATAAACAGTACAGTCAGTTAAAGATCAACCTACAAATAGTTCACATAATTTTTTGCTTTGGGAGGTATTCAGCTCACCACAGTTTACAAGATTGTTGGTATAGAAAAAACGCTTTTCTTGGAAGAAACTTTTTTTGTCTCATGTGTTGGTTGTGTTGAAACATGTATTGGGTTTGCGTGGCCAACCTTTTTTAGGGTGGGCTATAGGGGTGGCTTCTGTGAGAAGCTGCCAGAAGTTTCCTTCATGTCTGGCAGAGCCAATCCCTGCTGGCTTCAAAGATGGATGTGCTGCTGGCCAAGGCTGGGCCAAATAGAAATGGTGGTAATGCCTCTGTGGTAACAGATTTAAGAAAAAGGTAGTTATTTGCATTGATGGAAGCCAGAGAAAGAGAGGCGTGAGAATATATGAGCGGAACAACTGCAGACACCCAGGTCAGTGAAGAAGGTGACAGAGGAGGTACTCCGGGCACTGGATTCCCTTGCACCTTGTGGTGCAGACCATAGTGAAACAGCTGTGACCCTGCAGCCCATGGAGGACCACAGAGGTGCAGACATTCTCCTGTAGCTTGTGTTAAAGACCATGGTGAAGCAGCTGTGCCCCTACAGCCTGCAGCCTGGAGATGCTGAGATCCACCTGCAGCCTGCGGAGGGGCCCCACGCCACAGCAGGTGGATGCCTGAGAGGAGGCTGTGATCCCATAGGAATTCTGTCATAGAGCAGGGACCCAGGAGTGGTCGGGATCTGCAGACCCATAAAGAGAGGAGCTCATGCCAGATCAGGTTTGCTGGTAGGACTTGTAAGCCCTTGGGGACGCACACTGGAACAGCCTGTCCGTGAAGGACTGCACCTTGTGGAAGAGTGACCCCTTTTGGAGCAGTTTGTGGAGAACTGTTGCCTGTGAGATGGACTCCTGTTGGAGAATTTCTTGGAGAATTGTCTCCCGTGGGAGAGACCCCACATTGGAGCAGGGGAACTCCTCCTCTCCTGAGTAGTGGAATTAGCAGCATGTGACAAACTGACCATAATCCCTATTCACTGTCTCTCTCTGCTGCTGGGGGAGGAGGTAGAGGGGGGAAGGAGGGAGGGATAGGAGAAAACATGTTTTTAACATGTTACTTCTCATTATCTTGCTCTGATTTTGTTGGTAATAAATGCAGTATTTTTAATTTGACCCTGTTTAGCCCGTGACAGTATTTGGTGAGTGACCTCTCTCTTTCCGTATCTCAACTCATGAACCCTTTGTTATATTTTCTGTCCCCTGTCCAGCTGTGGAGGGCAGTGTTAGAGAGGCTTTGGCTGGCTGGACCCAGCCAGGAACAACCTACTACAAAACACAAGCAGGAAAAAGCTCTTTATGTATGTCCTGCTTCTGGCTGACAGGAAAGTGTAGGATGTACCATGGGGTGCACCTGCACCATAATGTAGAAATAGACATGGATAGTGTCTTTACAACATCTGTATTGTTGGCAGCATAGCTCTCCATGTGTGTTTAATGTGAAACCCTAACGCAGTTAGGTTGTAAGAATTGATCTTAAAAATGAGCACTTCAGAATGAATCCTTACAGTGAATTCACAGCAGAAATGGAAATGCCATTGTTTTGTGTAGCACCACCTTCTCTTTGGAAAAGGAAATGAATTAACACACAGCACTGAGCTGGTTATGAAGAATCCTCTCTGACATCTGGAGACTATTATCAAACAATTTGCGAAACTTCATATGGAAATAGAAACTCCTTTGCCGTGGGGAATAAGGGTTGAAGAATTTTTTGGTTTTGCCCCAGCCATATATAACACTTTCCATTATAGCTAGGGGAGGAAGACTTCTTAAGGAAATGCTTTTAACTGATGATGTCTTGAATTATCATTAGAACACTTTAAAAATAGGCTCTTTTTAGTCCCTCTGCAAAACTCTTTCATTATGTTTTGAAGTATGTAGAAGCAAAGTTTCTGAGAATTTAGGTGACTTTAGGAATCTTCTTAGAGTATTTAAACAATTGTTAGTCTTTGGCAGGAAAATTGCAAAGAATATCATTACAAATCTTTCCAGTAATAAGGACTAGGTACTGCTGAGAACTGAATCACTTAAAAAAAAAAATAAAATTGGTGCTGTGATACCACACATAAGTCACAGATATGTAAGAGATGGGAGTGGTATGAGTATGAAAACATAATGTGCTGATAAATATGAGCAGTCTTTTCACTATTTGAGAATGTACATGCACTGTTGCAATGTGGGATTTGATTGTGACTATAGTTTGTGTCATAGAAAAATTGTGTGAATCAATTTAAAACTGGGATAACAAAATACTTTAGAGATTGCAATATGATACAGCCAAACTAATAATAATTCTCAATGTTTCTTGCATTAAAATAATTTGAAAAGGTCTTGGATTGAGTAGCCAAGTATTGTCATGCATCCAAAACTTCTTGTAAATAAAAAGTACCAAGAAATATTTTTTTTTTATGATAAACCATACGGTGACCTAATGTCAGGTAGTACTTTGCACACTTGAAAACCTTTTAGCTGCTTGGGAAATGTGAAGAGGTGAGTTGATTTTGTTCATCACAGCCAAGGAGAATGTGTATTAAGTCAAATAATTTGAGTGGAATTGATCTAGTCGGAGCTTTTAGGCTTAATGTTGATTTAAACATGGTGAGGAATAATGAGAGAAAATAAAACTATGACTTCATGAAGTTGTAAAGGACTAAATAAGGGAATTCTGATGCATCAGTTGAGGCTGCTCAATGAAATCTTTGACAGTTTCTATTGAAAAACCTTACAGAATTTAGTTCTGGGTAAGAAGCCAGAGATTGAATACTGTGTTCTGCTTCCCTTCTATGAATCAAATACATATACTCGTTTGCGTACTGTGGGAATGTACTCTGTGCAGTACTCAAGTTGCAGTGAACCTTTGCCTCCAAAGGTATGAGATAAGGATATGATGAGAATAATAAGAACCTGGAAGGCAAAGAAAGTGGTGGCCTAAAAAAGTAAATAGGCAATCTCTGGTGTCTCAGGTCATGATAAAACCCCAGGAAACAGGTTATTAAATTCAAATGAATAAGTTCATTGATACATTGGATACAAGTGCTGAAAATTACTACAGCACCACATTTCTGAGACCTTGAATATAAAATGATTGGTGATCAGATCTTATGCCAGTTTTTACTAGATAGAAGGAAAGGTAAATTTTCAGGGGATCTAGTAGGATTTGGTTTTCTATAGCTGCCCATTTCAGGCTTCCTGAGCTTGCCACTGGTAAGGTTAAGAAATCGTGCCTCTACTGACTTGTTAGTTAAGAGTTTATGCACTGGAAAGGCTCCCTTCCTGGTCTTGGCCATTGAAGTCTAACTACCTTCTTGGTTCTGAAATGTATCAGATCTGTCTAGAATCTAACGAAAACTATCTGGGCCTTTTCCCAAGAGACTTTTCGGACACATCAGTAAATTAAATTTAATCATGGAGTTGTTCAACAAGTGCGCTGGCACTGCAGGGCCAGAAGCAGGGCAGGGTGAGTAATAGGAAAGGGAGAAGGAGATGGTGGCTGCAAGTGGTTAAACGGGATCTCCATGGTACATGAAGCCAAAACCAGACAGAAATTCAGACCTGTTCACCAGCCAGTAGTCTTTAGCAGTACAAAGTTCAAATCTGTCTCCAGATAGCTATGATTTTGGTTACATGTGATCACTCAAATAGTTATCATTTTAAAAGAAATGACAGATTATAAAGATTCCATATTGTTGCAATAGTGTGAATGCGAATGAACTTGCAGGTTTTTCTTACACAAAGCATAGTGGTACCTGATTAAACACCAAAAAAAAAAAAAGACTTGGGTTTAAAAGTGCATTTACTTGGAGGAAAAAACACATTGCTGTTGCATATAGTGGTGAAGGAACTGATGGTATGCAAAAATGGTTTTGAATCTTCCAAATCCTATTTTAGTAAAAAATTAAAAACAGTGATATTTTCTAAAATACTCAGTTCTGAGCAAAATATATTTTGACAAGGTTGTGGTGATAAGAAAAGGCATGTAATATTTTCTTTGCACATCATGAATCTGATTTTTCCCATGGGCTTGTTCGTGGCTAAAGAGTACAAGATTCATTATGTGCAATGGTAACAGCATTAGGATTAACTTCTGCTGGGAAGGAAGGACAGCGTTTTACTTCCTTTTGCACCACTGCAATCTTGGGAAGCATGCTTTCTTGGAACTTTTCCTTGCAGCAGTCAATATGAGTTGCTGTAACCAAGATGTCAATCTGATTGATTATCAACATATGATTTAATATTTTCCTCTGCAAAAATCAAGCACAATTTAAAAAGCATGTTCTAATTTGTGCCATGAAAAGTGTTTTGAATTAAGGCATCTGATTTTTCTTATTTTATTTGCCTTGTTCCCCCCTTCTGTTCCATTCGTGTTAGTATGAGGAATCGTACAGCTTTACAACGGAACTGGAATTCTACTGTGTGTTGATTACCAAGATATGTGGGTAACTGTACAGTCCCTCTCTCAGTTTGGTAACAAGTCTTGTCCTGTTTGTGATATTTGAATTAATTTTGTAGTTACTTAAAAACGTGTATCAAGGAAGTTATTTCAGGTAATCCATCAACTATCTGCTCCGTATACTGTTTTTATTACAGACGGTAATCAGTCTTTCTGCTTTTTCACATGTCAGATCAATTTAATAGCTAGGTTTTTGGAATATAGTCTGACCTGCTTGATAAAAGTAAAATAATACAGAAGATGCTATTTCACCAATGAAAAGATAGTGGTAAATTTGTGATCTCTTTGCTTGTGGTTGGTCAGTTAGCTGGAACTCCAAAGAAAAGCCTGGTGTAGGTCAGTCCCCAGGGGAAGAATAGCCAGTTAAACTGTTTGCCCAATCAGCTGTTGCTGCATCAACTTTTCATCTCGTATGATACATTTGTAATCACATCTGGAAACCCTGTTCATTGGCTTCAGGTTGTGAGCAGGATATATAAAGAGGAAAACAAATAGTCTTTGCCCCTCAGAGTGTTTATATCATCTTTTGTCCAACTTTTCATTTTCTTTTTTCCCTTCTGCAAGTTACCTAAAGCCAATTAAATGTCTTGTCGGAGAGTATAGATTAAAGAATTTATAGTGAAAATGGGGCATTGCCGTTATCTGGACTTGCTCCAGCACTTTCCCGAACTGAGGGGCCCAGAATTGGAAACAGGAATCAGGGTGTGGCCTCACCAGTGTCAAATATAGTGGGACAGTGACTGTCCTGGTCCTGCTGGCCACACTGTTGCTGCCACAGGCCAGGATGCCTTGGCTACCTGGGCACACCCTGGCTCATGTTCAGCCACCTGTGGACCAGCAGTCCCAGGTCCTTTTCTGCTGGGCAGTTTTCCAACCACTCTTCCCCAGCCTGTAGCACTGCCTGGGCTTGTTGTGCCCCAAGTGCAGGACCTGGCAGGGGGCCTTGTTGAACCTGATAGCGCTGGCCTTGGCCCACCAGTTTGTCCTGTCCAGGTCCTTCTGCAGAGCCTCCATGTCCTCCAGAATATCAACACTCCCGACCAACTCTGTGTCATCTGTGAATTTACTGAGGGTGAACCCAATCCCCTTGTCCAGATAATTGATAAAGATCTTAAACAGTACTGGCCCCAAAGAGAGGTTTCAGCTGTTGCTTTTAATTAGCACAGTCTGGTAAATGTCTCCTTACAAGAAAAGGCATTTGAGATTCCTTTGGCAAATACATTCTGTACCTGTGTCATTAATTTTTTTTTTTTTAATTAGCAAGGGTAATCAAGACTAAGTAATGTTTCCAATCAGCATTTAGTATTTTTATCATTTCATGAGTTGTATTGCTGTTTTTTTCCTTTCCTTCTTTTGTCATATCGTGCAATTGCATTTTTATTGTTTTTGTGTACATGGCCTACTGTTATCTCATAAATTCTTTACAATTGCTTACTAAATGTCCATCTTTTTTATCTTCTGATGTTTACAGCAGATAAGGCAGCTTAATAAGGTCATGGATTTAAGCACTAAGCATATGATAATTTACCAATGGTGATTTTTTGGTATTTCTGTTCTTCTCATAGGGTATGCTGTCCTCTATTGCCATTTTGTAACTGTGTCATCACCATCAATTCCTGCTTCTCATACCACAGGTTTTTGTGGAAATAGGGTCAGTTATAACACCATTCTCCATCAGTGAATACATACAGTTCCAAAAGGTTCTTTCAATTTATCACTTTAAGAAGGGGCTAAGGAGACAATATTGGTCTAATTTTCATCTCTTTCGAGCTTCTCAGTTTCTGTGTGGCTAAATGTGATGTTGTTCTTGACACTCAAAATAAGTCTTGCGTAGTGTTGATTATCTTTATTAAAGGTATGAGCTGTTTGGAGATGAGAGTTATCAAAGTAATTTGCTTTTTATGTGCTACCCTGTTTTTCTCAACTTCTGGGTTTATTTGCCTTTTCCAGGTTTGGTTTGCATTGTAAAATACTGTTGATGTCAGCCTGTTGGATGTATTGGCAAGATGTCAGTTCTTGATTACTACATCAATATTTGGTACTTTTATCTTAGTTGGTATCTCCCTTATTCAGCATTAGC
The DNA here is from genome assembly GCA_003676055.1 of Chloebia gouldiae. NCBI lineage: Eukaryota > Metazoa > Chordata > Aves > Passeriformes > Passeridae > Chloebia > Chloebia gouldiae. The sequence goes on from QUSF01000005.1 coordinate 25,686,610, forward strand.
TTAGGGTGATGGTGGGGTGTGTGTATGTAGTTTATTGTTCGGAATTATTTTGCTTGTTTGTTGTTGTAAAACCTGTGGTACTACATTTGTAATTTAATTTGTCAGGAATTCAATGATTTTGAAATAACAATTATCTGGTCCTCCTGATTTGAGTATTTTTCTTTTCTTTTTCTTCACACTTTAATATCTCTTTTTTCTTTGTTTGTTTGATGCTTCTGGCTGACAGACAGGACTGTATCTGAGGCTGACAAAGATTTCTCATCCTAAATCTGCACCACATAAAATTCTTTTTTTCAGAGACACATGTCTGTGAAACATTTGCTGTGTTTTACTCTGAGATCTGAGATAAAAATATAATTTATTGTTAATAGTTAATGGCAAGAATCACCTATAGTACTGCTTAAATTGTGTGAGGAAAGATGTAAAAACACTTTGATGACAGTTGCATTATTTGGGTCTGCTGTGATTTCATCATTTTCTTGGCATCTCTCCTTGAATTGTCCTAGCTCTTGAAGTGTCTCTGGGTTCACATCCATTTGGTTAAGTTTTACTCTGAAGTATCTTTTGTATTTAATCCTGGTGCTGAAGTTAATTTACATTATCATCCCAGTTACAACAAATGTTATAAAATGGTATCTCAGTTGTTGAATTTCTTCTTTCAGTGGTTGCAAAGGGATTTTTTAAATTCTGAGTATTTTTCACTGGTCTTTTTACAAGGCTAGGGTTGTTAAATGTTACTGCTTTGGGGCCCTGTGAATAAGCTGGTGTAAGAACAGTAAAACCAATGCAACATGTACACGCCTTCCCCCTGCTGTGACTGGCTTGGAGGTTTGTGCTTGTCCTGCCAACTGCAGCAAGTCTTTTCTAGATCTGCATGCTTCTTCCTCTATGCAGCTGCTGGTTTGAGTCTTTTAACTGTCTATACTGATTACCCTGTTGTCTCTTGGTGTTCATATACCTCTCCCCCCTGTATTGCTGGAATCATCAGTATGTTTCAGCAGTAGAAGGGCTTCCTGATCCAACAAACCATTTTCTTAAATCATACAGATTGGAACAGCAGAAGTTAATATTCCTGTCTGAGGCATAGCTCTTGCACAAGAGGCACAGCTGAGTCACATAAGGGCAGGCTACCATGCTGATTTCGTCTTTGAAAGCAGGCCGCATGTAAGCTGCATGTGAGATGTGGGCAGTGTGTGAACAGCCCTTTGCAACCTCACACGTGTGTTTCAGTGCAGTTGAAAGGCTGACAGTCTCACAAGAAGCTGCAGGTATTGTTCATCTTGCCTCATTTCAGGCCTCTAGTCAGGCTGAGCTGCTTTCATGGCTGCTGCAGAGTTCCAGGACAAAACTGAGCCACCATCTGTAGATGTCATCATAGACGTCTGTGCTTGAACTCAGGGTCTGTGTAATTCTCTCCAGTAGGTGAAAGGCTAACCTAGACTGGCTTGCATACTTCATGGTTGATACAATTAGATGAACACCTTCCTGAAAGCTTTCATTTTCCAGTTTTCAGTATGTTCATTATGTGCTGGGAGTGACTTTAGCAGTTTTCATTTAGCTGTTCTCGTGACTTTGAATTAAGACATTTGCACTGCTTCAGTGTTATAATACTGTCATTTCACTTGCTGGTTTACAGAGCCTGGGAGAGTAAAATTTTGCTCTGATAATTAGAATTTCAGGGTACTGTGGTAAAAGTGGCAATAATGTCAATTTCTAGAATAGTTGTAATAGCTTATTTTTTCAAGCTAAGTAAAATACCAGTATGTGACAAATTAATGGAGATACATTCAATCAAAAGTGATGCAAAATTAATTTAATCATAAATGTGCGTAGCTGTATTCTTTTTACATTTGCTAGAATTAGTGTTTTAATTGACTTCTTAATTGTTTGGAAAGGAATGGATGATGTTACATTATTGTTCATATTATTAAAGAATATTTTTCCTGTCTCTTGCTTTTTGCACAGAGTACAGTAGCAGATTTGTATGCTTTTTATATAAATGAATATTCGTGTTCAAGATAGTTTCAACTGTATAGCCAGACATCAGTTAGACAGTACTACTGTAGTCTGAAAAAGTAGTGAGTTCCTGTTACAATTTGATCATGTTTTTTGGGAATAAAAACTGTCAGGTGATGAGTGGTTTCCAGTTTGGACATTCAAAACATTAAATTATTTGTACTTCAGCTTTTTGTATCTGTAGAGTTTATTTTAAGTCTTCAGTTTCATTAGCAGATTATTTTAGGAGATCAATTTCTGGCTGTATCCAGAACTCCAGGGGAGGCTACCCCAGTGCAGAGCAGAGCAGGACAATTCCCTCCCTTGACCAGCTGATGATGCTGTGCCTGATGCACCCCAGGACACAGTGACAAATGGTCCTGTAACAGACCTGAGTTGTCAGTAGAAGAATGGTTTTGTGCTTTCAGCTGGGGCTTTAAAACATAGCTTAAGAATATTTTTAAGGAAACAGACCAATAAGATACAATTTGTGTTTTTCTGAGCTGTAGATGTAAAGTTGTCCTTCTTTCTGTTTATTGTTGTGAAGGGTTTTTCTCCTCTCTCTTTGTGGTAAATTGGGTTACATTTGTATGTTTCTAGAAATGGGGGCGGATTTTAAAGTAATGTACTGCAGGAGAGGTTGCTGTCAAACACTTATTTTAATTTATAAGACCTGAATTTAAAACCATATTTCAAAACTTGGGAAGGAAGGAAAGCTGAAACACAGCACTTTCATGTTGGAAGAACAGACATGTTTAATAATGGAGAAGCAACCCTAGAATAATTTGAATGGCCCCATAACAGGAAAAAAGAGATGTATTTATTAGCTGTGTAAGCTCAGTCTTCTTTTGTGTTTTACTATTATTATTTTAGAGGTGAATTTGACCCATCAAAATATATAGTTCTTTGTTCTCTCTGTATCGTGTGCACTGCATATACTGTGTCTGTAGTGGGCATACCAAATCTCGTTCATATACAGTGCTGCAGTCCTTCACAGTTTTAACTCTAAGGATGCTCAAGTGACATGAAGGAATGGAACTCAAAGAATGATTTCACTTACGTCATTTTAAGAGTATCTGGCATGTCCGCCTGCTCTGTGCTGACATCCTGGAAGTCATTCTTGTCCTTTAACAAACCCTATTCCAGAAGTTAAATCTGCAACTTTTTCTTTCCGTAAACTAAATTCTCACTTTTGGTTTTGCTAAATCATTATATTGTGATGTTTCAGTTAACTGGGGTTGTATAATAATTAAAAATAAACTACTTTGGTGGCATTTCATAGGATTTAGTAGTTCTTAGCTGTACTGGAAGAAACAAGGAAACCATGTGGCTAATTTATTACATTATGTTAATAAGGATAAAGATGCAGTTCTAAATATGCAGAAGGAGAGATCTGCAGTGTTAAGACTTACTTTAGATGAGGGATTAAATTATCTAGTATTTAGTTTGTTTAAACTAGATAGAAAGATTGTGCATCTGTAAAATACTTTGTGAGGTCTGTGCCTCAATAGAGGCAGAGTATTAAGAGTGGCCTCTTAGGCTTCTCTAGTCCTGGCACAGCTCTAAAGCAGCTGCGTTGTACTATAGCCATGTGTTAGGCCAGATGGCTTACAGCTCCTCGCACCATTCGTACTGAGGTGAGTCCTCACTTGGAATTGCAATGGGACTTCCTTGAGGACGAGATGCTGCCGTCTCCAACCTCATCTGTGCACAGCAGTTTCTGTGCTGTGCCTCAGGTCAAGATTGACAAAATAAGCAGAACTGCAACACGGTTTTCAGTGCCTTAATCTAAAATACCGAGTTGATAAACCTTTAAGTATTATGCTAACACTTCCCTTTTTCTGATATTTGTCCTTACAAAAAAATTCAAGCACTAATTGTGATTATGCGGCAGAACATGTATTGAAAGCATTGCATCCTTTTAAAGTCTTGTTTAGTAATAAGGAATAAGAGCAGAAAGAACTCAATTTTTTTTCCGGTGTTTTTCAGATGGTGGTAAAAACCTTCATGGATATGGACCAGGACTCAGAAGATGAGAAGCAGCAGTATCTCCCATTAGCCTTGCACCTTGCATCTGAATTCTTCCTCAGGAATCCCAATAAAGATGTGCGCCTCCTTGTAGCATGTTGCTTGGCTGATATCTTTCGTATCTATGCTCCTGAAGCTCCATATACTTCCCATGACAAACTTAAGGTAAAAATGACTCAGAAGATAAAGGCTTTTCTCGTACCTTATTCTTACTGAAGAAAATATAAACTGCCTCCTTCAAAAATATAAACAAAACCCTAACAAACCAAACAGTTCCCCCCCAGCAAAAAACCCCAAAAGCTAACAGAAAAATGTTTTTATACCCATGTATACTGATTTTAATTTTATTAAAGAGAAGTTGCTTTAATCCTGTAAGTCAGTGTAATACTTTAGGGCCAGAGATGGATAAAAGAATGCTAGATGGCCAGTGTCTGTGTTGGTGATAGCTTTCTCTCAGTGCCTAAAAAAAGACAATTTGGTGTTCTAACATTATAAGTTTGAAAATGTGGATAGATGTCATTGTTAAAGGATTGTATTTTCACTTTCTGCTGAATCAAGCTTGTAAACTTTGTTTTTTGACAGGACATATTCTTGTTTATTACAAGACAATTAAAAGGCTTGGAGGACATGAAGAGCCCTCAATTTAACAGATACTTTTACTTGTTAGAGGTAACACAATAGTTGTAACTTTCAGTAGATGATAGTAGCTCTGTAAACCTAAGAAGTGTAATTAGTTGTTCTCCGGATGTGCCAGTATGCCAGTCTTATTAAAGTTCAGTGAATTGCTTCTTTTAGTACTTATAATGCTTTTTGTGTCTAATAAGTTTGTTAATGTGTAGTTGAGGACATGTTTAAACAATTGGTATTTATTAAAATGTAGCCTTTCTCTTACAATTCCATGTGCTGGGGATTTTTTATCAAGAGATAAAATTTCAAATGCTGATTAAAATGCAAATGTGCCTGTATTGGTGATGGGAAGAGGAATGTAAGATTTTTGCTTTAAAAACCATACTATTGACAAGAACTGAGTGGTGGGGTTCAATGTGCTTTTAGAAATAGTATCTCATTTGTAAACAAGATACTTGATGTTCAAAACATGATGGTTAAAATTGTATTGTTTCATAGCATGAAGAAAAAATAAGGTCTTATTATATTAACAAGCTCTATCACTTTGATTTCATACTTAAGGTATTAGGTCATCCAGCTTTTCCTGGATATATCTTGCAAATATATATATTGCAAATATATCTTGCCCCCTCTGTTAGGGGCTCTTTATATGCAAAGCAAATATCTAGTCTCTTTCCCCAAAACATTTACATCTGTTGTATATTATTTTTCCTTAAATAGAAAAAAACCTCATAGCTAATATGATTATGTTTATATTACTTAATGTGAAGTTGTACTAGCCTAAATATCCTAATTTTTGTTTTAGAATTTAGCTTGGGTCAAATCTTACAACATCTGCTTTGAGTTGGAAGATTGCAATGACATTTTTATTCAGCTTTTTAGGACTCTTTTTTCAGTTATCAAGTAAGTTGATTCATTTCCACTATATTAACTGTCAAAATATCATTAGATTTGGGGGGTAGACTGAATCATTGCATAGTCTACAGATAAATATACCTGAACAGAAGTCTTTATTTCCCTAAATGAGGAGCTACCAGGAAAGTAAATGAGTGTGAACTGCTGAAATTACAGAGGGGTGTGTGTCTGAAAGTAGATGTTTTAAAATTTGTTATCCATGTTACAGCAGTGTATTTCATTCCAATTAGTTTATCTACATTCTTGAATTGGTTATTGTCCTTTTTTTATTTTGATTGTCTTAAAGCAGAGATAGGTTGTTCTAGATTTTTGAGCCTTTCTATAAGAGAGGAAAGGCACATAAAATAGTTTTGAGATGTGAAGAGTGTAAGGGAGAGCAAACTGAACAGCATTTGATGTTGTTTCTTGATTGTACTGTTATTGTTTGTGAGAGTCTGAGAATTTAATATTGAAAATATTCTTTATGATATCTTAGTAATAGCCACAACCAGAAGGTACAAATGCATATGCTGGATTTGATGAGTTCTATCATCATGGAAGGCGATGGAGTAACTCAGGAGCTGCTGGACTCAATTTTGATTAACCTCATTCCTGCACACAAGGTCTGCCAAGTAAAATATTATCATAGTATACTGTTATAATAATAGTAATAACTCTTATTGCCTTTTGCATGTTGTTTATCTTTTTATATGCTGTAGCTATCATGACTGTATAATTTTCTCACATTCATTTGGGCTGTTGATTAGCTGTGTCAATTATTTGATACAGAGGGATTGTGCCACCTCAGGATCTCTCTGTACGGAAACATAAATAAAGTGTTTTCAAGGAAATATAATAGGAAAACATTATATCTTGAGGATTGTAGGTAGTTGGTTGTTTCACTTTTGGGATATGTTGAGGTTTTGTTTTTTTTTTTAATAGAGAAGTTATTATATGTTTTTGAATTTAAAGGAAGGGAGGCGGGGGAAAGATATTCCCAAGACTTCTGTAGTGTCTTACTGTTCTCCCCAGCTTGCCAGTCAGATCTTCCTAGTTGTGCTTCCCAGCCCTTCCATTGTCTTTCTTTATTTAATTCTCTTACAAGGAGCAAAGTGACACAGAAAGCACACTCCCCTTCCTAGAGGAATTGTCTGTTCCTTGAAGAAGAGATCACTGGGTCTGCACTTGAGTTTTTAAAGTGCCTTCACTGTAATGCCTTAATAAATTTTAAAAGAGAATAAACACAACTCCTTTAGCTGTGAAATAAGGGAAAATGATGTGCAGGCTGGTGATGCCTTACACTGACCAAGAAAATTCCCTAGCTAAAACATTTGCACTTATCAAAAATAGTATGGAGTACTGTAAGTTTCAGTTATTAGTAAGAGTAGATGAACTGCACTCTGATTACTAAGTATGTGTTTCTGTTTGCTCATTTGTTAATTTAAAATAATTACAAAAATTAAGGCACATCTATCCATGACTACATAATTAAATCAGTATTAGTATGGCCATTGTCATTTACCTGTGAAATCTCATCAAGCTTATAGAAATATCTATTGTCTGAGATGAGTTTGCATTCCTCCCGTCATAATCATGAGGCAGGAATGCCATTCTATCAAGTCATTTTTATTGACATCAATGAGATAATGTCTTGTTGAAGCTGCTAACACAGAGAGCCTCTTATAACAAGAGCCCTTGTGAAAATATGCTGTTCTTTGTAAGTTGCTTCTAATGAATTATAGGCAAGTAGATATGAGGAATGGAAGTAGAGGGTGGTGATCTGAGGTGATGCTGTTAACTATGGTGGGCACTACTCAGAGGGTACAAAGGCCCAGTAAAAACTTGTACAACTTAATACTGTGTTGTGAGTGCTTGATTTAGGCAAAATAAAGTGAATGTGATCCTTTATCATCAACATTGTTATAGTTTTGCCTAATGAAGAAAATTCTCAACAAGGCTCTGATAAAGAAGGAGATAAACTTGGTGTAAATATTGGGTTGTAAAGTATATTTAGTATCACTTAGAGGATTGATGCCATTCTTAATGGCTCTTGGTCATGACTGAGCAAAAAATGTCCTGCAGGCAGTGCTAGTATTGTAATTTGGTCAGTATGTCAGTCTGTGTTACTTTCTTTGTTTCTTGTAACAGCACTCAAATGACTGCTTTACAATAGTAGATCAAAAATGGAAAAAAAACAACCAGAAAGTTCTTTTGTCTGATCTGCCTATGGGAGTTTGACTGTTTCCTTCCTTCATGTTTTCCTTTCATGAACCATGAACAGATCTCCAAGAAAATTCTGTGATTGTATTGCTTGCCTTTAGATCTGTAAATCAGAAGCACTGTAGCCTTAGGAGCGTGGTGGATTTTTTTTTGTAGAATGCATACAGTAGCAATACTTTCAGGTCTGTGCAAAGCAGTTAAATACCAATTGTTCTTATTACATAAGAAAAACACCAGTCTGGCAAAACTTGATGGAAGTTTATCCTTATAAAGCATCTGAAATAATGTGGTTTGGATACTGCAATCTGAGGTGTTTTTTTTAATTAGATATGCTATACAGTCTACCTCTGAATCTAGATTATATTAATTTGTATGTCCATTCTTAGTAAAGTGATAGTGTGGTGTGCATTGTTCTCTGTGTGTGCTAATGTGACTCTTATCTAGTAAATTCAGGTTTTCAATAGCAGTAGCATGTCACATTTTGACCCATGGCCTCAAACTGTAGTTCTTTTTATAACTTCAAAAGTAGTGCTATTCAGTGAATATTTTTCTTCAAAGTCATATGTAAGTTATTCCTTAAAAACATTTTCATGTGTTAAAAAATGTATAGTTTCATCTTCATGTTGTACAGCATGGGTTATCCAGACCCACAGGGTTTCTTTTCTCCTAATAGTTGAAATAGTTGATTATTTGTTATATTTAGTTGTATATTAGTTTTCTAGGCTGTTTTGGTATTTGGATCTTTGGTATTGTGGTGTTCTGTGTTTGTGTGTGTATTTAGGTTGGTTTGATTGTGTGGAAGAAGCTATATTGAAGTTCCATAGAAAATGCATTTTAAAGTTTGAGATTCGCAGTCCTTTGGTTAATATCTGCACACTAGTCAACAAGATTTTAACCATGGCTGGGTTTGGGGAGAAAGTATTGGGATATTTTTTGAGAAGAATTCATGCAAATATGTCTGTCTTCTATAATGAGACATCAGTTTAGTACTTTGGTGACTGAAGAGATAATTGGTTGAGCCTTTGGCTACTTGTTTCTCTTTACTATCTGTTGATGAACTGTCTTTGTCATCTCATTAGTTAAAGGAACATGAGGGAGTTGTTTCCAGTGTAGGCTTGCCAAATACAATATTTCCAAGAATCAGTCATCCCTAGGCTTTACCTGCATTTTATCTGCAGAGATTTGTAGTTTTCAGGGCAATCAGCTCATCCATGCCTATTTTTTTTCCCCATCCAGGCTGCATTAATCCTTAGATGCTGTGAGATCCTTCATATGGGATTTGTACAGACTTGGACAGTCACATTTTTCAGATGTGCAGTTACATTCTTTTTTTACTCAAGAGCAATATAAACCATGTTCAGATTTGTCATGTTACAGTCAAATGCTTACTTGGAAAGTTAACTGCTAGCTCTGCCTAAGTGTAGGTGCTTTCTCTAGTCTCACTGTGGGCCATCTTAGAGCATGTGGTACAGTCTGTGTAGAAGTCAGTGCACAGTTTTACTCTCCAGAAAAGGCTGAACTTGCTACATAGTGTGTCTTTAATGAGTATGTGAGAGGCAAATATTAATTTAAATTCATTCGTTTTTCTGTGCCAGATTTGGTGCATGTTAGCTTTCAGAGAATGGAGGTTTGATAATGTTTCTTCAGAATGTGTTATTGTGTGTGAAAACTCCATAAAATGTTATTATATTTTCTTTGTTTCAGAACCTTAACAAACAAGCGTTTGATCTTGCAAAAGTCCTATTGAAAAGGACCGTCCAGACCATTGAACCATGTATTGCCAATGTATGTAAATTAATTAATCTATGTTACCTGCAAGTAATAAGTCTTGATTTTTTTGAGATTTGATGGGCATTTTTATTCTTTTAAATACTGTTTATAGAAGCTACTACAGTTTTCCAAATAGGATGCTGTTGTCTTGATTAAGTGTGTGGAGTATTTAAAATAAACAAAGAGGAAATGAATTTTTATCCATCTTAGTCTTATGTTAGGGCTACATCTAGGCTGTGAAAATCCTGTTTCAACAAAAGGAATTATTAATAGGTCACATATCCAGCAACCAGGCAGCCTTATTTCATTACCAAGCTTTAGGATGAAGCATTTCAAGCTACCAGCTCTTGGCTAGATTTTCTTTTCCCTCCTAAACTTGCTATGACTCGTAGTCATAAAGAGTGAAAGAGCTATGCTTTTTACAAGGCTTCCTTCAAATTTCAATTCCTTCTTGTTGAATGTGAGTGTTGTATGTTCTGCATATTAATACCGCTACTGCAGGCTTTGATGAATGTGTTCTGATCCATTCTGTTGCCTTTCCTTGGCGCTGAAGCCAGCAGAATTAATAAAATTTAGAGTAATTTAAAAGGGAATTAGGCAGATTCATAAAAGATTAATCAGTAAGTATTCAAAAGCTCAAGGAGTCTAACTAACAGTTACTACATCCCCTGATTTTTTAAGCTTTGTAATTAGTCATATGAGAAAACATATGGATAGTACATAAAGTAACCTTTGAGTTGATTTAATACTATTCTCTTTACTTTCTTTTTCAAGTGTGTAATAGCTTTTTTTACTATTGCATTTGCATTGCTTAAATAATATTAATCTACAGTATCTAATAGGAAGTATTAAATTTTAATATACTTTATATAACTCCAAAAATAAATAATTAATAATTTAGACTGCTTTGGTTTGTTTCTGTTAGATCACTAATGACCTTGATACATTAGCCATCAAATATTGCAAGACATACCATAAAGACATCTGACATTCTTTTAAATGGATTTGAAGCAGAGAACCTTTATTTTCAGCATTTGGATTGGGTTTCAATTATAAGAAAACTTTTTTAAAGTACTAATTTTTTTTGTCAATGTTCTACTGGATGAATATGCATTTTAAATTAACAATTCTTCTATTACTTGTTAATTTTGCTTGGGAGATAGTTACTGAGATTTGAAATTGTCAAATCGTCATGTATTAAACTATCTTGATAGAGTTAATAAAACTGAACTGAGAAGGATGTTTGTAATTTGCTTGAGCCAGAACTGTAAAGGTGAAATGCCTTGATGTAATGAAGAAATTGTGCTTTGAGTGTCTTCCATTAGTATAAAACCATTAATGATACTACATTAAAATAATTTTTTAAAATAATATTTGCATTTTTGAAGGAAAATATACTACATAAGATTGTTTGTATTTTAGTTTTTTAACCAGGTTCTGGTCCTGGGAAAGTCTTCAGTAAGTGACTTATCAGAACATGTGTTTGACTTGATACAAGAGCTTTTTGCCATAGATCCTCACTTACTGCTGTCTGTCATGCCACAGCTGGAGTTCAAGCTGAAGGTGGGTTACAGTGTAGCTTTGGACAATCAGTAAAATTTTTGGGGATATTAAGAGTGCAGAACAGTGGATTTAATAAGTGTTCTACTAGGGGAATAAAAATTCTGTATTTATTGTTTTATTTTGAAGGTAAATGTAATACTAAAGAAAGGATATTGGAAATTACTATGCAATTATGTGCATATTGTGCTTGCAATTATGTATTATGCACATAAAATATATATAATCATTATAATGATAAATGAATGCAGTCTAATGCAAAAGCTTTATGTACTTAATCTTTGGATTGCACCCAAAATTTATAAAGTAATTAGGCTGTGGTTGGCTTATCTTATGAAATGCAAATGTGTTAGCTTTAGTTTGCAGAATTTTCTTTTATAAAATAATGCTCTAATAATAGGGGAAGTATTTCCTAATATTTTATCAGATTTGTTATTGTTAGCTAATAAGTTAGCTGACTGATTTGAATCCTTGAAAATAGTTAATTTATCCTGATTTGGAAGTCTGGGTGGGGGGGTTAATTAAAGAGCTCTTTCCTAAGTTTGTAAGTGGACAAGAGAAATAATTTTGCATGTGTGGATGTACATGTAGGCTATGGTTGCAACGGAAAAAAAGTAACCAAGAAATGAGTATTCAGTGAAATTACATGTGCCTTTCATTAGTGCACATGTGTTTACAACATTTTAACTGGTGTCTTTTGCACACACATAAAATAGTCTTAAAAATGTTTTTAAAAATAATTGTTTATATTGTCAAATGTATATTAGAGTACTGTGGGTTTTTATTGCTGAAAGAAAAGGTTCTTTCAAAGCGTAGCCATCTATTCAGTATCTGTAATAGATTTGCTTGATAGGTATTCGTATATTTTGCCTCATATGAATCCTATAGGATAATTAAAGAGAATGAGGATTATCAGAAATACTTTCAAACTCAGATTTACATCTAACTGTTCAAAAAACAGAAAGACAGTTATTACTAAGGTATTACTGATAATGATTTACAGTTCCTTTTTCATGTTTTGATTTTTAGAGCAATGATGGAGAAGAACGTTTGGCTGTTGTTCGACTTCTGGCTAAACTCTTTGGCTCCAAAGATTCTGATCTGGCCACGCAAAATCGACCTCTTTGGCAGTGCTTTCTTGGGCGGTAAGAGAAACGGGATGGAATTCTGAATTTCTGTTATTTTTTATGTTATTTTTTATGTTCTTTTTTCTGTTTTCTTATAGTGTTGCATTTTTCACTGCCTTTTCAGAGGATGTAACTGTATTTGAACAAGATCCCTATTAAATCCTCAAAGCAGAAAACTGCATACAGTTATGTTTTAGAAGAAAGAAGCCTGAAGGACTGCTGCTATATTGCTATCAGCTATGCCCATATAAGTTAGATTGACAGCAAATATGCCTAGCAGAATTTACACAATAGCTTTGCGAGCATTGTCCAAAATTTCCTACTGTTCAGCTGTATCTGCAACTCCATTTTGCTAGCTATTTTGCTAGGCATTTACCTTTCTGAGTGAAGAGATACTTTCTTGTATGTAAAGGTAGAAGTTCATAATTTTTCAAAACTATAATGTTTTCAAATGGTTCCTGGTGATGCCAATTTACATTTCTATAATTTTCGTGTGCGTGTGTGCATGCACACACACAATCAACACTGTATAGAGAACTGTGTTCAGAAGTCAGTGGACAAAATCCAATGGGTCAACATTTTATCCATGTAAACCATATTCATTCTTTAATTTTAGTCCTTACTGAATTTCACAAGAAATAACAAATATTTATGAGGTGCATTATGGAGATAAATTCAAAACATATATATTCTCTCATTTTGCCATATAAAAGTATTCAGATAGTTAACAGAACATACTTCTCAACACATGTTACTACATAGAGAATAATACTGATTTGCAAATCTAATTAAAAATTAATATTCATTATCTTCTATCCCTCTAGGTTCAATGATATCCATGTCCCTGTGAGATTAGAGAGTGTGAAATTCGCCAGTCATTGTTTAATGAACCATCCAGACTTAGCAAAAGACCTCACTGGTGAGATGCTCATAAAGGAGATTAATCTACAAAATGAGCAAGGAACTCTGTAACTGCTTTTGTACATAGCAGTGTAGTTCTGAAATGTACCAAGTCCAATGCTTGATAAGGGATGGAAGAGGTATCTGCTGAGTAATTGATTTCTGTTGAAGATTAGTGCCGGTTATGTGAAGTGAGTGAGAATGAATTAGAAAGAGGAGTGTGTGATTTTGTGTGAACTTTGTCAGAGTGAGTCATTAAGAAGCTACCCATTGCAGAATGAATTTTAAGGTAATTTCAAGTTCTAAAGAAACTTTGGGTGAGGAAAAGCAAATATTGGTGCAACATCCTGGCTTCTTTTCAAAACCAGTCACAGAGTTCCCCACTAGTCTGTTCTGCTGAACTCAGAAAATGCCTTTTTGCTGATCTAAACTCTGAAGTTTATTCTTCCTCTTACAGTATCATTTTAACTATGAAAAGGTTTTCAGACTTAACAGAAAATACTGTTGTTTTTAGATGCAAGCCATTCTACAATTATCAGTATTTCTGATTTATTATTTACATTTTTCACTCTTCTGGAACAAGTATTTCTTCTCTTTTTGTTTCTTCTTATTCCCTCACCTCCCTGTACTTAGAGTATATTCTAGTCAACTTTATTTCACTTTATTGATTCTTGCAAATTAAGTTATAAAAGCTATCACTCCTGCATTCTTCTGATATTTACATTTTTCTAATTCTTTCATAAAACTTTAACATAGAAAACATTTGAACAGGTGTTTCCTGTGGGTAGCTCTATATTTAATAGATTACATGGTTGTGATATATGACTGGCATTTAATTGACTGAACATTAGAAATAAATCTGAATACCTCACAGCTATATAAAAAAGCCAAGCTTCTCATTGTTTCTGCTCATAACAGAATATTTGAAGGTTAGATCACACGACCCAGAAGAAGCCATTCGACATGATGTTATTGTTACAATTATCACTGCGGGCAAGAGAGATCTCTCTCTAGTCAATGACCAACTGCTTGGCTTTGTAAGGGAAAGAACACTGGACAAACGGGTGAGTGTTAATATTGTATTTTCAGCAATGACCTGCTTCTAATATATTTTACTAAAAGTAAAATAAAAAGAATGTGAAGCCACAAAATCAGAGAATCTTCAGAGTTGGCTATTAACAGCAATACTGATGGGAAAAACATTATTTTCTTAAGAGAACATCTTAATGAAAATTCCGTATTACAGTGGCATCAATCAAGTGTTGTTAAGCAGATAGCCATTGACTTATGATAAATACAGTTGCATTAAATAAGAACATAAGAATGGTCACACATGTTAAAGCCAAAGGTCACTATAACCCATTATAATTCTCACAGTGGTCAATTTTGGCTTCCAACAATTTGTGATTTATGGATTTTTTAAGTCTGCTGGCCCATGCTCATAATAACTTTCAATAGAACGCTATTCTATGTGTTTATCAAGTTCTTGTATTTATTTGTACTTTGTAAGCCTCCATGGCAAATGCATCAGTAGACTAAAGTTTAGTGCATGTTTGGGAGAAGTAACTTCACTGTTTGCTTTTAACTTGTCTGTTAATTTGACTGAGTATCTAATAGATCTTGGATTACATAAAATAATGAATGTTCTTTGACTCATTTATATTTAATAAATATGAATACAGTATCTTCTCCAATTCTTTGTTTTCTATTCTAAAGAATCACCTAATTAACTTCCATACAAATTGTTACATACTGCTGATCATTCTTGTCTGGGTGTTCTCTATCCTGTTGGAACTAAGGTGACCAGACTTAGGAACAATGTGCCACTCATCAGAACGTATGATTTTGAATGGCATTCAGAGTTTGCACTGTGTTACATACTTGATGCTAACTTTTTTTCTTATTCTGAAACGTTCTGTCTGTCTCTTCTGCTATTTCTGAGCACGGAGCTGACAGTTTTGGACAACATTTATGTTAACTTCAGTGTTTTCCTTGAGTAACTTTAGGTGGTATACTGCCAAGTACTGTACATGCAGAGTTAATGCTGTTGGGAAAACCTGTCCTTAATCTGAATTTCTTCCCTTTCATATTGTAACAGTTCAGTAGCATGACATTTTTCTGCAATTCTTAATTATGATGTTACATCTGACTACCTCAGTAAATTTTATACATGCTGTTCAGGTCATTTTGTAATAAATTTTCATATGTTAAATGTCAGAAATTCCTTTCTGATTTTGTCTATAGGTTTATTTTGTTCCCTTCATTGTGAAAATCAGTAATTTATTTCCAGCCATTTTCTCCTATGTTTTAGTTAATAATTAGTTCACAACAGAATTTTTATTTTAAGGCCCTCTGGTACAAGACTTGGTTGGAAGATTTTTGGGATCCTAATTCATTTTACTGATAGACTTCTGGGTCTGCTAAAAGTTATTTTTTCTTAGATAGAACTTCCCATTATATAAAGTTCAGTGACACATTTCCATAACTTATTTTTTCTGTAGTATCAGCTCTTTGTTGTCATTACTATTCTATTTCAGCCTTGCCCATTCCAAATCAGATGTTCTTATGAATGGTCCTCTTCATAGGCGCTCTTCAGACCCTTTGGTTTCTTTCATATTTGCTGTTTTCAATCTGCTTGTGGATAGAGTGCAGTAATAGAATGATTAATATTTGGTTTATAATGTCTAAATTCCTGTAAAAGTCATAGATGGGTTACCACCTTTTGTAATTAAGATTACAAAATCTTAATGACTTTGTTCCTGCTCGCTTTATTTATTTTTTTAAAATGTGTCTTAATGATACTTAAAGAAACTTCTTCAGACCTCTCTCTTGGAATAAATCTGTTTGTCTGTCCGCCATACAGAAAGGGTCTGGAAGGCTTCCTGCTTCTGTAATCTTTAGTGAAGATGTTTAGTTATTATGGTTTTAATAATGTCATTTTGAAACTACTTGCCCATGCTTCATCAAGGATTTACTTTCAGTTTGCCAGGGCTGATACTGTTTCCTGTTTACATTTTTTCGGATGTGGCTCCATGCTCTTTGGAGAGTGATACTTAATAGCAGACTTCTCTGTGCAATGTAGCCATGTTGATTTTTTTTCCTTACTACTGTTTTTTTTGATAGGCTGTAGGAAGGATGCCCTCTATGTCATTCTAGCTAGTTACTTCAATTATTTTTTTTTCAATTTTACATTTTTTGGTTCTCTTTTTAAGTGAGAATGTTACTGTAATTGATTTTGAAAAGGACATCATCTTTACACAGAGAATACTGATTTTGAGTATGTTCACTATTATAAAGCAGCTCTTCAATTAGCTGTACTTGCAGCTTGACGTGGCATGTTTCTCAGAAGTGATCAAGATCACCTTCCTTCTTTTTCAGCCACTAAACATGTCCAAAAGTTCATTTATGAGCTCCAAAAACTTTTAGTATAGCCACCACTTCTTTCTGGGACTTAGCACCTAGTGAGAAGGGGATGATTGTTACTGTGTCTTGGCGAGTGTCTCTGTTTTCCTTTAGCATGCTGCTGTCAGTAAGAGGCAGGCATCTATTACTGCACAGCTGTAATGCTGATTTCTACAGAGCTAGGTCTTTTTTTATGTGGCTTTAAATCATTTTGTGTGTCTTCAAATCAGTGTGGTGGCTGTAATGTTTCTCATGTGTTTGACTAAGTCATTTCACACCAGTTGTAGGTTTGATGTGTTGCATTTCAAGGTTAGGTGTTTTTTCAGGCAATCACTGAAGAATAACTTCGTCTTTGCATGATGTTTCTCTTAAAAATCTCTGGAGAGAGCTTTGATGAAAATACATCCTGAGGAAAAAATAAAACTGAGCACTGACTAGAAATTACTACAATAAATACTTAGCATTTGAAGTAGACCTTAGCAATATCAGATGTGTTGGTAAATATAATTAGTGCTTTAAAATGAAGATCAAGGTTAATTTGGGTATTTTTATTTTTAGGATTTGTCTTTAGTTTGGGAGAGGAGTATTGATAATGTCTATGATATCTATGTTTTACTATGTAGGATTTTCTCAATTTCAGGCTAAGTGCGCTATTCCTATTTTAATCATTCCTTTTCTGTAAAAGAGCTCTGTATTTTGCTGGCTGCATTTACCCTTTGTAGCTTTCTGTTGGACACATCTACTGCAAAATCGTAAATGATCGTTCATCAGTTTGACTTCATCTTTTTAGGACTGCAGTCATCTGTCAAACAAGTATTGCTATTACTACGAAAAGAATGCTTGTCCAACAGGCTCAAGTAAAGTGCCAACCTGTCATTTCAGTTCTGTCTCTTATCTTTATAAAGCAGGGAAAATATTTAAATCATACTAACTCGTATGCCATTTAAGTGATCTGGTTTTTTCCTCCTGACCATATCCTAATTGACTCAGTTTTTGTAAAGATAGTCTAAACACTTTCTAGAGTAAAAATTTGTGGCTAAAAGACACTACTTAATTTTTTAAAGGAATGTCCTTAGTTGATTTGATCTATATAGACATTTGCATGATCGTTGTAACTATTTAGAAAACAAAAACAATTTTAAAACCAGACAAACAAACCCCACTTCCACCAGTAGTTTTCAAATCCATTTTTATTGCTCCAGATGGAAAAGTAACTCTGGTAACACGTGTCCCAGAAATTGAAATCTAGTCTTCGGTAATAATTGTTCTTAGGCTCCATTGGAGCACTGTTTAAAAGGACTTTACAACATCTTCAATTTTCAGAATAAT
This sequence comes from Chloebia gouldiae, assembly GCA_003676055.1. Lineage (NCBI taxonomy): Eukaryota > Metazoa > Chordata > Aves > Passeriformes > Passeridae > Chloebia > Chloebia gouldiae. The sequence continues at coordinate 25,704,462 of QUSF01000005.1, forward strand.
TAGGAGACATTTTAAAAAGAAATAACAAAAATACTCTTGTCTATTATACTGGAATAATCTTAAGAATCTTAGAAGTTGAGAGAGTTTTGACAGCTGCCTTCATTGGCATTTCTCCCAACAGTCTTTATGGAATAGAGACTCAGGCCTTTCATAAGAGCTGACTTGTGCTCATCAGCTTGAAGTCAAAAGCTATAGAGTGAGGAGCCATAGAATCATACACCCATTTTTGGTTCCTCTTTATGCATTTTTCTCCATGTGTGTTAGTTTTAACCGTATTGAAAGTTATTGTGGCTTTTTCCAGATGGAGAACTATTGTAAGATGTTTAAAGTTATTCTGATGGGTAAGGGATTGTATTGAACTTTCAATAGCAATTTTTTTTTCAAAACTCAGCCCAACAGTCATCAGTGGAGGAATTTAATTATGTTGGTCAACCAAAGAAGCTAAGGTTATCATAATTCTTCTGTTAATTAAATCGGGGTTGTAATTCTCCTAGCTGTGTTTTATGTATGCTGCCTTTGAAACTGGTTATTACATTCCTCTTTATGCTTATTTCCTGTTTCAGCTTTAATTCTCAGAAGCATCTTACTTTTTTTTCCCTAGATGTATCTTCTATTCAATGACTTGCTTCCATGGTGTTCAAAACGTTCTCTAAGTGGTTTGGTCCAGTGTCTCCTATTATCAGTCTGCAACTGTCTTTCTGTTTGCTCTGAGATCTACTGTACAGCAATTTCACTAATCAAAATTCTCTTAGCAATCCAAACCTCCTTTCTTTTGTAACTCCTTGTAACACCTTCATTTTAGGCTTAAATTTTCTGAACTCATTTCTAGAAATCCATTTTTGTTTTCTTCTGACAAGTTTTTCCATCCTTCCTGTCTCATATAGGAGATACCATGAAGCTATCACCTTCCTTGGAAGGGTATATCTGAATGCAGAAAAATATTAATGCTTTTCTGAAAATGTTTCCCTTTCAGGTCTTTATTTTCTTTAAAAAGTGATTTAGATTGTAACAGGAGTGAACAAATTCCTGCAGAAAAGTTAAACAATAACATCTATTTATAGCTAGAGTTTTTCTCTTTCGTGAAAACTAATTACTGTGTTATGTTCTAGCAAAGTCATTACTATCTTGACTTATCTGTCATGGTTTTAATACTTTAAAAATATGTAACAAAATACAAGTTTATTCTTTCCATCTTACTGTTATAACCTACTCCAACAGCCAGTGGTGTCTTGTGGTGACATGAGCTATATTATCTTGAAGATTCATCTTTTCTTTGCCCTTCAAGAAAAGGAAATCATTCAGTACAACTGTTAAGAAATTAAATGTGCAGTACCTCAGTGGTATTGAGTCAAGCCTTCAGTTTAACAAGATTGAGGAAGTTACAGTATGAATAACAGTATCTACATTTATGCTTCACAGGCTGAAATTATCTGAGCATTGTTAGTCTCTGGGAGTTCAAGGCCAACAGTGATACCTAGTATGTTCAAAACGAAATTCTCTTTCAGTTCAAATTTAATGCATTTCTTCTAAATGGTGTGGGAAAACAAATGTCTTCTGAGGTTTACTGTGTAAATAATTCAGCATGAGACACTATGCTGCCTAAATTAATCCTGAAGTCAGTTGTGGTATGATTCCTCACACAAATTAGCACAGGATGGCTTATGGGTCTTGTCTTTTAAATTGTTTAATAATGGGATATTTGTTATTTACTTGAGAGGATAAAGTATGACCACCAAAAGCAAGATGGAGAACCCATGAGCTCTTCTTGTAGCTCTTGTTCTCTGGGGTTTTTGTTCCTTGATCTCTGCAGTCTTAGAGCAATTGCTTTGAGGCTTCAGCAAAATGGGCCTCTCCCAGTGTTGTGGAAGGTGGCCTATGAGTTCAAGCCTAACAGGATTGGCTTGGCCTAGGCTCCAGATCTCCCTTGTCTAGGCAAGGGTGCTATAAGATGGTGCAAGGCAGTGGGAAGAAAGAAGTCTGCCACTTCTGGTGCCTGTCTCTGAATAGATAAACCTTACAAATCCTGACTCAGTAAGACACTTCTCCAGGCATACATGTTAAGCTGTACTTAACTTCTTTTCTGTTGGCTAGCTCCCAGATTTTTTACGCTCAGCACAGAGAAGTACTGAAGTCCTGGGTACTGACAATATTTAATCTGCACAATACTGGGAAGAAAACCCTTACACATTTGCAAATTTTCATCTAGAGGCTTCAAACAGCATTTTTCAGCTTTTGAAGTGTCTAAATATAGGAGATCAGAAAGTGGCTATTTTGTCTTTCATGCTTCTACATCTTTACTGTATTTTGTATGTTTTATTTATTTATTTACCAAAACCAATTCCCCAATTTCTTTTAATTTCTTCCCTCTCAAGTGGCGAGTAAGAAAAGAAGCTATGATGGGTCTTGCCCAGCTGTACAAGAAGTATTGTCTTCATGCTGAGGCTGGAAAAGATGCTGCAGAGAAAGTGAGCTGGATAAAGGATAAACTTTTGCACATATATTATCAAAATAGCATTGATGACAAGTGAGTCAATCTAAGTCTTCCTAATTTTAATTGTATAGTGGTAAGAGAGACTCTGAAAATATGTTCTTATCCTGTGAAAGCTGTTTATTCTTTTCTTATGGGTTGATGTATGGTGTATTTAATTAATCATTAAGACTCGTATGCACATACTCAGAATTGTTGTATTATCTGTTCATTGATTTTTATATACTGATAGCTCTAGATCTGTGATGATAGCAGATTTTCATTAACTAATTACTGTGTAGGAAAAAAATGGTTAAATCTTGCATTTACTATGCCAGCTGTTGCTTGCCTTACTCCTTTCCAGAGACCAGGCTGTTAAAATCCATCCTCTGTGAGTTTTATGTGTGTCCACACCACAGTACATGCACAGATCTCTCCTTTTGGTATATGGACCTTTAGGTAGACCAAAAGCTGAAGAAACATCAGGGGTACTTTCACATTTGATTCATCTGTGTTTCGTCACTCATTTGCTTTGATTTTTTTGAAATACCATTTTGGTGCTGAAAAAAGTATTTTGACTAAGGTTTTGGAAGATTATTAATAGTCTTTCAGGAAGGGAGAAGCTGTGATATCACACAAAGGCAGAATTTCAGCCTAGATTTTCAGTAAGGTAGACTCAGAAATTTTTTTACAGTGTTTCTTAGCACCTTGCTTATGCAGAATGTTTTGTTACCTTGTTGCCTAGTCTGAAGGGTACAATAACCTCCTTCAGTTGCCAGATCTGATACTAAATTTTTAAGCACTGCAGTGGTGAAGGCTCTCGCTTTGTTCATCTGGCTGATTGGAAGCGGGCCATAGTTTCATATTTGATTAGTTGGCACCTTTTTTTGAAAATCCGGAAGTCTTCACATAGTTTATACAAAGCTAATTCAGCATATATATAAAAATATGCTTTAGTTTGCATTGAGAGGTTTCTGGTTTTTCTATCATGTTTACATCTGATTTTCAGTACACAGGTTTGATAGTGGACAGAGAATGAATCAGTTGTATAGTGAATGGGACAGATGTTTTCTGTATTTCTGCTCAAGCAAAAGCAGAACACTGATTAAAATGAGGCCGGGAATTTTAAGGGAAGAGTGTGTCATCAAAGCTGAGTTTCTTTCTCTGACGTGGTTTCAGAAAGCCTGATTACACTATTGAAACTAGCTTTTTCATGAGGAGGCATGGATTGTATCCTCTTTGTTTTCTGTGTGTCCACACAGAAAGATTGGTGGCTTGATTTTTAATGTTCTTCTAGGTCAGTTTGATACTCTAAATTATAATTCAAATGCTGCTAGTCTTCAATGCTGACAATTAAGTTCTTGCTCAGTGACACCGTTGGGTTTGTTTCCTGATCTCAGTGGAGGGATAAATGTGTTTGTGCAATTGTCAGGATTTTAGAGATCTAGCACCTGAAGAGATGTAGAAATGCTATGATCTTTTAAGACAGAGTGTATCCAATCCTTTAAACACATAAGCAAGCACAGGCCAAAATTAGTCAACTCCGGTCTATTTTCCTTCAGTAATGCAGCAAAGAGGATAAAAAGTAGCAGTGGACAGCTCTAAGCCTTGGAGTATTTTCCACAGGGTGCATGGGATAACACTACTTCTTTCAGAAGATAACAGTGCAGTATCACACAGAATTCAGGCATGAAGTGGAATAGCACTGATTTTTTTTTCCACACATTGATAGCTTTGTCACTTGATAATGTTTTTGTTCTTGCTTGACTGTTGATATACACATCTAATCAAGACTGAAAATTTCTGACCGTAAGAGCTGCCTCTCATGTATTCTCTGAGCTTCTTTGTTTTACAGTAAATACATAGGGAATGGAGTGAAACAGCCACATTTGAAACAGTGCCCTGTTACCAACTATTGTTATGCTAGCCAGTCACTTTCTTCACAGGAGAGAAGTGTGTCTTGCAGTTGTTCCCACTTTGTAAATCTTGACCCTTACCAAGAGGGACCAGGGAAGGGATGATGCAGTCATTCCATTTGTATTGGCTGCTTTTCCAAAACATGTATCTGTTGAGACATGGACTAGAGCAATATTCATAAATTGGTAAGAGCTCTGATGCCTCCAATCTCCTAGTATATTAAACAGATGGAGTCTCTTGAGCTCTGAAAATCCTGTTCCCCAAACCATTTAGTTCTTGGAGTCATCACTAGGAAAGTGTACATTTAAAGAGACAAAGCCAAGTTATCTTTAATAGTAACGGGCTGTCTTGAGATTGTTGAATCCATACTCATGGTCATCCTTTTATTCCTCTGCCTTGCCATCCTGTCCCTTGGAATTTTCTTTCAACAAAAATAAGCTGTGTGAGCAGAAATAAGGTGTGTTTGATCTGTGCTGCTGTGGTCTCAAAGAGTTCTTGCTAGTACCAGTGCACTAGTACACAGTGAAAAAGTTGTAAAACTTGAACACACAGTATTTGTCAATAAATATCGAATTGTATTGCTGAACATTGTGCACAGCTTTCGTTAGTATGAATTAAATTAATATGTGAATATTCTTTCATGGGGGGGCTATAATTACATTAACTACTCACTAGTAGTGAGTGGTACTACAATTTGTAGTTCAAAGTTGGTATGTAATGTAAAACTTCAAATGTATATTTAAAAAAGATAATTAGAGATTGTTTTTGCTGGTTTGGTTTGTTCTCAGTATTCCTTTTGCCCCTTTAGTTGTATGTGTTCTGGTGTTCCTTCATCTCCACCTTTTTAGTGCAGATTTCTAGCTTGTGTATTAGAATGAGTAGATTCTCAAGTACTGCAGTTCAATTTTAACCATTCTTTCAAGGATAGTTTAGATTTTATTTTTCGTCCTCTTTGAGTTAAATTCTTGTGTTCTTTCTCCCTTATTTGAGCTTTTTACGGTCAGTATTCCTTCTGTATGTTAGAATAAACAAAGGGAGATTCTCAGATCCTAAAGGCAAGGAGAATTTGGATGGTGACAGATTACTCCCTCTTAGAGGTGAAAGTGAAAGAATGTGGAAAAGCTTTCAAGGAGCAGTTTTTGCTGATCTTTCTGTCAGTCGTGGAAGGAGTCTTTACAGCTGAGAAAAAGGCCACTACCTTTTTGTCTTCTTTCTTTATTGAAAAATCTGCTTTTAATGACTTCCACTATTCTTTTTTTTTCGGCTTGCCTGGAAGGTATTGTTTGACATGTACAGTAGTGATTTCTCTTATTTTTTTTCTTCTTTTCCTGCAGATTATTGGTAGAGAAAATCTTTGCTCAGTATCTTGTTCCACATAATTTGGAAACAGAAGAGCGAATGAAGTGCTTGTACTATTTGTATGCTAGCTTGGATCCAAATGCTGTCAAGTAAGTATGGTTTGTATTCAACAAATACTTGCTTTCTTAGGCTTTTCTAACATATCTGTTATCTTACTTGTATTATATAATAAAAATACAGCTAATGGATGCTTAGCATTATTTGTAAATAGCATAGTATTTGAAAACATTTCCCTTTTATATACAAACCTGACCCATCCATTAGACAAGAGGATCCCTTGATACTTGAGTGGGTTTATCCATTCATTTTCATGCAGGCTTAAAAGTGTGCAGGTGATGACTTTTAGGTTTGCTCTGTATTAGGAACCATGATGATGTCTGTAACTCAGTTCTGGTTGATGCTGGACTGTTTTTTATTTGGGTGGTTTTAAGAAATACTACAGGTGTCCTCCATATGTTAAATTGTTCCTAGAAGAGTAAGAGGGATGATGTTCTGTAAAAAGAGAAAATCAGTTCCACCTTGTTTTCAACACTTATTTTTAATGTTTGGTAGGTTTTGATTGTACCTATCAGGTGTTGCACTTCTAAAATAAATAAATTAACAATTTTGTTTGTTAAAATATCCAGCATGTTTTTGTCATGAAGGTTTTCTTTTCTTGTTTCCCATTTTTGCAGAGCACTGAATGAGATGTGGAAGTGCCAGAACATGCTAAGGAGTCATGTACGAGAATTGCTGGATTTGCATAAGCAGCCCACTGTACGGTTTTGAAAATATTTATGCTTTATCCAGTGGATCTGTGGGACTAATTTACTGGGGGGTTTTAAATACTGTCTTATTGATTCAATATAACTTCGTTATTCATTGATTTCTGTATGTAGACAAAATTCCATTCTCATGAAGTTAATTTACTTTCTGTAATGCTTGAAGGTATATGACCTCCTCCTGTTGGTCATTCTTTTGTAGTACCTGCTCAAGAGCTTTGGAACGAGTTTTAAAAGTTTTGAAGGTTTTTGTCCGCTTCTGACAGACTTTTTTTCTTCCTCACTTTCCAAGAGATTTTGAAAATTGATTATGTTGTTACATAAAGCAATGATTTCTTTGTTGGTTAGAAAAAATAAGTTTTAAGTATTTGTACTGGAATTTTATTAGTAGAAATTTTAAGTAGAAGGGCATCGCTTTGAGGTTTGGTGAGAGAGTGGGCTTGTGGGAATTTTCTGTTTTGGAGGGTACTGGAGACTTTTTCCTGATCTTAACCTGTTATGTGAATTAATGAATTTTTGCAGTTCTTTGTTACAAGAAGATTTTTCACCTTTCTGTGTAGTAGCTGCTAACGATAGTTACATTATTCTAGAATCTATTCTTAAAACAAAAACATAAAACATAAGATTCAGGAGTAGAAAGTAGTGCTGCAGAAGAGCTAACAGATCAGCTTAAGGTGTATTTTATAAAGTATATATTGCTGATTTGTTTGTTTTTGCTGTTGTCCTTAGTCAGAAGCAAACAGTGCTGCCATGTTTGGAAAGCTGATGACCATAGCAAGTAAGTGTTAATGACTTTCTATAAACATTCTATAAACTACAACAGCATTCCTAGAAACTGTATTTCTGTGAATCTTAGTCTGCTGAAGTTGCAAATTTATCTCATGTTAAACTGTTTCTAATCATACAGAAAACCTTCCAGATCCTGGAAAAGCACAAGATTTTGTGAAGAAATTCAATCAGGTTTTGGGTGATGATGAGAAACTTCGGTCCCAGCTTGAACTGCTAATTAGCCCTACATGTTCTTGTAAACAGGCAGATGTCTGTGTGGTAAGGAAATGGAAAAGCAAACTTTAATACCATAAGTATTTGTGCTTAGAACTGCTACCTGGAATTAATAGTCACCGTAGTTACCTAAATATGGTTTTTACTTGTTTCCAATTTTCAGAAAATGCCTTTTCGATTAACCTGTAGAGGTTAGGGAAAAGATAATTGCAATCATTATCTTAAGAAAACATTAGCTTTATACCTTCCTGAGATTGTAAGCATCAAGCGTAATGTCTAAAAGACCAATTTATTTCCTCAAAATATTTTATTTCAAGGGCTTATTTTTTGGTAGGGTTCCCAAACTGTCTTCTCACATTGATTCAGCTTTCAAGTACCAGCAAGTCATCTGTTACCATCTGCATATTATTAATTTATTTTTCATCCTAGAATAGTATTTTGAGATCACTTTTCTTTTTCTCATGTTATTTAACCACTTTGATGAAAATAAACACATTAATATTAAAATGTACTTCCCCAGATTCTGCCAACCACCACAGATTTTTTTATGGTCTAAGGCAAAATAAGCAATTTCATTGACAGAGATTACAAAGATCACAAAGAGCATCTACAAACAGAAACAGACTTTTTGGGTTTTGTCTAATGGCTCAGAAGTTTTACAGGGAAGGGACCAGTAAAATTTCCTCATTGTTATGAAATCTAATGTACTGCAGGGTTACCCACAGTTTTCTGGATTACACTTGGCAACAGACATATACATTCTGTGCACTGCACTTCAATCTTCCTTAAAGCTATTTTGAATTTGGGCTGCAATTCTTAAGAACACCTGAAGAACTCTTCAATATAAACCTATTTAAATAATTTGTAAAGTGTGTCTGCTTTGAATGTAACATGATAAAGAGAGGCGTGGAAATACCAATAGTCCTCCCTGCCTCCCCAAAACATTTCACTGATTATATAGACAATCTCTGTGGTAAAAAAAAGTAACTATATTTAGCTTACTCAACATGTTAAAGAAATAAGTAAAATGAGTGTAATTCCTGTTTGTATCTGTGTTATTGTAGAGGGAGATAGCCCGGAAACTTGCAAATCCTAAGCAGCCAACAAATCCTTTTCTGGAAATGGTCAAATTTCTTTTGGAAAGAATTGCCCCTGTACATATTGACTCAGAAGCCATTAGGTGAGTTTGAAAGACCGTGAACAACTGACCATGAATTATTAAAATATGCTGGAAATAGTGAAAGAAAAAATAATTTTCTTGGTATTTAAATTGGTCTGTCCTAATATTAAATGTGTGGGTGAGTTGTAAATCAAAATTATGTAGATGTATTCATTCCGAGCAACCTAGAGGATGCATCTTCTTTTGATGCTGCTTTGCTGTGCTGTCTGTAAAATGATTTTAAAAGTGTAGCAGTTTATGGTGAAAACTCTATTTATGGGCTTCAGGTGAAAACTATGAACATAATTTTTCACATAGATCACTGCAGCACAGTCTTCCATATAGTATCTGAATTAATTAGCTTTTGTGGGATTATGTAAGAGAATGTTTTGATTTCTTTTGAGACTTGTCTGGCAACCTAATTACATTCTGAAACTTCTACAAGTATGTGTTGATCTGTTTCCACCAGCATGGTGGGGGCTTTTTGGATAGATTTTTTTTTTCCCCCTAAAGAATTCGTTTTGCAGAAAGTGAAATTAGAAGGAAAAGGACTAATATAATAAGTTAAAAATAGCAAAAACCAAACAGCAATGCCAACACCACCCCGAAGGACTGTTACTTTCCCTGTGTGTGTTGTGAAAACGGAATAATCTTGCTTGTATCTCCAGCCTTTATCATTGTTATACTTACTTCTTTGTTCCTTTTTGTATCTCTCATTTCAGTGCACTAGTAAAACTAATGAATAAATCCATAGAGGGGACAGCTGATGATGAAGAGGAGGGTGTAAGTCCTGATACTGCTATTCGAGCAGGGCTTGAACTTCTCAAGGTAATCTACATTAATGCAGCTGTAATGGAAGGGACAAAAGGGGCACAAGTAACAAATTAATATTAGCATGGATTTAGTAGTTATTACTTAGATAATTACTTTTTTAATGTATGAAACTGGTTGTTAATAATCACTTGAAAGAAGAATAATGGAAGAGATGGTTTGTTGGAAGAAGTATGTTTTGAAAAGGGTGCTGACTGCTGAAATTTACATGTTAAAGCAGAAATTGGTTTCTGCTTAGGGAAGTAGTAAAGAAGAAGGTTTAAAGGTAAAGTGAGAAGGGAAACTGGGTGAGACATCTTTTTTTAGGGTCTGTATGACACTGGAAGGAGAGTAAGCAGTTAGCTCAAGAGTTACCTTGAAGAGAAAAAAAGGAACTTGTGTTCTCAGTGGTGCTAAGTGGAAGGAGGAGAAAGGAAGATTTGAAGTATCTGGAAAACAGTAGCCCATGTTTTGTTTGTAGGTGTCTTAACCTTCTTAGTTTCTTTTTTGCTCAGGGGCTATAGATTATGGAGAAATTAAAATTTCAGTTCAGTTAAATTAGGTTGAAAAGAAATGTTCTTAAATAGGTTGCAATATAAACAAATACTCTTGAATAAGTGTTCATTTGAAGAAATGTGTTTTTATATATTCAAATAATGTAGTATCTTACAAAATATTTGGAGGACAGGAGGACCTGAAAAGCAAAAACTAGATGAATTTATTTGAAATTTATATATAATCTTCTCCACAATGCAGTTATTGAATGTAATAGTTTCGTATGGGCATGTAACAGCTATTTATGGTGATGGTAATGTCCATAAACAGTCATCGTTTTGTTTTTCTGATTATTCATTTACTATGAATAAATATATCTTTGTTTTAATGTGTGTCTGCAGGTTCTGTCCTTTACACATCCTACCTCGTTCCACTCTGCAGAGACCTATGAGTCTCTGCTGCAGTGCCTCAGGATGGAAGATGATAAGGTAGCTGAGGCAGCCATACAGATTTTTAGAAACACGGGTCACAAAATAGAAACAGACTTGCCACAGATAAGATCGTGAGTATTGTTACGTGCTGCTTTTCATATCTGGAATTCTGCCCCTTGATAGTTTATTTAATGTGTTGCCCCTATCTAGTCCTGTTAATATGAACAGCTTCTCTTCCATGATTTTGCTTTCCTTCAGTACCTTTCTGTCCATATCCCTTCATTTTTAAATTCTGTGCTCTCATGCTTTTTATGTGTTTATTGAAGGTGTTAGGTACTTCTACAAAATCTTCTTATAATAGAGACATTAAAACCAGTGCATAGCATATCTTTTAGGTTACAAAATAAGCAACAGCAAAAATACAGCAAAGATATGATTGCTTGGCATAATTTCTACTCATATCTGTCCTTCACACGATTTTTCCTATCTTTGTAAGGAACGCAGATGCAATCTGTGATACAGTTAACAGCTCTGTTTGTTATTAAACAAGATGGGAGGCAAAATCTAAAAGCAAGCATGAATTTCTAGCAAAGAATAATTTTATCTGTCTGTAAGTTGTCATGCAATTCATGCTGTAATGATGATTAAAGCTGCATAATCTACTAGGTATTCACAGACTATTAAATGCCTTGTGAGTAACATCTGAAACCTTAAAATCAGCCTGTCATTAACTAACTTGTCCAAACAATAAATCACAGGTTTCAAGTTCTCATATATTGAAATAGTATTTTGGATCTTGCCATGCTAAAATGCAAAGTGTATACTTCTAAGTTTGTTGCAAATTAAAGCTGCAACTTCAGCAATTCTTCTGAATGGGGATCAGATTTTGGATGAAAGGAAGTATTACAAATACAGGTATACGAGATACATTTTAAGACATTTGTAGGGGTAAAAAGAAAGAAAAGCCCAGCAGTCCCCATTGTCAGTACAGTCCCCAGTATAGTCCCAAGTGTTTTTGGTTCCCTACCAGAATTTAATCAATACTATATTGCTGGGCTATATCATGTTCTCTCAAAGGATCTGGATGCTGACACTTCTTTGACTTTGTGCTGTAGCCAGGAATTGGTGAAGTTTAGTCTGGGAGGTCTTAAAAATGTAACTGTCACAGTGAAGGTAGTAGCATCCTTGGCATGGTTTCCAAGCAAGTCAGGTTGGCATTTTGAAAAACCATGTCAGTGTTTACAGTTGACACAAAGAGAAATATTTCTGAGGACAAGTAGATGTTCCAGACTTCATATATTCAGAAATCTTTATCATAAATGAATGATTGGATACAATCAACAAGATAGTTTGTTTCAAGGGACCTTTTGTATTTTGGAGTTTTTTAAATGCTTCTGTGAGCAGGCGACTTGCTGTCACTGGAAGGAGCGTTCCCCAGCAGCAGCTCAAGTTCTTCTTTCTTGTATAGGAAATAAGGGGTTTTGTACCAGTTCGTGGACAAAGACTACCATATGACTCGAGACCCTGATGAAAGCACTGGCCATGCTCAAACAGAGCCAGTGGACCATGTGTAAACTTGTAGATGTAAAGGTGCATGTCAACATTTCAGGTTTCATCTTTTGCAGATTTGTGTCACTTGGGGTGTGCTACGATGTGGTTTGTAACTGCTGCACCAAGGCCTGGCAAAGACACTTTAATGTACATGTACTTACCACCACCACAAAAGCTGTAGGTTAAGCATTGAAGCTGATGTTAACTGTAGGTTTTACTGAATTCTGTCCTGTTCTGGCTCTTAATCAAATTTGTGGAATCTTGGCAGGTTTGAGAAAGAGGTTTTTTTACTTCAGGATACTGTTAAAACATATTTCTCAGTGTCTTTGGTTTGGTTTTGGATTTTGTGGGGGTTTTGAGGAAACTGAGGTTTGATCCTTTCAACCCAGCAAGCTGCTCTTTAGCCTCAGTTGCTGATTTTGATTATGTAGAATATGTCAGCATGGTGCTGAATAATCCATTTACTGAATACTATAAAAGAGCTTTTCAAGAAAGCTGGACAATTTTTGGGGATGTTTTTGTGTCTGACTCTTTCTAGGTCGTTTTTCATGTTAGTTCCTGGGTGAGTTGCAGGGTGAACCTGCTGAGTTAGTGTCTCAGCTGCTGAGCTCTGAGGGACAGGCCTGCCTTCCAGCACTGCCTGGGGAGTGACACTGAACAGTGACCAACCTGGACCTGGTATTGGGACTGGCTTCTGTCCTGCGCTTTCCTTCCGTGCCTTCTGATCAGCAGATAGAGTGCAGGGGATTCAAAATCTCACAGCAAAGCAGTTGTTTACTTGGGTATACGTTGTGATTAAAAGTTCTGCTTATAAAAGCCTGTAAACATACTGATGTTCAGTGGTTATTCTTAGCTTTCACAGATTTACTTCAGCCCTGTCATTCCCAGGCTTGGATAGTAAGTCCACGAATTCATCCTACCTGAAATTGTCATGTTGCCCCCACCATACATTTGTCTTCCTAAATAGCTTTATTTTGATCATTATTTTCTTTCATGTTTGATTTTTTTTTTCTTGTGGGCTGTTTCCTTCTTGTATGTGGACAGTCAGATATTCAAGTATTGCTAAACACAGTTCCATCCTGTTTTTTTACTTTGATTGTGATCTTTCCTGAACAGACTTCAAAGGAATACTTGATTTAATTAAATAGTGCTGATAGATTTGTGTGTGTGAAGATATTTATTTTTTTGTAGCTTGCAAATTGCATTTTGAAGTATTCCATTTCCTGTTCACACAGAACACTAATTCCGATTTTGCATCAGAAAGCAAAAAGAGGCACTCCTCATCAGGCAAAACAAGCTGTTCACTGTATACATGCCATATTTTCAAATAAAGAAGTACAACTTGCACAGATCTTCGAGGTATGTGTTGTCTTTTTGTTTTTAAGATTGGGTTCTGTTATTAATTGATACTAGTAATTAAAATTAATTCCTACTGTTTATTAACAGGTAACAGTTTATGAGGTCAGGGAGCCTGCAGGTATATGGTGGTTAAGTCATTAATTTTACAATCGCAAGTTATTAATATTTGTGTCTTAAAGTCACAGTTACTAATATTCTCATGTCTGATAGTTGAAGGTTCTTCTTTTTATCTGCATGGGAGAAGTTTGGGAGAAGTAAGCTAAATATGCTGGCGAGATCCACAGCAAATCCCATGGGGACACGTTCAGGAGATACTAAATGAGAGATAACATGCCCTGCTGTCATATTGAATGACCCAGCTTTAAGGTCTTTACACACACAGCTGTGCCTCACTAAAGCAGTTGGTGCGGAACAACTTGGCTGTAAACCTAAACATCAGCTTATTGCTCACTTAGTGCTTCCTTGGGAAAGTTATTAAGCAAAAAGACTTTCTATACAGAGCAGTTTATTACTTCTCACTGTAGTCTTTCAAATAATAACATTATTGATCTGCACTTGTAAAATATTTTTGGTTCTTAATCTTGGCTCTCTTTGAGCCAGTGCATAATTTTTAAGTGTGAAAAACTTTGAATTAGGCTTGCAAAGTTTGATTTCTGCTTAGACTTCTATGAGAGTGCTTGTTCCCTCCCTAATACCAGAATCTGGTGCAGTGGTGTAGGGTGATACAGGAATTGTCCTGGTGACTGTTACCTGAAGGTAAATACTGACAGCTAATAGAAATAAATGTCTCTGGTGGTTTCCAAGGTTTTGGCTGCTGTTTTCTCCTGTTGGCAGTTGGGATTCAGGTTTTCACAACTTCACAACAAAATTAAGTCAAAGTTTTTTCCCATATCACTCAGGTTTGAATGTATTTCATGTTAAAATAAGAAGAGAAGATAGAATTTGTTTTGCCCTTACCTGAGATTTTTATTTACTCTGTGGAATAGGAAATTTGTTCTTTATACTTCTGATTGCTAATTTTATTAATTCTTTTGGAAAAACAGTTAAATGCATCAGCAATACAGCAATAAAATAAACTATATAAAGACATTTTAATTTATTAACTGAAGCTGAATTTTGAATTTTGTAAATTTTTCCTTCCCCAGCCTCTTAGTAGAAGTTTAAATGCTGATGTACCAGAACAGCTTATAACTCCCTTGGTCTCTTTGGGTCATATTTCTATGTTGGCTCCAGACCAGTTTGCTTCTCCAATGAAATCTGTTGTCGCAAATTTCATTGTGAAAGATCTCCTAATGAATGACAGGGTAAGATTATCTTGTTTTGGTTTTTTGGTTTTTTTTTGTAAGAGCTTATTATGCTGTTAGCCTGTTTTGAACTCTGTGGAGAATAGTGGTTTTTTGTCAATAAAGTAATGTTCTGTAAGTGGTTAGTACAGTGATAATTGCATTATAAAAGGTATTTTTTGTAAAAGAAAGCCTTATCCATTACTTTCTTCTGTTTTTACTTCTTCATTTTCTGTATGGATTGAACCAGTTTGTATACTTACATGAATTTCTATAGTCAACAGGTGAGAAAAATGGAAAATTGTGGTCTCCAGATGAAGAAGTCTCTCCAGAAGTACTAGCAAAGGTGTGTTATATACTGACAGCAATTATGTGTATATCTGCAATTAAAAATTTACTTTTCTTCAAGCTTTGCAATGGGGAATATTAGAATAAGTCCCTTCAAGTGCTTTTGTATTAGTCCTATTAGAATATTTTTGTGGGTTATACATAAAACTGATAGAAACTATGCATTCTGTTGTCTTCACTTACTGATATTAATTATTCAGAGTATTGAGAAGATTCAAAAATTCAAAAGTTTAGTTTTCCTTACACATCTGTTTACTGAGTTGTAAGCAGATTTGAAATAAATTGAGGCCCTGATGAATGGGAATCTAATTATGGTCATTTCTAGGAATTTTTATCTGGTTGCTTTTACGTTTAATCATATATCAAATATCCTGCATCCTTTGCACATGCAAATCTGCAAAGACAGTGGACCATAGTTGTTGTCTCCTGCAGTCAGAAATACTGCTTCTTCTTCTTCTTCACTCTAAATATTTACTGCTTCATTCTGTTCCTTTAAAAATGTATCAGTTCTAATGTACAGAAATCTAGAACAATTTCAATTTGACAGCAGTAGGTTTTAGTAACTTACCAGCTCTGGCAAGTAAGTTGATTGTTGATTTGTTTGTGGGCAATAGGTGCAGGCAATTAAACTTTTGGTACGCTGGCTGTTGGGTATGAAAAACAACCAGTCAAAATCTGCCAATTCCACACTCCGGTTGTTGTCAGCTATGCTCGTCAGCGAAGGAGACCTGACAGAACAGAAGCGAATCAGGTCAGATTTTGTTCCTTACAAGCTTCCATAAATTTTGTTTTAGAATTTCAAGGAATGTTGATTCTTTTAGAGTGCTTGTGGAATGTTAAGGTCAGCACCATGTTGGCTACAAATCTGATCAGAATAGTAAATATTAGGAGTGGAGTGGCAGCATGAAATTGTTAGAAACTCCCTTTCTTGCAATTTGCTAATACCTACGGAGTTCCAAATTAGATTGTTTTTCTAGTAAAAGACATTGTAGAGAGTAGAATGCCTGCAGAGATATCTTTGAAAACAGTTGAGTGATAGCCACCTCCCAAGCATATTAGAGTCTATCTTGGGTGGAGCTTCTTCATTCCGACATTGAGGTAGCTGCACCTCAACTTCATCTTGAGGGTGAAGGAAGGAAGAGAGAAACTGTGGCAAAAGCGTTGCTTTCATTTAGACAGTGATAGGAAAACAAGAAACTTGACTCATCTACTTTGAGTAAAACAATGAAATGAGAGGTTTTTTTGTGGGGAAAGTAAGGCACTTTATTTTTCACAAATTTGGTAGGGTTAATTTAGCTTGATCTGGAGCTGTGTTACTGGGACTTTATTGATTGGTCATTGGTCTTGTAAAAAGAAGAAATTGAGACACGCAGGTAATTTAAGGATAGTTGTGGTGAGCTGTGATTAATTATTTGGGGTTTTTCTCTGCCATGTTTAGTAAATCAGATATGTCTCGACTGAGATTAGCTGCTGGTAGTGCAATAATGAAGCTTGCACAGGAACCCTGTTACCATGAAATAATTACCCCAGAACAGTTCCAGCTCTGTGCTCTCGTCATTAATGTAAGTAACTGCATTAGAATTGAAGTGACCCTTAATTGAGTTTTGAGTCCCTATGTCTGAGCTTTTGTTGCTGCTACAAAGTATATTCTGTACCTCCCTGCAGCTTTCACAAGAGTTACGCAGTTTCAATTTCAAATGTTTATAGTGTTGCTTCTGTTCTTATTTTTAAAAATCCTCCTTACAATTCTACCTTGAATGCCTTTTTTTTTCCCCCTAAGACCAGGATTTTGATGGTTGCACTTTCATTATTTGTGTTGCTGTAGGATGAGTGCTACCAAGTGAGGCAGATATTTGCCCAGAAGCTGCATAAGGCACTTGTGAAGTTACTGCTCCCTTTGGAATATATGGCAATCTTTGCTCTGTGTGCCAAAGACCCTGTGAAGGAGAGAAGAGCACATGCCAGACAGTGCTTGCTCAAAAACATCAGTATACGAAGAGAATATATTAAGCAGAATCCTATGGCTAATGGTTAGTATTTCACTGAATTATTTAAGAATACAATAATACTAAACTGGAAGGAATAATTATTAAACCTTAAGCAACTGGCTTTTCTGAAGAAACACTAAGTTTAATCTGTTTTCTCATCTTTATATTAGACACATTCAAATCTAAATTTACTTAGTTCGGTATTACTATAAAATACTCCTCTGTACATTGCTGAGAATTATGGATGTGAAATACAGTTCTCTTATGGTTGTAGTTTTTTTTGTGTCATGATATTTTTAGGCTTTATGACCTTCTTCCTGAAGCAAGACCAAGTAGTTTTGTAGTAATAAAACATGTTCATTTTTTTAAATGATTCATTAACGGTAAAGTCAGTAGGAAGAACATATAAGTCAAAACTTTACATTTTGTGTTTGAAAAAGTTTTTCTTATAATGCACGTGTATGTGTGTAATATAGAAGCAATTTTTTGTTGTTGTTACTGTAGAAAAATTGCTGTCCTTGCTGCCTGAATATGTGGTACCATATATGATTCACTTACTGGCACATGATCCAGATTTCACAAAACCTCAGGATATTGATCAGCTTCGTGATGTCAAAGAGTAAGTGTCAAGTGATTCTAGAATTCTTATGCTGATAATTGTTCTTCGCTTGAAAAGAAACTGATTAGGAAGAGGAAGAAACTAATTAGGAAGAAGAAATATTTGTTTTATCAACAGTGTCTTGCAGTCCAGTAAATGGAAAATGGAAATATGGAACACTTAACGATGGGAAGAAGGCATCAACAACTGCTTAGCAGTATATTCTGAAAGCCCAAATAGTAACCTGCAGGTCATACTGTAGTATACCAAATTACTGAGTTGTGTATGCTTCTAAAGTAAGTAATGATTTTAGGGTCTTGTCTTTGTGCCTAGGAATATTTATAGGATGTCAAGTAATGTTAATTCAGACATTTGGAACTTTTAAAATAGGGTGCTTCTCCAAGACTTGAAAACAGTGAGGCTGGGTAGGTCCTGCCTCACTGGAAACTTATTTTCCCCTTCTATGCAAGCCTACTAAAGTTCATTTAAAGTTTGCTGCTGACTTACTATTTGCACTATCAGTCAGCAGTGCAGGCTTCGTACTTCTTAATATATTCAGCACAGATTGCTGTGTACAGTACCATCATACTTGGCAGGAGCCTGTTCTGTACTATTTCCACATTCAGACCTTCTTGTGTGCCTCAAATAATATTTCACGTCTTAATTAAACTTTTTACTTCTTATGCCTTGCAGTGAGTTGTAAAATTTTAAAAAATAGTTAACAGTTAAGAATTGTTAAAGCATGTTGTCTCTCCCACCACACAGCTCTGTTTTTAGTTTTTTGTTATAGTAATTTTTGACGAAACTGAGCTTTATTGGTTTTGTATGAGGCATGTATAACCACATACTACAGTATTCATCATCCAAAAATAAGTTATTTTTTGGCACCAATAGACTAGTTCAGGTCTTAATACTTTTTGCACCTTCACTTCTCCCAGTCCAAGTCTGTTTCTTTCTCTAAATGAAAAGCTTGGTGTGTTCTGATTTCTGAGTTACTTGACTCACACCTGAATCAGGTGTGAATTCAGGTCAGACCTAAATCAGTGAAGATTTTTTACTTTACCAACAAGTGTACATTTTGTCCCAGCACTCTCTGTTCCTGGCAACATCTGAAAGCATCCTCCAGCATGTACTTTATCCAAAATGCATGGGAACAAGTTCTGATTTGCAGTCACTGAGTTAATCCTTTCTTTGAGAAACACTTTCTAATGTGTAGAGCTTTTTTGGACAGTCCTTGTATAGCTTTTCTTTGTTGTTGAATTTCCTCCCTCATGTTTGTCACAGACTGGCTGAACTAGCCAGAAGGGACTGCTCCAAACAAAGAAATACTCTGTAGGGGAATTTTGGCAGGAATACTTTTCTGAAGAGTCTCCTGAGATATGAGAAAAATGTTTTCCATTCAGTGTGATACAGTGTTTCTTTTAATAGCCCTGAAAGTCTTAGTGTTCACTTTAAAGTGTTAACATAGATCCTTGCAAAGTTGGAAAAGCAGGCTTTGCAGTGTGTTTTTTAGGTGTCTCCCTAGTTTGTCTTGGTTTACATCGCCTAGATACAGTGATGTGCAGTAAATGCATGCTTAGCAGTTCCTGAACCATTATCTATGATACTTATTGCTACTGAAGAAGTTTTTTAAGCCATTCCTGCAGGGTTATATTTGGGGTTGGTTGTTATAGTCTCAAGCATTGTTTTCTTCCTAATTCATATTCTGAAATTACTGAAATGGATACAAAGAATGATTTTATGTGACTGTGTTCCTCTAGGTGCATATTTTTTTACATAAAATCCCCCTGGTGTTTTGGGCAGGGTCTTGTTCAGAGTTGATAATTATTTATGTAATTTGCTGACTTGGTGAGAAAGTCAAGCTATTTAATTTGACATGAGTTAACTGGAATTGCCAGAGTATAATGAGTTCTCAGTAGTAATCTTGGGGTAACACTGGATTTTGCAGAACCTGGGTCAGGGCAGTATATTACTGGTCCTGTATTCAACCTATTCAAATTCTTGAAAACAGTGGATGGATGGAAGTAAAGCTGTCTAACAGATTGATTACTATAGCCTTTGTAGTTCTGGGATGCAAGTCAGACTAGAGACATCTTAGTTTCTTGAACATCAGATAGCTCTGTAAGTATTTTGATGGAGCATTAGCCTCTGGGCTTTTGAGGGAAATGGTCCTTCATCGCTTTCAGTACAGTTTGTATCAGGTAAGAAGATGGGTGCTTCTGTGAACAGGGAATTGGTATGTCTTTCCCAGCTAAGTACTGTTATACCTTACAGTGACTGTTGACCCTCTAACCATATGCAGTGGTGGAGCTTGATAGCAAATGATAGTATGGATGGACCAGTTGGGCTTTATATAATAATTGATAAATTTTTAAAACAAACTTTCAGTCAAAACTGAATGTAATCTCACTTTAAGTAAGCTAGATTTAAAGGAAGAAACATAGGAAGGCTAGTTCCATTAAGTCTTACCTGGGAGAATTTTCCTCTCATATGGAACATTAGGAAGAATCTGACCTGCTTTTTGGATCTCCTGTCCTATTTGAACTGCAATATTAATCCACCTCTTGTGGATAACTGTCTAGCAGCAGCATGATTTGTTCAAGCCTGCCTTGAGTGTGCTCATGGTCCCTGTTGACAGGGACATGGTGCTCAAGGTATTGATTACAGAATTTCATTTGGGTGATGATAGCACCAGAATTACTGTTTATCTTTGTATGTGGAAGAGAAAAACGTTGATTGGCTGGGCAGTATTTACAGATGTAATAATAAGCATACTAATTTGGCAGATTTACTCAAAGGAGTAAAATTAAGACTGTGTATGGTAAAAGTCTAGACTCTGTTTACGCCATTATATGAAGTTACCTGTTTATGTCTTCACACTGATTTTGGTTTCTTAAGAAAAAGCTAGTACAGCTAACAACATTTTGTAAAACTTTGCTCTATGTAGGAGCTGTAGTATAAAAGCTGAAGTGTAATTGCTTGTGGTTTTATGGCTTTTTAGGTGCCTGTGGTTCATGCTTGAAGTTCTAATGACAAAGAATGAAAACAATAGCCATGCCTTCATGAAAAAGATGTCAGAAAACATCAAGCTTACCCGAGATGCTCAGTCGCCTGATGAGCCAAAGGCCAATGAAGTAAGAAATGCAGTTGAGATTAGTGCTGGGTGATGAGCTGAGGGTTTCACAAGCAGGATTTGCAGGAAGTCTGAAAGAGCTAGCTCTGACATTTTTATGTTTTTTTAAAGACACTGCTGATTGTTTCTGTCCATATGTTTCAAATCTCATTCTTGCAAAACCTTGCTGACCTCAGCCAGTACGTAATACCTGCATTTTTAAAAAGTATTCCTCCTATTGCCTGCCTTATTTTAACAACTGCCTAGTTTCCTCACATAAGTATCTTCTGCTGTTGGGGGAGGAAATACTGCATTATACAGTTGTTGTTAAACCCATTAGTTTCTAGCAGAGATGAGAAACCATTTAATGTGATTTGATTGAGCAAGAGTTTCAATTGTACAGCATAGTCATGTAAAGTATTACTAGGTTTTATAAATAGTAGTGTGAAAAATGAGGACTTCTCCATGTGTTTTGAGACCCAGCAGTAAGGTGTATGATATAATTTTTTTAAATGTCCTTAGTGGTGGTTATTTAAACACATATTTTAAACTTTTTTAACTACTGCATTCTTTCTACACTGTAAAACCAGTGAGTAATTCTTAAAGCATGCTCTTCTTTTTTTTCCTCCAGAAACTTTACACAGTATGTGATGTAGCACTATGTGTAATCAACAGCAAAAGTGCTTTGTGCAATGCAGATTCACCGAAGGACCCTGTATTGCCAACCAAATTTTTTACACAACCTGAAAAGGTAAATTTGTTGATTTTATTTCCAAAGTAATAAGGGGAAATACTTTTTTTTTTGATGATAGAGATCTGGTTATCTCCATAAGATAAGTGGGAAAATGCATATTTTGTTATCAGCAATTGATTTTTTAATGTCAACTCTGTGCTGTGCTGTCTGTTATGAACACATGACAGAAATGTTTGTAACCAGGTGAGAGCTAATTGGAATTAATGCTGATCTGTTGGCATGTATTGCTGAATCATTTCATTAGTATGATTTACAAGTGCATCTGACTATATGACAATATATGTATTTTCTCACTGTATATCTGAATTAGAATGCAAATCAGAAAAAAAAAAGGGGGGACATTATGTTACTCACGATATGTTAGTATCTATCAGTAGCTGTTTGGCTATTCTGCTTGCTGTACAAATTGGTCCTCTTATTACTAGCTTTGGCAAGTACAGCTCTGCTGTCAGCAGTGGCACTACTGCTCTCCAAGAGACCTGCTTCTGAAGAGTGTAAAGGGAGCACAAGTAAATTCTGGACCAGACCTGATGTTTTAGTTGTCCTGGAGAGTGTACTGGCTGACATTTTTCAGTGCCCATTTTCCAGAGTCTGTTTAAGCAAAATTTGTTTTCTGTTTAATTGTGAAATGGCAGATACCATATAACAGTGAGCTGGTGCCTTTATTCAGTTTCAGGATTTCAGTCTGTGTAAACTCTGATACTCAGAATGACAAAAGTAACAACTTTCAGCTTGTTTAGAGAAAATGGCACTTTTCTTCCTCTGTTAGGACTTCCCATTAAAGATGTGCAAGTGAACAAATAGGGAGAGCAATTTTGCATAATTTCAAAAAATTCATGTCACTTTCATCCCAATTCAGATATGGCATGCTATCATTCAGTAATGCTCACTGCAAATCTCCACCAAAATACAAGTTTGACCTGTCTTTATTAGTTTGATTAATTGGCCAGCAGATTGCATGGTGTAAATTATGTGTAACTCTTGATAAGTGCATCTGAGTTGTTAGTTGAGTGTATATATAAAAAGAAAGAGATGAGATTGAGATATCAAATACAAACTAATTTTTATTTTTATGCAGGATTTCTGCAATGACAGGAATTACATTTCAGAAGAGACAAGGGTTCTTCTTTTGACAGGAAAGGTACTGTATTTTGACAAGTTGCAAGCCTTTGAATATTACTTGTAATTTTTAAAGTGTTCTGGACTGTTATAGATGAAAATTAAGAGTTCATGTACATTAATTTGTAACTCTTTTATTTGATGACATATAATTAATTATTTGAACATAATACCTGATAAGTACACAACACCAAGATTGTTATCTGCGCACTGAGGTAGAGGGTCTTGATTGCAGTTTCTTCTATTACTGAAGTAAGCTTGGTGTAAAGTTATGATGCATGTAGAGAATTGTGATACCACCTAGCATTGGTGATCTTAAATTTTCAGTTGTAATATTTTTAATATAGTTTTTAATGCTGTCAAATTCAGCTGCAAATGTCTATGCGCTTTTGGACATCTATTTCAGAGTCCCAGCTGGAGATGTTCTGTGATTCTAACATCCTTTATTTGCAAAGCAAAGCACCTCTGGGAGAGGCTTCCCAAAACGTAATGCAGAATCAGGTTCGATACAATAGTAGGAGATAGCACAGAGTCATTAAGGTTAGAACAGACCTCCAAAATCATTTATTCCAGCCACTGACCAAACACTACCATATCAACTAACCATGGCACTAGATGCCGTACTGAGTATTTCTTGAATACTTCCAGTGATGGTGACTCCACCACATCCTTGGCCAGTCTGTTCCAATGCCTGACAGTCCTTCCAGCGAAGGAATTTTTCCTGATTTTCAACCTCCCCTGGCACAGCTTGTAGCCATTGCCTCTTTTCTGTCTTTAGCTGCCTGGGAGAAGAGGCCACTTCCCACCTGGCTACAACCTCCTTTCAGGCATTGTAAAGAGTTTTAAACACACCCAGTTCCCTCAGGTGCTCTTCATAAGACTTTTTTTCCAGACTTCACCAGCTCCATAGCACTTCTCTGGACTCAATCCAGCACCTCGATGTCCTTGCAGTAAGGGACCCAGAATTGGGAACAGGATTCAAGGTGTGGCCTACCAGTGCTGAGAGGGGCAGAGAGGGGCAGTCACTGCCCTGGTCCTGCTGGCCATGCTGTTGCTGACATAGGCCAGGATGCTATTGGCCTTCTTGGCCACCTGGGCACGCCCTGGCTCACGTTCAGCAGCTCTCAGCCAGTACTCCCAGGTCCTTTCCCACTGTGCAGCTTTCAAGCCACTCTTCCCCAGCCTGTAGCACTGCCTGGGCTTGTTGTGACCTAAGGACCTGGCAGGGGGCCTTGTTGAATGAACCTCATAGCACTGGCCTTGGCCAATTGATCCAGCCTGTCCAAGTCCTTGTGCAGAGCCTTTGGCCCTCCAGCAGAGTACTGTCACTTGCTTGGTGTCATCTGTGAACTGACTAAGGGGACACTCAATCCCATAGTTCAGGTCATCAGTAGAGGTACTAAACAGGACTGGGCTTAACACTCTCTTAGGAACACCAGTAGTGACTGCCCACTGCTGAATGTAGCACCCTTCACCACCACTCTCTGGGCCTGGCCATCCAGCCAGCTCTTAACCCAGTGAGGAGTGCCAACTGTCCACACTATGTGCTGCCAGCTTGTCCGAGAGTATGCTGTGGGAGACAACATTAAAGGCTTTAGTGAAGTCCAGGTAGACTACATCCAGAGCCTTTCCTCATCCACTAGGTAGGTCAGCTGATCATAAAAGGAGATCAAGTTGCTCAAGCAGGACCCATCTTTCCTAAATCCATGCTGGTTAGGCATGATCCCCTGTACACACCATGTGATCACACTCAAGACAACCAACAGATCATCCATAACTTTCCTGGCTGCAAGATCAGTCCTGTAGATCTCCTAGATCCTCCTTCTGGCCTTCTTGTAGATTGGCATCACAGTGGCCAACCTCCAGTCATCTGGGACCTCTCCAATTAGCCAGGACTGATGAAAAATTATGGAGTGGCTTGGTGAGCTTTTCCATCAGCTCCCTTAGCACCCAGGAGGATCCCATGCAGCCCCATAGACTTGGAAGTGTCAGAGTGGCTCGCCAGGCCACTAGCTACTTCCTTCTGAATTGCAAGGGATCTGTTCTGCTCCCTGTCCCTGTCTACCAGTTCAGGGGCTAGGTAACCCAAGCATAACTGACCTTTCTGTTAAAGAGGCAAGGCATTAAATCCCTCAGCTTTTTCCTTGTTTTTGGTTACAATGTTCCCCTCCATGTCCAGTAAAGCATTGAGGTTTTCCTTAGCCCTCCTTTTGTTAATGTATTTGTAAAATTTTTTATTATCTTCCATTGCAGTGGCCAGCTTGAGTTTTAACTGAACTATTATATTTTTTTATATTTATGTTACATTTTTATATTACTTTTCTGCATATAATTATATAAATATGATTTAGAAGTAAACACTATCTCTTTGGGGTTCTCTGATGCACTTACAACATTTTAGATGTTGCTGTGGCTGATGACCCGTGTGCTCAGGCTGAGTAGGCAACAGGAAGTTTTATATTTTGTCCCTGGAGAGCAGTCAAGGAGTTTTTCATAAATGGCATGTCACATTCTTCATATAATTTTACATTTCCTTAGAGGCCAAGTTAATAAATTAAGATATTCCCTATAAGAAAATATAATTCCCATGGGTGAAAGTTATGATGGAGTAGACAGGAGAAAGATATTACAGATGCTGGAAAACATTGGCTAGCAAAAAAAGCAACAACCTCTGTAGAAAAGGCTTGTTACCGGACAGATGTTCAGTGACTGCATCATCCTAGTGCTAATTCTGCATGGTATTTACTTAAGCATATTATTCTTTTAATACAGCAATTTATATTTGCTCCATTTACTGAGTAGCTGAGTTTAATGCACGTCCAAAGAAGGAAAGCAAAATGAGTGAAGTGCCTGTAGCCACAAGTCTTATGAAGAGCAGCTGAGGGAACTGGGGTTGTTGTATCATTCCCCCTAGACAAAGTGTTGTAACACAGGGCTCTGGGGGTCCCAGGGTCCATCATTGGTATTGAAAACAGAGGCAAAGATGAGGTTAAATGTTTCTGCTTTGTCACTTCCTGTTTGTGAGGTGACGAGCTTCATCAAGTAATGTCCTCGTGTTATCTCTGATCCTCCTTTTGCTTTTGAAGTATCTTAAAAAGCCCTTTTTGTGACCTTTATGGTGCTGGCCAACTTGAACTCAAATCAAGCTTTGGCCACAGGAATTTTTTCCTTGCAGTGGTGGACAGCATTTCTGTAGTCTTGCCATGTTTCTGTCATTGCTTGCAAATACTGTATACTTCTTGTTTTTTGCCTAAGTTCCAGAAGAAGATCCCTGGTCAGCCAGGTTAAATTTCTGCCTCACTTGCTTGACATCTTATAGTTTGCAATTGCCTGCTCCTGTGCTTTAATAGATGGTTCCTAAAAAGTGACCAGCATCCATAGATCACAGTACCTTCAAAAGCAGATTCCCAGAGCACCTCAAAGTCTTACAGCACCCAGAGTCTGCTGTCCCCCACATATAGGGCCAAGGCTGTCCTTAAGGCCAAGGGCAGTTGATCCAGAAGGTCCTGTAATTATTCCTTGCAGAATGATGTATTGCTAGTAGCGTCCTGGCTGGGTGCTCAGTAGTAGACTGCCACAACAACATCTGCTTTGTTTGCTTTACCGTTCATCCTTACTGTTCTAGTTCAGGGCACATCTGGGAGAGAACCCCCAAAGGGATTCCTCTAGGAAGCAGAGTCAATTGGCCCCTCCCCCCAGCTGGTTTGTGAAAAAATACCTCCTTGGAGAAAAGTGGGAAAAACTGTTTATTAAACAAAAAAACCCTAAACAATATTAAACAATAAAACCTCAAACAAAAAAAAGAGAAACAAACTCAGAAAGTCCCCTCCATGGGTTGCAGCTGGGCTCACTCAGTCTCTTATCAGTTCCTCTGGCGCTGGAAGTGGCACGGCCCAGGCCCGGCCCGGTGGGTCACAGATGCGAGCTGCCGGTGTTCTTCTGGGTGTTCAGTCCGGAGCAGGTTTGAACAGTTCTGAAGAAAAGGAAAAAAACACAGTCCAGGGAACTAGCTAGCTAAAACTAACTAAAAGCAGAGGAGAGCAGAGCAGAAGATGACTGGGGATAAAAGAATCATACAGTCAACCCAGGACACTTACCCAGAGACTCTCAACTCTAATACTGCCTTAACATTTTGGCTTTTGCTGAGACTTCTCCAGCTGCTATGTCTTCAAAGCATTGAGAGAGAGAAGAGCAGTTGATGAAGTGCTCTTAAATTACAAGAAGTAAAAGGATAAACAATGTTTTTAAAGTAAAGATAAGGTTAGTAGCTCTAAACTGATGGCATTGTGATCAAGGCTGTTAGCCCAGGAAAAGTGTTTTTAAATACCCAAGCAAATATTTGTAAAATTAAATATGTATCTGAAGTTTTCATTTTTTAAGATTTAAACATTTTTTCTTAGCCAAAACCAACCGGTGTATTGGGTACAGTAAACAAACCATTATCTGCAACTGGAAGGAGACCATATATTAGGACTACAGGATCAGAGACTGGAAGCAGTGTAAACTCTGAGCTGAGCTCTTCTGCAGGAAACAGATCAAGGTATGGGAGGCCAACATTTCTTTCATCATTTCTTCACTTAATGGTCTCCACTGTGCTTGCAAGTTTTAGGACAGGAGATGATTTGGTGTGTGTGCTTACATGTTGGAAGAGTGTCCTTATTTTGTCTGGTTTTAGAAAATCTAGTAGTTCTCAATAGGTAAAATCTCCATACTTGCTTTTTGGTTCAGTTTGTGTGGTTGATATTTTGATGTATAAATCAAGATTAATCATGACTGGAAACAAAAAACTTTCTTGATATAGATGGGATATTCTGATCTATGTAAGATAAAGTATGATAAAAAGAGCTTGTTGAAGCAGCCAGGGTCACAGTGGAAAGATGCAACATATGCTGGTAATACTCAGTGTTTCTTCTAGCAAGCATTATTTTTAAAATTTGTTGTAAATCTGGAGACACAGTTTATACTTTCATATTTTCATATTGTTTAGTTTGGTTTGGAATTGATCACCTGACTGAAATAAAGGGTTAAAGCAGAGAAAGTCAACTCTAGTTGCTACATTTCATAAGGCCAGAGGGAAGTATAACTGTGTTCAAAATTTGTTCTGTAAAGTGTACACGATAGAAGTTGTAATACTCTTACTTTTTTCATTTTTGTTCTTTTGTTTTCTGTGAAGTTGGGGCATTATTGGTGTTTATTATTCTTCACTACATTTTCCAGTATTGGCTCTTTCTATGTGGAAAAAGAAGCTCTGGTCCTAAGTTTGCAAAAATCATTATACAGTGTCTGGTAAGGGATTTGGCTCAATGACCAGCCAATTCCTTTCAGACCTTTTCCCAGGTCTGGGAAATAAACTACATGTGTGGACTCTGGCAAATTCAATTGTTTTTAAACTAATTTAGCCTATTGCATTGATTCCCCTTACCCCCTTTATTTTACCCCCAATAATTCCAAATGTTTTTCTTCTTTTTGATATATTTTTGTTTTATTATGTCTTCCATGATGTTCCCAGGGAACAAAGTTCAGATATATCAGAAACTGGAGTCAGTGAAAATGATGAAAATCCTGTGAGAATTATTTCAGTCACACCAGCAAAGACAGAACCTGTGAAAAACAAGGTATGTCCAGGGATTTTATGGACTGATGTCTGTAATACGCTTGACACTGGGGGTTTTTTCAGTACACATCACTGAGGAACTGGTAACATCCAGTTTCATTTCATATAGTTGTGTCAGTTTCCTAGCCTGACAGAGGACCCCATATCTTCAAAATAGCCATTTATTTTACCCAGAGTAACTTACAGCACTCATTTGAATGGATTTCATTCTTCTTCTCTACAATTCTGAAGTATTCCTGCATCTATTCTGCGTTTTCCAGTACAAGTAACAGGTGAGCCTGGGATTCAGAGTGAAAGTTTTTATCAGTAGTAGCTTCAACTGAAATTACTGCCAAGAAAATGTCATGGTCCTACGGCATGAAATAAGCATCTAACTTTAAATTTTGTCACAACTAAAATCGTAATTAAACTATTAAAAATATATTGTATGGTTCATGTGTAAATCATAATGATTTTTTAACTTACAAAACATACAATAGCATGAATTTTAACACAGTTGAGTTCTGCACCTGGGATAGATTAAACTCAAGCAGCTGTACCACATGCTGGGATCTGCCTGGCTGGAGTGCAGGTTGTCTGGAAGGACCCAGGGGACCATCCCCAGTGGTTAACCAACAGAGCATGAGCTGGCTGTGTGCCTTGGCTGCAGTGAGGACAACAAGCTGTGTCCTGAGTAGTCAGCAGATAGAGGGATGTGGTTATTCCACCCCATTTGGCATTCATTAGGCCATACCTGGAATACCATATCCTCCCCAGTTTGATGCACATACTGAAAAACTGGAGGGAACCTTGCAGGGGGGGGGGCCAAGATGATTAAGGCATGGAAGAGTTATTGTGGGAATAAAGGTTTGAAGTGTTGGGTTTGTTCAGCTTAGAGAAGAGAAGCCTTGGAAAGGATCAATCAGTCTTTCAACATCTAAAAGGTATTTATGGAAAAGATTGATGGAAAGAAGTATTCTCAAGGCTGCTTGCTGGAAGGACAACAGGCTACTAGAAGTTGCTTCAGGGGAATTCTGTCTGGATGCAAGCAGGGAAAAAACCCGCAAAACATTGTGGGGAAATTTAAAGACTGGAACAGACTGTCCAGAAAAGTGGAGGATTATCAGTGTTCATGGCTTGAACTTGCCGGGGCTCTGGATAATCACTGAGGCCCCACTGTCAAGAGGTTTGACAAGATGATTTTTGTAAATCACTTCCAACCTAGATGATTCTGTGATTCAAAATAGATTTTTGTAATAATGTAGGGATATGTAGTTGATTTAGCCTTTTTAAGAAGTTACATATCTCCTTAATTTCTTTTTATTAGATTAAATCAGAGTAATAAGTAGGTGTTTTGGATTTGTGTCATCATACAGAAAAATTAGGCAAAGCACATATAAAGTAAATCTTCAGAAATGCTTTCTAGGTTCTTGAAGTTGAAATTTCAGAGAAACTGTGAAGTTTATATGAATAGCAATTGTAAGTGTCTACTATGAAGCTTCTGGAACAATAGTGAAGGTTACAGAGATTGCCTGACTCATTTGAACACATAAGAAATAATAGTAGAATATTTTTTAAAAAAGTCCTTGGTTCAGATACAGCACATAGAATAATGGCATTATTTTGTTGGAAATTGTCATTCCAGCCATACTTCTTCAGTAGCCTTTTCTCTATCCCTTCTCCCAGCTGGTTTGGAAGTCAGTGTTTGAATGAAGGCTTAGCATCCAGTTGCTTCCTCTTTGGTTCCATATGAACACTGCTCTGTGTAGAGAAGTACATTGTTAAGTCTTTCTGTTTCACATGTACAGACACCTCTTCATGGTATTTAATCACTTCATTACCTTGTTCGCCATACCTATTCAGACATGACGAAGAATTAACAAACGTAGCAAGTTCATTTTTAGTGTGATCTTACTTTTTTATTCCCTTGAGTTTTTCTTTACTGGCACTTAAGTGCCAGGTCTTCAATAAACTGCACCTTTTCTGAATCCTGGTCTCAAAATTGCATGTATGGAAGTAAATAGTAAATACTCCTGTACTGAAGTAATTATTTTGCTCCTCAGTTTTCTTTTGTCATTTGACAAAGAGACAGTAAAAGGAACTTGTCCAGAAAAATGATAATGGGAGGAGCTCTTAAAGATGATTATTCTTACTGTAATCTCTCTCACACCACTAAAAGATAGACTGGGTGCAATTACTAACATTACACACAGGGTAGAAAATATTTTTGCAAGGATAAGGTCCAAAATCCCGTTTAGTAAAACATACTGCTAGGTCTAAGACCATGTGATGTGTTTTCATAACAATACTGACTTACAATTTTAAAAACTCATGTTTCTGATGGAAGGAGGTAGCAGTTTGGGTTTGCCTTTGGGAATCTTTTTTTCTTCACATTCATGATTTTTATTTTCTAGGAGATTAATTCTGATCAGACAACACAAGGAAATAGCACTGAACGTGGGAAAAAAAGAACAGCAACAGCATCTGGAACTGAGAATATTCATCAAAAAACAGAAGAAAAAAGTGTAGAAGAAACAGGCCCATCGCTTGCAGCAAAAACCAGAAGAGGGCGACCAACCAAACCAGAACCTCAGGGTACCACTGCAAAAAACGAGGAAACAAATAAACCACCTGTCAGGGGAAGGAAGAGGGCAGCAGCCAACCAAGAAGGTCCAGGGAGTTTAGAGGCAGGTAATGCCAAAGCACCAAAACAGCAAGACACAGCAAAAAAGCCAGCAGCAGCACAGAGACAGATTGATCTACAGAGGTAAAAATAAATAACTAAATGCGGGGGGTAGGGGAGGGGGGGTCCTTTCCTGTCTAAAGTCAGACCCTGAGTTTAAAATTGTAACAGACCTAGCATAGTTAAGGGTACAACTAAACCACAGCAGATGTTGCAACCATATGTTACATTGAATTCTATTTTTCAAAGTACCTGGGCAGCTGGAATTGGAGAAAATAATTTTTTTGGTCAGAACAGGATAAACTTCACCTGTTTTCACCAAATGTTGTTTTTATGTATTCTGGTTCCCCTTGCTAGAATTGTTGTCTAAAGGAACTAAGAGTTGGTAGTGTTTCAGTGCATTCATTAATGCCAGGCATATATGCATTTGCCTGCTCTGCTGTGCTTCCCTTCAGGGACAGCAAAGGCTTGGAAACTAACTGTCTTTAATGCACAGGAAAATTTGTAATGCCAACTGTAGCTATTTTGTGGTATTTTGGGTCTGTGCTTGTTTTCATGCTAGCAGTACTATAATGTCTATTTTAAGTAACTGAAAATTAACATTTGGAACTTTGTAAACTACAAACCAGCATTTGGATGCTAATCTGGGCTGCTTTAGTGTTTAAACTTGTTGACGGGTTTACAGTACAAGTAAATCATAATGTGCATTAACATGAGAAGTTTGTTTTGCTGGACCCGGTACATAATTAATGCAAAAGAGTCCAAAGTGGGAGAGCAACAAGGTCTGCAAACCAGTGTGCTCTAAGGAATCACAAATCAATAAAAGAAAGAATCATTGGAGTAGTTTCTTTCTAGAGATTTTTAAGTTGAAGATCTTGCAGAGAACCTTGAACAAAAATAGTTTTACCTTTTGTTCCCAGAGTAAGCTTTATACACCAGTAAAACTTTCTGTCAAGAGTGTGATATTTGTGTACTGCCTTACAATGCTTGTTTAATATGTCACATTTCTTCAAGTCTTCAGAAGAACAAATAGCACTGTCCATAGCCTTTAATACGCTACTGTATCAGATAACATCTTTAAAATGTGTAATATCTCAAGTGTTTCTTGGACAAAATACCAAAACATTGTTAACGTTTTTCAGAAGCGAGGTGCTTGGAAGTGATGGAGATTCACTGTTGGAGATAGACTCAAGTTCAGAATGCTCTCAAAATGCAATGGATCTTTTTAAGGCCTGTGGGAGCAGCCAGGAAGATACTGAGGATACAGAGATAGCAGAGGGAGGCTTCCTTAAGGTGTAGCAGGCATCTTATATAGGACAATTCTCTGTTTTTACTTCTTTATTGTAGTTTGTACAGTAAGAAATCAAAGAAATTTGTGTGTAAAAAAAGCTCTAATAGTTTTTTTGCTTTTAAGTAGACATGTACAAGTTACTGTAAATACTTGGAAAACATTTGAAGTACTGCCTATTCTGAAGTAAAGTGGGCTATTTTTATAAACCTTGTTAATTACAGTTAATTAGATCAAGTTACTGTTCTTAATTTCTGCTTTCACTGAAACCAGTGGATAACTGTTTATATTTATGCTGAAAAAACATTGCTTGGTTATGGAATTATGCACAATTCAAGTTGTGTAGTTTTGAGTTTATCAAGAAGTTGTGCTGTACAATAAGGAAGTTCAGTTGTATTCAATTAAATATGTAATTGTTGAGAAGATACAAGAGGGAGTTGGAAGAATCACAGTATAAAGAGTGTAAAAGCTAAAATCTAAACAATATTTGGTAGGATTTTGATTCAGAATCGCTTGTCGTTTCCATGCCCTTACAATTAACTGTCATTTCTTTTTCTCTCCTCATAAAGGTAAAAAGAAAATTTGCTCTAAAAGGGAGGAAATGAAGGCCAAATAAAGGCATGCTCCAAGCTTCTGCAAAAACTAGGATTCAGAAATTTCCTGTACAGGAACTGAAATTACTTCAAAACACACAGCTTTCAGCTCTGAAACCAGAAGGAAAACTATGCTTCCCTTTCACATGAAATTAATCCTTCTCAATGGAAATGTAAAGCAGAAACTCTTGAGAAAGAGGCTAAAAGCATCTGTACTTATTTCCCCAGAGACTTTTTTTATGAAAAGTCAATAATTAAGCAAATTGCTTAACACTTGGTTCCAGTTCCTGCATTCTGGAGTTTAAAAGTGTATTTACACCATTAACTTTCATGCTGCATTTTTTTTTAAAGAAAGTCAGAGAAGGTCCTTACACTGACATTGAAAATTCATGATCCTAGAGCCAGGTATTCCCATGTTTCACAGAAAAGGTAGAAGTCTACTGAATGGATTTTAAACAAGACTAGAGGAAAAAGAAAAATACAAAATTTTTTTTTTTTGCTTTACTTTTGGAGACTGTTTTATGTATAATTCTTTCTGCCTGCCTACTTTTCTGCAAAAATAAGATGTACAGATTTCAGTTCCCTGCTATGAAAAGTCATGTGGTGGCAATTTTATAAATGTTGCTTTCTGATTTTTATCAGAGTGGGAAAGTAATCACTTAAATTTGTTATTAATTCGCAAGTAGACATTTCATTTTTTAATTTTCCCTCCATTTTAGTTTAATATAATTTGCAATAAATGTACATATTGATGTTTGTTTTATAAAAACATATATCACTTTTAAGTGTTTTTACTCCTGCGGTTCTGTTGGAATATTCTAAATTTTAAAGGAGTAAAGACAGTCCAGCATTTGATTTTATAATGTTTGTCACCAGATTTTTATTATTGATGTAAAGAAAAAAAAATCAGTTTTTAAAAATAGTTGGACTTTGGCAGCTTTTAAGGAAAGTTGGAAATGTTTAGGATTGCTCTCAATTTTAAGCATTGTGCTGATTGGAAGTAAGTCTGTTTTGCATTTTGTCTTCCTGTCCAGGCTCATTTTTTAATGTTTATTTTAGAAGATTGTTGCATCAATATTATGTTTCCTGGCATTGTTCAGCATAGATACAGTGTACACTTTTATGTACACATGATCATATTTAAGTTTGTTGCATAAAATAAACGCTTCTAGGTGTCACGTGGCAGTCTTTTTCTAATTTATTTTCCTTTCACAGAAAACTTAATTGCTGTATCTGTACATGGTCTTGGACATTCACAGAAGTACTGTACAGAGCAAAGGAGCTGTAATGCAGACAGTAATGTAGTTAAAAAGTTAAGTTTTTGAGGTGAAGTTACAGTGCTTTAACCTGTGAAGGGGGTTGGGTTGGTGTGCAGAGTGACAGTGAGGAGTTTGCTTTGCTTCCCACTGCCTCAGTTCCCCATTTCTCTTCTGCAAATTCTTTTGAACTCTCTTGATTCGTATAGGAGAGCTGAATACTGGTGGCATTGGGGGTTGCTTGTGCTCCTGAAATGGGCAGGGTGCAGTTGTGTGCTCTTCAGCATGACTTAAGTCTCTCTTAGCAAGTGTGTAGATGGTGTTATTTTTCTTGTGTAACAAGAAATCAGGTT
The DNA here is from genome assembly GCA_003676055.1 of Chloebia gouldiae. Taxonomy (NCBI): domain Eukaryota; kingdom Metazoa; phylum Chordata; class Aves; order Passeriformes; family Passeridae; genus Chloebia; species Chloebia gouldiae. The sequence continues at coordinate 25,738,741 of QUSF01000005.1, forward strand.
TTGTGCATAAAGCAGTGTGTGCAGCTCCCTTTCTAAAGCAACCTGCGGTGCCTTTGACCTGAAGGATTTGAAATGCTTTTGACGGGAGATTTTAAAGTAATTTGATTACACATCTATCAAGGGTTTGATTGCTTAAACTGAAATAACTTCACAAAGTGGATTTACTGATTGTAATGCAGTTTCTCTTTAGTGCTCTGGTCAAATACTTCCCTCTCATGGAAGTTAGAGTATTTTGGTTTAAACTAATTTTAAAATGTTTTAGTTCAAAGTTTTCTGGTGCTACATGAAAAAAAAAAATAACTTGCTTTTTATTAGAAATGAGTTCTGGTGCTTAGTGATGTCCTCTTTAACAGCGATCTGAAATCTGGACTTGACACATCTTGCAAATAATTCAGATTTATTTCCAAAAGCTTTGTTTTTATCAGGTGGGTAATTATTGGATATTTTCTTTTTTATCTTCTTTGGTCCATTTTTAATTAGTTACAATGGCACATTACTCAATGGATCATCATAGAATGCTATAGATTAGAAGAGGTTTCTGCAGGTTCACTGCCATGCTCAGAGCATGGCTTTTGATTGGCTTTCTCCAGATGGAATTATGTTGAGGTTTTTTCTGGTGGTTTTTTTTTTTTTAATGTGGATATTTGAGTTATTTTTATATGCTGATTATCAATAGTCAGTTGGTACATTCATGTAGCAAATTATGCTGGGCAGAATAGGCTGAGCCAGAGTGCAGCTTACAAGAACTGCCAGAAAGGCGGCCCCAGTGGCTCTTCCAGAACTTGCCCGGCCAGGGCTGTGCTCAGTCCCTGCCTGCCCCATTCCCTTGCTGGTGCCCTCGGGGCTGTCGGGAGCTGCCCCAGCCGTGGCTGGGCACCGCCTGCCAGAGCTGCAGCCCAGGCCAGGGCCCCGAGCAGTGCCAGCACGCAGGAGCAGCCTGGAGAAGCAGGGCAGAGAGCACAGCACCACTCTTACACAGACATAACTGATGCGTTGCCGGTGCTGCTGAGGCCTTAAAATGAAGATTTTTTAAAGAATAATGAATATAAAACTCTGGAATTGAAGGCAAAGTATTTCAAAGAAAAGGGGGATGGGGTGTGTGTGTGGCTTGGCCATCTATCAGTTTCCAAATATTGTTCGTACATATTATAATGGGGATTCTCCCATTATAATAAGGATACTGATGCTCAGAGTTCTTCACTTTTTAATGTGCAATTAATAGGAAGCCTGATAAAACCCAGTCTTTATAGCTTTTTACCAGTATAGGATTTATAGGAGCTGAGCTTTCACATTCAGTTACACAGGTAGAGCTAAGTTCTTACCATCTTTTAAGTTCCCATCTTCATAAAAGTCTGGCTGTATTTCTTAGCAGATATACATTTATTTCTGTTTTTTTCTGTTTTTTCTTCTGATGCCTGGACTGCATGGCTTTCATCACAGTAAGATAGGAAAGCTGTTCTGAGAACATGCTTTGTACTGTACTAAATAAACCTTTCCACTCAACAAAACTAAATCTGAGTAGTTGTTTTGGATACAAAAAATAATGTTGTCTAGAGCAATCTTAAACAGGAGAAATAACACACAGTACAAACCTTTTCTGCATATGCTGACAAGCCCTGTAAGTTTTAGAACTGATAAATAACAAAATGTTACCTAAAATGTGCTTCCAGCTGCTAGATACTTAGCTCACATTTTTGGACCAAGTTCAGCATCAGACTGGCTCTTGAATATCAAGTTAACTGATGGAGCTGTAACAGCTGAACCATTTCTGATAAAGATTTGGGATAACCAAACATTTGCAATACACAGGAAACTTGCTTCTTAAAGAAATCATCCATGTGGATCCCAGTTCTCTTGCCTGTGTGTTTCATTATTGTCTTTATCAGCAGTAATAGTTCTGTTTGTGCCTGAAAATCAAATCTCAAATTGGTGCTCAGGGAAATAGCCCAAGCGAAGGAAGCTGGGCTGTGAAGTCTGCTTGCCAGCCTGGCTGCAGGTGCACTGAGCTGATAACCAAGCATTAGTCACAGAGTGGCTGGTCTCAGCCCAGGGCGCTGTATCTGGGTGCAGGAGCAGATTTGCACAGGGAGCAGCAAGGTTCAAAAGCAGGGAGAGCAAAGTCCTGTACAGCAGCAGGACTTGTGTCCCTTGAAGGCTTCCCCTGCTTGAATTTCTGACAGGAGGGAATCGTCATGCTGATGAGTACCCTGAGTATTCAGATGGCTAGAAGGAAGCTCAGACAATACTATAAAATACTCTTAAACTTCAAAGACCAAAAGTAGCTTCCATTCCTGAAGAGTTTTTAATACACACATTCTGTGGGTTGATTTGCCTCCGTTCCTCAAAGACAGAAAAGATAGAACTTCCTCAGAAGCAGAATTTGGAAGTGATTGCTGACAACCTGTCCCTTCCGAGCTGCACAGCCTGAGTCAGGAGAGTGGATCCAGGATGTCCTGTTATTTCTAAATGAGACTCCAAAGCAGGTGAATGACCCAGTACTCCCATCAGAGATTCCTTAGCACCAAGTCAGTGTGGTGACCCACAGGATGACTGCTTCCACAAATCACTCCCTAATATACTTTAGATTCAGAATGGGAACATCTCTGACTTGGGGGAGCTTCCCAGCCCTATTATTTGCTGTCTGAAAGGAGCTGAGCAAGTTTTTAGCATGTGCACCTGCTTGTAAAGAGATGAGTGGGAGCACAGCCAAAGGCTTGTTGCAGTTCAGACCCCCTGCTCACTCAGGCCGAAAAAGCCGAAGGCACAGCCACAGGTGCTGGGCAGTTGGCAGGAGCAGCCCTGCAGCCCGGCTCGGTCAGCATCACACGTGCTGGAGGATGCCATGAGCCAGTTCCTGGGAGCCCTGGAGTCACATCAGGCAAAGGGCACTCATACCATTGGAACAGATCCTCCTGGTCACCTCTGGGAAAGACCTTTCTGACTTGCAGCAGAGCATCTTCTCTCCGCCTAGGGAAAGCCCTGATGCTTTCACCAGGACTCTCGGCCTGCAGTGGCTGGGCCAACACTGCAGAAGTCAGGCTCATGGTGACCCCTTCAGCTTTGGCAAGAAATTATTCAGGAGCCATTCAACTTTGAACCTGGTGAAGTCATCACCGACTGTGCAGCTCTATCCATGGTCAGCAGAACTAAGACCTCCATGGGCAACGCAAGTGGGTGGTGCAGATGAGTCTTGTGTTGGTTGGTGAGGAGGAGACATCCAGCCATGAGGAGACATCTGCTTTTCACTGGGAGCACAGAGGTTATCCAAGCCAATTTGTAACTCATTTAGGTCATGCTGGCAGCTGTAGTCTCAGCAATGTGCCAGCTCAGGCAAAAGGCCTGCCTGACCCAATAGCTCTGGAAGACTGAGCCTCCTCTTATAGCCCTGCCAGCCTCAAGAGTTCAGATGTGTGTTCATAATACTGCAAGCTGGGCATGCTCCAGAACAAGAAATACATGTTCTGCTTCTTCCTTCAGGCATTTAATTCTCTCATTGACCTGGAAGCAGGAATTGATGTGTTGACTGATGCACCAAAGCTCTTGAACGAAGAGATGGAAGGTGGTTATGGCTGTTTCTTTGGTGTTGGGTCCAATGGCTGTGAAGCAAGTGGGGAATTAGGTGTGCCCTAGTTTCTGTCTCCAAACCAGAAACAAGCTGGGTTTATGCTGATGGCAGAGGTCTGACCCATCAGTCTCATCTGGACTGATAGGAGTCTCACAAAACATGACAGGAGATCCAGCATCCCCCCATGCAGAAAGAGGGTGTATTTTTAATCCTTTTAATCCTTTCTACTTTACACACATGGGAAACACCAAACGCTCACAAACTGCACATAGAAGATCGTGGTGGCATTCACAGCAGTCCTGATGTGTTTGACCATGAGGTAGATGTGCTGGTATCTCTGGCTCATCAAGTTACAGATACCTTCCCTGGTGAGATCATCCTTCAGAGTGTATCAATGTGTGTAAATAACTAAATAGGAGAGTGTAAACAAATAGTGCCAGAGATAGATCCCTAGAGAAATGAATGGAAATTGGAAAATTTTCCTATTTTCAGGCCAAACTTTTTCCCAACCACTTAATACCAACCTGAAGTCATGTCCCTTATAGGTGACTGGTCACAGCAAAACACCCATCACTGCATCCACTCCCTTGACTCATCAGGCCCCCAGGCTGGCTGTAGGCTTCTGCTCTCTGGAGCTTTCCTTGTGCTTGTGGAGAGAGAGATGGGCCCTGCCAGCGCTGTGGCACCACTTCTTCCCCACTGCCTCACTCCCATCTCCTCACACACTTTCTCCAAGCATGTGTCTGACCAACGCGCTGTTTTCCTGCAGAACCACTATGTATGTTGGGCTGTAAAGCCATTTTTGAGGGTACCTCTACCCCCGGAGCTACAATCAGAGGCATAGGGGCCTTCTGTTAAATTTACTAAAACAGATTTGCCAAATTCCTCAGATCTCAAGAGCTCAAGTGTATTTTTTATTTGGTCAGTCTTCAGCCTTGAAATGGTAATGAGTTTCTCCTCCAGAAGACCACTTACCATGCTGTGCCCAAGCCCCTTCCTGCTGCCACATGGGAGCTGCTCCACGTGCCAGGGGAGCAGAGCAGGGTTCCTGCTCTAAGCATTTCCCTTGCATGCATTCTTTCATGAGGGTGGATTTGGAAGCTGCCCAAAGCAGTTGCCCAAAATGATAGCAGAATGTCATTTGATTCTGCATCACTGAGCTGCTTTCTTTCCAAAACATACCTTTAAGCCAAAACATACTTTATTTCTTCTTTTGGGTTGATGGCGAGGCTTTTAACCTTTTTGCTATTAAGAGGGCTTTGTCATTTCATTCTTGCAGGTTGTGGCCCCTTTTGTGTCTCTTTGCTTCTTTTTCAGCCCCATCTAACAGACCCAGGCCCTCTGAGTACAGTCTCTTGTGTGGACAGACAGCTGTTTCCTTCCAGCCCATCGCAGCGGAGCAGGGCCTGGCATTGCTGCTGGGTGTGGCCTCAGCAGGGCTGTGCAGAGGCAGGATCACCCCTCAGCCTGCTGCTGTCACTGCCTCGTGCAGCCCAGGATACAGTTTGCTGCCTTTGCCACAAGCACAGGTTGGTGGCTCCTGTTCAGCTTGGTCCAGATCCCAAACCCCCACGTCCTTTTCTTGCCAAGCTGCTTTACAGTTGTCCCAGCCTGTACTGGTGCCTGGGTTTTTCCTCCCCAGGTTCAGGACTCTGCACTTCCCCTTCCTGAATTCCTCATAGACGAGAACCATTCACAGGTGAAAAGAATGGCACACAATCCTTACAAAGAATTACTTTCCCTCTTTGTTTTTTAAGAAATGTTTGGTGCCATTTTTTCCCCCCTCCACCTCAGCATTGTCTGACTCAGTGAACGTCTAGTAACTACTTTTGTTTATACATGTTTTCTTGCAAATAGTTCTCTCTCCTGATAAGCATGGCCTGGAGACACTTTATCCCAGTATTTTTGATGTGGTTCAGACCATTAAAGGACTAGAATGTGGAATAAGCTATAGTGGGCAACACATATGCCAAGCAAAGTGAGCAAGCCCCCATCCTAGCAGATTCATTTCTTGCCTCTTTAACAGAAAAAAAAAATTATCAGGTGTTTTCATTCCATTTGCACTGACAGCTTTGGATCCTTTAAGCCACTTTCTACACAAATAAACCACTTCACACCCAACAGTTTCTTGCAGGTGAAGATGTGATGGCCACCACTTCCAGAAACACCTGGGACCCACTTAGTGTTTGGTGTTTGTTCTCCAGCCTTGTGTTGATGGAAATCTAAAGCTGTGGCTCTGACAGGATTTCCAGCGCCCGCTCTTCGCTATGACTGCAGTGTGAAATGGGACCAACCAGTTGTGCTTTTGAACTAAAATCTGTCTTGGTGCATAACTGGCTCCTATTTTAGGAGGGTATAACCAGCAAAATATTCCTCCAAGAAAGGCACCCTCCTACCCACCCCTGCACCTGAGCAGCAGGTAGAATATAAAAATGGGGGTAGCCTCTTGATACAGTAATGGGGTTCAGCTGCAGGGAACTTCCCAAACCTCTCAGGGTCAGCAGGAGCTTTAACTATTCACCATCATGATGCTTTTGAACTGCCAGTTACAAGAGCTTTAGGGAAAGACAAAGGGAAGAGACCATGGCACTGTCCCTCTCCCCACCCACAACAGGAGCAGGGGCCACAAGCCTGTGCCCTGTACCATTTGCAAGCAAAGGCAGCTGTACGTGGAGGACGTGGGGTCCTAAAGGGTCTGATGGCTCAGGTATCATTAGCACAAAACAGATTCTCTCCCACCTACTGCTTCCCCCCATATTTTCCTCACCAGCCCAGATTATTACCCTTTATTTTATACCAGGCTGTCATAAACCCACCTAAAGAATTAATGTATTTCAACACAAAGCAGCCACTAAGTGAAGCAATGTAATTTATTTGACATTATACCAGACACGGGTGCTCCAGATCCAGACTTGACCTTAAAAACAATTTAAAATCCTGGATTTGCTGTATTGGAGGTATCAGTTACCCGTCTGAGAGCCAAATGTGTCAGTATTACAGCCACTGAAACAGAAAACTAAGTACAGGACAAGTCAAGCTAGCAAGCACCATCAGTCCATTTCAGCTGTGAACTCGCTTCCAGTTTTGGGGCGCTGGAAGAAATGACAAGGCTGTTGGACAACTTCACAAATATTTCAGTATAAAGCAGCTCTCAGTTACTCATGTCAGTGTCTAACTACACGAACTGGGGAAATTGGGCTTTTTTTTTTTACTCTGAATGAATGTCAGGCTAAGACCTGCAGGAGAGGGACTGGGGAGCACTTCCCCTCCCTCAGCCCTCTTAAAGAATGAGGTACCACAATACGACACAGCTCCTGATGACAGTAAAATTAAACAAAAAACCCAAACAACATCTTACACCATAACCCAGTGCAGCACTATCCCAGCTGGCAGAGCCTGCCCAGAAACCTGCAAAACTTGCCCAGGGACTAACACGCACCAGAAGATGGGATGCAGATCTGAAACACAGTATCACAACCCAGTATTACAGCTCCACAGCAAACTGTCTGCTCGTTGCTTCAGCTGTGCAGCCACTGTCTTCAAACTGCTTTACTCCATTTAACAAACGTTGACAAATGCCAAAAAAGTGAAGTTTGTACTGGTAGTAAATCCATAGTCATCATCTCTCCTAGATTCTTCTAGAGCTGAGCGGCAGGGCAGTGCCATTAGCCACCAGGCTGTCGCCTCCCTGTGCGTGAACCAACTGCAGTTTGAGGTACACAGTTTAAAATGTACAAAGATGACATGAACATAAGTGGTGCACGGAAATCCAGAGAGAACTTTTCCTCTGTTACTGGCTTTGTTTCTTCAGATGCAGCCTTTGAAAGGAGACGAGTTGGTGCAGGATGGTCAGGCCATCACATGAGCCAAGTCCTGGTTGAAATAACACACCCTTCCATTACACAACTTCTATTTACACAATTTTCTTCAAAAAATTTTAATGTGCACCATGAAAATGCTCATTCCTTTCTCTCGATACTGACATGGAGGCAGTAGACCCTGTAATTTTAAAACAATCTGAATTGCCAGAAATAAAATGAAAACTGTTTTCAGGGAAACATGCATTTATTGTTAAGCATTTCCAGTGAAAAATCAACATCTTTTAAAATGTGTATTTATTTTAAAAATCATTTGTTTACAAAAGTGTTTCTGTAGCTTTTATTTTCAAGACAAAAAACACTGATGCTGCATTCCAGCCTTCCCACCCCTGTTCCGCCTCCACAGGAAGTCTGGTGCTCAAGAACCAACCTCCTGCAGTACTTACACGTAAATATTTATTTACTAGAAAAGTCAGAATTTAGAATGGAAAAGGTAAGTGAAAAGCAGGGCTCTCCAGCAGCTGACATCAGCATTCCTATGATGGCAGCTTTCTTCAGACACTGCACCAGAGGAGCAGCAGCAGCTGTAGATTGCACACCAGACAAGCACAGCATTGTCTCAGCACATTTCCTCATCTGTCGAGCTGTGATCTGAACTTAGGTTATTGATGAAGGGCTGAGCACCACGAGCGGTCCCAGAGCCAGTTTGATGCCTACAAAGCAGGTAACAGCACAGATTGAACATCACAGTACAGTACAGGGCAAATGATTCACAAGGGTTTGTCCAGTGAGAACAAATCCAAAGTCAAGTTGCTGCCAACAGGGCACTGCAGCTGGAATAACCAAGCCAGAAGCCAAATGCGTTGACGACAGTTGGTCTTGTGAGTCTGTTGATGAATCAGCTGATGACACAAACACCACAAGCAGGAAGAGCTACCTACATCATTCACGGATAGGTTTGGAACAGATTAGAAAACTAGCAAGAAAGAAGTGATTGCCCCTTTGCTTAGATCTAGGAGAAAGCTGTGCCTGGAAAACGAGGATGGTAACACTGAAAACATCTATTTAGTCTTCCCAGAAGAGGCTTGACTTTCAAGCATCTTGACTTTCATGCTTTATTTCCACGATACAACAGATGCTGAGGAAATGCACTTTTTCTATCTCTTGTTGAGCCAGCTGCTCATCAAAACCATACAAAACTAAGCACAAATCAGTGTCCCCACTCATCAGCTCCATCAACAGAACAGAGCAGGGAAGGACACCTCATCTCATTGTCTCTGCTCATCACCATTTAAGTAAAACCAATTTATTTGCTAAATAACGTTTCCCACTTCAGGCAAGCCTCCATGTCTAAGCCAGCTTTTGGTGGTGTTTCAGAAGGGAACAAGGGACATGCAGAGTTGACTTCCCCTGCACTAAAAACAGAACTTCCCGACACAGTGCATGACCAATGCAGTAAACAAGAACTTACTTGAATCTGTGTTTTGATTTCCCCCCACTCCCCTTCTCCCTTCCCAAATGACATAAGCTCTGAAGTGCCTAGTCTGAGTCACAGCTGTTAGGCTTAAATTTGCATAGTTTAAATGTTTCAGTTACCCACACCATCTAATGCAGATTTGGTGTTACAAGGTAAGATTCTTTCTGGCTATTTAATTCCTCCTTTCAGACAACAACAACAAAAGTTTCTATATTCTTTATGTCAGTGTTCCAATACTAATTTACATGGAAAACAGTTGAATACAGTGATAATTAGAAAAAAAACTAAGACATATACACCAGTAGTACCTAATTGCTCATAAATACTACCGAACCAATTATAGTCAAGGCCCCATGTACTCTGTTGCAAGCTTTAAACAAAATAGTAAAAAAAGAAGTCTGGAGTATGCAGAATGCACTACATGATGCATCTTTCCAGGATATGTTCCTAAGGTTTTTGTCTCCAAAATGCACTGATTTGTCACACTGAGGAAGCTGTGACTTTGGCAAGGGGGTGGAATACAGTCAGGGCTTTTGGTACTCATGGGAAAATGGAGGCTTTTGGCAATACAAGAGGGCATTTCTCTACCTCTGAACAAAGCTGTACTTTGCTCTTGGAGGAATTGGGTAAGATAGGATAAACCACTTTGCTGGATTCATGCTAAAATGTTCAGCAGAGAAATCCAATGGATGCTCTGGTAATCTGTGAGTGTTATTACCAATACCTTGTTTAGAAAAATGGGGCCATTTAGACTTCAAAATGCCTGTTTCAAGCCGTCTTCTGGCACAATAGAGGAAGACAATGCATGATTTATTTGAACTTAGCCACTGTACCCATGCTCATGTTCTTGTTGCAAGGAGTGGTCAATGTGCAGCCTGAGTCCACAGCTGGAGTGGGCTGCACGGCAACTCCTCATCTGTGAATGCACAGGGCCCTGAATATAGCGATGTTCAGTGGTACAGAAAACAGAACTGCCATTTGTATGTACAATGTCTCACCATGATAAGCTGAACACTAACAGCAAAATTCCTAGGGCTCAGCCCCAGCTGCAGTTAAACTAACCTTGTACAACATTATCCCTATATTCAACTCTGATAATTACCATAATACAAAAACATTCCTTATAAAGGAGTAACATGTCAAAATTCAGAGGGACTTCAGACCAAAGGTGTCTCCTTAATGCTGGGTCATGTTTCCTTCCCAGCTCACTTCTTGAGAAGCTTCCTGCCAGCACCTGAGCTAGCGTTAAGCTACCGAGCACATGCATGGAGGGCAAAATCCAGAATCCAACATTTAGACATCAGGGGGAAGGGGAACACAAGTGTTTTGCAGTAGAGAAGAAAATGAGGTAACTTCATGAGAGAAGTAAAACTTAACAGGGCATTCTTTCAGAGGTGACTGTGCTTACCTAAGAACCTCTTTTCTCCCTCTCCCCCTTTCCCTGGCTTCCTTTGTCACTTTACCTACGGCTGGAGAAGCCTGCTGTTCTTAGGAGACTGGTCTTATCGAAAGACACGTTCAGACGCCCGTTACTGAGAAGTGTTATGTCCCCGACAATGATTTCCAAGTTCTTTCTTTTGATAAATAGCAGCGAAGAACAAGGGAAAGTAGTCAGCAACGCATATTTACCACCAGGGTAAAGAAAAAGGTGTTGATGTAATCAAGAAGTTCTTAGCCTGTATAACAGAAAAGACAGCAACTTGAGATTAACACAAGTAGCATTTTGCCAGTTTCCTACTGTCCCCTGGTTTTCACTTAGCAAACCAGCTGAACAGTAGCAGCTTCTTGTTAAAAAAAATAAATAAATATAAGGAAAGTCAAAACAACTCATTTCCTTTGGCATCATTGCAAATGTTTTACACTAACTCAAGAAAATCCAAGAAAACTGATCACTGACTACACCTTAAAAAGCAGTAAGTATAAAGACTAAGCAAATGCATTTAGTATTGCACTGATATGAGTTCAAAGTACTTATTGTCTGTGCCCTGTTTTAAGTTTGGACACATCAGACAGAGCAGTACAGGGAACATCCCAGAACTAGCCAGGTCTTGACAGCTCTGTTTTCCGGTTTTGTTCCCCTACTGCTATGCTCCAGGTATTTAACAGATACAATAATGTTCCTGATTTCCTCTAGAATGAGTTATAAACAGACCATGAAGTGCAAAACCATTTCAATTTGTACTTCACAGCTCTAGAAAAACCCCAAGCAGGCATAGATTTCCCCACCCCATTAATCCACAGCCTAGGAGAAAAAAAAAAAAACAACAAACAAGAACAAAACAAAAGAGTCATAGAAAAGATGACTGATACAGTACTCCATTATCCACAATCCCCACTTTCTAGTCCCAGGATTTCTCTGAACTTCCTTGTCAGATACACTCTCAAAAGTTAGCATCATATTCACAAAGACATTACAGCTCTCTTTAAATAGATGTACTAGTTTTTGAAGTTGCAAGACTAATAATTTTCAAGCTTTTGCACTCAGGATGAAATGTCATTTTAATACAAATAAAAAGACTGACTGTATGTACAAGCCAAGGTAAGATTTCAGTTCTTGTTTATCAGAAACATCAATCTAAAAAAAAAAAGCTGAACTCAGAACACACTTCTACTTCTATGTGCATTTGAAGTATGTACAGTAAAAACGCCAACGCAGCCTCCATGTGTTAACCAGAGAAAAATCAAGCAAGGATGAATTTTAAAGTACCTGGTAAGCAATGCTTAAACTGAAGCCCAAAATAAAGCTAGAAAACTGCTGCAAAAACCAGCTGATTGCATCATATCAAGTACTCAAAAATAACTTTTTTTTCATTCTCAGTACACTGGAGAATCAGCTGTGCTCTCCTTCAAACCCTCTGAAATCGTATTATCCAGAGTGTACTGAAGAACACTTTACAGCTATTTAAGACAAAAAAAAAAAAGAAAAAAAGAAATTATAACAGCTCCATCTTTTTGTGCTGTATTGAGGCATACTCCTTACATGACTGGGTAGAAAATACAATGGATGAAAATCACTACTGATAATTCAAAATATATATTTTTAAAGGGGAGCCTAGACTACTGCAATGGCACACATAATACCTACAGACGATGAAACATAATCAACAGTATGATGTAAGGGAGAGGAGAATAAGGTTTCCCAATTAATAAGCTAGAAAGAAAATGGTTCTGAATAGGTCACCATTTGGAACTTTGGGTAAGTCTTGAAAGTCTGTCAGGAGAAAAATTACAAAAGCAATTGAGTATTTCAATGGTGCTCTCTTCAGCGACCCTACCTAATATGTCTATTAAAGTACAAGCATGCAAATATAGGTCAATCCACAGGCACATAGGATCCATGTTAAAAACAGTAAGATAACTGTGATGAGTGGCACCAACAATTTTGATGACTAACACTCAAAATGTTGCTTTCTGAATTACTAAATCAAAATCCTGAAGCAAGTTCCTGCTAGTCTTTGTCACACTGCTAAACACTAAAGTAGGCATTGTTTTCCCCCATTATCTTAGCTGAGCTCAAAGAATTTTTACAATATTTAGTAAGAAAAAAAATTAAAGTATTTCCCCTTTTTAAATTTACACAGACGTTTAATTAGCTTTATTTACAGAGCGCTTTTGTTTTCAGTCTCCAATAGTGCCTAGATAGCATCATCAGGCAAGAGTGCCAGTTTTGAAAGAGAATCTATAGAGAATCCTAGGAATAACAGATGGTGATGCTCCTCCAGAAGGGGCAAGCTGGACTACAGAAGCAGCTCTCTATATGGCTCAGTTACTCAGGAGTAATTCTGTTGCAGTCTCTACATCCCATGATTTTGAAGACAAGGCCACTATTACTGCATTCTGCAATGAGAAAACAAAAGCAATAATATTTTCAGTGTGTAAACCTGCAGCTCCAGGAAGTGAAATGAAAAGTTCACAGAAAATGAAAACGCATTAATTTACCATTTCTTAAATGCCAAGTAATTACTAATAGAAAAATTGTTTTAAAAGAGCAGGGGTAGCTCACAAGATTTACCCGTAATGTAGTATTTTAAAACTCCAATTCTTAAAAATAATTAGCAAAACAGAATAATTAGATCTATATAATGTCATGAAAGTAGAGAATCTACTTTAGTAGATTCTGATGATACTGATGATTCCCTGTACTTATACATATAAACTTGCCCTGCCCTTACTGAAAATACTTAAGTTATTTATACTTACCCTATCAAAGCCCATAGCACAAAGGTTTTCTATTTTTTTGGTGTATTCTGGACTAGAAACTGGTGCTCCAGCATACACATGTGCCCAAAGCCGAGCTGTCTGCTTAAACATTTCTGGATTTTGTTTGTACTACACAAAAGAGAGAGGGGGGGGAAAGCAGAAAGTTAATCAACTCAGCAATCCAACCAAACAGCAAGACAATATGGCAGACTGCAACCCATCATTCTTCCTATCATATCTTCCACAATGTTTCTTACTGATCATGCTGCTATTCTTGAAGTAAATTAGAGATGAGGATTACACAAAGAGCAAACCAATGCAAGCATTTGATATAGTGAGTTTGCCTTCAGGTGAAATTATGCACTATTGGTATTTGATGTGTGCAACCAGGTACTGCTCTCAATTGCACAGATCAAAGTATAGTAGCTATATTTAGCACAGCTGCTGAAAATTTATATTCAGTGTGACAGAGTACAAATTATCCCTATGTTAACATCTCCTGAACATGGTACTATGTACTACTCTAAAGCATTTCTCTAACCACTTAAAAATATCTACGGTTTACATACTGCAAGTAGGCCTGCAGTTTTTCAGTCCAGGCCAATATTCTACTACTAGGCTTTTTCCTGAGAATGAGGATCTTAATCACACAGGTGACAGAAGAAGGGTTGAAAAATGAGTGAGCAAGTACAAAAAGCTGGGGAGCTGCAACTCTTGATGAAAGCTATTATTTACCTGGGAAAAAAAATCATGCCAGTATATAACTATATTATTTTACACCAATCTCACCACTAACCAGTTTTTCAATAAACAACAGCAGACTGGACCATATTGCAGAGAATTTTTAGCTTGTGCCAAGAATTCAACTGCTAAGGAAGTCGGTCATTTGTCATAAACTGTACTCAGAAAAGTTAAATGATTTTTCCATTTTAACAACTTTTGTATGCAGTATCAAGTTTGTCTTAAAAAACCCCTCTTCCTTTAGTTCATCACTTTAGTAAGACAAGATATTAGGAAATACATTTTTCAAATATTTAGGTACATTTTAAGGACAGAAACATGGCTGATTATCATTCTTAGACATTTCATTATTATATGAAAATAATAATTAGATCTATAAAGCACAATAAAATGCTGTACATTTCATTTTGCTCTCCTACAACAACCCACACCAATTACACTGCTTTGTGTGCCTTGCCCACCTCCCTATAATTCTGATCCACATGTCATCATTTGTATATTTACTCTCTGGTGGCATTTATGGCATTAAAACAAACATGGGAGGCAATCTATTGTTGGAAATAAACCACTGTTATAAATACAGTGGTCTGTAACAAATGTCTTTTGTTGTAATGATTAAAAAAGAAGAAGGATTAAGTTAAACACCAGTAGCATCCTGAAGTACTATTTTCTTACACTCTTAAAAGATCTTCTCCCAGTTAATTTAAAAAAAATATTCTTGAGAACACTGCCAAGCCTGGAAAGCAACTTTAGCTGAAGTGCAAAAAATTAAGTCATAATTGCGTTTTACTCAGAACTAGCTTTCAGTGTTCTATTAATAGAATTACTTTACTTAGGTATCTGTAAATAATCTAGTTTCTCACTGAATTTAGAGAAGCCTAAAGGCAACTTTCACTGATGTTTCAGTATCAAGAATCTGAGGCAGTTCATGTTTCTGTACTGAAAAAAACCCAGCAACCAGAGCAACTACTACACCAGACAGCTGGTGTCTGAAAACCCTCTTACTCAAACAGGAATTCTCCCTGGCATTCTCACAGGAGCTTTTGCCATTTACCTGGACAACACACAGTTTAATAAAATAGCACAAGTGTGGGAATAATTAATTCCTTGTGAATTTTTGTCTTGTAAAAAGCAATGAACCCCAAACAAAGTAAGAAAGACCCCAACACCAAATAAACACATGAAAAAAGCAGTTGTTTACCAACATATCTCTCAAAACCATTAGAATCACTTTCTACTTACATACACATGCCTGTAAGTCAAGGCCAAACCCCAGCATTGTTTTCATGCAGGTATTTGCAAGAAACAGGATAGACTGAATCCTCCCAACATGAGCCATGCCACAGTCCCACTGGACACACCTACACAAGTCCCACTGCACACATCTAAGGGGCAGCCTGGAAAACTGCTCTTTGCAATCTACGAAGTTTCATGGAGTGCTTTACCTGAGGAAAAAACTCGTACCAGCTCAAGTGCTTCTACTGTTAAGATTCCCACACAAAATTCTACCATCAGAGCCAGAACAGGAAACACTGTTTTTGTTCTTTGTAAAAAAGAATGCATAGTGTTTTTTCAATGAAGGAGGAGTGTGACAAGAGGGTGTATTGTACATCTGGAACGAAACCCAGTGCAGGGATGTGCCTGGTGGCCTTTCTGGCCTTTACAACACTTCTCCTGGGCAGAGCAATTCAGCCTGACAGAACTGTTCAGGGACATTTATTCAGAGCAGCCTTAGTGCAGAATCCCACAAGCAAACCTCCTGTACTTACTGAGTACAGTGGTAGCAAACAGCTTTCACATACCCAGCACTGCAGTGGGCTACCTCTAATTTCCATGTATCCCCTGAATCCTGACAGGTTTGAAAAAAATGCTTATCTATCATTCTACACTGAGTTTTAAAGGGAAGTAGTCCCTTGTCACCCTATCCTGGAGGGCTCTGACTTACAGAAGATACAGGTGAGACAGAAGGTTCTTCCAGCATCAGCTTGCTTTGTTCTTCTGTATCTGAAATATACCCTTACTGCCAGTCAGTGGGGAAGCCAGGCTGCCCTTCTGTCTCCCCAGAGTAAAAAGGAAAGCACACACATACTTGAGACTTTGTTGAGAATTGTCAGAGGAATAACTGTTTCTATCATTCAGCAACACTTTAAACAAAATTATGTCAGTCCTGGTATGGGCCCAAGATCCAACTGACATTTTTCTTTGTATTAAAAGTTATCCCTAATCTCTGAAAGGCAACAAACCTTGTTGATTATAAAATTTTACTGATAGCAATTCAGTCATAAAATTTTGACATTAAACAAATACAATGCTCAATGAACAACATTCATATTAATCCAGAAAAGGAGCTACATACCAAGCCAAATCCAATTAAGAGCGCCAAGTTAGAACTCATTTAAAACTGACAGCATATTGCTTTTCTTATACTGGAAGTTTTAGATTTTGAAAGGCCACTTACACTGGAATTCATTTAACTATGCTGCTACCTCCTGACATTTCTCACAAGGTGATATAAAGAACAAAACCTCCTGACACTGTAGAGTAACTAATACTCACTCTGGAATTCAAAAAGAGCACAAAACACTGTATCAGCTCATATTTAGCATAAGCCATTTTACAATAAATTGTTTGAGACATTTTATCTCCTGTAAGCCTTGGGACCTAACCTGAGTCAGCAAAGATGATAGAAGTGCTACAAAATCACAGTTAACTGAGCATCTTACCTGGTTTGCCACTACTGCATCTTGTGGATCATCTGGTTCCGCAGCTGCCAACAATGCTTGCAGCGATAACAACACTGTTCTTAGAGTCATTGCTGCTGCCCTAAAATTGAAAATTTAAAAAATCCTTAACCATATCCCGTGCCTGTATTTACCCTTGTGGCTGTACTATCATAGAAGATATGAGTTCATGTACAGATTTTAAGTCCAAGAAACATAAACTGCTGCAGGTTACAGTTATTAAAATACTGTTCTGTATATATTTAAGTAAGGTTTTAAATGTGGACTTTCCTATTAACAATGCTTTCGGAAGTTTTTGGAAAGTACTTTGACCTACACATTTCACCATGCCCATTTAATGCAATTCCTTTTGCCTGGGGAAAAAACCCACACAAACCAAGGCCAGAAGAGGTGGTGCCATTCTCCCCCACTGTCGGCACCAGCACCTCACTCCCGGTGCGGGGCGGGGCCGGCAGCCCCGGGACTCCTCGTGCAGGAGCAGTGACCTACATTGTAAACATGCGGAACAGGAAAGCAGTTCTATACACCACATCTCTTTGCACCACTTTTAACATTACATTTTTCATTAGACTGAACCATTTACATAGTTAATTACTACTACAATAATAGATAGGTTATTGAATTATGGCATGTGTGATCAAAATACTTCCTTGGCTTCCTCTCACTACAACCTGACTGTTGGCAGCAGGAAAACATTCTGTAGTCACAATGGTCCTGTAACATTACTCTCTGCCCCTGTGAGATCCCTGTTGAAGGCAGCACAGTCCCAGAGTTGGAATTTCTAACATTTTAGGTTCTTAGCATTTATCTCAATCTCAAAGCATATTTAGAATATTTAATAATTTAGTAAGGGAAAACAGTATGCTCAGAGAAATCAATAAACCCTCAAAAGTAATCACATTAAATGATTACGCACTGGAAGTCTGGAAAGTTGTAACATTTACACAGTTTCATTATATTTTGGTCATAAACAACATCTCTGAATTACCATTTCAGTTGGAACACACTGAAAACCAAGTAAGAACCCCACAGACTGTATAAGTTGAGTATTTCTTATTTGAACAGTCATTTAGATTCTTAAAATCATTGTGGCAATAGCACAGACAGATGTTCAAACCACTACACAAATCTGTTTCTGCTGCTTAAGAAATAGGAGCAAGGTGAGTGGGGAAAACGGGACATTTTAGATTTGAGCAAAGTGATTATGACACATGAATGCCAGAGGAAAGTTGTGAAACAGGCATCCAATTTCTTACAAACAAACCTCAATTTTCAATCAACAGAAAACAGTTTCTTGTTTTCAGAAGATTGCAAATAAATACAAAGAGTTTATTAGAATAGGTGGGGAACAGTTTGTCCTGATGGTCCAGCTACAAAGGAAAACAGTGTGCAAGTGCATTTCCAGGCTTGGGTTTCAGAAATTTATGTATCTTCCAGTACTGTGTCACCGTATTAAGGTACTCTAGCAGTGTATAGCAATGAACAAAGGATAGATGCTGGTAAAATGTCAAGAGGTACATTTGTGGCACCCAAATATTATGTTCCTAGATGCTTACATTCACAGCTTTTTTGCTATGTCACTAACCATTCAAACATGCCATTCTTCCCTAATTGTTTGTAATTCTGGAAGATTTTTCTCAGTAAGTTATTTTTTAGCTTGATAATTACTGCTGAGCTTTCACAGTGCAGTGCTCTACATCAAAATGCAAGTGAGAAACATCCCAAATGACAGAGATTTTAATTAGCACATAGTGTCTCATTCCAACTGCCACACCAGCTTGAAGTCCCTTAAGCTGAACGTACTATGCTTAAAAAAAATCCTTATGCTTTTAAATCTGAATTCTGACAAATGACAAAACCATTACAACATACAATTATCTTTCAAACCTATTCCTTAGTAATTTTCTTTTCTTTACATGTACCTAATGCTATTTTGCTCTTATAATTTCCTTGGGCTTGTAATCTCTAATGCTTTATACTATCTTGAAATTAATCTATTTAATGTACACACTGATGATATAATTCACAGTCTCATCTCCTAGCATTACAGGAATGTAATGCAACATATTTACTATTCCAGCATTCAGGTGCCATGGAATACTAAGTCTTTCAGGGCTTACTATACTCAAATTGATGTAATAATTTTTATTTTTATGCAGTCAATTTCAGGTAGTACCACATCTGCCACACCCACTGTAAAACCTAAAGTCTTTTTCTCAGGTAAGTGATTTTACTCTGTTATACTGTAGAGTTTTAAAGACTGACTTAACATGAAATATCTATCAACTGTAAATAATGCTATAGTTACTTTCTCCAAATAAAAGTTGTTCTGTCCTTTCCTTTGCAGAAATCCTTCTACTTTAGAGACATCTGAAAATGCAGATAAGATAACATAAAAAGGATCACAGCCTTTTGTGCCACTTCTACATGCAATATACTTCCACTTACAATGTACCTTCTAGCAGAGGAGTGTAAAGTGTACTTTGGGGAGCAGGGGATACTGCTACGAACCAAAGGTGCCATGGACACCAGCTGTCTCCAGCTGTCTCTGGCTTAAAGACTGCAAGGTCCTTTCAATCCCAGTTCACCTGTTATATTTGTAGATTTTAATACAAAGCACACTTGAACATCTGACATTCCAATTTCAAAATACCAATAAAAAGCAACAACTTATCCATTTATATATACAGATGGCTAGATGATCAGAGAATTTAAACTCTGAAATACTATGTTTCAGACAAGATTGGTTTAGCCTTCATAAAAAGATTTAGAAATGTAGCTTACAACTTATTTTCAAGTCTCATGTTTCAAAACAGCTTTCCCATCTCATGCATAGTAAGACAGTCTTTATTGGACACAAACATTGAAAGAACTATTCTTAAATCATAAAAGAAAACCCATTACAGCTTTAGTTGCTGTTTGTATTAAACAAAAGAAGAAAGTAAAATTGTGATTAACGGTAAAGAAAAATTGACATATTTTGTGTAACTACTGTATAACCATCAAAAATCTTCTACCATTAGAACATTAATTAGCTTTACTGATCAAAGAAAATAAAAATGGCTTGTTATTTTCCACATCACTTAAGTCTTTATTTTTCAGCTATATATTAAGATTTACAGAAGAAATTGAATAACAGCTAAAAAATAGATTGTGATTTCCCATGAACTTAAAAGCTCTTCTTTTGGGAGAATACAGTGAATGGAGATGACTGCCTATAATTATATTTGCAGACACCAGTAAGGCAGGACCTGTTCCTCAAGAACAAAAATCAAAAACAATTTCCATCATCAGTTCTGAAAGAAAATCTATACTGATAGTGGCACAAAGCTAAAAATCCCAACATACACCCCTTCCCCAACATCTTCACAAGCCAAAGAAGACTGTCCAGGGCAAGAACAAAAAAAAAAAAAGTTGTATTTTCCTTAAAACTGATTTCCAGTGCAAAGATACAGATCTACTGAAGTTTCCAATGCACCTCAAAGGTTTATTGATCTAGAATAGAACCCTGAAAAAAAAAATAGGTATTTCCAACTCTTCTTACATTTGAAGTTTATTTCTAGGTATGGATTTACATGCAAAAGCTCATGGATTCCAAGCAATTCTCTTTGGTAACTCAAGCTAGCTGCATGGTTGTGTTCTAGGTTTGTTCTCTCCTTGCCAAAGGCAAGGTTTTGTTTGCTCCTGACAGACTTCCTTCTGATCTGTTCTTAGCTGAACCCTCAGAAGGTTCTTGGAAAATCTACTTCAATTCATGAAGTAGCATGAATAGCAAATCATGCTTGATATTCTGCACACTGAGATGGCTTTTCAATCTTTCACTGTACATTGTTTTTGCTTAGACCATCATTCTTCACTCTTCACATTACTTCACTCTAGATTTTTCCTATGTTTCCCATCTTTCTTGTACAACTCTAAGCAGGTACACTACTTCAATGGAAACCTTATGGATCACAAGCAGCCAGCTTGAGTTTTACAGGGAAAACTTCCTATTTGCCTTGCACATGACCTTACATCACCCTTGTCCCATGACATAACTGCCTCCTGTTTGCTCCTAAAGCTTACAGTAACCCCTGACTTCCACTGCCATCCCAAAATGCTGCTTAGCTATCACGCAGGTTTGCCATCTGCAAAATGGGAGGAGGCCCCTATCATGCACCAGTGAGCTCCCTACAGGGATGCACTGTCCCTCAGAGAACTTGACACTAAAAGCCTACGCTCTGGACAAGCACACCAAAAGCTCAACTTTCTACTGGCATTACATTTGCTCAACTGCAAGGAAAAACTGGATTGAATCAGAACAAAGAGAGCCGATATACATTTGTTCACTTACACTTTTTCCCTCCTTTTTTTTGCTAATATCTTAGGGCATTTCCATTAAAAAAGAGCACCCCTAGTTTGGGTGACTATAGTGTTAACATTAAAAGGCACAACAAGCCAGCTGTGCCCAGCATGCCCGAGGAAAGAAATCTCTTTTACCTTTTGATGACCAGAGAGAGTCCTAAGAGGATTACAAAACACTGCCAGGTTTTATTTTTCTTCATTTTTAAAAGCTAAGTAATTCTACATTTAGGAAGTTTTTATTTATGTTCTTTACATTCCACTCTAGGAAACAATCTCTCTCATTATTCCAAGAGGGCAATGAAGCAGAATGTCAGGAACAGCTGCAGCCAGCAGATTGCTACTCCACTCTATCATCCAAACATAGCTACAGGAACACTTTTACTAAATAATCTGTAATATTTGTTCCATTTGTGAAATAAACAAAACTTGTTAATCCAAGAGAAAATCTCTGGGACCTTGTACCAACAGCTTACAGAATCTGGAAGGAAATGAATAAGGCCTTTGAGTAGAAGTCCACTGCACAGTCACTATTTACAGGACAACTACAAGACCAGGCACCCATCAGAGAAAAAAAAAAAAACAAAAAAAAAAACTAGAATAGCTTTGACACAGCACAGAGGGGAAAGACAGCCTGCCTGCTGAAGGGTTCCCTAAAACCATGTTAATACTCTCTGCATTCTTCTCAAAGTTTAAGAAGCTTCAGTGCTCCTCAAACACCCTGAACAAAACCCAGTAGTACTGGATACCCAGGAAGATTACAGCTGGCTGCTGCTTATTTATCTATTAAAACAGTATTATCTCTTATAATGATTTCCACATCTCAATGAAAACTGAAGCACAAATCCTCCAGTAGTCACTATGACAAAAATATTCTTATTTTTCACTAGTGACTGTCAAACCCACAAAAGCCAAGTTTCTGTAGCCATATATGCAGCAAGGACACATTAACTTAATAATCTCTGTTCAAGGGATTTATGCAGAACAGCTTTCAAGTAACTTAGTTCTCAGGTTTCACAGAACTGCATTAGATACGTTGTATATTTAAGATTAAAGCTCTGAGACAGAGTTCTAGCCCAGAAGATAAATATAGGCCATAGTAAGTGAAACCACATAATGAAACTTATGTCAGATAAGCGTGAACAGCATTCCTTTTACAAAATCATACCCCTATTTTAATTCTAGTGGCAAACAGTAGCTGCTTTGCAAACTAACTAGCATAACAGGTACTTTAAAATCTAAACATAATGAAAATCCACAGCTGCAAAGAACTTCAGTATGAAGCCTGCAATGTGGAAAAATAATTTTATTAAACTCATTAAAAATAACTTAAAGACGTTAATTCGCAAACTGATAAAATCCCCTGCCAATATGCAGAATATCATCTCAACTATGCTCATTAGAACAGCAAATCATTACCACAGGATGGGAGAGTAGGGAAGAGACTTTTTAAACCTATACAGACACATTTAAATCTTTGTATTCACCATCTAGAATGAGTATTTTATCAGCTTATTAACTCTTTCAGAAATCCTGCTGAGGCCCATAGGCCAAACTTCTTTAACTCTCAAACCTCGCTGAAAAACAGATCCGCAGTGAAACTGGAGACTTATATCCAAACACAGCAACAAAATGAGCATTATTCAGTTAAGAGCATTACAAGTCAATGAAGTGGCACTTCAGATCTTGTTGCTAAAAGATTTGACAGGAGATTCTGGAACTAATATATTTTCTAAAATACTTCCACAGGTATATTTCAGAATTGCATTTGGCCAATTTACTTGTGACTCCCTGGTGAAATAACTTAAATATTAAAATATTAATTGGGGGGGCATTGCTTATTTTTTGTTTGTTTGTTTGCTTTCTAATGAAGCTATTTTATTCAAACCACTTTTCAACCTACACATGCAGAAAACTTATTTTTGGTGGTGCATGGTGGTACATCCTCCCTGGCTCTCTCCTTAGGACAGCTATGGTCTCAGGAATGCTTGTTAGGCCTCAGGTGGATTAATGGCACCTGAACAGTTAGGTTTCCTTGAGCTTATCAAAAACACTGTTCTGCTCCCAGAACTTTGCTGTCTAGCAAGCTCCTGTTTTCCAACAAACAGTCTTGAGTTCCTCCTTCCATCTCAACAAGAGATCAAGTGGAATAGTATTTTTATTACCGGACTTTTCAAGGAATATTCCAGTAAATAACAACTCATCCTTGAGGCCAGGATGGAAATTTATTGATGATTTAAGTCTCATCTTGTGACCCTAGTACCATCTATGAACAACGGTACTGAAACGCTTTGAGCTATCGTGGACCACAGAACGCTGTGGGCAGCATTTTTCTCAAGTACGCCTTTGTACATACTTATCTTTGTCTGCATGCACGGATTTTAAGAGTGTTGCCACTTCAGATTTAACCTGGTCTAGTGGAAGGTGTTCCTCTCCATGGCAGGGGGTTTGGAACTAGATGATCTTTAAGGTCTCTTGCAACCCAAACCATTCTATGGTTCAATGATTCTTTTCTCTAGGCATTTCTTAATTAACTAAAGCTGCATATATTGAAGAACAATAAACAACTTATTTAAACAATATAAACCACTTATATTGCTTAGTGAGTTTTAGGAAGCTACTCAGGAGAAATCCAGTCTTATCTATCACAATACAGAAATGCTTCTAACAGTAAACAGTGGAGACAGCTATAAGGTTGCTCTTATCAAAGGATTAGAGGCTTTGACAAGCACTTCAACAATGCTCAAGTGATTTTCACATACCATTCTATGATGTGAAAAGAAACAAAACTTACAAATAGCACCACTAGAAAATGATTAAGAATCATTTGAAGAGGGATTAATAGTATACATGAAATCTCCGTCTGTCACCACCAGGTTCTGTGCAATTCTCTCCTTAGTGCTTCCAAATGAAGACACTGTTTCAAAGGAAGAGTTTAAAACTATATAAGTGGCATAATACTGGTGCTTCTTGTGTCAGCTGGTATAAATATACAAAAGTCAAATTCTTGTTCCAATACTCCTATTTCGTATACATCTTGCAGAAGGAAGATATTAATGTTTGGGGTTTTTTCATCAAACACATATAACAGAAATAAGACAGAGACGAAATTATCTGTGTTAGACATAACTCAAAGATTACAAGAACACAGGTCAACTCTCCTGTCCTTCTCAAATATCAAAAGTTTTGACTAACAACCCCAAAAGTACATAAATTAAATTGAAGCTCATGGTTTTTTTTACATATTTGTTGCCTTTTGATACTTACAGACAACCTCACGCCCATTTCATGAATCTGCTTCAGAGTATGATCTCACAGGAGACTGTACTTGGACAGCTAAAGAGTCATTAATCTCCAGTAAAATTGTAGGGTGGTATGACAATTAGATGCAGGTACAGAAATTCACAGGCTTTACTGATAAGAAAAATTCTACCAGGTACCACAGCATGTATACTGAAAGATTCTATTGCCTGAAAGAACATCAAGTGCTCTGAGATAGTAAGAAAACATTTGCCATTTCAAAAGTTAGAAAAACAACAGTTTATGACCATTACAATTTCATTTCAGTAATTTACTGCCAGATGATTTCTATATTCTTGTACATCTGTAAAAGATTAATGCCCTGGATGTGTCACCTGCAAGACCTCAAGTCTTCAGCATTCTCCTCTAAAGCTTCTGTTTCAAACCCAACTGATAACTGGTTGGCCAACAGCACTCTTGACAAAGTTGTTGACTTTACAAGAATTTGAAGTTTGTATGGATTAGATATTGGTATGATCTGCTGAGGAATCACAGTCCTATTCTTTTGGGGCAGACATGGAGGAAAATAACCATCTGTATTAGGTATAATATCTATCACACCACTGTTGTACACAATCTTTCGACCACATGAAATCAATTACTATGAAAAACAAATTAACAATGAGTGCAGCTGTTAGTTTGGACACAAGTCTACTCCATAGATTTTGGTTATTAAAACTTCTGCAGTAACATTAACTGGTTAAAAAAGGCAATAGGTAGTATTTGTTAACAGAAAAGAACTAGAATTAAAAACTAATTCATATAAAACCACCCAAGATGTCAACAATTAAATGTTCATTCTAGTGAAAAAAAATTTGGAAGAACTCTCTGTGTATATGATATCAACTGAATGCTTTCCTGATCATTTCATTTGCATATTTGCACCTCAGAATACTATACCATAATGTGTGCTTTAAGGACACCTCAAATTAGAAGCACAAGGTGAAAAGCAAGGTGAGCTGATGCCTCCTATCCAGGACACTAGTATATTTGATTTTGCACATTTAAACCCCTGTGGAATCTTACCATTGATCTTTCAGAATATCCAAACAAATGGCCCCAGTGACAGAGCTAATATTAGGATGCCATATTTTGGTGATAAACCGCACCTAAAAACACAAGACCATTTTTAAAAACAAAAGCAGTAATTAAATGCAGTATACTAAGTAAACATTTTAAATCCACCATTTTAAATAATATTACGAAGAAATACTAATTTAGAAAATGTAGTACTACAAATGGAACACTGCTTATTTCAGGAGGCTTCAAGTCTGTAAGGCTGTTTGTTAGAGCCTCGCCTTACTCAGAACAGACTACTGCCCATTCCAGCTCCCCAAACTCATCCCTAACTGCTCCCTCACACGTCATGTATTCACATCCCTGCATCCCACAGAGCTAGTTAGAAATGTCCTGCAGCGTACAAGTTTGGACAAGCAGATGGTCAAATACAGACTTAAAAGTTCTAACATTACTAGAAGTGGGCTTTCTAGATTTCACAAAGTCCTGAACTCTTAATATAGGATATCACTCACTGTTGAGCTAAACTGTTGGCTATAGATGTGTTAGAAAAATTTCTTTGGTGGATGCTACTACATCTACAACGATCCTGTCTCATTACCTCATATGCAGAAAGCACTTATTAACTACCTCAACTGTAGAAGTCACTTGGAAAATGTAAAAAGCAATGTAAATACTGGATAATTTCTCACAATGGCTGTTAAAGCACATACTGAACAAGCTAAAGAAATCTTTCAGACGAAAGGCAGGGCCAGACACAAGCAAGAAGGCTTCCAATTCAAGACTCCAGAATAAGCAGCACTATGCTACAAAGCACTGAGGTTCTAACAGCTGCCTGTGAACTCTGGAAATGGAGACCACCAGGCCCTAAAGCAGCAACTAAATAATGGTATACAGACTGATCTTTCAGCATCTGCAACCTGTTTCAGCTCTCCTTATTTTAGGTCCCACCAGAACGTGTGCAGATTAAAGAACTGAAGACCAACAGACATTTCTTTAAGATTTTCTGTATCTTTTGCTCCAGCCACAAGGAAGCAATTCAAAGAATTATGAGCTACTGGAACCTCTCCCTTCCTCTTCCCCAGTTCCTTCCCAGTATTACATATCAGGGTGAAAATAGTAAGAATCTAGGACACGTTTTTGGTTCAAAGACATCTTTCAGCCAAACAACAAACCAATCAAGAACTGGAGTCAGACAACTCAGGTGTCTACTGATTCAAGCCATTGCAGAGTGGACTAAATGAGGGCTCAGGAACGTAGAGCTGCACATGGCTGGGGAGAACATTATTCAGAGTGGAATTCAAAACTGAACTTCTAGAAAGATTCAGTGAAGTTAAAAGGTGAATAAGTCGTGAAAAATATATGAGTGACTTTACTACAGTCATTTCTCATCTATGTGCATGTTATCTATTCCTTCAACAGAGAAGCAGTAAGACTATAATATTTGTCTGTTGGTTCTTCAAGACACACAACTGTACACGTCACTATTTAATTATTACTAAAAACTTGGCAGGTTAGATTCAAGAACTTTTTAAGTACAACTCATGGAGCCCAAGAAATTAAAAGAACCAATAACTCCCCATTATGACATTTCTTCAACAATGCTGAGGGGGAGGGAAGACTGCTGTACTCTCCACATAATTCAAAACTACCTGAAAACTGTTTTTATCTTGTCAGAAAAATATTACATTAAGGTCAATAATAAGGCCCAAGCTCCTCCCCAAAATTTCCCAGTTTGTACTTTTAGGAACAATCAGAGTGTACCTCTGATTGGACACAGTTTTGCATCCTGCTTTGTTTCTACCTAAATGGAACAGTTCCAATCCTTGTCTAGAAGTGAGTTAAAAAAAACCCAACAAAACCAACAACAAAAAAGCAAAAACTCCAACAAACAAGCAAACAAGTATATAAGAATACTCAAACCCAACTTGTTAGCCTAATTGTATTATCCAAAAATGTGTGTCTTCAGTACCTTAGGAGGATTAAATGGATATGTTTCTGGGATTTTTATCTCTAGCTGATACCTTCCACCTGCAAAAGACAAAAACAGTTGGAAATTATACCAAAAGAATATCACTCAAACTTAGTCTTTCATGATACTAAAGCTCACACTTCTAAATGAGCAGATTTTCAAGTTAATTCAAATTTACCCAGCCGTATTAGTTAGCAGATTGATTTAGATTTTATATATTTAATAAATAAGTGCAATAAAGTCAGAAACGCTGTGTTTGCTTGTGGAAATCAGTGTCTATATTTCTCAGGTATATTTATTGTGCACATTTTCATTTCCAATCTTATAATTTCCACATTTTATTTTAGTAAAATATAACAAAATATGAACCAAATATATCCTAAATAGATCAAAAAAGAGGCCACAGGAATATTCAGGCTGAACAGGGATATTACATTATTTTGACTCTTTTCTCATGACAAATTATATTCAAATTACACAATTGAAATTACCTGGTTTTCATTTTAAACTTTTAAATTCAAAAACATTCAAACAACTCTTTCAGAAAAGCTCACACACTTTGGGAAAAATATAATAAAGGAGGTACCAGTGTTCAACTTTTCTTATGTTCCACACTACCACCTGAAGTAGCTACTTCTGTTTCAATTATGCAAACACTTTGACACACCAGTATCAGTTACATATTATAATAGGAGCTTGAAGAAAGAACCCCCTTCTACTACCCCGTTTTAAACATTTCTCAGTTTTATCTCTTTGTCACAGTATCATTCCACATCCTATTTCCCTTACAGTTCTACTAGCATTCAAGTTCACTACCAATATTTATGTCTTCTGGAGCAATCCCAAACTATCTCTGCCTGCCCAGTAAGGCCATTTGCCAAGCAGCAGTTCAATGACAAAAAGAACAGGGTATTAAAAAACATATACACCAAGTTAGACATTTAATTATCTTTAAAAATTGAAAGCATTTATCCTTATCTGCAATTTTTTCTTCAACCTGCTGCTCTTCAGAAACCTTTTCCCTATGTCAGTATAATGTGTTACAATTTATATAATTTCTTGAATTAAAGCTGAAGTATTTGCAATCTATTTTCCTTGAGATTTCTAGAGTGATTCACTCTGCAAATGAAGCTACACAAAACCAGCTCTCAAGTAGTTACAATACTGGCAGCAAGATGCACAGGGAAAAAAAGCCTCTATGTACTCCTCTCAGCAGTTACAGTATATGGCATCTTTTTATCTGTGCCAAAAAACACATTAGTAGCTCCCAACAGCTCTCACTTTTAAAATGTATTTCAGTCTAATACACTCCACCTGAAATTAGTTAGTATCAGTTTGATATTTTACACTATTGTCTACAGCTGTTCTTTTTCTCACTTAACTCTAAAGTAACTTGAGAAGTTTTAACAGAAAATACTATATAAGAAAGACCAATAAATCCAAAATTATAATAGTAATGTCTAAGTTGATTGCTTGTCTGCTCACCAGTCAGCACAGAAGAAACAGTTTTAAAGACACATATCAGTAAGAGACCTTAAGGAAGTTTGGTTTTCCTTTTCTTTAAACTGAAGCATAATTCAGCAGCAACTGTTTTTAAGAAAAAAAATCAGCTACGCTCACCAGTCCTTCTACAATTTTGATGCCACATCATTCTGTAAGATAATATGAAATCTATCCTTAGGTATTACCATTTATCCTGCTTACCACAAACTATTACAGTCTTCTGCCTAACAGGATATTCAGCCACTGATATTTTTCACCAGAGACTGAAGAGCTGGTAGTATTATTTATATAGTATTGTTTTGCACTAAACTTTGCAGTTAAAAATACAGGCTTAAAGACATAACCTAAACAAATCTCTGATTTTTTTAAATACTAAATTTAAATTACATATGACTAATATATTAACTTCTGCACACAAATATTTCTGCAGGTTTTTATAAGAGTATCCATATGTATGGCTTTCTTTGTGTCTATTTAATGCTTGAAATTGAATTAAACAGTAATGGCATAATATTCCTTCTGCAGTCCTACTGGAACAGGTCTCACAAGAGTTAGAGCAATTTTTAGCTATTTCCCTTGAAGAAATAACCTATTACAAATTTTGCAGTTGTTGTGGCTCACATGGAAGCTTGTCATGAAATTAATAACAATATTACACAGGCTTAAAAAAACCAAAGAAAACAACCCCCAAAAAATCCAAACCCACTAAACCTCAACCTATCTACTGAAAAGCTCTTGATTCAAGTAAAACCCTGCAGCCATTAATCAAGTCTCTCAAAGGTCCTCTCTCCAAACACATTTTATCATGGGAGGTAAAACATGTTTCAATTAAATAGTATCTTGTAATATTCTGATAATTGATCAATATGAGTTGACACTACCAACAGAAAAATAAAAGCTGTAAATTTTGTCAAGAGATGCCATTCTTCCCCTCAGTCATTCTTAACTAATGTTCCAACATTACCTATAAAAAATTTTGCAGCTGCAGTTTGGTTTCATATACCTCACCAACTATGGTCAAAAACTGTTCTTTCACTTCACAATGGTTCTAGAATTCCCTCCTGTATCACAGGGACTGTCTGACCAGAACTACTGCATAAAACTTCTTCATAAAGCACTTCTTGCTGTGTCACTGTTCAGATTATAGATGACAAAACATCAGTCAGTAATTATGCAGCATGCATTACTGTTATAGTCACAAAATGAAGATGATACATACTGACATGCCCTTCAGAATTATGAAAAGGAATAAATGCATATAACTATATTACAGAAATATTAACATTCCAAAGCAAATTATTCTAATGTCAGGAAACACCAGAAATTGGGCTGGCAGTAACTCTCATTTTGCTCCTTGAAGCACATGACTTCTAGATTAAAGTAAGCATACAATCACATTACTCTTCCATGAGATCCCTGCCATAATCAGAATAAAAAATAAGTTCAACCCCCCGCCCCACACCCCAAGGGGGGGGGGGGTTTATAGATATTTACTATATATAATATATATTTTTTTTTAAATATATATTTATTATATCCTCATAATTAAAGTTACTCAAAGGTATGTAAGTATGTATGCATTTCACATCAACAAATTCTGCACTAAACATATTGCTGGTTTTCACTAGCAGGATATGCTGAATATATAAGCAGACAGTACCCAACTTTTGAAATTCTTGTCTACCTGCATCATTCAGCATCACACAGAACTCAGTTCTGCACACTGATATTTCAATCTTTTTTCACCCTCTTCATGACCTGATACACATTTTTTAAATGTTGTGATACATGAATACGTCTTTAATTTCAAATAACTCACAATACATTCTCCAAAAAGGCCCATTTTATAAGCCAAAGTAATACTGACCTAGAGGGGGGGAAAAATGTCAAGTTCTGAAAAACCAACTCACCCAAAGAGGTTTAATTCTCTCTGAATGGAAAATAAACCAAATAAACCAAAACAAACACTCTTCTACCATGTTTCAGATGTTTCCTAGTATTCAATTGCTTATATACAGATGTTATTACAATACTAAGTCTTGGATTTACAAGATGAACTATACTATTGCAAAACAACAATTATACAAAATTCTACATAGAATTATTCGCTTCCCAATAGATACCAGCATGAGTCTGCATTTTAGGTGAACAGCACAATAGTCCTTTTAAATTGAAGGCATATATTACAACCAGAATGAATTGTTTCCAGACATTACCATCTGACAACTACACATCTGCAGCTGATGAGATGGACACACATGGGACAAGGGAGGGAGAGGGGAAAACCACCATTATTTACTAGACTGTTGAGGAACTCTGGAAATAAAGTTCTGCAGGGAACCCCTACCATTACAGCTGCTTCCACTTTTCTACTTTCTTTCTTCCAGACTTATTTCCCTTCTTGACAGCTTCTGACATCTACCCCTGCCCAATATTCTTCCATATCAACCACTGTTAGGCCATTTCCTCATTATTTTCCTGTCCTGGGTCCTAAAGCTAGAAGGAAGACTCTCCCTGCTTTCAAGTCCAATGCTACTGCACCAGCTTCTAGTCCAGAAAAGCAAATCACAAGGGATGTCCTCCATTAGGGAAGATGTGACAACCAGATTTGCATTAGCAGTCACTAATGCTTTCGAATGTATACACTTCCATAGCTACAAAACATTTTTCAGGTATTTCCCCCACTTGATGAGAATTTATTTTTTCAAAATAATGACAGATGGTCTGTGTCCCGTCTCAAGTGAATACTCAAGTCTCAGTGTCAGCTTAAAGGCATAGAACACCTAGAGCAGCTGAAGAACATGCAAAATTGTTTCATAGTCAAAAAACCAATTTATTTGCCTGAGACACTCCTTGATACTTTTTTACTGAAAGTACAAATTCAAATCAAAGTAGATACCTGGCATAGGAAAGTCAAGTAAAACTGTTTTAAAGCTATCAAAAAAAAATTTTAAATAAAAATCCTTACTTATCATGAAAGAACTTTAAATATAAGGTATGTCTGCCAGTTCCATATATATTATACATTAAGTTTACAAGTACCAGCACTATTGAATAATTTTGTATCTCTGAAGAAGCATGTCACATTAGCCTCTGTTAAAACTTCTTTATTTAAGTTTCCTTGCTTTTACCAGACTGTAAGAGATGCATAATTACTGATACCAGCTTTAATAAACTAGAAAGTCAGTAAGGTATAATTTTTGAAGGGAGCTAAAGATATGAAGCTCTACTACAGAGTCCCCCATGTCAGTATAAATTAAGTATTGGGACATATGGATGCCCAAAATTAATCACAAATTTAATCTGCAACAGCATTTCTGCTTGAGATAGGAGAAATGCAAGGTTTATGAATGATCACCAATCTAGATCACAGAAATACAGCTACAGTGTGAAGCTCACTTTCTTAATGCTTCTTGGTTAAGGAGCTAACACTGTCAAGGCAGTAAACAAACAACTAGAAGTCAGAATTATACCAATTAAACCACACATCTTGTATTTGTAAATTAACCTTGATATGGGATAGTCTATCCTACTGCCAAACAGACCTCTCTTCAAGCAACACTGAAGCTGAACTGAAATAGTTTTTAAGCCGTATTTAAAATATGTATTAAAAAAAATCAGACTATTTTAAAACATGTACCTCTACATTTTATGCTGTAATTATTTTTACAAACAAGCATCTCAAGACACATGACTTGAAATGTACAATGATTGCATACACAAAAACTTTACTTGCCTTCATATGGTGTGTCCGGAGGTCCTGCTATTTCTCCTCTTAATTCTGTAAAATTCTCATCTACAAGATCTACTTTAATTTGATTTTTGCTCGTCTTAAAAATAAACAGAGAAACAAAGAATCATAAGTAAGCATTTCACATACAAATTTCCCCCAAAATATGCTGTTTTAAATTTTTAGAACAGTACTTTAAATTAAGTAAACATTTAAAAGTATAGTAACCTGAAGTTAATAGCTATCTTCCAATTGAAATTTTACTTCATTAAAAGCAGACTACTTGCAAAGCATTAGAAACTTCAATACTATTTATACTATTACTAGAATATGCAAAGCAATCCAGCAACATATCTCAAATTGCACTTCTAAGTTGACTGTATTTTAAAATGACCACGATCTTTCAAATCAGCTACTCATTCTACATATCCAGACTATAAAATTAAATTGACCAAATTACACATCAGTTCTTTTCATATTTAGACAAATTTATTTAAAAACAGACATGTTTCTCACTTGCAATGGAACACAGAAAGACTTCCCCAAATGGAGTAGTATTTTTAACATTACAATGATCTAAAAAGAATATTGTAGTCTTAAGATTATGTATATCTTCAATATTTAGGCATAAGATACAATTTACTTTATGCACTTTAATTTCACTGTCACCTCCTCAACATTTTCACACCCCAATGAACTTCTCTACAAAATAAAAATACTATACTTTGATACTGGAGAAAACATATGTTTTCCAGAAACAGATTCTCAGAAGTGTTCAGCTAGAACTACTCATTCCATTGAACTTGCTTTCCAGGTCCAGAGAGCAGTATTAGTGAAAGTCATCAATCTCCCAGCCAGTAACTTCTATTGAGGGGTTGCAAAGCAAAATCTCCTTTTATAAATAT
This sequence comes from Chloebia gouldiae, assembly GCA_003676055.1. Classification (NCBI taxonomy): domain Eukaryota; kingdom Metazoa; phylum Chordata; class Aves; order Passeriformes; family Passeridae; genus Chloebia; species Chloebia gouldiae. The sequence continues at coordinate 25,772,051 of QUSF01000005.1, forward strand.
GTACTACCAAGTTTTCAGAGGTAAGGAATTACCAATTTTTCCATTCTGCTACTTCTGCATACTGTGCTCACTGACTGCAGTACAGATTTCCTGATTCCTGTGTTACTTTTTACAGGAACTGTCAGCATCTTCTCAGATCTTTAAAAATTGCTCCAACTAGTTCTATACAGCTGTGCTTCTTTTTACCCTCAGAGTAAGACTGGTTGCGGACAGCTACTGGAGAAGGGTCAAGTCATATAAAGCTGATGGGTGACATCAGCTGGTTCTTGAATCTATCATTAAGCACTCAGAATTCACTGGACAACACTTGGGAAATTACTTCTGTTTCTTTCCTGCAAGTGTTCTATTGAATCAGTCCCACCAAAACAAAGAGTGCTCTCCTGACCAGAGATGTTCAAAGATATAAAGAAAAATCAAAGATTAGGTAAAAGTTTCACCATGTAAAAATCCTAATTCACTAAATTAATCCAATAGTGAACTGGGAGCTTTTAACATCTGTAGTTATATACATTTGTATTTAGAACTTGAAATCCCTTCAATTCACACAAATGAGGCAGCACCTGCAGCTCTCCACAACAGCTAGGTGCTGTAAAAAATTCCCTCTCTGAATTAGAACTTGATCTTATGTGATGTATCTTCTTGCAAGCTTTCCAACATCCCTTTGAAATTTTTTGCTCTCATGCTTCCAACTGGCAGCTTGTTCCAACACTTCATGATTTAAAAAGCTTTCTGAGGTACAATTAGAAGTTACAATCTATTTATGCCCACCTGTGACAGCACTGTTTCCCAGCTTTAACAAGTTTTTCATATATCTAGTATTTATTCCCCTTGCAAAATATATCATATTTACACTGATGTTCCAGCCTTCATTTTGCTTTAAACAAGCTGAAATTCTAATCTCTCCATAATGACTTTTTAAAAAAAGGTTCTCTACTATGTCCCATGACCACCTAACCAGCCCCGCATAAACAAATTTAGATGATGCTTCAGAATGTGTGCCATGAACACTCTGTTGTACTCACTGAAGATACATCACAACCAGCACAAACTAAGAAAGACAAAATCAGTCTTTTTCGGGCAGTATGACACGAGGCTCAGATCAAGTGATAAGAGTCCCAGCAAGGATTCCTGCAGAAGTTTTTGTCCTCCCCACTGACTGCACAGTGCTTTGTCAGATGTACTGTCCCTGTGCATGGACTCGTCATTCCCAAAGCAGCTCACTGGTTTAAATGACCAATACAGGTGAGTCACTGTAACATCTGTGCAGGTACTGCAGTCACTCGAACCTCATCTGAGTTTCTCCTGCTCTCCCTCTGTCCACATCACCTGGCAAACTTCACCTTGACAGCAGGCATTCTTGTCCTTTGCAAACAACTTTTAATTTAGAGGACTGTACTAGTAGCAAACAGGATCAATTTCAATGATACTTCTATGGTTAATCCAAGCTGCAGCTTACCTCATTTTCTACTTAGCATTATACTTTTCTTCAGTGACCTCTTACACACTCTTGTAGCAGCCTGGATATTCTCCTTCATATTCAGTTTCAATTAGTACCACACTAGCTGTTTTTCACAACAAATCCTTCCCAGCTCCATGAATTTGTTCAAAAGCAATCAAACACACAGTCTGTCACTAAGATCAGTTTCTTCCAAGAGTCAGTGATCCTGGTTCCCCACTTTGAGATGATTGCTTCTATTACTACAGCTGTAGATGTCTCCACGTCCTTATTTGCTGTGCACAACACCTTAAGGAAACACAGCAGGCAATACTGCACTGTTTTATTGCAGGAATTATTTTATTTTGCATTTATGCTTAAATTCTCCTATGTCCTCTGTATACCAAATTATTTTTTTCTTCATATATCTGAAGATCCTTTTTTTCATGTTATTCTGACACTTTTCAAGGTTCAGATCAGCTTCACCTTGACAAGTATTGCTTTATCCTTCATCCCTGGAGAAACAGCACCAAAGTGATTATTAGTCAAATTAAATCTGGAGTGTTTTCCTACAATATTTCTCTTTAATGAGAATTGTGTATGATAAAATTACTTAATTTTAGCAGTTCTAACAGAATAAATCTACGGCCTCCACCTCTACCAACAATAGTGGTCTTTAAAAATTCTCTAACACCAGTAACCTTAGTGCAGAATTTATGAATCAACTTGTGATTTCACATCCCAAGTTGATTTTCCAGTAGCAGCTCTAAAAAGACCTCAACATACTTCCACACCAAGTCTAAAACAGCATCACCTCCTGTTGATCCAGCAACAATTTAGTGACTAAATCACTGAGCTAGCAATTCCTGAAATATGAGCCATGCCATTACTCGCAGCATTTATTTCCATAATTTCAGAGCTGAATTCTGTAACAACGCAATGCCCAGAAATCCATTAGCAAAATCCCTTTCTAGAAACCTATGACTCAGGTATTAACAGAACTTTCCATTATTACACTTGAAAATTATTTTGATCAAGTCTGATCAAAAAAATCCAAATTACAAACAGAACACAAAACAAGAGAGAAAGGAAAATTGATGCACCAATTTCCCCTTGCATCGTGCAAGGGAATGCACGATGCCATTCCTCTTTTTTTCTTGATACTCTAGATGGTTACACATAGCCATTTTTCTTTTTGAATGCATCCTTTAATTCACACTAGTGTCTAGTCAAAAGATTTGTTGCCTTTTAGACCAACTCAACTGCTAAGATTCTTTTTGCAATGCTATAATCATACTTAACCAACTTTATTCTGCCTTGTGAAAACTAAACCCAAGCACAAGAGATTAAACTAAAAGTATGATGCAGAAAAGGGGAAGATTCATATTATGCTCTTTTATTCACTACTAAAAGTTTTATCTCTAAGAAGAAACCCAAATGAATCAATCCTTCATGAAGTGTCATTCTGTGTGCATCTTCCAAGGATAGGAAACTCAATCCCATTTATCACAGTAACCACTGATTGATAATACTTGATTTGTCTTCACCTGCTCCCTCTTAAAAAAATCCAGAATTATACTGTCTAATTTTATATCTGAGTAACTTCCTTACAAAGAACACACAATTCACTCCACCAGAAAATGTGAAGAGTAAGTTCTGCCACTGTGAAGACCTAAACACACATCTTCTACTAAAATAATTTCAGAGAGCAGCTCTGGGTGCTATAACATTACTCTCAGCAGATAACAAGCTCTTCTGTTCTTACTCACCAGTCTACAGGCCCTAATAAAAAGGGCCTGCCCAATCTGAGGGCCTGTCTGCTTCCTGCGGGAAATCCAACCTTTTTCCTGAGCTTTCAATACCATTTCCTTCTCTCTTCTTCAATCTGCCTTTAGAAACCTCTTTCATTTCTTCATGGCCTATTATCCTCTTCCCTAGTCCAGTACCTCTACTCTTAAAAATCCGTGTTTTCCTTGACATAAAAAAACAGACAAAACCATTAAATATCAACAAAAAAGAGCATACTAAGATAAGTTATTAAAAACTGCATTGTTCTTCTAAATGTTATTTTTCACAAACAAAATACTATTTACTAAAGGCAGAAAATTATATATTCAAAGTTTGATCCTGGGTAAGTCTACTTCTTAAAGACTGAAGTAGAGCAAATAGCTTTTTTAGAAATAGGAATTATAATTACAACAGAACTTTTTATGCTTTCTAAAAAAGCCTCCAAATTCCTCAGTTATTTTGATAAGGAGACTACCAGAGAGTCAATCTCAAGCAACCAGCATAAAAATGCCTATTATCAGAGCTAGTGATGTATGGACAGATATTGGTAGGCTGAACTAAAAATGAGAGAATAAGATGTTTCTAATTAATTTTTCTTTAATTACATAGCCAGCAGTCTTGACATGAGTTGAACTCTCTTGAGTTGAAGCAAAACAAATGAACAAACCCGAACTCCAAATAAATCCCTTAAATTTCCACGTCAGCCATAAACTTAATACCAGATGATGATGACACACAAAAAAAGTTTTGAGTGAAGTTTTCCTAGAACTAACCAGCTCCCTCCAGGACAGTATCTACACATTAGATCTTCAATCCCTGTATAATAAATTAACTCTACAGAAACATAAACGCATTCATTAGCAAACATACTATGTTTTCAACTACTGGTGTCAAAACTAAAAAAGAAAATAATGGGTGTTAGCAATATTAATAACTTCAGCATGTTATTTTAAAAATAATGAAGTAGTTTCAAACTGCTATTTGCATGTTCTAGGTCTGTCTGTCTCTCCTTACATAGTCAGACACCATGTGCAAAGTCCTATCAAGTATCTTTGCGTATAAGGGCCAAAGTGGTAAATAGGATTTATAAAAGCAAAAAACAACACACAAAAAATCACTTTAAACAGAATTAGATCTGGAATTTAAAACCTGGTGGCTACTTCTGAATTACATTGTATGTGGGGAAAAAAACCTTCAACAACAAAAAGAACAAACAAAACCAAACCAAACAAAACTACAAAACCCTGCTACTCCATACAGGAATTCATTACCTACGGTCTGTGATTTTACTGGTCTTATAAAGTTATTTTCTTCAGTCTCAAGGGGTACATACTCTATTTTAGATCAAGACTATTATTTTTTGTTAATTTGCTTTGCTTTACAGAAGATAACTCAGAAAACTCTAGAAACAAATGCATGTATATATAAACAAAATTAAACCAGAAAAAACTAACCTGAAAAGACACATATATGTGATAAATGATGCATATAAACACTGCACTGAAATCAGCTACATAATAAAACTCTGCAATCATTCAGGGCTTTAAGACTAGCCCCTTACACATTAAGGAAGAGTTTAAGGAAGTGGCTAAAATCTTAAAGAATGTACATGCAAAAATTTCAGCAAAGATGGAGGAATAAACTTGAAAAATTTCTCTGGAATCTTCAAAGTTAGCTAAGGACAAAGTTTGTGAAGGAGGTTTTTTTTTGATTTCATAATGTTTACAATCACTAATTGCTTCCCCAATCACAGAAACATAATAAAATTACTTCTTATCTTTCTGACAGGATTTTAAAATTATTGATTCATCCATGAGGTAAACTGGCAATAACCACTTTTGAACCTACCTAAAATATAATAAAAATGTAGTTACTTCCTTATTACAGCCATGACTTACAAATGTGAAGTAGGTACTTTTGAACACCCAAACATTTTATACTGACATTACAAAGTTCAATATTTAATAAGCCAAATTAAGTGAGAAATCCTTCAACCCAGTTCGAAGCCATGCTAGCAAAATTTAACTGTTTATAGTATAAAGATACTAGTGCTTTACAAACTCTTTTTACCCTTACACCCATTTTATAATCTAACCCAACAGTCTTATTCTACCTCAAAATCTAGCATGAACATATCTCACCAGATTTACAGAAAAAGATCACCCGACTAGCCCAGTGAAATCCGTAACACGATTTTTACACAAGGTCATAAGTACTCTGAGTCAACTTGTTTTGAGCAAAAGGCTCCAATACTTCAGCAGTAATTTACTCCCTAAAACAATTATTTAAATAAATTTAAAAACAAAACCAAGTTCATCATTCTTATCCTATTTACCAACTCTCTGCAAATCTGTGGGTAAATACGCAAAGGAATTTTGTTTTGCAATATTTATCTTGTTATTTTCTTATGCTCTTTTGCTAAGGTACCATTCTGAACTTAGTCCAAATGGTTCAGGTCTCCCTCCTTCACTGACATGCCAGGAAGGAAGATTCCTAATAAAAGTTTGTCTCTTCAGCTGCTGTCTAAGAAGTCAATACCATACTCTCACCTCCCTTCTTTTCAAACTAACACTCCTTTCTTAACCCCCTTGCTACCCCAGAGTAGGTCAGAGTAAGTACACTGTATCCACTCAGTTCCCTTGCTCATAAGAAATAGGAAAACATAAAAAAGGGAGGAGGTGTCACTCAACTAGGAAGCAAAGCGCAGTGCACTGTCATGCAGCAAAACGGCAAATTCAACTTACCAAAAAAAAAAAAAAAGTTTTATAATCCTATTGCCACCCCCTCAAAGAGCTATCAAAGCAAGAGGGAATAGTTCAATACTTCCAAAATATTCTTTCAGACTCATGCGAGCTTAAAAGCCAAAATCAAGTGCATATCCTGAGCCTGTTATTATTAAGAGAAGCAGAAGTGCCACATAATTACCACAGTGCTATGAAATACACACGCTGCCCTAGCAGCTGAGATCAGCAAATCACATCTACATTCTAGAGCAAGTGCCTGCTGACCTTCAAAGCACAGAGCAACGCCAGAGTGAAACAATCCAGTGGCTGGTGCAGGCCAAAGAGAAGAAACACTTCTGTCAACAGCATATTAAAGAGCAGTTTTCTAGACAAGAAAGGGTTAATGCCAAGAAATGCATTTCCTTAAAATGCTCCCATGTTCTTTAAATCTATAAATAATTTCACTAATGGAAGTTCTACCAAATTTCACATTCTATTTCATCCCTCCCATATTAACATGTATTTTCTAGGGTTACATCTGTTCTAGTAAAACTAGGTGACATTGTTTTTGCATACTATTTTTTTCATCTACCGATCAAAATACTATGTTACTAATAAGTAACTTGTATTTTAATGTATCTAAGGAGCTACAAGTATGAATACTGTGTGAATTCTGTATTACTGGTGATTAGACAGTCTAAAATTTTCATATTTATCACAATATACAAGAACAATACTGAGCGATGTTTTTCCTGTCAGAACACAAAATATCTCAAATATTAAAACCATCTTCATTCTTCAAGAGTTAGACCTGGAGCACCACAAACTTTTAGTAGAATTTTTTTTAATTTAAGGTAGGTAAATACCTACTCTTGCTAATGTTCAGCTGTGAAAACATCACTCTACCAAAACACTTAAGAGACTGTACTTCCACAGCACCTTAAGCCAGTCTAGCAGTGGCCAAAATCCTACTTCCCTTCTGATCCCAGAATTCATGTCAAGGAGGGGGTAAGATTTTGTGTAAGCATCCACACAACTGCATAGTAAACATCTGAAATAAACACATATTAGCAAGACCTTTCATTTTAACCCAACCCCTGATTTGATTCACCACTGAACACTGCAAGTAAGAGAAGGAGCACAAAGGTAGGAAGAAGAGATGAGTCTGGAAGAGGAATGTGACACTGCTTCCTGGAACTGCCTTAGGACTAGTTAAAAGAATTCTGAAACTTCATCTCTAGTGTCTGGCTAAACTATTTCTGACAAAACCATCGCATCAGCCAGGGAGATCAGCGGTGTAACTGGCACAGCTCTTCTGGAATAAGCCCTAAGTGCAGTTACACAGCCACTGCTTGTCCCACTAAGGGACAGTGTGGTTAAACTGGTAAAGCTGTGCCGTGAAACGTGTGCACACAACTGCACACCTCCTCTGCTGTACTCCTCTAAGGGGCCCTGCACGGGCCATGTCAAGCTATGCAAGACACTTACAGTACCTTAGAGCATAAATTGTGTGCAAGAGTTACCCAAATGTGATCTGAGCCTACTAAGATGATCAACATCACTGTGAGCATAGTGCAAAGGACTCCTGCTCCCTTCAGAAAAGTAAGGAAGGAAAGAAAAGATGCATTTTTCCTTTTTTATGCATGGTTCTGTTCTTGATGTTGAACAGAAATACCCTGCAGATAAAGCATGCTTTAATAATAATTTTGAAGCATTCTTTCAATTAGTCATTTTATGAACATACAAAACAATTTGATACAGACTCTGCAGTAAATTCCATGTATCTACCCTACTAAGGTTAGCAATTCTACATATAAAGGAATCACAGGATTCAGTTCATTTTAAATTGATTATGCTAATTCACAGTCTCAGAGCTTGAAGTCTAGCGAAAATAGCTGAAGAACAGTTTGTCTGTACTAGCTTTCCACATGGACATCCTTATTCCAAAGTGAAAGGGCTTACCTAAATACCATGAAGGCTCTAAGAGCCTCTGAAGAAAATACAACACATGATTTCCATTCATGTATGCTACCTTATTCCATCACAGTCTCCTGTACTTTAACACATCCTAACATACAAAAACTCAAAAATACTTTCTCACAGTTCCTTTTCAGCTAAAAATAAAAAGTGAAATATTTTCAGCTTGAGCTAAAATACCTGTTTAAGCAAAATATGGACTAATGTATTTGTGGGTTTGAGTTTCTTCCTACCTTCCTGAAACACTCTAGAGATGTATTTAGAATTTGAAGGCATGTAACCTTAAACTTGCCTTTTTAAAAGTAACTAGACTTACAGTCTTTCATTAGTCTTTCCCAATCTGAACTGTTGATCATACTGGCTACTAATAAATAAAAATACTGAAATAATGAAGTTCAACTAATTTCCTATGTGTTTTGTGACAAGGTAGACAGGACAGCCCCTATTAGCCATCCAACAGAGGAACGACACTCAGGATGAGCCCAGCTCTCTCAGACGTTGGCATAACCAAACTGGAGTTATATTGCAGGACTGACTTTTACAGTGTCCAATAAAGCATAACACTGAATGAAGCTTCTTCTGTAGCCATTGACATTCACAGTATCTCCCCCCTGTGCAGACACTTTGAAGGATAGACAGGAGCAATCCATTACTTTAGCAGAATTCTGTTGCAATATACTAGATTAAACAGATCTGGTACTCAAAGAAAGTTATTTTTGCTACTCACAGAGATACTTTTATTTATGCAGATACTATTTTGTTACATACTCAGGGCAAGCATATTCAAGTGGCACAACTCAAATATTACAAATATTAACACTGAGATGATGTCAAAGGAAAATGCTGGATAAGTCAAGACTGCAGAAGTGGACTACATCCAACTCAGAATATTCAGTGATTCTGTGAAATGTCCCTACAGTGTCATATAGCATATTATTTGCCAGAATTCCTACTCTTTGCCATAAAGTAGCTGAAGTGATTCCTTTTCTATATCTAAATTGCAGCAATTTTACTTAGCCTGTCAAAGACAAAAAGATAGCCTGCATCTTAATGATAAACTTTAACCTAAAGCATCTTCTCAATTTAATACCAGCAGCAATTATTAGAGTAGAAGTGATGAAGTATAATAATGACAACAGTCCTTATTAGGATTATGGAAACTAGTAATCTAAAAACCATTTAACAGGTAAATAATTTAAGAATTACTCTAACACTTGCACTAGCTTAATGCAAAATAAAGACCACTGGACTGTTACCAACACTTTCTTGCAGTTTATACTTACACAAATTTACTATGATAAAATATTAACTTTATTTAAATCTCATACTACATAAAGTGAACTAACCTTGGGACTTGTACACTTCCTCTCTATTAAAGCCAAACTCCTGGAAACAAGCACAGAAAAATGAATGCAAGACTGGAATTGGTAAAGGATTGGCTAATTTTTAGCACTGTTTTAGGTCCACATAGGGTTTTTATCAGAGGGTACCATCACCAGATACAATCTATCCCCTCATCCTAAACTGACTAATCTACTTCTGTAACCAGAGACTGCTCTCCTTCCTCAGGTTTTTATGGCATTACCAAAAACAACTAAATGAGTCTGACACCAGTGCAGACTTAAGATTTTCTGTTTTCCACTTCCAAAATCTTTAGGATTCTGCCAACTGATACGCAGACCACTCACTAGGAATGTGGACCCAACTGGATACACAATGACATAAAAAAAGTCACCAACTGACACAGGAGAAAGCAATAGATCTAGCCTTCTCTGCACAAATATTCCCACTACCAGTACTTGGCAAACTCATAGGTCTGGTCAAATGATCACTGACATTGTATATTTTAAATCACAGACTTATGTAGTATTCCCAATACTAGTACTGATTAGTCTCTACATAATACTGACCCTAAAAGTGCACTGGTATTATATTCAACGAACTTGAGAAACAGCTATATGGTTCAGGTAAAGGGGTGTTAGCTATAAATAATCTAATAATTCTGAAAGATCATCCCAGATGTGAGAATAACATGCAGTTTTTTCCCCACTTATGGAAAAACTCGTTTGATGGCAAAGACGTACAGGACCATTCTCCATTATTTCCCAGTACAAACTAGAAGATATAACCAACACCCCACAGATAGGATTAAGAAAACCAAAGATGCACAGTACTGGCATTTCACTATTCTTTTTATGCATTATAGGAAACAGGTCTAAAACTTGTCTTGCCTAAAACTGTAGGCATGGCTAAAAACACAGCAGACAAAATTATTTTTGGCAATGTATCAAAGATCTTACAAATAACTATTTTAAAGTTAAGATAATCTTGACATTTCAGAGAAATGAAGCTTAAATTAATAGTACAAATCTTGTATTTGTTCTACTTTCAGGGTTTCAAACCAGAACTTGTTCAACCTAAATACCCCGACAGCATTGCATCTACCAGCAAAACCCAGCCTCCAATCTGAAGAGGATTCATTATTGCCATACAATAGTGAAAACTTTTAAACTACAAAGAAATGGTCTACTATAAAATTTTTTCTTTGTTTACAGGGAAAGGTCTTACCAGATGTGGCAGCTGAGTTTGAACCCTTTTATATTTTCTCTGACAAACAGAAACAGTAATTAAAAACCAAACTTATACTAGAGATTCTGTAATCGTGCAGGTAGAGACAGCTGGATGGCTTCCAGTCTCTTCCTCCTGCTCAAAGCAGGTCCAATATGAGCAGGTTGTTTAGGAATTTGCTGAGTTTTGAACTCCACGCACAGAGATTCTGCAAGCTTGCTGATCACGCTGCTTAAATGTTTGACTACTACCACTGTAATTTTTTTCCCTAGTGTCTGGTCAGAATTTCCCATGTTCCAGCTTGTGTCTGCCATCTCTTACCATATTCCCATGCACTTCTGAGACAAGTCTGGCTCATCTCAGGAGTCTCTTATTAGGTATTTATAGATAACAAGAAGATGTCCCTCTCAACAACATCAACTCTTTCATCGTCTTCTCACACATCTGGTGCTCCAGTCCCTTAACCACCTTGACAATTTTCTACTCAGTTCATTCATGCATGTATCTGAACACAGAACACCACACATGTTTTTCTCAAGCACAGAATAGAGGTGAAGAATCACTTCTCACAACCCACTGACTATACTCCTGCTAATGCAATCCAGTATGTGGTTGAACTTCTTGCCACCATCATGTTCAACTTGCTTTTCACTAGGTCATGAAGTTCTTTTCCTGCTAGACTGCTTTGTTTCCAGTCTCCCAGCTGTATATATGGATGCATGGAGTTACTTCCTCCCAGGTGTAGCACTTGGCACCTACCTTAGCTGAGCTTCAAATGGTTCCTGCCAGGAACCATTCATTTCTCCAGCCTATCAAGATTCCTTTTTGCATAGCAGCCCCAAGCTTCAGTGTGCTAAAACCCTCCTCACACACTTTTCTAATAATATGCATACCTTCTGAGAGGCTGGTACCAACTTCAATAACTTTAAACGTTCTTATGTTTGCACCTTTTTTACCTTTATGCCTTTTAATAAACTAAGGACACTCAAGCTTTTTTCACACAGACGTCCTGGTTTTGGCTGGAACAGAGTTAATTTTTTTCCTAGTAGCTGGGTTTTGGATTTAGTCTGAGAATAATGTTGATAACACGCTGATGTTGCTGGGTACAGCTTACTCAAAGTCAAGGACTTTATAGTTTCCCATGCTCTCCCAGCGAGCACAGGCACAGGAAGCCAGGAGGGTGCACGGCCAGGACAGCTGATCTAAACTGGCCAAAGGGATGTTCCATCCCAAAGAATGTCACACTCACTATAGAAACTGGGGGAACTGGCTGGGAGCTGCTGATTGCTGCTGGGATGGGCTTGGAACATATGAACAGGTGGTGAGCAATTGCACTGGGCATCCCTTGTCTTCCTCCAGCTTTATTCCTCTCTCTCTTTTTGTAATCTCCCTTTTCATTGTTTTTACTATATTTTACTTTATTTACATTATTAAACTGCTCTTAACTCATGGGTTTTATCTTTTTTCCAATTCTTCCTAGCCCATTGTGGGGAGTAGGGCGTCTGATTGAGCAGGTGCACAGGACTTAGTTGCCCCTTGGAATTAACAATGACAACAATCCCACTGCACTCACTAAACTTCTACTGACTTCAGTGTGACTGTTCTTACAATTCAAAGGTCAAGCACATGTATCACCATAAAATGGATACTGTTTAAAAAATATATGTTGCCGACTCAGGTGTTGCCGACTCAGGAACCATAATAGAAGAAATTTCATTCTTATAAATACCTGCATTGCTTCTACATGATAAATAGGAAGAAAAACAAGAATCCTACTAACACTAAAGTACAATTAATTACAACCAGAAGTTTCCACATTAGTGGATTCAGTATCTAGCACCCAAGACTGCCAAATATAAACAAACTAAAGCAATGAAGTTTTTATGAGCCTGAAGATTAAATACCTATGGCTTTTCCAAACAGAAAAAACATTTTCAGAGATGTTATTTAGTGTCTTGCTATATACTGACATAAATCACAAGACCACTACAGGCAACATGAGAGCCACTCACTAGGTCTTCACAAGTCTAAGAAAGGTATGGCAGGCTATAGCTACTTTTCCCTTCCCTTTTGCCTGTATATCACTGAAACACATAGCAGACTCTGAAACAAACACTAATTTCCTTCTTGGCAATCAAGTACTTGAAGTTTTTGTTGTTGACCTACTATCTTCACTTGAATGCTGTTTTGGTTTCAAGCAAGTTGCAAATTTACACTGCTACTTCAGATATATGTTCATGAAGATACTCATACTCTATAATTGCAGTTGAGTTTAATTTACTCTCAGCTCTACCTGGATTTACCTGCCATAAATGTCTCTTGATATTTGTAAGAGAAGAACACTTCATGGTAGATATACCAGCAATTCTCTTCTTGCTAGAAGGAAGCTATGCTTCCCAGTGTGGCACCATCAATATCAGAATAGAGTTTCCACTGCAAAAGGTATCAATTAATAGAAAACACCTTGTATTTCCACATGATAAAAAAAAAAAGTGGATGGCCAATTAAACATTGAATCCTGCACTGCTAGCATAGTATAATTTCTTCAAAGCAAACACTGATGCTTTATTAAATTACACCAAACAAGTCACATGTAATGTTTAACATACCTGATCAATTACAACATGCCTCAGCATCAGTCCTTAAGTGACCACAAGATCTTTCAATATGTTTCTATTAATTATTAAATGCCAGGCAAGTTCTCCCTGTCATAAGATAGCTACTTATAAACAGAGAGCAGGTAAGGATTTGGCTACCCAATGCAGCATTCCAGTAACTTAATCTAAAAATAATACCAGCTAACCTTCATTAAAACTTTTTTCTACTTAGTAAAAGCAGGATCCTATTCTCCTTCCACCTCTTCATTTGTTTCTCCATCATGCTGCTGCTTTATACTTTGGTTCAACATACATTTTGTAGCTTTAGAATTTCAGCCCATAAAACCAACAAGATAACGGATTAATGAAATGACAGAACAAAGGAGAAAGTGGAACATCTAATCCCTTGCCTACACATATTTAACCAGTAAAGTTACTACCCAGACAATTTCATCTTTGTTATGGATGCACAATACCTCGCCTACCTTAGAACTGTAAAGCTTTCTCCACACACAAAAGATCATACTTTAGAGAGCACTCCTAACAACTCCTAAAACTAACTTTAGTTCATTTTATCTATTTAATTCAACTATTTAAGAGATGCAAAGTTACAGATATCTCTTAAATAAACAATACCCTACTTCTTAACACAAGTCGTGTATATAACAAGACTACAAATAATAAAGCAAGCAGTGCAAAAGCACTTTTCTCTTCCTCAAGTGTGAAAAGACTTTAAATACTTTTGCAAAACTAGAAGTCCCAGACTCAACTTAGAAATATGGAAGAACTTTCATCTCTTTTCTGTAAACCAGAGAGCATATTTCACATTTTAGTTATTTCCCAGAAACTGCATTCAAGGAAAAAGGAAGTGCTAAGTAATATGAAAAGTATATTTAGTCCTATGTAGCAAGGATTCATAGATCCTTATCCATAGCAAGGATAAACACACTTTACAGAATTCTTTCTTCATTTTGATTTAGCACTTCCAACACGTTCTTCAAACGCAGAAGGAATTAACTCATCCAGCTGCTCCCTTTTAAAAACATTTCTCATTCCATCATCCATTTCAGCATAAAAGTGAGTGGTGGAAAAAGACAGAGAACAAACTTCCTATGTGCTTTTCTCCCTGTGTGCCTACCCCCTTCCAAGGCATTTGTGCTCCTGTTATATCTACAAGGAAAAGGTGGGGGGGCTGCCCTTCAAGTAGTTCGAAGCATTAAATAAGGAATAATTTAAGGATAATGTGAGCCACTTTGCTTTCAGAGAGGGACTTAAAAACCTCAAAAAAAAATTTAGCATTGCCATTCATTAAAAATATTTATTTCTTTTTGAAGAAACCAGGTTTAATAATAATTTTAGTAAGAAAACTTTTTTTTTTTTGTTATGTGATTTGTAGTATTTAGTTGGATCTTTTTATATCATCCCACTCCACATGTTTTCACACCCAATGATAATGACACCATAGTTTGACTGCCCTGGAATGTATAAACATTGACAAAAAAACTTTGCGTGCAACTTTGATAACCACTGAGTAATGCTGAAATTTTGCATTCAACACATGGGAGTTAGTATAGTCTGTAAACAGCAATTTTATACATACTAATATATCATGACACTTATGTAGTTTGCTAATGGCAGGAGAAAAATAAATGTCAAGAGTCTGCTGTACTATGATTTTGAAATTCCATTAATTGAATTTTGTAAGAATTATGACCTTTTTTCTGGCTAGCTTTAGGCAGCTCAAAGGCTATCTTATAATAATATCCATTTCCAAAATTCTGTACCAAAATCCTGCAGACTAAATAAACAGAAATAATCAAAAATGTGCACACTGGTTCCAACCTTTACAGTAAGAAAATTTACCATTCACCTCCCCTAAAACCTAAATTAAGGTGTTTTGTTGGTTGTTTTTTTTTGTTGTTGTTGTTTTCTACATAAAGCAAAGGGAAATGGTTTTGAAGCATTTAGAAAGCACTTCCAAATAGACTTTTTTTGTTTCCACAGTATCAGCTGGTTATACGGGATATGAGGTCCACATTCTCTAACATTGGTATAAAGGTATCCACCTAGAAATTTCTCTTCGTCTCCATGCAATTCTGTATTTGCTGTGCAATGGCTTGGCAAAATCAGCCTGGGCTCTAAAGGCAGCTGTAAAACAAGGCCCTTACATTTTTCTAGGGGCTAGCAACAATGTATAGCAACAATGTTGTTAGCACACCATTTAAAAGTACATTAAATATTGCTACCCTAAACGTGTTTTCCTTAAGACATTAATACCTTTCAAAAACTATGCTGTCAATTTTTTCTCTGTGAATATGTCCAGATTTCTGAAACACCAGCTTTAAGATTTACACATTCACATTAATATTTCACAAAGATCTAACCTGCAACATCATCCCAAGTAGGACGACAATGACGACACAACCATTAAAACCTATCTGGCTGACGTCCACCAACTCAGACACAGACACAGCAAAAGGTGTATTGATGCAACCCTGCAAATACTGCTATATATTAGCCCAAACTGATCAGAACTTCTTTACTGCTGCCCTGAAAGTAGTCAGCCTCTCTTACTGACTACCACATACCTCTGAACATACTGATCAGGAAACGAGGTAACATGACTGAAATGAGTGGGGCTTTAAAAGCATCCATCTGAAGGTGAGTAAGCCTGCAGTGGGATAAAGGAAGTTCTGTATACAGGAAAGCTAAATGGGGGTTTAATAGCAACCGCTAAAAAACCCCAAACATTAAACCCGTACCCTGCAGCCTCTGGCACAGGGGAGCCAAAGGGGTTGGCCGAAGGGGACGTGTGTGATCACGTACCCCACCTCACCCTCCCCAGCCCGCTTCACCATCCCTCCCGGAGCCGCGCGGGCGGACGCGCAGGGCGCGAGCCGGGGGTCCCCGCGGAGGCCGGGCCGGCCCCACCCGCACCGCCCCGCGGCCTCCGGCCCGGCGGCGCTCCCGAGCCCCGACCGCCAGCAGCCCTCGCCGGGGGCCGGCCCGCCCAGCCTCGTCGGGCCCTGCCGCCGCGCTTCCTGCGGCCCCCTCCTCCTCCTCCCAACGGCTGGCGGCCCCCGTCTCCCCAGAATCGCCATTCCCCTCCCAGATGCCGTGGGACGGGCCCACCTCCAGCACGGGGAGGTGGGGCCGAGGGGGGTGCGGGGTCCCCGCGAAGGCCGGCGGGGCGCCTGCACCGTCCACTGCTGCCCACGCTCACACGGGGGAGGGTGGTGGTGCTGGCGGCGGCGCGCAGGGGGAGGGGGGAGAGGCTCTGACCTCTTCGCTCTTCAGCACCTCCTTGAACTCCCGCTTGATCCTCTGCACCGCGATGTTGGCCATCTCCGCAGCGGGCACCCCTCGCCCCCTCCGCGCCGGGCCCAGCGAGCTCCACCGCCGCTCCGCTGGAGAACTCCCGGCCCTACCAAAATGGCGCCCACGCCGAGCATGCGCGAAAGGGCCGCCGCTCCTCAGGAGGGGCCGCGGGAGCGCGGCCGGAGCGGCACCTGGGCGGTGGTGGGGCCGGGGGGGGCCGTGGCTGGAGGCTGCCGGTTGCCGGTGGGGCGGCTGCGGCGGGTGGGCTTCGGGCCGCCTCCTCCCCGCTGAGCCCGAAGGAAGGGTGCGCTGCCCACCTGTGGAGGCGGAGGGGTTCGCCCCACCGGCCGCCCACCCGCTCGTCCCGGGAGACGCCTGCTCGAGCCGCTCGCCCGTCGCGGACCGGGCGGGCCCGTGGCGAGAGCGTGAGGCGGCAGCCCTCAGGCAGAGCCCCGCCGCGGGCGGGCCCCGGGGCGCAGCCGGGACCGTTGTGTCGTCATGGCTCCCGCCCGGCCCTGCACCGGCGGCGGGGTGAGCCCCGAGGCACCGGGCCGGCGAACGGCTGGAGGAGCGGCCGTGGGAGGGCTGGACCGGGGCGGCGGGAGCGGGAGAAACGTCTGAGGTGTCGCTGAGGAAACAGCTGGCTTAAGGAGCAGCTGGTATGTCTGCTGGCGAAGCCCTCGAGCAAAAAGAACCAGAGGGCTCTCACGTAACTTGAGAATCTGCTCACCCGGGCCCGTAACAGCGGTTCTCAACTATTTTTTTTCCCATTATGCTCGGCAGAGAAAAATGTTATTCCTTACACGTCTCTCCGAGACCTGCTCCTCGTCTTCTTCCCCCCTCTCCCTGGAGACACTGGTGCCTCCTCACACCGGACCAGGAGAACTCGCAGGCCTAGAAACAGGTTACATAATGGGGACAGTGAAAGAAACTGTTTCTTTTCACAGATTCTGCTACAATGTTTTAAAAGTAGATTAAAACGCAAAGGTCAGCCCTGTCTAATGAACAATTGCAGAAGCAAGCATGAGCACCCACAGATGCTGCTTCTGTTCTGAATTCTGAACTAGGGAAACAGTAACCATAACTTCCAACCTGAGGTGTATAAAATAAGGTATGATAACGAAGAGCATAGATTTTCAGAGGAGAACATTAGATTGGATTTTGGCTGTTGTTTATTCAGGAACTAGAGGCTTTCAAGACATTGGGGTTTACAGGAACATTTTATAGGGCCCCCTTTTAGCAGCACATTGCAGGACAACATACAACACAGACATTCATGTCAACAAATGTCAATTTCTGGTAGGGGCATTATCTGCAAATGCTGTTCATTCACCTCCATTAGTATACACAGCATTTTGACTATTATATACACTACAAAGCAAATAAAAGCAACAAAAAAAAAAAATTTTTTTTTAAATCTGTCAGCTATATACAGATGTGCTTACTCTTCCCATCTAGTTTGAGTCAGAATAAGTTCATTTTTCTGCAAAAATGTTGTACCATGTGCATCTGTTCATAATTTTTTTTTTTTTCAGATGAAAACTAAAATGTATTATTCAATCCAGTTTTTCAGCTGAAGTTTTCAATACCTTTATGAAAAGGACCATTTTGCAGTAGGCCTGGTTTCTTTTTAATGACTTAGTAGTGCGATCTTGGTCCTTCATTTTCAGAATAATTTAGACATCTGAGTTCCACTGATATGTCTTAAATTCTCTTTGAGGAGGTAGGCCATGGCTTTTCTGTGCCCATGACTGTCACCAATAAAGAAAGGATGATAACTCTTTTTTGCCTCTTAGATGAAAGTTAGATTTGTGGTGTGCTGAGCAACTGACTACTATAGACAAAAATAAAAAAGGTAGTACATAAAATCTCCTGGTTAAATCCTTCATGTCTTTTCAGACAGCTCACAGAAAAAAAAGCTAAACTTCCAATATACAGATTTTGCTCTGAATGGAGCGGAAAACATGACCTTTATTAAGTGTCAAAATCCTTTGTGTTCCTGTGAGTATGCTTTTATGTTATAGGTAGTGAACATCCAGTAACAGCCATGGTAAAGGGCAATGATTTTGTCTGGTTTGTACCTAGGTTCATTTTCATGTGCTCATTTGGATTACAAATGTCAGAGTCTGTTACTGCAAAAATTAAATTAATATGAATTACTGTATCTCTTTTCCTTGGTATACCCCATTCCTTTCCCTTGTCCTTAAGCAGGCATTTTTCACTTACCTCACAACTGTTTCATATTCACCACAATACTGTGTTAATTTTCTCTTTGCTGAAAGACAGATATAGAAATGGTTTTTTGGCTGGTAGAACAGAGTAGTGGTCAGTCTTGCCAGGATCAAAATCTACGTAAAAATCAGTACCTTACATAATCAGCATGCTGGGAGTATCATTTTATGTCTCCTATAATTTTTTTATACTTTATTATAATTTACTATTTTACAGAAGATTCTACAGGGTTTTAGTGTAGTACAGGACCATAGACTTTGAATAGGTCTTTTGGGGTTTGGTTTTTTTTTTTTTTTTTTTGCGAAGTTGGGTTTGTTTGTTGTTTTATTTTTGCTTTGTTTAAAAAGATAATGTTTAGACAAAAATTTAGAACATAGCCTCTTTATGTGATTTCAGGGACTTCTATGTTAGGGAGTCAGACACAGAAGTCCCTGAAATATATTTGTATATATTTGTATGTCAATAATAAAGCCCTGAATTAAGTTCTCATTAGTCTTTTGCCCTTGGAAAAATCCATACACTATATGTACAACTGTAGTCCATTGAACTTAGCTGATTTTTTGAATTAAAAATGTTTGTAGTATATATGATTTCAGGAGATAGTTCTTTCATTGATCCTATTATCATTTTAGTCTCATACTGAACAACTCTTTCAATAGCAGCTTTTGCAAACTGGCTGCACATTGGTTTATGCTTTTACCAATGATGTGATGAACACAACTAGTAGAGTGGGAGATACAATTCTGAGTATCTGTGCATTGTTTATCATGATTGGCATGTTGTTTTGAAAGACTTCTGGAAGTGGGAGAAGGAGGTATGGTTGAAGTTCAAACTATGTAAGGTTATTGCAGGAGGAAAGTTGGTAGGGTCAGTGGCTGCAAGGCCTCAGCCCAAGCTCTCGATATAGAAAGGCTAACAATATTCATTAGCCAATGCTAGGATAACCAAACATCCTAAACACTGTGGCATTTCCCATGTAATGTGGGAAGTACTGTCTATCATGCAACCTATATGTATGTAAAACAGTTCCCCACATTTTCATGGAAAAGTGGCTATGGTTCATGCAAAGTTTGTGCACAATGGACTCGCTGTACATCCAATATAGCCCCATGTGCATGGTTCTGCTCTCTCAGACTATGGATGCCCCCAGCACCAGTGTACTGCCTGGGGACTCCAAGATGCTTGTGACAGCACTACGTGCTTTCTGTTTTTCAAGTTAAGATTCTTGGTGATATTTTTGTCATTTCCATATTTTCCTAATTTTGTTTTTTCATATCAATAGGATTTTTTTATAGTAGAACTACACAGAGAAAATTTGGAATTACCGAGATAGTCCCCTGTGATTAGAGGAAAATGAAAGTTTTGAAACATTAACTTTGCAGTATGCAGCATTCTATTTCTCTTTTACAGTTTTACATCTTGCATAACAAAACTGCCACCTCTTCATCTTGGCTTCTTTAGCTTAGAAAAATCAAAAATGTCAGGCTTGATCTTCTCTCTTTGTTGCTGGAGGATTACTTATTGGAGAGGAAAGCTGTCTCAAGAGATAGGTATATTGATTTCAATCCCTTTAGAAACAGGGGTTGAACCGGTAGCATTTTAAATTCTTTATTTATTTCATGAGATATATCCATATAAGGATTAACTTTACAGGCTGTGTTAGTACTAGATTATATGCACTTTGCATTTAAATGTTTGTATGCTCATTTATAATGGTGCTTTACTTTTTAAAAAGGCAATGATTAATATTCATATAACTAGGCTATTTTTAATTTTAACCTTCATTTTCTGTGGACGGTACGCTTACAGCTCTCTTTCTATGATCCCAGCTTTTTACAGAGAAATACAGAAATTGTCTTTTTTATCTGCATATCATTCATCATATTTCAGAGACAAAGAATAAATTTAGCCTGCACATTTATTGTCTGTCATATTGCGTTTCTGTTGTGGCAGTGTGTGGATGATTCAACTTACCTGTGATTAGCGTTATCATAAAAATAACCAACTGGTCGTGCAAACTGACCGAGTTTTAAGATGTCATCTTAACTTTCCCGTTCCTCCTATAGGTGTCCATGTCCGGTTGCGTGGCCAGGTGTAAGAGTGCCCTCTCCTGGGTGGAACAAGGCAGTTTGCCTTGCTCGGCTGAGACGGATCTCTCTGTTGGGAAGCTTTCCTTGCCTTACAAATAGCTCAAGGTACTGTGACTGCTTTGTCCAGCCGCACCTATAGAGCTGTTGATGAAGATCTTGTAGGAGTTCTGTAGGCAGAAATGCCAAAACCAGTAGAACAGAAATTGTTCAGTGTTCAGGAAGAGAGAGGAGGTATTCACTCGAGATGCCTGCGCTTACCAAATTATACTTTTCCTGGTGTTAGCAGATGAAATGTATAAGTATTAAAAGGCAGTAAGGGTTCTAACTAAATATCAGAGTGATGTGAAGTCACTCAGGTTGCATTCATATAATGCAATTCATCTGAATTAGTGGAGTTACATCAGACATCAATCTATAGCATAGCAAAGTTTGCATTAAATAATGAATGGACAGAATTTTTTTGTAGTTTAATAACACCCTATTGTCTTTCACTTGTTAAGGGCTGTTATTAGAAATTGACAGGACACCCGGACTTTTCATTAATTTGATATTGGTCTGCCAATATCTTCTACATTAATGTTATATCTGAACATGATGTTTCTAGTAGGAAAACCTAGATGCAAAGACACCCGATGCTTTTGATCCTGTTAGCAAAATTACTGGGGTTTTAAGCTTCAGTTTTTTGTGGAGGAGTGATTTTCAGCTGATGGTACATATACCTTGGGGGTCTGTCGGCCAATTCATGTGGCTTCATGAAGAAACAAAACATAAGAGGGGGGGAAATTAGGTTCAGCTGTGAAATAGTTCTTGTAATTTTGCAGGAGCTCCCAACTTGATTAATATTCTTAATGATCAGGCATCTACTTTGCAAATTCGGTAGCCAAAGACTGACAAGTTGATTACAGGGAACTAGAAGCACTTCTTATAAAATGTGCTCCTTTCTTCCTATTACAAAAAGAAGATAGCAGTCTTTCTGAGGATCCTTTCAAAATGAAAGTAAGCTGTGAATACAGAAATAGATTTCACAACCCAACATGGCTTTATTAGTAGTTTTATGAATACTAGAGTTTTAAGGGAAGAGAGGATTTAACCAAGGTTATAAAGAACTTAGTCACCATGCTATGTTGCTGGTATATTGTTGTCGACTCAAAAAACATTTTCTACCTTGAGTGAAGAATTTGTACTATTTTAAGTATTTTGTGTTATCATCTATTAATGTAATAACTTTTAGTAGGTTATCAAATCTGTGTACCTTTATTTAATTAAATATTGTGATCTTTCTTTCATAGAAAGGTACAAAGGGAGTTAGAGCTACCTTAAAATGCCAGCTGGACAGCTTTTCCTGGCTCACAACATTATCTTCTTCTCATGGCCATAGGATTTGTGACTGAATAACAATTGCTATTTTAATGACTACAGGGACTAAAATCAGATCCAGACTGATACTCAGTAAAGGCTCTATTTATAAAAGTCATCTGGACTGAAGTATATCAGACTTTTTAGCTAGAAGCTTAAATTTGTTGTTGAGTGTAGTGGTAGCCAGGGAAAGTGCCTAAATGCAGCAAGTAAGAGAGAAGATAAAATGGCATTGATATTTTGAAGTGATTGTTTGGGGGGTAGAGTTAGAGACTCTCATTAGGAGATTTGAGTTTGGAATTAGAACTGGAACAGCAAAAATTGAGAAGCAGTAATTGAATGAATACTGGAATCCAAAATAAATGAAAAATAAACCCACTTTCTTTGGTAGTGGTCTTTATTGCTAAAATATATTCATATTCCTAACAATGTAGATAAGCTGACTGCTGGGAAGCTCACTGTATAAAGAGTTCCAACTGCCAGCATATATATCAAATTTGTGTCTCTGGGATGTTCCGCCTGGCTTTCTGTATTTTCCTTTGAGCAGATAAGCAACACTTGTTCAGGAGTTTGTGTTGCAAACTGATCTGCACCATTGCTATGTCTTCTCAGGAGAAAAGGATAAGAGTGGATACCTTTCCTCTTAATGTACATAACAGAGACACAGAGCCATCAACACAGGCTGCAGAGATGGATTACGCTTCTGCAGGCAATAGTCTTATGAATAATCTTATGAGGTGGTCTCACCTCAAAAAAGTTTCCAGCTAGAAGAGAATATGCATTAAAGATGTATGAATAATGACAGTATAATACAAGAATATGTGCAGTAAAATCAGAAAACTACTACAGGCCAAGCCACAGAAACAACATACTCCAGTATACTTTGCGTATCAATTGTTAAGAATTCCTCCAATGGTCTCTCTGTTTTGCAAAGCACAGGACTTTTTAGGGATCCTGAAAGGTAAGACTAATAATAAAAAAGCAATCTGGAGCTCTTGAATTCAGTTAATATTGCTTGATCCAGCAATTTTTGATTCTGAGGTTTTTCGAAAATTTTATCTAGAATTTGAACTTACTTCTAATGATGGCCATTTTGCTAAACTAGAGTATAATCTGTTATGATAGGCACCAAATCCACAACTGATGGAAGTCTTTTGGAACTGTCTACAACAAAAATTTACAAAATAGTGAAGTTTGTCAGAGATCATCTAGAAAAAGCTCAGCTGTAACAGATGGGTAATTTATGAGGCTCTGTTGCAGATATGTTGATACCATCCTAAAATAGCTGCATTTTGGAGACTAGAACAATTTTGTATTAGGAAAAATACCCAAGTTTTTCTATTAATCTCACTACAGTAGAATAATAATTTAGAGTTAAAGCCTTAAGTCTAAATCGCTAGTCAGTGTTTGCACCATAGTTCTGTAAAAAAGTTAATTGAACAGGACTTCAAATCGTAGAAACCAATGAAGATCAGTTCAAGAATAGAATCCAGGACAACTTGATTTGTTGTTTTCCTAACCTGATTGTCTGCAGTTTGTCCACATGACTAGCAAGAACAGTGTACCTGGCAATTTATTAGAGAACATTGAGGATAAAGTCAGGTTAAACAAACAAGGCTCAAATAGTGTCCTGTACTGAGTAATGTACAGTTTCCCTGAACACAGCAGATACAAACCATTTCTCTCATCTGTGGATTTCTGCCAGGCATGCAATGTTTCACAGAGCAGTATCTAGAAAATCCCTACTATTCTTTGTGTCTGTTTTTTCAGTAATAGCATATGCCTTTGTTTAGGAGGAAAATCTAGTTTAGATATAAAGAGTTTCTTGTCTTGAACATTTTTCTCAAACGAAGGGTAGCAATTATAGCAGTTTTATTGAAGTATAATCCATCTCATAAAATTCCCGTTACAGCTTTTCCATCTTTCTGACAATGCAAAAAGATCACATGGTAAATTGGAATGAGCTTTAAAGGCAGTATTCTAGACTGTATCTTTCTTTCCCCAAACAGGGGTTAGTTGTACTGGGAAGTATTCAGTCATGCTGTATGCTTGTCTCTTGACTTTGCAGATTCCAACCCTTAGTGATACCTTGAGAAGGCTGACCTAGAATAGAGGCTAGACAGAGTTAAAGAATAAAGTAGGAATTTATTAAAAGGCCTCAATGGATACACCTTGGGCAGTTTAAGAGCCTGGCCAGGACTACACACACAGGACTTGTCATGAAGTTTCTCACTTTTATAAGTTTTGGTCCATTTGCATATTGGAGTTAATTGTCCAATTAGAGCTTTAGGTTATGAAGTTCTATCCTCCTTGTTTTCTCTCTTCAGTCCACCGTTGTTTATACTTTTTGGGCCTGGAACAGTTGTCCTTGGACAAGCTGGAAAAGGATTGTTTTATCTACCTACCCTGTGACGAGAACTTGCTAACACTTAATATGAAGCTCAGAGTTACACATTAAAGCAGCACAGAATCTGAAAAATACAGAAGCTAAAACTTAAGGCATCCTAGGAATATTGTAATATCATGCTGTTGGTCCTTCCCCAAACACAGAGCAGACATAAAAGGTATTAACTCTCTCAGCAGACTTATTTATAGATGCCATACTATCCCTGTATCTAAATATCATTCATTCCAAATAATTTTATTCCCACAGAAATTCCAGAAGTGCTTTGCAGGTGTATCTACTCCTGGGTCCTGCTTGAGTGGCACAGTATCACAGAATCACAGCAGGGTCAAGGTTGGAAGGGACTTCTTGAGATCATGTAGACCACCCTTCCTGTCAAAGCAGGGTCAGCCAGAGCAAGCTGCCTTGCCAAAACCATGTCCATTTTAATATCTCTATGATTATGAGATACCACAGCCCTTCCGGGCAACTGCTACCAATATTCAGTTAGCATCAGAAAAAAGAAGTGTTTTCTTATGTTTAGCTCTTGTGCTGTCACTGGGTACCATTGTGAGAGGACTGGCTACCTCAGTATTTTTTCTACAAAGGAGTTGGGATTCTGCTATTATTATAGCTTTGGCTTCCAGTCTTTCTATGCTTTTTTTTTTTTTTAAGTAATTATCTTCAGTTTTAAAGATGTCATCTATGTCTAATGATTAGCTTAGTAGCTTAACATAAGGTAACCACAAGAACCTGTTTAAACACCAGAAATGTAAATTCATACTTTCAAACACCCAAAAAGCTTCCCTCAGTATGTGTGGTGTTTTTGCAAAATTTATGAACTGTGAAGTGTGAGTTGAATTGAATTATATAATGGTTTGGGTTGGAAAGTAGCTTAAAGATCACCTACTTCAAACCGCCTGCCATGGATGACACCTTCCACTAGACCAGGTTACTCGGGGCCCTATTCAACCTGGCCTTGAGCACTTCCAGGGATGTGGCAGCCACACCTTCTCTGGGCAACCTGTTCCAGTGCCTCACCACCCTCACAGTAAAAGATTTCATCCTAATAAACCCATTGTTAAAAGTATCTCCAGCCTTCTTTTACCCTTCTAGGTACTGAAAGGACACAATCAAGTCTCCCAGAGCCTCAGCTCTCAG
This sequence comes from Chloebia gouldiae, assembly GCA_003676055.1. Classification (NCBI taxonomy): domain Eukaryota; kingdom Metazoa; phylum Chordata; class Aves; order Passeriformes; family Passeridae; genus Chloebia; species Chloebia gouldiae. The sequence continues at coordinate 25,797,679 of QUSF01000005.1, forward strand.
CTGTTCCTCATAGGAGAGGTGCTACATCCTTCTGATCATCTTTGTGGCTCTCCTGTGGACTCATTCCAAGGAGGACTCATGTCCTTCTTCTGTTGCAAGACCCAAAGGTGGATACAGTACTCCAGGTGGGGTCTCACAAGAGCACAGTAGAGGGGATGAATCATGTCCCTTGACCTACAGACCACACTTTTGATGCAGCCCAGGATACAACTGGCTTTCTGGGCTCCAAGTGCACATCATGGATCATGTCCAGCCTCTCATCCACCAGCACTTCCAAGTCCTTCTCAGCAGGGCTGCTCTCAATCCATTCTCTTCACAGCCCATATTTGTCCTTGGGGTTGCCTTAACCCATGTGCATGATCTTGCACTTGGCCTTGTTGAACTTCATGAGGTTCACATAGACCCACCTCTCAAGTCTCTCAAGGTCCCTCAGGATGACATCCCTTGTTCACACCACTCAGTTTGATGTTGTCAGCAAACTTGCTGAGGGTATACTACAGAAGAATTCTTTTTTCCTGACCAGTGTTGTCAAGTTCTGTAAAGTCAATTTTTCTTTCTTACACTAAACCACTTGTAGGGTTTATAGCTCCTCTTCAAAAGGTGTGACATACTACAGCAAACATCCAGCTGCATCATACCACATCATCAAACAAAACTTGCTCAAAAGCAAATGTGCACAAGTTAAAATCCTTGCATTATGTCTATAGAAATCCTGCTGAGCTGAGAGAGCAGTCATTTCTTGTACACTTGTCAATACTCATGTTCTAAGATCCAAAGTAAAAAGTATGGTTGAATGTGCTACAGAAACCAGAGTATCACAGTGATAACAGATCAGACTTTTTCCAGTAATGTGATTTAGTTCTTTGTAGTCCATACAGAGGTGCTGCCACATTTTATGTGATAGAATACTGATCTTCAAGTGCTGACTGGCAGAGTTACACCTTTTGATATACGTCCTCAGTGACACAGGACATGTCTTCTCTTCTTGTCATATCTCTTTTATTAGTAAATAATGCCTTGGCTTTTTAATGGATGGTACTCTTAAATTTCAATCATATACCAAGTGCTTAATACTAACTGCAAACTGCATATATCCATTTCAGATCAGAGTAATTTTCAGTTCATGACCAGAAAATTTTAAATCATTGCTGCTTCTTAGTTATATGTTTTTAAAAATCCTTTGGGATTTTGTTTTAATTTTCTCTTCTCACTTCTGTACCTAATATCAAATCTGCTTGCTTGCATTTTAGCTTGTGGTTTGTCTATCAGATACAGCTTCTTCTATTAGGCATTCACTTGGAAATGAACAGGGATTCATTTTTATTTCAAGTCTGTGAGAACTGCAACAGTTGAGGGCTCTGACTCATGTTCAGAGGCATTTTGAGACTAAATGCTGAAATGGCTCTGAACATAGAGGGTGACATGAGATGTGTTTTTCCCAAGTGGCAGCAGTTTTCAGATGAATATAGCAACGTTAGCTGCTGGTAAATTTATGGCTGCAAATAGCTTATGTGAACTACATTTGCTTATTAAGCAGTTCACTCTGTTTCTCATCTTTTCTTTGCAAGAAAGCCACCACAGTTGAGCAGCTGCTCTTATGATTTCTGCTCCAGAGGAAAAACAAATTTTTAAGGTTATAGCAGTGTTGGTTCACTTAGACCACATTTTTAGAGGGGATTGCCCAAAGCAATTGCAAATAATGCTGCCACTACTGATTGGATAATTATCAATGAAATTTAGTGGACTATTAGCTTATGTGGTTACTGAGAACATAACTATTCTAATACTATAGAACAATTTCAGCCTAATTCAGATGGGATATCTTTACCAGCGAGCGTTATCATTAACAATTTGGTGGCTCAGGACTTAATCCTCTATTTTTAAATTGCCTTTTGCACGCCTAACATTGTAAGCATCCCAACTGTGGCTAATTGATCCCAAAAGTCTGTGTTGGTGTGTTGATGCTTCAGGAGCTCAAACAATCCTCCATAGATCCTCTGACAATTTCACTGGAGTTTCTTGTTTCCACTGAGCCATATTTTTTCTGTGAGTTCTGGTGATTGTGATTGAGTGTTTATTAAGTTTAGACCTGCACATTGACAGAAAATCTGGCAATAAAAATTTGGTTCAGTGGTGATTACATGAATAAATATCAGTAAAATGAACATAAATGCACAATATAGCCTCTGTGTCAGCCAAGTTACAGGTTTGCTGCCTAGTGTCCCAAAGTGCTTTTCAATTCTCCAGAGCTTTGTGAGATGCCAGCCCAGATGGATTCTAGGAATGCTTGCAGGCAACTTTTTTAAGGACTTGGCTTCTTTTTCCAAAATTAGATTTTCTTTTCCAAAAATCCCAGTGTTGCTGCCAAAAGGCCTCTCTTACCTTGATACTACAAGGTTATTTAATAATATTTTCTTTTCTACTCCCTAGTTGCTATTTTCAGGCCATTTTGCAGACCTCTTCCAAATGGCTCTTTGGTATCAAAATCTGCAGCAGCGTTTCCTTCAGATTCCTTTTTAGAATAGTATTATCTACTTATTATGAACTGCACACAAGAAAAGAGGGAGCAGACAGAAAAGGAGTTACATTAGGAGGATTTGTCCCGTTTCTAGGTCATTTTTCAGATCTGATGAAACTGCATTAATTGCAGATGAACAATTTCCACTCCACAGAGTACCTGGATGTCAGCAATACAATGCCTAGTGACATGACTTATGCAGCAAAGATGAAAAGAACATCAGCAAAAAAAGAACTTGAGAATGGGAAAAGTAATGTTCTTGGGTGTCTGTAAACAAGCTCATTCATTATTTGGCAGGTTAGATCACCAGCATGACTCCTACTCTACCATTGCCTACTGAGGTAGAAAAGTTGAAAGCTAGCACTGTGATGTGGAATATGACACCTGCCTGTTGCTTTACAAAATACCCAACCCACACTACTTATGTAGAGAATGTATAGTAACTTTTGCTCAGCTTCCACCCTCCTCGATTGTAAAGGGTTTTGGTTGAAGGATGGTTGAAAGAATCATCCTCTGCTCTTTAATCAGAGTTGTCTTCATAGTTTTAGCTTGGCCGTGGGCAGCACAATTCTTTTAGTGTGCCAAAATCAGTAGATTCGCTATTCTATCCCTGTTACTACCTGATTTTGAATACATCTCATGGCCTTGTTCCTAAAGTAGTCTACATCACTGTTTTCATCATAGTTTGATTACCAGAATGGAGACTTCATAGAGTGAGTCTGAAAATAGCCTCCATATCAGGATCTTGTTTTACTGCTGTATTGTGCACTAAATTTGTGAGTGTAAAGGGGAGCAGATGGCTGAGGTCTGGGAGTAGGAAGCTGAGATAGAATCAGTGCCTGCTATGCCTTGTTCATTTGCCCGTGGGAACCAGGAGGGCCAAATTCTAAGGGATGCTCTGGCAGAATGTTTTAAGTAAAATACCCAGCTACCTTCTGCTTACCTGTATGTTCTTGCTGATTTGAAAGCAATAAGCTTATACATTGTTTCTCTTGCTCCTGGTCTCTACTTTCTGTGGTTCCTGTTGCCTGCCCCTCTTCCTTGACAGTTCATCCTCTGAAGTTTTCATATATGAGGATAACCCTTTCACAAATCCATCCTTCATTAGGCCCATCAGCTTCCTGTATTTCCAAATATGTGAATGGAAACATATATGTTGAACAAAGAAAAATAATCAGGAAAACAATTGTTATTTTGCTGTCAAAAGGCAGTGCAAATAATGCAGGGTACTGGAAAAAACCCTCAGCTTTTTACTGAAACCAGGTAAGTAAAACTATTTTCAGATATGCTGAGCTTTGCAGCATACAACATGGGTTGAAAACATGAGAGTAGAGAGGGGTAGGATTTATCTCACCCAGTGGGACTGGCTGGCCAGTCAGGTAATGCTGCTTGCACACCTCTTCAAGGCACAATTTCAAGACATTACCAGATGTAATGCAAATATCTGGATGGGGCAATATGAGAAATGAGCCAGAAAGATATAATGCACTGAAGTCTGAGGAGGCTGCATTTGATTCAAAGTGAGGAAGACATCCCAGCTCTAGCTGTGCCACCACTGCATGCTGCTTTCTTGTAGATCACTCAGTTGTCACCACTATCAACTCCTGCCTCTCCTATATAGACTCTTTGCAGGCTCATATTATTTCTGACAAGGCATCTCATGCTGCTAGTCCAGCTTACTTAGTCTTGTCCTTCCAGTTCTAGAATTGTTCAAATTCAGTTCTCCAAGAATGAATCACTGGGATTCTCTTATCAGTTTCAATGGTTCCTCCAAATATGCCTGCTATCATTTTAGAAACTGCTGTTTGACATTGTCCAAGAGCTGTTTGGCAAGAAAATAGAAGTGTTCGGCATTTCTGCCTCAGCTTGGCAGAAGGAGCACTCCCCTCTGCTACTGTGCAATTGGCATCCCTCTCCTTTCTTGTTTGAATCAGGCCTAATGGTAAGCTGAGTCTGGTTTGGGGATTTCAGGATCCCAGATCCATTTTCTAGAACAACGGCTAGCCCTGTGTATGAGGTGTGGGAGACAGATAGGCAAGACTGGTTAACGGTATTGAGAAGCTGCCTTGGCTTGTTTCAAGGGTGCCTTGTTCATGGTGAAGGGTTAGGACAATTGCTGAGGGAGAGCTGGAAGGAAGGGTGCAGCTAACAGTTGATCATTCTTCCTCTGACTACCCTCTGACATCATTGTCTAGGTTAGCTTAGTGCTTGGCCAGGACAGCCAAAGTATACTTCAGGCCAAGTGTACCTTGATTTTGCCGATGTTCATGGTTCCTGTTGTAGTCCAAACTCCTGAACAGGCTGTAAGGAAACCTGTTCTCACAGGAAACATTGATGGGACATAGTTTCATACGTCCAAATTAAAGATAAATTTTAGCATCCCTAGTGCCTTACCAGAGTCTTAGTTCCCTGGATTGAGGTAAACAAGATGATACAAGGTCTGCATAGTTTAGCTTTTTTGTGTGATGGCCTGGCTTTGTGTCAGTGCCTTGCCTCCCTTTTCAGTATTGCCGCTGCTTAGTTGGGTGCTAAAACGAGAAACGACTAAAACATAGGAAAGAAGAGGCAATCTCCACAGTAAATTGGGACTGTGTGGCATTGCTACACAAAGGCAGCCTACCTCCTGACTCTCAGGAGTGAAATGGATATGTCCAGGGCCAGCCCTAACTGAGAAGAGTTAGCTACCTGCATCTTTCAGAGAGAGGTGGCTCTGTGCACCAGCGATGGTTGGACATGCAAGGCTGCCAACTGGCAGTGCATCCAAGACTTGGCAAAGTAAAATAGGCTAGACACCCAAAGCTAGGAAAAAACTTTCAGAAAAAAAAAGCTGTAGCCATGAAAGGAGGCTTGAAAACCCCATGACAACCACAAATAGTAATGAGAACAGCTATATGTGGGTCATATGAGACTATACAGCACTGGTCAGAGGTACCAACTTGAGAGCACTTGCAACTTCTATCCAACCCTCCTTTCTCACTCTAGTTGCAGTACTGTCCTTGTTTCCTGGCTTGGAGGAGGTAAGACAGCCTTGGAAATATTGGAGGACAAGATTTTCTTCCCTGTATAATCCCCACTGCATTATTGCATGGTATCAGTGTCTCCAAGACAGGATGTGGTCCATCTTTCTGTACTGGGAATATGACACTCCCTCTCCTTGGCTGACTGAGAAGCCACAATCTGATTTTCCTTTCTAACTTCATTCACAGCATCTAAATACCTATTTGGATGGATGCTTTAATTGCTTAGAAGCCCGTGAGTCACGAGCTCCTGAACAGGCTTTAAATTTCAAGAAGA
>QUSF01000005.1:25803590-25899440 GCA_003676055.1 Chloebia gouldiae
GCCCGCAGCGGGGCTCCGCGCCGGGCGGAGGGGTGGGAGCGGGGGCGGGACCGCGCGGCGCCGCCCCGGCCCCGCCGCCGCCGGGAGCCGGCAGATCCGGGTCTCGTGGCGCGGGCTGACGTGTGAGCCGGCCCGAGCCGCGGGGCCGAGCCGCGGGGCCGCCCCTGCCCGCCCGGCCGCCCTGCCCCTGCCCCCGCCCCGCAGCCCTCCGCGACGGCGGCCGGAGAACGGTGAGCGTGGGCCGCCGTGGCGGGGCCGGGGAGGGCGCGGCTGGCGGTGGCCGAGGGTTTGCGCGGACATCCCCGCCCGACCCCCGACCCTCCGTCCGCCGGACGCGGCGCGGGCCGGGGAGTGGCGGCGGAGCCCCGGTGGGGGCTGCGGGGTAACTTCAAGCCAGTTGAAGTGCAGAAACGTCCCCGCCGCCGGGCGCTTCGCCCGGTGCCAGGGAAGGTAAACACCGGGGGAGACGGAGCCTCTCCACTCGGTGTCAGGCAGCTCTCCTTCTTTTCCAAAGCAGAAAAACGTCGGCTTGTCTTCTTATCAGCTGGTCTGAACGTGGTTTTTCTGGTTTTTGGCGATTTTAATGCAAAGTGGCACTCTTCTGTCGATTCTCTTTTTTTTCCTTGAAGGATCTCAGTCTGATACTTTGAGCCAAAGAGGTTTAGGTTTCTCTCTTTAAAGAAGCTGGCAGTGGCGTGCAGACACCAGGATATGTGCTCCCAGGCTGCTCCCTGCTTTACGAATAGGGTGCAGCTGAAGTGGAAGAGATGAAGCAATGTCATATGAAAGATAATCTCGGGAAAAGGATGGTATCACACTGCTGTTAATTTATTAAATATTGGGTTCCTGCCAGGAGCTCTTCTTGTATGCTCGAATATGTGATTCCTAGGGAATCAGTGAAGAAGGGGTATATTGGCCTTGGAGATCACAAGATAAGGTTATTTCTCTGCTGCTGCCTCTGTGCTGGGTTCCCCAGCTGTCCTGCCCTGCCGCTCGACTGCTGCCTTCCATGGCAGTTCTGAGGCCTTGGCTAACTAGCGTGAATGTGGTGCAAGACGTACATCAAAAACTTTGGTTTCCTGACAACACCTGTTTGCCTAATCAAGTGTCTTCAGTTTTGAGTTTTAGATTGTAGACTGTTTGTGTTTTGATACTGTCTGAACATCCAGATCTATGCAGATAGATAAGTCTTCAAAACCAACTCCAGTTTTTAGAGGCAAGGACATCTAATGTTTGGGTCTTAATAGCATTTTACTTAATGTTGTTAGTGTGCCTACTGGGGAAGGTGTGTACCTTGAGTGAGTGTTAATGGGTTATGTATTAGAAGTCTTTAAATGCTTAGCTATTAGTGTGCTATCCACCTTTACTCATTTATTTTACATTCCAAAAGCAGACTTAAATTCAAAAAAATCAGAAGTGTGGGAAATCAGTTTTACTTTTTTATTTCTTCCTATATCCTCGATAATTTCTTCCAGTTCCTGTGACTCAATGAGATGAAAGAAATCAGTCTTTGTTTTTAAAAAGTGACCCTGTTGCTGACAGTGAGGCTTGAAATGGTAGAAGCAGTTTGCAAAATAAAATTAATTGTAATGTTATAAGTCATTAGTTGGTTCACTTCTAACTGTTCTTTCCCCTGCCACATCTTTCTGCTCTTTGTAAAAGACAAGATTTAAAATGTTTGCCTAAGTCTTGAATAGTACAGAACTCTGTATTTTAAGTAATTTAAGATGGTTTTGTATAAGGAGCTAGGTAACGGCAAAGTTTTACTGGATGTGTTATTGGTAATTCCACGCTGTGTTGTTGCACGTGCTTCTCAGACCGGCAGGGACGTCCCTGACCCACTCCGGACCACAAGCCTCCATCTGCTGTAGAACCAAGATGATGGTAGGAGCAGTTTTGTAGCTCTGGGTGGATCTTTTTTTAGTCTAGTTGGATATTATTTTGCTGACTATAGTAATAAATATAATAGACAAGGTTCAATGAAATTCTTTATATTGTGCACATTGTGATGGTTTTGCAACACCTTACATAAACCACAATCAAGTCCATTAAGTTCCAAACTACATGGCCCAGTTACATGAGCAACATTCTGCAGACCATGTTCTTTTATTCTAAGGCAAAAATGAGACTAATACGATTGTTATTAAAGAAGTATTTTGCATTTAGAGCAATTCATTGTTTCAATAATTTTTAAACTATTCTACCTGCTTTCAAAAAATTGGTATTTAGTTTTGGAGAAAGTTAGTTTCTAACTGACTTCTGGTTTTGTTATTAATTTCTCATTTCCTACTTTCATATATTTAAACTTCAGAATAAGTGGTGTGTGAATGTTATTTGCATAACAGATGTGTAATAAACTTGCATTTGTACATTTAGAATTTTCCCTCCTAGATATTATGGGTACTTGACATACATTCTTAAAGACCAAGTTTTGTCTCTGTTGAAGTTTGTCATACCAGAATTTGACCTAACAACATCATGAAACTTCACAGGGCCAGTACAATAAAAGTAGCAAGATCTTCTCTTCTTATAAATGCTATGAATGGCAAATGTCACAGTGCCCTGACAATACCAGGTATCAAATTCTACTCTATGTTTTGGACATTTATCAGATTCCTCATCACAACAAATACAAAAATGTTTTGGCAGGTGCTTTTATGCATATAAAGCTTGTTGTCATCTGGCCATTTTCTGCTTGGGGCACAGCTCAGAGAGCCTGTGAGCCTACTTTGCATACATGCTGTTACACTCTGCATACATACCTGATATTACACTTGATGTTAAACATGCTTTCTGTCTTTCTGGGTTAGAGATTCAATTTATGAATGCGTACAGATCCATCTAGTTGTTAATGAGGCACCTGATTCTGCAAAATGCTAATACTTCTTGGAAAATCCAAGTACTCCCAAACCCTCTGTACATACAGTGGAAGCTAAGAAAACTTTCTAAGGCTCTGTCACTGAGCTGAATCTTGCAGTCCTTGTTCAGGTAAAAAGAAAAAGGAATTATTTTCCCAGAAGAGCTCCTTCAGCTTGTATGCCTTGACTCATCAACAGCTAGCATCCCTAGTTCCCAGTGAGCCTTATTTGAAGTAAGACTCCTTAGCTCCTCATTATGAAGGAATACAGTCAGGCACAGGAGAAGGATCAGTGTGTGTTAGCTGTGTTAGTCTTGCTTCTGCAGACATAATAGTGGTTCTGCTGGCAGTAAGAGAAGAAATAAGGTCCTGTCCTCTTCTCTATTCCTACCACCTATTCCACACTACTAGCTGAGGCTGGGGCACAAAAAGGGTCCCTTAGTGATGATTGATAGGGCTTTCCATGAAAGCTTTGAAGATGCCTAGGGGAGCAGCCCTTGGCAGGATTGAGTGATTGTGCATTTGCATTGTTGTTAATTGAACAGATAAGCTTCAGAAGCTTTCGTTTAAGTGTCTTACTGGTATTTTTATAGATAATTGAACAAATTAGTCCCATTTGGGTGGGAACAGATAGAATTACACTTGATAAAAGTTTTCCTAAATAAGATTAGTTCTGATTCTTCTGTAGCTTTGCATGCATTAAAAAGCATGGATTTCTGTAGCTAAATATAGCTTCATTCTTACTTTATAAAGCTTCTAAACAAATGGCAGATCCAAACCACTGAGTGCTCCTCAGAAAGAAAATATTTTTATCAGAAAAAAACCCAGAAAAGCTGGACAAAAATGTAGCAGCAACCATTTACATTATATAAGTAGCTGCAATGCTCATTTGTTTTATTTGTTGAATCTTTGTCAAATACAGACCTCAAGTATTAGAGCTTTGGTCTTTTTTTGTTCATATGTTCATATGCGTATGTTCATATATTTCCCCTTAGTTAATCATAAAATCTTTAGTTTTATCAGGGAAATATTTTTAGACAACTTGTTAAAATAATTTATTTTTCTCACACATTAAAAAGTTATTTAGGGAAAAAACAGCTGTCTGAATGAAATTACATGAAGGTGTGAAGAAAAGTTGGGGTTAGCTCTTCAAGCAGCTGAACTAAATCAAGTGTGAAAGAAAGCTTCCTGGTGTGAGCAGCCTTAGTTTAATAAGAATTCCAGTACAAGTGATTACAGTGTTGTTAGGGGTTCCTCACCCTGGTATCTAGATAAGACTGATCAGATGTTACCTGTAATTAAGAACCCCTATTTGAAAATACTAGGTAAACATTTTATCAGAGAGCTCTGTGAAATGCAGAAATATTCTTATTACATTATTACATTTCTTATATGAAAGAGACATTTTTGAGCCATGGAGATTGTCAGATGGTTTGGCTTCAAATTAATATGTAGAACAGAAGTGTCTAAAGATGAAAGATACATTATTTTCTGTATGAAAGCAGTGGAACAAAAGGTAAGATGTGTGTTGCAAACTAATCCTGATCTTGTGATACAGAACCATAGATTTTTGTTGTTCAAATTAATATAATGGATTTAAAAATCTGTTGCTAGTAGGTGCAGGGGAGAGTTGTGTAATTTGCATAACACTCTCCTTTTGGTAATCTAAACTAGTCTCTGAGTCTGCTGAATTAGATGGATGATATTCTCTGGTAGAAACTGGGTCATCTATCAGCTAAATAAATGCAAATAACCAAATCCAGAAATCCTGTTAATTGCTATGGATTCCCTCTGGTATAAGTACCAATTTAAAAAATTCTAATTGATAAGCTTCAAATTGTTTACTGCAGGTATGTAAAAAAAAAAAAAAAAAGCAAACCTGATTCAACTTCCATTGAAGTTGAAGACAGGCACCAGCTAGCTTCAGATAAAATTTGATCTGGCCTAAAGGGGTTAGGAGTAGGGCTGCCAGGGAATAGAGCTTCTTTCATCTGAAAATTGAAAATCCTGCTATCTTTCTCAGCATGCTGCTACCCTGTTAAATCTGTTTGCTCTGTGGCAAGTTATTAGAAACATATGTCATCCCTGGAGAAAAAAATAATGAAAGTATTCCAAAGAATTTCAGTATAATTTTGTGTTTGTATGTGATCAGAGTAACGTTAAGGAATGGTGTATTCTTATAGTTTTAAGGATTTAGTAAGGTATTTTTTAATGCAAACAGTTGCACTCTTAATATACTACTATAAAAAAGCTTCATAGCTCATGGTTTAGGGCTACATTTACTGCAAAGTTTCATTTTTATTTATTTTGAAACTGTATGTTTTTTGTAAAGGAACAAATGAGAGACTTTTTTTCTTGTTTAATTTTACAAAGAGACAAAATATCTAAAAATTTCTCAATGATTAACACTTAAGAATAATTTGAAATAATGAATTACTGCAGGCCACCTGAGCTGCAGTAACCGCCTGGTTGATCATAGTTAGCTCAAGGCCAGTCTCTGGCATGTCTCAGCATAACCTTTTTCTTTTACAGACTGAGCAAAGTCGTGTTTCAATGGCCAAAACCACCACAATAGGTTATATAGTTTCTTATGGGAGCATACTTTTTTAATACTTTAAAAAGTAAATTATTAGTTTGGTACTATGAAGGCCCAAAACATCTCTCAGGTGGGGTAATAAACAGCAAAGTCTGGTTCCCTGTTCTGCTTCCATGGTGGGGCTAGTATGAGATCCTCTCCTCTGCAATTTTCCATCTGCAAGGCTATTCTTTATTCTTGCTTCCATGCAAAAGCAGGTCTGCCCCCTGGAATGGCTGCTCCTCTTCCCTGTGCAGAGCCTGGCCTGCCAAAGCAGCACAAGCCTTTGGCCCTGGTTGGCATGGCGCAGCATGGGTGTCCTCGCAGGGCTGGTGCAGAACTGCTTCCAGCAGGGTTTTCAGGATTAGTGTGTGTTGCTTCCTGCAGCAGTGCATCACAGATACAGCTGCAGGAGTGCTGAATTTGGGAGATTGGCAGTTGTTTGGGAATGGGAAGAGACATGTCAGCAAGCAGTGAGGCAGTCTGTAATGCTGGAGAAACTAACCAAAAGCAGGAGAGTGAGCTAATATGCCCAGGTTTTCTACTTAATATTGGGGTGGAAGGACCATGAAAGTCAGTGAGAGTTCTTGACTTAATGAAGACCAGCGAAGAGGGCCCCCAGTTTGCTCTGTAAACTGGTTGAAATATAATATGTTAGTAATTTTACAGAGGATAGCTCACCTTTTTGCATTAACATATGTGAAATAAAATTATTAATAGCCGTTAGTTACTCAGTGCAATAGGAATAATTTTGTTGTGGTTTTGACTAAACCACTGTTAGTCTCCTACACTAGAAGAACCTGAAGGATTTACCTAGCAAAAAGAGGGTATTATTCTTGGACAATGCTCTGTGTCACTGGCATCTTCTCTTAATTGGTTTTCATATTCTGAGAGCCTTCTTTCAGAAAAAATGTCATCATTTTAACAAAAGGATGACCAAAGCTGACAGCTGGTGTTTGGTAATGACATTCTGTATCAAATATCAGTAAATGAATTCTAAAACAGCTGGACTGCTTTTTTTGGTCCGTGACTGTATGTGCATAATTAGCCCCTTTTCAAGTGTTGCCCAGAGGAAATGTTGAGCCACCTGCATGGGAATAAGTAAATAGCTTTTTTTAATCTTGGTAGATCTTATTTAGTTCCCTTAGGGAGTTCAGTTTTGGTCACTGACATCAGCCTTATTGCCTTTAAAGCCTGAAATCTTTGTCCTGACATACTGGAGACTGACCATGAAAGAGAAGGGGGCAAACAGTACAGGGAGGAGTTTGTGTGTGGGTTCTTGTCCTCTGAGAGTTGTACTTGACACTGACAAGACTTAACTTTGCTGAAAGAAGCATCTGTATAATCTTCTCTATTTCCCAAATACGCCATTCTGTGTTGAACTGATGCACCTTGGCATACCTGTAACCTTGGTTAGCCCAGCCCAAAAATAGTAAGTTTCCTGCCAGGTTCTTATTAGATCCTGCCACTGAAGGGGTGTGAACTTTTTCACATGCTTCAGTTTGAGAAGGGTCATGATGCTTGGCTGTGAAAGGGCTTTGATCATAATTATAAGTAGTTGAAGGTTTTATGCTCTGATTCCTGCTTCACTCCTCTAGGTGCTAGCACTGTTGTCAGCAGATGGGCTCAGAAGAATCGTCTGCTGCACACAGAGCAACTCCAAATGTCCACTTCAGGGTGGAAGTGTTAGCAACCCTGCAATGCTCAGAATATGATGGTGGTCACACAGTAGTAGAGTTGTGGTGTGAAGACAAGGGATATATCAGTGCTCTAGGAGTCCTGTAAGACCACCAGGAAAATACCTCAGAGAGACTTTTACCACTAATTTTGCAGCTTCAAGTCTGTCCCTTCTCAAAAGCTCCTTCCCTGATTTCAGATATCACTGTCGTATCCTTCAGTGGCTGGCTCAGCATTTCTTAGTTTCTTTGGCTTTGTCCTAGTTTTAAGGAGGTGTTTTGTATTATGTTTGCATCTTGAAGAAACACCAGATGAATGACACTGGAAAATTAATTAATTGTTTACTTATGATGTGATTTGTGGGACAGTAGCAAAGTTACCCAACTAGTATGCCTTGAGCAGGATGTGGCTGGGTGAGCATTTCTCTTGTGGAGCTCCTACTGGGGTCTCTAGCTCCTACTTGACCAGTGTCAGTCAATTTGTTTGAATCCAGCAAGAACTCCGCCAGTTGCCTCCATCTTTGTTTATGGGTAATCACTGACTTTTCCATGAGGAAGGGAACTGAATTAGCTCAGTCTGCATTGAAGAGTTAGTTCATCTTAGATCTTGTTAATTATCCTGAGAAAATTTGTAATGCAAAAAAATAATTGTCAGCTCATTAGGCAACAGCTGGAAGTCCAGGGAGACATGCTGATGCTTTCAAGTAAAAACCCAACTGCTCTCCACCCACCCCCTGGAATTAGAAGGAGAGTGGAGATCATTGCTTTCTACCAGGAACGTGTTGCTATGCCTAGGAGCCCACTTTGGAATCAGCCATTGAAATCATTGCAGCTCTTTTCCCTAGAAAATCTAAATGGAACAATTAGTTGAAGAAAGCTGTAATTGGAGCTATGCTTTACTGTGGCACCACTCCTGGCAGGACCCACATTCATATCCTGCTGGTTTGCTTTTGCTGCCCAGTTAGCCAGTTTGTTTTTTTTTTTTTTGTCCTGAAAATTCAGTTTTATGCTGAGGAGGAGACATGGTAGAAAAAGATCGTCAATAGTTCTCTAGAGATCTGTGGTCATGCAGAACTACTAGATCCTGATGCTCTACATCGGATGAGACTCATAGTATTTGTTCCAGTAAAAATAGGGTGCAGCTGTAAGTGTGAAAGAGATTATGAGAAAGAGCTTCTCTTGGGTTATTAATAAAAGGGATTAAAAATCAACATTATAAAAAAGCCAAATATAACGTTGCCATGTTTCAGACTTTAGTTCTATGAGGGAATATTTACTTGAACTATCTAAATTACAGTAATAGAGAAGAGATCCTTGGAATGTTTTAATTAGTATCAATTTGTATACAAGATTCCTCTTTGCAGAAGTTATTTTTAGCCTTGTTTGAAAAGAGGAAGTTGCTTTGTAAAGGAAGTTTTCCTAGAAAACTTCAAGCTTATTTTTTGCTAGTTTTATAACCCTAGCAGTTTAAAACTTTTTTTTTAAAAATGAAGACCACCTCCACTGGTTACTTATGCCAGGCTCTTGGCTTCTGGATTGATTTTGATTTAGTGTGGTGTCTTTGTCTCTAGTGTGGGTTCTGTTGCCTTAGAATCATGCCCCTGTTAACTTCAAACAGAATAGCATTTATTTATTTTAAAGTACTTTTTATTTATTTAAAGTACTTAAAGTACTTTTCTCTTTAGTTTTCTCCCTATTCTCATAGTTCCTTATGTGAAGTTTCTTCCCTATTCTACTACTAATGCTTTTGTTCCTTACACTGTCCTGTAGTTTTGTTTAGTTTGCCTTCCTTTGCTTCTTTAATGGCTCTGCTACCATTTTTGCTTTGTTCCTCCATTATACTGCTCTGATGATAGGAAATGTGTTGCATTTCTGGTAGTAGCAATTGAGCTAGAAATTTTACAAAGTTATGTGCTGGTAAAATCAGCCAGTCCTATGTACACATACATCTGTTTGGCATTTTAAAGAGAAAACCCCCAAATCCATGCATATTATTTTTCCCCTCTATGCTGCAATCCAGATGTAGGAAGCAGTGGATAAAATTCCCTGCCCTGTCTTACTCAGGAATTTTAGCTGTACAACTGAAATAATGGGAAAGTAAATAATAGGCTAGTGATTTGGATGTAGGTATTCCATCAGAACAGTAGCAAAACACTCAGCATTCTGTGGGAGGGTGCACATGATGTACATGAAGTACAAATACTACAAAAGATGGAAATCAACAGGAAAATGCATTATATATAACATATACAGAAAATTCTCAGTTTGCTTGGAATTCGCTGTTTTGGCATATTTTGGCTTCCCTTGGTTTGTTGGTCACTAGTAAACAGTTTAATTCTACTGCATATACCTTTATCTGTTATTTTACTGTACAACTAAAGATGTTGAATTGGACTCTGTATGACTAGGCAGGGTTCAGTGGGTCCACTCCCTACAAGAGGCAGGATTAGACATGGATTTTGGAGTAACCAACAGTACCCAGAGGCATTTTGAAATGCTCAGTAACAAGTCAGCTGGGGTCCCAGTTACCCCTTGGGTACTCACAGTACCTAGAGGGACAGAATGGCCAAGGAGAAGAGATTCCTATCAAAGCAGTGATCAGGAGTTTTAGGAGGAGCTTATCACACCAGTCTCTTCTGCTTGAAGCAAATTTTCACTCCCTGAGTTAATGGGTACTACAGTCACACAGTCCAAGTGCCTGGTAGTTTCTCTGGGACAGGACTTGATGTGCAGGATTGCAAGGGTGTTATGTTATGCTATATGAGGCCAATGTATAGGATGTTTTACATTCTATAAGAAAATATTTGGAGGTCATTTGGAGATGGGAAAGGTTATAGAAAAGAACCAAACTTGGAGCATGCTGTGAATAGAAGAATTACAAAAAGAGTCAGGTATTGTGAGAAGACATGGATACTAGCATGGCTTAGATGCAGGTGAAAAGGCAAGGGAACACATAATTTTTAAGGAAACACGTATACTTAGTAGATAATGGATGAGTACAAGAGAGAGGGTTTCTGCCTCTGACAGATAAAAATGAGCATTTTATCTTTGGAGCAGTGAATCATTCATGCTCTGTGTATGGATTTTGCTATTTTAGCCCTTTATAATTTTTCAGAATGCCTGCAGGAGGCAGAGCAAATAATTTGCTTTTTTTCTCTAATTTTATTTTAAGTTTGATACATATTTTCATTTGTTCTGCCACACTACTCACAATACTCTTAGAGGTATTTGACAGTTGTGTTCCAAGTTATTGCAGTTGGCTGAAAAACAGTAGCAAGGATCTAAATGGGATTTTGTTTCTCTTTAAAGTAATGTGGCAAAATTCTGTTACTTGCCTGCTGTGCTATGAGATATTTTTGCTCCCAATAATTTCCTACCTTTAGTCTTCAGGAAAATAGCAACACGGTGAAAATAGTTCTTAGTAGGAGGATCTTCAGCCATTGTATTTATTATGTTTGTGATAGTCAACATTTTAAGTGCCTGGGTCCAGGAAAGAAAAGAGTTGATGAGCTTAATGTTTTGATATTAAAGATGCCTGGTTTAGTCCGTGATATATCTGTAGTAACTCTGATTTATATATCATATAAAGTGAGTATTTCTTCAAATACTGGAGTGATAAATACTTTTACAGTCTTTTACACCAAGGAGTAGAGATGACCAGTGTGTACAGTTTAACTATCTTGCTAATCAGCATTGTATTAGAATCACATTGGAGAGCATCTAGCACATGGAAAATGAGCAAAAATTCTTGTTTGCCTTCATGGTAGAAAGGAATCTAGTTTTATAATTATTACAGCAGAGTAAGGCAGAGTATAATTTCCATCTCCCAGAGCTCACCAGCTGCATGCTGTTTACTCAGGAGCAGTGTTGAAGAATTGGGAAATAATGTATAGTCATTGCAATAATTCAAAATACAGAACAGTCTCTAGGGACAACACCCATGCCCCCCCACCCCCCCCCCCCCCGCCCCCTGCCAACATAGCCAGATTGTAGTCATATAGATTGTAGCTTTGATAGTAGGATGTATAAAATATAACACACTGCTGTAGGGCTGGGAGTGGGGAAGATAATAAAAGAAACAGTTTACAATAGTTACTATAACTGAGAATGCTATATTTTAAATCATGAGAGAGTAGAAATATTTTCCATATGCTTCATTGGCTACAATTTCAAATAGATACTCAAATCAAAAAGTAGTGAGAGGCTTTTATTTCTGACTTAAATCATCAGAGGCCATCCTCCACTTTACTCCTGAATTATAGCAATTCAAACTCCATCCACAGTATTTTAATTTCAGAAGTTCTATTTATGATTACCTCTGTGGGCCTCTTTACAATGGAATGGTCATACTGACTCTCTGATGGTACATCATATTTGTTCTTGTTTACTAATTCTCTCCTTTATTGTGTTTTGTATCAGTTTGCTAGTCTGGTGGCCATAATAGATATCTTCTCAGCTGTTATCATAGAGAGCTTTGGCATATTTCCTGACCATGTCTTCCAGCTGTTTGTAAACGCTGTGATTTAAATACTGTGTAAGCAGAATTATGGCCGACCCAAAATCTGGTAATCTTGAGTTGCATAAAAGACATTGCCAGTCAGAGGACTTGCAGGTATTTGACATCATAGCCTTACCAATTGCTGTGGTCCTACCACCTGATATAAACCAGCTCTGTCAACTCCAAGGAAAACAAGGTGAAAACAGAAAACAGAAAAACATACTGGAAAAAAATAAGTAAAGGAAAGCTACAAACATTTTATTGCTTTCTCCAAGTCAGGAGGAAAAGAATAGAGCACATACTCCCATTTTTTGTGATAGATTATGTGTACAATGACTGTATTTGCAAAAGGTGGAGAGCTTGTGTGACTCACAACAAAGAGGTCAGAGCTGAGCAGAGCAAGTTAGCTGCTGACGTGAGATCAGACAATTGCAAGTACCGGGAGGCAGGCAGGAAGCACGCTGCAATTCTGGAACAGGATTTTGATATAAACAGGCTGCCTAAGGAGCCAAGAAATCCTGCTTTGTGGTATATAAAAATACTAGTCTCATATTCTTAGGCAGGGTCACAAAATGCTGATAAAGCTTAAGATCTGATTATAGAACTTGGTACTTTATGCATTTGAGGTGTGTTACAAATAAGAGTTAATTCAAGAAGATTTTAAAGAGAAATAAAGAGTGTAATTTTGCAAGTGAAAATCATCTTATAGTATAGAGTGTTTCTCTCTTCTTTGTAATTGGGCAGAAATGTATCAAATCTCTGTTTCTTTCAGTTCAATTATCAAAAAATAAGGGGAATTATTTACCTGGATTTTAAGCATATTAAAATAACCCAATTTTAACATCTTTTTTTAGGAGAAAACCTAGTGCTGTTCCCAAAATACACTATTTGGTTCTTAGCCAATGAAGGAGTTTGTAAGAGGCTTGGAGGGAAGAAAGGATGATTTGTTTCAGCATCATGTGAAGGTGTGGGAGCTTTAAGAGATCTTTTGTTCAAAGCTTGGATGGCATTTTACTTGGTGATATGTCTTGTGCTTTCTTTAGCTTGTTGAGGTAATTTGTCATGTACAGGTGCCTTGGGGTAAAATTCTTTTTAGTTCCCTTCCACTTAGATTTATAAGGTTGTATGACAGATTAACTTTTCCCGTTTATTGTCTTAATTTTTTTCACTTCTATGCTCTGTAGAGAATGTTAGCCTGGTTTTATCAGTGGTGACTCTTACTTAGTGTTTGGTTTCTGTTTGGTTCTCTATAATATAAACACTTGTCTGTTAATTACTAACAATTGCCATTGTTATGACCTCTAAATTATTTCAAGTTACAATTAAATACTTTTTTGCAACTTCACTTGTTCAAATACCTTCTTGTGGATGTCAGCATTATATCCAGAGAAGCTATTTTGCACCGTTTAGTAATCGGTGCTTTTTTCTGTTCCTTATCCTAAGATAGATTTAGAAAGGCTCCTCTGCTTGGTGGGGTATATTATTCAGGGAGACTATGTAGTTAAAAAACTTCTTCAATTTCTTCTATTGCTATCATGTGGTTCTTGTGGTTCTGAAATAACTTCATGAAAGTTAGAGTAGTAGCCTTACAATAATTCTTAAAAAGGATTATTAGATCATCTTCTCTGATCTCCTGTGTATTGGAGGACATGATATCTGAATGTGGGTGCTTTTGTACTTTACTCAGTAACTTGTATTCTACTGAAGCATATCTGAATGCAGTGAGTGGTGGGAAATCCACTGCTTCTTGGGCAGTTTGTTGTACCCATCAGTTACTGTGATGGTGAAAATCTATGCCTTGCTTTTCTTTTCCATCTGGTTAATTACAGCTTCCAATTACTGGTTCTTGATTACCTCTTCAGTGAAAAACACAATACTTGGGCCTGGGTTTCTTTTCAAAGGTACTTGTATGCTACATGGTCAAGTCATCTCTCAGTCATCTTCTTACTACATAGCCAGATTATGCTTTCTTAGTATCTAGGCAAAAAGAATTTCCTCCATCACTTCAATTTCTGTTTTCCTTTTTCAGTTTTCTTTTTAAAAAGTGGAGACCCTAACAGGTTAAGGGCATTGATGTTCAAACTTCATAATTAAGACAGATATCTCTCAGTTTCTTTTACTCTGTCTCTCTTCACCGTGGTAAAAGTTTATTCAGAGGAATAGTAGGCATTAACAAAGGAAGGACTTCTGAAATGCACTTGCTTTTTTCTCCCCACAAGAGGATAGAACTGTAACCGTGTTATACTCTTCTTCTGTTGAATGATGTCTTACAGACATATAGGTTATTCTTTCTTCTAGTGACACTGACACATTAAAATGCTCATGTGTGATCGACACTGTAAGTTTTGTAGGCAGTGACTGCAGAACACATCTGTTGATTCAGCACACCCTTATCAAATGGCTGGTACCTTCATAAAGTACTTGTTTTAGGAATTGAGAGGTTGATCTGCTCTGTGCTGCTGTGTTTGTTTGCAAGCTTGCCAGTTGTTTCACATCAGAGCCTGAGTGCATGCAACACTTATACATTCTGAATACAGCTTTAGGGATGGCAAATGAAAAATATTTCTTAAGTATGGTTTTGCAGAACTACCTAATACATCCTGAGAGTCCTCATTTGAGAGAAATCAATCCCAGATTTGACCACAAGGGTAGAAATGCCTTGCAGTCTGCTGCACAGTTTGACTCTCAATTAAATCACTGAAAAGTTATTTGTAAATAGGAAACATACATTTGAACAGCCTGACATGTCTGGTATAAGTAGTTCTAGCAGATGAATAACCTAGAATTGATTTCATACCATGTCCATTACAGCTTCTTTGAACATTCTGTATTGCTAAGTGATTAACCTACTTCTTTGATCTAAAATTAGTGTACATAGCTCCATTTTTAAAGTGTTTTCCAAGTACATTCACTTTTGTACCCCTGCTGCTTGCTTTCTTTATACAACAAAGATTATTGTTTCCTTTAGCAAAAAACTTACTGAGTTTTAAATTATTTTCCTGTACATTGATCTGGAGGGAGAATGCCAACAGTTTATTAGGGTTTAGGAGTACAAGTTCCCCTGACCTTTCAGTTTGTATATGTACACTTAAAGAGTCCCACTGTGCAGATGAGAGACAATAATTTAATCTTTGTGTTTCATGTTTGTTAGGATGTATTTCATTTTGGTATGTGAGAAAACCCAGGGGAAACACACACAGTCTTGCAAAAAAATTTGTGTGAGACAGTGGTTTCAGCAACATCAAAATGTAACTGCACATACCAGACTTCTTCATTCATACTGCCAAAGGAATAATAGGATTACCCTGCTTTGTTTTGCTTTTTCACCCTGGCATTAAATGAACTGAAACTTGATGTATGAGTCTCTGGAAAATAAGGTCAGTTGAAAAAGAGTTCATTGTCCTTTTATTCTTATTCTTCTTAGGTGTTCACAAACAAGTTCAGGTTTGTCCAGAGAGCCATGGCAGAAGGTGGATTTGATCCCTGTGAATGCATTTGCTCACATGAACATGCAATGAGAAGACTGATTAATCTGGTAAGGATAACATGAGGATAATCGGAAGGGTGGTTATTCAGACATTACTTCAGCTCTTGCAGATTTGCAATTGCTGGTGCTTTTGATTCTGCTTATTCATTAGCATGTACAGTTAGAATCTGTGTATCCAACTTTCTGATGAGATTTTGAAGAGTCAGTACAAATTATAGCTTTCTGTTTATTTCCCAGAGCTGCATTTTGACAGCATTGACACTGTTTCTGTTGAAATGTTTCTTTTATATGCCTTTTTTTCAGTCTGCATAAAAACAAACTACCCAGCAAAATCTTTGTGATCAAGGTAGTTCCACACATAATAAGTTGAACATACTCATATGGAAAGATAATTATGTCTAAATTTTTAGAAGTACTCTCTAAAAACTTCTGAATTTGAGAATCCAGTGATTGATTTTGAGTTTTGAGTGCTGTTTCTTGCCATGTCATTGATACATTGAGCAACTTCAAGTTATGTACATTGCTCTAACTGTAAAATGTTTCTTTGTTTCTGTATTGAACTTAGTTCAATGTCTATTGAAAAATAAGCTACAAAGTGCTTCTTTGTTTTTCCCTAAGTATATGTATTTTAAAATAACATTAACAATTATGAACTGTGAGCAATTAGGTGAATTTGATTTCAACTCTAATTTGGTTAAATCCTTGTTAAGATTACAGTATACATTAACTTCATTTGATGTACTTCCCCTTATTGATGTTCATATATTTGTTTTTATCACATTTTCTTTCTTAGGGCCTAAATTAATGTCATTTTAAGTTACTGAGTACATTAACTGTTCAAGGCAGTTATGTGTGAAGAAGATTCTCTCTAGGATCAGGCTCTTCTTCAAGAGGTTTCTTAAGAGTATTTTGGAAAGGTGCTGCTGACACATAGGTCCAGAAAATTGAGACTTCTGTGGAGAATAGTTGTACTTTCTGTGGAGCCTTTACATCAGGCCTAGCCATCCTAGCTCATGCTTCCCAGCTAGAGGCACAATTTCAAAATCTTCTGTGTTCTTTTCCAAGAAGGATTTTCTTTTTATCCTCAACATGATAGTTGTGCCATATCCCACAGTTTTGTTGATTCTGAACCTTGAGGCCTCTGAACACATGCTAAATTTGTGAGAAAGGAACACCCATAACCAAGTTCAGAAGTTGGGAGGAAGAAAGGAGGACGCATGTTTGCTGCCCTTGTTCCTCAGGCTTGTCAGATGCAAATTTAAACTGGCATGTTCAGAATTTTCACCCCCATTCAGCATTTTTTAATCTTTTTGGTATTTTCCTAGAAGATACTGACAGGCAATGGCACTGTCAGCCAGTTCTCTTTGTTGTGGCTGGAGGATTCTAGTTATGAACAATCTAAGTGAGTTCAGTGAGTTCTGTCCAAAGTTAGAAGAAATGCCACAAATGTCTGTGAGGTTTTGTTCCTGGGCTGCTCCAGGCAGTGTGAGGTGGGTAAAAATGGATCATTTGGAGGAACACTAGTTCCTGTGTTATGAATGTGAACAGAGCACATAATAGGTGCATGCTCTTGGGCAGTCACCAAGAGCAGTCTAACAGTGTTCTTGTGTAGTTGCAAGAATGGAGTTTATTGCTCAGTATTCAAAAAGATACCTTCCAAATTACCCTCCAAAAAGATCATACCATTTAGCACTTGAAACTGTGAGGAGTAAAGGGAAATTCCAGATTTCATCTCTCCAAAAAGCAAAGCAGATGCTCCTAAATATTTATAAGACCAAATCACTAGCTAGGATAATTTAGCAAAATCTAGAAAAGTCTCAGAAGTCTCAGTCAGCAGCCAGACTATCCTCAAGTAACCTGTTGTATGATCTCAGCAGGAGACTTGCTAAGCCATTTTTGCATCCGTAACTTCTATGCTTCAGTAAGAGTTTGCCTTCTAAGCTGCTGTTTTGTCACTCAGTCTTACACAACAAAAGCAAACACAAGTTTTACTATTTGTGCTAAAAAGAACATGTGGACATTGGTTCTCAAAACTGCTGAACCCCACAAGTCCCAATGGAGACTGGGTGCACACTACCTCTAAAAGTTGGATCCTTGAAACCCAAACTTCAAAATCATTTTGATAAACTAAGCTAAGTGATCTGTTCAGACTCTGAGTGAGAAAAAGATATCCAAACATGCTGTGTACCCAGAATGGTTCCCTATGTGTATTTAATTGTTGATTCTTTTTAATATAGATAGGTATAAAAACACACCAGAGTACATTTGAATGGTGTGAAGCTGGCACTACTCGGTAGGATTTTGGAGCAAATTGTATTACAAGGTGTTTGCAATTGTCTCCAGACTGAGCACTGTAAATGCAGAAGTTCAGAGATGAGATTTAACAGAACCAAATTTAACAGAATCATAATGTAATTATAGGAGATGCCCAAGTGTGAAAATGTTACTTTTAGTGTCTTTCAATCCAGTAATGGCACTGTGCAAAACCCCCATGACTGCTTGTAGATTTTTTTAAATTGCGATTGACTTAAACTAATTTTACAGACTAATTTTTTATACCTATCTAGACCAATGCTGATAAGAATTCTGCTAATAAAGAAGTTATGATATATTCATTTGTGACAATTATATGTAGAGTTAGCATATTAAAATTCACAGGATTTCTGAATTAACTATACAGGAGATTTGAATAACCCTGCTATTCCAAAATCAGAAGGAGGTCAACAAGTCTGCCTCTACAACCTGAAATTCTTGTTTTAATTTCCAATAATTTTAACTTCTAGTTTAATTGGTATATTTACTTCTACACTCTTATGAAGTGTATGTGGCATTCAAAGTTTAATTTGTGGCTGAATAAATTACTTTGGGGGTTTTATATAGCATATAATTTAAATCTCTATTTGAAATGCAGACTTCAGTTCATCTCATAGTACAATTAATACTTATACAATGAAAAAAGAAAAGCTATTGTCATTTAAACTCTTCTTGTTCTCTGTTGTTAGCAACACCACAGAAAATTACAAACAAGAAAGCTGTTTAAAAATCTACCTCTTACTTAGTTATGTGGCTTGGTTATTTATCTGTCTTTCATTTTCTTTGACTAAGCATGGCTTTGTTTTGTTGGGTTTTTTCCTCCTTAATATGTAATACCATGAAGATTTTATAGTCAGTGAACTGTCTATTTCTAATATGCATAATATTTTAAAAGATGTTTTGCTGCTTATTAGGTTAACTTGGAGATATTGTTCATACACCGAGTTCTTACAATGTATGTGTACATTCTTAAGTGGCACTGAATTATTTAATGCTGAATGTTCTATCATATTCCTGAAGAGAATTTTTCAGGGTTCTCCTTAGTGTCAAAATATGAACATGTCACACGTGTAAATTTCTGTAGTACGGCAACTGTAAATAATAAGCAGATATTATGATCTCCAAATATTCTTAGAAAACATCAGAAATGTAAAATTTTTGGCTATGACTTCATAAATATAATTTCTAGTATGTAATACCCATGGCATCATCTGTTAGGATTTGGTGGCGTTGTGTAATAACAATATGCCTATTATATGTTGGCTTCGCTATTTACTCTATGGATATAGCAGTTAATTGGGAACTTCCGTAAGAGGAAGTAAGCATAGAAGAAAAATATCACATGATTTTCCATCCTCTGCAGATGCATGAGAATTGTCAAAAGACAATGACAGGTTTGTTAGCTTGCATGACTTTATCTCCAATTCAGTCTCCTCCATCTGCAAAACTTATTTTGACAAGAAGAGCCAAAGTTCAAGAATGAGGAACAACAAATGACAGCAAGTTGCTTTACTGGTGGGAATCTGTAAGGCAAGGGGATGGTTGTTTGAAAGAATCATGATGAAGGACATTCTGTGTACCCAGAGGAAATTGTTTCTGTCTTAGTTTTGGCAAAAGACAGCTAATCCCTAGATGAGAATGATGTTGTATTTAAACCTTTTTATTGCCTCTTTTTGTCACTTACTTTGCAATACAAAAATCTGATTCCCTTATGTTACTCCTTGGATATCGATGCTCTCTGAGTAGGCGTGGCTGATCTTGGCCCACGGCTCAGGTCAAGTTTGAAAACTAGACTGAAAACACTGTTTATGTGGAGGTGAGGAATGATCATACATAGAGCATCTTCCATCAAGAGTGAAATCTGCTTATGACTGCTTAGAGTGGCCAAAAATGTCCAAGCCAGTAACACACATGACTTTGTGCCAAGTAAACATCCTTTTTTTTCTCCTTCTGGTACAGTACTATTTGGTTTACAAAAACTGATTTCAGAATTTTCTCATACTAGTTTTTACAAAAATGAGCGGTATGTTTTTTCACCCAAAATATTCCTAATTCTATAATGTAAAAGGAGACATTTTGACAAACTGCCAACAGTTCTATTTACAAACCACTGTGGAAATTACAACCTTTTGTTTTGTCCTTCAGTAGCTAATTGCAAAGTAATGGTCCATGCTTAGTTATGTTGCTATATCAAAACTTCAGGGGATACAGAGCAAATAATTTTTTATTTTAATCTCTTTTGGAATATGATTTGTCACTAGACTTTTACAGCAAAAGTTGCAAATTCTCAAACTATTTGAACATAATTGGTTCAAAAACTCTTTTGTCAATCAAGTTTCCACATAATTCTCTTGACCAGGTCATTTTAGAGTCTTACTGTTTCAAACTGGCATAGTCTGAGATAGTATCCAGCCACAAGCCTTGGCTGAAGAAGCCTTCATGTAAACAGCACAAAATAAACACAGATGACTAAAATAGATATGTGCTGCAAATGGTTGAAAAGCTCTCGAGATGTTAGCACAGCTAAGCCCAACTTAAATAGTCAGCAAACGTGGCTTTCTCTACTGATGGAGGCTTTTAGTGAAAGCACATCAGAGCTATACCAGATGCATTTTTATAATTTAAAATATCCTTCAAATATGAAGGTTGTCCTAGAGACTTCTTACACATGTTCCATAGTGTTTGCCTTCTTTTTTGTATATATATCAGGTGCTGCTTCTTCTAGTCTGTAGTTTTTAGCCAAGCATCCCGAGAGTAGGATAATGCATTTTGCTTTCACTTGGTCCTTTTGTCCTCTGCATTCAAGCTGATTCAAAGAAGGCCTTTCCCAACAGCTGAACTTTAGGTTGTTCGTTAGGACAGAGAAGCTGTCATTCTTCAAAGGTGCAGGGGAAAAGACTTCATGCACCTGCTTAGACAGCAACCCAAAAGAATAAGAAACAGGGTTGGAGTGGCAGAGGGTAAGACTGTACCTGAGTGCTCTTACTCCACTGACTTCCATTTTCCTGCCTTTCACTGAGTGCTCAAGGTACAGGTGTTGCACAGGCTAAGGCCATAAAACTGCATTACAGAATCCATGTACTGCCAATGCGTGTCAAAACCTAGAATCTAATTCTACTTCAAGCAGTGCAAATGGAGACTATTTTCTAGACATATTAGAAAAGAAAAAAGTTGTGAAAAGTGGTGTCCACTTGGGTCTCTAATGGGTTGGGAATCAGGACTTCCTGAACATGTCTGTCATTCTTTACAATTCCCATTCCTGAGCTTTGTAGTATGTTTGAAAGTGCTCTTTCTTAACTAATATATATTTGGGGGGAAAAAAAGGAAAATCTCAGTCACACCTCATGATTATCTCAAGGCATGCATAATGTATTGCAAGCAGTGTAAAAAAATTATGCACTGAAAATTCTTTCAGCTTGATATTCCAGAAATAATTAATAGGTATAACCTGTACTATGAATGACTGAACTCTGATGATCAGCAGTGTGTTATGGCCATCTCTTTTGAGGAAAAAGGAGAAAATTGTGCTTTTTCACTCAGGCCTCAAGTAATCAACACTTAGAGCAAACTGTAGTTATCTTTTGGAACTGTGAGTTCTAAGCCTTTTCCTCAAGGCTGTCTATGTGGGAGTACACTTTTCTTTTGCTAATATGCATCATTTGGAGAAGATACTCAACTGTGTGTCAAAAAGCCTATACATATTTTGGTTTTGCATTTTAGATATAAGTTTGCAAATGTCCTTTGTGGAGATATGTATATTGTTTGTGCACATTTTCAAATGCCTCTGTTTAATATTCCGCCTTATGTATTTGTTGTCTAGTATTTCACATAGTCAGAGATGCTGTGAGCTCCTTGTAATGGTCCTGATCATCATCATCCTGTTTCATCCTCTTTTCACTGTTTATTCATTCTGCTTTTCATTCAGTAAAAGGAGGATGTCATTGATATCATAGGTCAGCAAAATTATAAAATGAAGTACCAGTAAGGCAGGCAATTGTAGGAAAGCGAGGGAAGTGTGAGAAAGGAATATCTATATGACCCCAAGGTGAAACCACAATCCCAGAACAAATGAAAAAATGAAGAGAAGAATGTGTTTGTGTCCAGATCAAGGCTCCAGATTGCAGTGGTCCCTGGGACTTCTGATGCATCTTCCTCCATAAAATGTCATGTATTTCAATATGAAAGTTAATGTTCTCCTTCTGTCATTACTGGCTGATGATTCTGGGTCTTAAAAGTTGGTTTGTAATCTAGAAATAGTAATTTGAAATGTAGCAACCATCCTTCTCTCTCACTTGCAATTTGAGAGAAAATTGCTTGCCACCTCACAGGACTAGGCTCTACATTTTTATTGCAGACTGTTATTCTGTCCTTGTATGAACAATCATTTATTCTAATTCTGCATGTACTAATAGAAGATGGAGGAGTAGGGAAGGCACTGTTCACTTTTTCCTTGTTGGTTCCTCTAATCAGACAGCTCACCAGTTTGTCATTTTGCAGGAGAAATAGCAGCATAATCCCTGTCCAAAAGCACTTTCCAACTCTAGAAATGGTGTACTAAAGAGGTAATGAAACAAAAACAACAGAACTCACAGCAGGAACAAAGTGCAACCATCAATGCACTCTAGTGTGAATGGCAGATGAGGCAAAAGTATACTATTAGTATATTATTTATGTAGAGACAAATAAAATAACTACATTTTAGAGTAACTGTTTTGTCCGTTCAAACCAGAAATAAGTCCTCAGAAAAGACAGAAATGAAAAATTAGTAAGTTCATGAGAAAGGTCAGGAAAAGACCTCCATACAAGAAACTGTGATGGATGAAAGCCCACAGAGATGTGTGAAAGAAATAAATGAAACAGGTACAAAGATAAGAGAACAAAAATAGATAATGGTGGGAATGAAAAGAATAGTTAAGTAGGAAAGCAAATAACTAAACTGTATTTTAAATAATATATGCTTGTAATTAATATTTTTACTTTTATTTTTTTCAAGTTTGTACTGTACTAAAACTGTAAATTTTGAATTCTTTTTAGCTCTCTTCTAGTTCTCATGCTATTTACAATTTGTGTTTACTTCATTTTGGACAATAAAAAACAAAGTAATTCATTGTTTAGCTCAAGTGCACTAAGCCATTTATTCTATTTAAATGACAAACTGCACAGAGAATGTTAAAATTCAGATATAATAATTTTATATAAATTGAGTAAAATAATATAAATATTTAGTTTTGTAACATTTTTCACTCTCTTCTTTTGTTGAATATGCCCTCATGTTTCACTTGCCTAATTTTTGTGTTCTTCTTAAGGGACTGTTTTACAATAGATGGAAAAAGATGAAAAGGCTCTTGATGGCTTTAGTAGATGTTAGATCAGACAGTCAGATATTAATCTTTCACTAAATTCACACTTTCGGCCACATAAGGATCTCTGAAGTATTAATAAAATCAAAATCATTGCTAATAATATTGTATTTAGGAGTTAATGTATTTGAAGAATTACTCCTCTGTTCAAATTTTTCTCATGTGCTCTGTATTGTTCCCAGTCTTAAAAACACTGAGCGTATTGGAAGTTTTTTTGGGGGTTTTGTTGAGAACAGGTGAAGTCTGGTTCAACTCTTTACCATTATTCCACAAACTTTCATCCAAACTTCCCCTCCACATCGGATTAGAAAAATCTTAATACAAAGAACTATTTATTTCCAGTCCCTTATAATTGCTCTTTTCTCAATTGCCTTACTACTGAAATGTTGCACATTCAGTTTTTCCCAGTGGTTGCTATGTTCCTTAAAGGGTGTCATTGGCAAAAGAGAGCTAATTGGTAGAAGGAACATTCTTCTTTCAGCGAAAGGCATTACCTTTCCCAGCCATTGAATTTACGTAAGCATTTCATACGTGTGCCAGAGGAGTTTCTTGTCTTTTGACTAAATGAGTGACCACAAGGAATCAGATTCATATTGGATTACATAGTAAGGGACTTGTTGACCTGAGTGAATTAAGAAAAACCTCTTTTTACTGCTGCCTGTTTTTCATGATCTGCTGTGTTTCATCCCACAAAGCACAATATGCAGCTTCTCACTGAGCTGTTAAAAACAGATTTGTTACCTGGCTGAGAGAGCTATCCTAGAGCTTTAAAAAAGTTGCATTTGGACAGAGTGTGACACTTAAAATGAGAGATAACTGATGGGAGATAACTGCTAGAACACCCCCAGGCAGTGTTCTATATCTAGGAAAACTAGATAAACTGTATGAGGACTTGCCATTGTGGAGACAGAGGGGGATAACGAGATGCTTGTACAATGTTTCTGATCATATATCTGTTGCCTGTTTTAATTCTGGTCATCCTTCTGTGTTGAATATCTGTAAACAGTGTTTTAAATAGGGATTATAAATTAAACCCCTCTCAGAATTAAACTCTTATACAAACAGAAGATAATTATGTTGCTGAGCTCTTTAAAATATGAGTATAGGAATATCTGGTTTTCCCAGTTCAGAAATCTTTCAAATATTTCAAATGGGTACTGTTGCTAAGATAACACCTCCCCTTTGTAAATTACTTCCAAAGTTTTAAAATAAAATGAGCTTTTATATGAGAATGGCAGGAAATACGCATAGTTTGGTAGATCTTTCCCTTTAGTAAGAAAGAGAAGTATTCTGCCTGAATTTCCCTCAATGTTGTTTTTAATAATAATAGAAATAGCTTCCAGCCTTCCAAATTCCTTCTTAAGAGACTTCTTTGTAGTTTCAGTAAATTTTCTAGTCGTGCTTAATATATTAATGAAAGAATTAATGTGATCAATCTCCAATTACATTTTTTTCCTTTTTCAAATGTGTCAGTCATTGGCAATCTTTATGATAAAGAAGGAGCTTATACTTTCCCAGATGTCTTCCTTCTTCATTTCTTCATCTGTTTCCTTGATGTGTTTTGCATAATATGATTACATAAATTAAATCAGTTATGCCAATACAAGGGGAAATGGGGTTTGTGGAAATGATGTATTTCTTACATAAAGAGTATCATCTTTTTGTCTCTTTAATACTTGTATATTTACACTGGTAATAAACAGATTAGCCTGTCATGACAAAAAGTGCTGGGATTTGTGACACACCTGTATCATAAAACCTGTGAAAAAGCAGATGTCATTTCTAACCAAGGCAGTGTAACACTTCTGTACTTGTAAAATCTTCTACTAATAATCCATGTGGTTTACCTAAGCAGGGGATAGAATCTGTTTCCACAGTGCTGCACATGAAATGCCATCCATTTATGTGATATTTGTCTTCCTTTTTTGCCTCTGTCATCTGTAAAATAGCTGTACTGATTTGCAGGTTAGCCAGTGTTGACTTTTCTTGCAGTAGGCAAGTTTACCTAGTCTGTAAATCAAATAGTCATTACAGTCACTGAAAATGTTTTCAATTTTACCCATCAGTAAAGAGAAAAAACAGTAAAATACGTATTAAAACCTGCTTTAAAAACAAAGGTCTTAAGGGGAAAAATAACAAATACTAAGTTTAAATGTGAAATATTAATTCGGCTTCTCTGTGCATAACCATTATCACAGTCTGATCATTTATTGTGATGTTATCACAGAGTATTTGACTGTTCCTTGGTCTAGATAATAGTAAGATATTTTGGGATTTATAATGGGCAGGTATAGAGAGTATATCTGTATATAATAGCTCCTATATCACTACTGATTTATTTTCCTTGAATTTTGAAAGGTATTCAATGGCTGAATTGGAAGCAATCACACTGTAGTCAGGTGATTTAAAGGTATTATGTAAATAGTGTTCAGAAACTATCTCCATACCTGGGATTCTTCACAAACCATAAGCCAAGTGTGATCCAGTAAAGCATCAGTTATACTTGAACTTTACTCTGACAATATATTAAAACCTGATTTCAGTAAAAGCCAACCAAGACTTATTGTTAAGTGTCATGCTTTTCTTTTTTTCTGTTTCAGCTGAGACAATCCCAGTCATACTGCACAGACACAGAATGCCTTCAGGAATGTGAGTAATTGTTCATATCAGGTTCATGGACATAAAATGAACTGCAATAATTAAAACACAGTCTGAGTTTTCTTTAAAATGCAGCAGTTGATTTAATGTTATAGGAATATATTACAATAAATCAAATACTACAGTAATAAAATTGATATGCTGGGGAGGTAATTTCTAACAATCTGTGATGAACATTTGTACATTAGAAGCAGCATTGTTGAGAATCCTGGAGGTATCAATAAACCAGCTTAACTGTCAATCAGGCCCCAAACATTACTGAATCTTACTGTTAGCCTCCCAATAGGATGATTTGGGGAATGAGAGGGGAAGATTTGGAAGGTGCTTTATTGGTCCTCCTCAGATTCAGAGCAGCCTAACCAATGAAGACTACATACTGGGCACAGACACACACACATGTTCACAGCCGGGGCTGGGTGATGAACTGTCAGTACTGTGACCCCTCTACTCCACTGTGAGGAAGAGGAGGCTCTGACATACACCACGACTGCATCTCTGTTGATTTGGCACCTGTGTAGTTAATGAAGCAGAGGACTGATGTGTACACTTCCTTGGAATTTGCTGTGAAGTGCATCAAAAAACCTCTCCCAAACAGTGAACAGTACTAGGTCAGTCAAACATTACCAAAATCGACAGTGAAGCATAGCTGTGTGGAGATTATGCACTAATGTAAGCATGCCCTGAGATGCTGAGACACTCCCTGAGACACTCTTTGTGAGCTAGAGGGAATACTGTCAAATGTTTGTAAATAAAAGTGAAGAGGATATCTTTTTCCTGTATCACTTTACCAGCTGAGCATGTGGACTCACTCTTGCTTGCATCAGGGCTGCTGTAATGCTTTGAGGGAGCAGCAAGCACCTGAGCAGTGTTCTTGTAAGCAACAGCTGCTGGTGCCTGTATCTTTTTCAGGTCTAGGAGCAGTGCAGGCAAGGTTTCCAGCATCTTGGAGAGAGTGCATGTCTTTGTTCACCCTTATGTTCCTCCCTCTTCACTCCCCTGTAAAACCTGTTTAAGAGATGGGCATGCAGCTCAGACTTGCACTGGGCTCTGGCAGCGTGAAACAATCCCAGATTCAGTGCCATGCTGGGGTGAAGGGGAAAAATTGAGCTGCTTCACATAACCCCTGAGGAAAAGATGGTGTGGTGCACATGTGCTATACAGTGCTGCTGGCTTACTCTTTCTTTATGGGCTTTGTAAGTTAAGCTGTCTGTGACTTCCATCACTTCTCCTCTTCCACATACACTTGTCCAAGGGCAGACTTTTTAGTCTCTCACACCTTAGACTTCTATATAGTTTTTTTTAATCACAGGCATGTAGGAGAGGGAAAGAGGGAAAGATGATGGGACACCAAATATTTTCTATATTAGAAGGAGGCACAGACAGGGTGTGGAGCTCTCTGAGTCAAAACCAAGCAATGGTACGTTATTCTCACCCATGCTTTGGGAGCCTTGGATCATCATTATTTATGAAGCTTTTAGATTAAGGAGTAAGTTCTGATATGTGTGGGCACGAAGCTTCTGAGATAGCTTTAATGTTACCAAGCTGCAGTACAGTGGGGATTTGCATGGTTTGCAACAAATAGCTTTCCATTCTGAGATTCTTGCAATAACTGGCTGTGCAGATGCAAGCAATCTGGCAGCAATTGTTCCAAACCAGTGGTTTGTTTCAAAAACCAAAGCAAAAATTACAGAGTAAATCTTTTCCTATGTTATTATATTGCTTAAATTTAGTTCTAGCAAAGGTATTTTTCTGCTGATGCAATGATACAGCCTGCATATTTGTCACATTACTTTGTGGTACTTCTGTGATGTTGTGCTTGTGCCAGTCTGTAAGACCCCAGGAGTCAAAGGCAAAAATAAAGAGATTTAGCCTGGATAAGCTTCTAGAGATGTTTTCAGAAACAAATTAAAATAATTCTGGGCCAGTCTTCTGTCCATTGCTTCATCCTGTTTTTATGAGCTGTAAAGCGCTGAGCTTACATTTGAGGTGGGTCTCCTCTTCCCAAGGTCCCACAGCTCCACTTCCTGTTGACTTTGATTCCTCATTTCAGAATCTCGATATGAACAAGCTTGTTTCACTCTCACCAATTCACTCATTCCCAGAATTTAGTCTTCCTTCTGGAAGCACAGCTGGGAATGTTGTCATACACAGATTCTTAAGTTGCAAGGTTGTGGAATAACTGATGATATGTATGTGGTTTTGTTTTGGAAGACGTCAGGGCTGGGGTTCAGCCAATGTCACAGCAACATCATGTGTTGTACTGCTGCTACCAGCTGGAAATTTTCAGAAACACCCTCTGTTGATTCTTCTGAGCATGCTTTGTTTTTTCAGCTCTTGATTTCGGTTCTTTTTTTTTTTTTGAGCCATATCAAGGCAGTAGTACCAGGTTTCCCTCATTCACTTTTTTTGTGTTATTATCTATAAATTCCTACTTACAGTTGTTGGCACCATTATGTTATGGTGACTTCCCTGCAGAGTTTCCTGCCAGGATCAGGACCAGTACTTCTGGACATAGATATAGGAAGATATAAGCACCACTTCAACAAGTATTTGGGCACTCTACTTGATGGCTGTTCATCTCCTGGTTCTCATCAGAGTATCTGCTGTAACATTAAACCATGTGTCAAAGCCTGATGACTGTTCCCTCGATTTCAGTTGGTGCCTTGCAGAAAAAGAAAAGGTTGTAAGTTTTGAATAGGCAACACATTTTATATTCTGTTAGGATTGTTAATGCTCAGCAAATCATTAGATCTTAGAGGTTCCCTTGAAATGAAGAATAGGAGTGGTAATTCTTTTCTGAATTCTGTCTAACCCAAGTGGAGCACGGAGGTTCTCTGACATGTGGCAGTTGCAACATCAATTGCAACTAGGTTCATCCAGCCTAGGGAGGAGCCCAGCTGGGACTGATCTGCTCTGATGGCTCATGGCCCTTCACAGTCAGTCTTCCCTGTCAAAGGAAATGAGGGGCTATTGCCTGAGTTTTTCCTGTGTTCTAGCAATTCCCAGACGTTGTGACTTCAATTTACCACATTCATATTTTCAGCACTATTCTCAGTGCTCTGCTAGGTTGCAATATGGTCAGAGATGACTGTCTCAAATGTTGTCTACTCTACTTCCAAATTTTTATGCAATTTAAAATTAATACGTATGTGTGATTCATCTTGATTTGTATTCATCTAGGACAGTCACAGCAGCCTAACCTAACAGCTTGAAATGTCTGCCAACTCTTCCCTCCCTTTTCTGGGAATTCCCTTCTCCCTTCCTCTTCTGCTCAAATCTGTTTTGGCTTTCTTTGGGTTCCTTATCCCTGCCTTTGAAAGTGTCAGCTTGCAGGCATTATCTCCTGAAGGTCCCATGGGCTCTTTGTCTTCTCTGATGATTCATTTCTAAAATACTTCTCTTCATACAGTTTTATGCCTTTCCTTCACAGAACAAGCAAGGCTTAAAGCATCATGAAAAGAGCACATACGTCAGAGGCCATGCTTTTGCCTTCCTGCATGCAGATGTTTAATAGTTTTTACCAGGGTGAATCTGTTTGTACTCCAAAAGAAGATATTTCTACCATGAGAGGGCAGACAAAAAGCACCACATGGAATACACTTTTACAGTAAAAGAAATGAAATTTCTCCTCTTTCTTTAGAGTACAGCCTTGCTCTGAAGGAAAAACTGCAGTTTAAGGGCACTAAATTCATGTAAGAGTATTTAACATGGGCACTTAGTAGTTTTAATATTGTATTCTTGTTATTTCATTTGCACAATCAGGAATTGGTTGACCTTTAACCTTTAAAAACTCTTTTTACCAAACTCATAATCTTAATAGCTTTTACTGCCTTCTAGTACCTCAAATGAATCTGCAAACATCTGTCACAAAGGACTTTTTTCCTACTTCCCATTTCTTTCTGGGAGAAGACTAGTTTGTGTGGCCTAGACTCTGCTTCTGTGGGAAAAAGCAAGTCCAAAAACTGTATCTTGTACATGGAACAACAGATAGGATTCACCATAGTCACCAACTCCCATGGGGGTTAATCCCACAGTCTCAGACCAGCTCCTCATAAAGCTTTCTCCTGCAGAGAGAAAATTCAGCCATGCTGTAAAAAAACCCAAAAAACTTCCAGGTAACCACAGGGCCAGAACTGCTCACAGGCATCATTCAGATGTGGATAAATATGTATGCCAAACCCAGGGGACCAGATACTTTGAAAATAAAGACCTTGGGCTGGTTTCAGTGTTGCATGGAAAGGTAGGTTAGAGACTGTGTCATGTCTCTGTGACATGGGAATATGTACTGTTAAATTCTGTACTAGTTGGTGTGTCTGGAGCACTGGAGATTAATAACTGATTAATAAATGATTAATAAATCGGTGGTAGCAGGAACATTCATCTCAGACCAGGACAATCTTCTATCGATCTAAAAATATTAGAAAATACCATTCACAGGTGCTCTAAGAGGATAACCTTTATTCTTCAAGGAATCAAAACATCACTTCTAAATTACTTGCAAAAAAATGCCAGTTACAGATAAAGGAACTGTGACTGCAAACTCTTAAAAAGATCTTTTTTTTCTGCCTGCCATCATAAATTCCATCCTGCTTGGTTTCACCTTCACTCAACTGTTCTTTATCCATAAGCTGGTTTTATCTGATTATTTTTTGATCTTAGGGATGGATGTCTTTGTAGCAAGATTGTTGTTTCCTACATAAAGCTGCTTCCAGTAGCTGAAATAGCTTCCTCTCTGTACTCTTGATTTGTGATGTAAGAAAAGTTGGATTCAATCCCACCTATGTGAAATTTGCTTATCCTCTTCCCTGTAAGAGACTGAAGTAACAGATTCTGAAATATCTCACATCCTTATTAAAGCACATGGTCATTTGTGAAAGATGTGGGTTTAATAGTTCCTTGGAAAGTGTAAACATTGTTGTGTCTGTTTTAGTGTCTGGCGTGCCTTGAGTAGGTAGTACAGGGCCAGTTAGATCAGGTATTGTCTTCCTTAACTTAGTTCAGAACATGTTTCAGCACGTTTGGTTCCATCTAAACCGTATTACAACACAGAAAGAACTGTCTTGCAGTGAACACCTGTGGTGTTTCCCTCTGTGCTCCCTTCCCGGACCTGTAGCATGACCTGATCTGGTATCATTTGCTTACCCCAACTTTTGCTTAACCACCACAGACCCTCAGTGCACTTATGTTCAGCAAAACTTCCAGAAGGCAGTCAAACTGGTCCATTTCTGCATTGTATGGGGAATCCTGACTAGCAAGTCATCTGAATTTTCAGTCTTCTACCAGAAATATTTGCCAAAGCAAGTACTTAAAGCCTTCTTTCTTGTTGCTGAAGATAGTCTCAGAGTGGCTATTAATGTTGTCTGGAAGCCCCAAAATAAAGCAGTTGTTCTTTGATGCTAAATTATATGCTAGTCTCCTGGATAGATAAAGATTTTCCAAGATTAAAATACTGATATATGCTGCTGATAATAATAATATTTTTGTCAAAAAAAATGAAGATCTAAACTCTTACCTTCACAATTCCATATTCTTTCAAAATCCAATATATAACAGTTTAATGAATTAAAGGCTGTAGTTTTCTTATTTATATTTTGTGCACTATGCCATCTCCTCCATATACAAAGCTCTTTATTCACTCAGATTTTCAAAAGAATTCTCACTTGTAATTGCATAGAATTCTAATAATAAAATCCCTCTACATTAGCAATATCTTGAGTTTTGAAATGTCTATATTTTGGACACTTGAAAGGCAAAAGCAGTTTCATTTGCTCATACATGTTAATGGTGGTGTTTGTGCTATGAGACGCAGGAACTTGTAATGCCATGGGAGTTTTTGATTCTTTGACATTTCTGAATGCATGTGATGTCAGTAAAGGACACCAGTCCAACAGACCCAACTCGTGAAGCCTTATTCCCAGAGCAGCACTGTGGAGAATGGCACAGCTGTAAGCTTCCCCGCAGGGCCCCTCTGCTGTGTTATGAACAAACCCTTTCCATGGAAGAGCCTCTGCTAGCAATGCTACCCAGGATGAAGGTGATGAGGGTGGTTCTCTGGTATCAGCATTAACCTTCAAGGAAATTATTCCAGCAGGGTCTAAGTTATCAAGTAAATGTTAAATATGAAGACTCCAACCAATACTGAATCCAGACTTGTCTCCATAATCAGGTGATCCACATAACACAACTTGAAAATATGACAGATACAGTATCCCTGTGAAGTTTTCTGGATGTTAACATGTTAATCTAGAGTAATAAAATAGAATAGCTCTTCTCTTTCTGAAGGTTACTCATTATAGCTTTGAATTAATTGCTCTGTATCAGTTGATCATCTAGATCATTAACGAAGATGTTAGGCCTTCAGATACTATAATAAATGGATTCATGC
Organism: Chloebia gouldiae; assembly: GCA_003676055.1. Classification (NCBI taxonomy): domain Eukaryota; kingdom Metazoa; phylum Chordata; class Aves; order Passeriformes; family Passeridae; genus Chloebia; species Chloebia gouldiae. The sequence continues at coordinate 25,835,400 of QUSF01000005.1, forward strand.
GAGTACCACAGGCAATTATCTATACATGGGTTTACACTTCAGCTGACAAGATTAGTTGCTGTTTGATTACTTGAAGCTATCTTTCAGAGGAGAAGTTGTTTTAAAATGTGCAGGTGTTTGCAATAGTTTCTTGACCTAAACAGATCAGCCATTTCCAGTCTGAAGGTAGTTTCTTAAATTTAATTCTACGTGTTGATTCTTCAGGCATTCTGTATGGAAATTTGGTGTAAAATTTTTATATTGTGTTCCTGGGCTTCACTTTGGAATGTATCTCTGCAGCATTTTTTCACCTCCTGCCAGATACATTGCTAGCAGAAATACCACTTGATCTGGATGATCTGGCATATTGACACTGAAACATCTTCAGACAAACTCTAAAGAAATAACTTAGAGTCAAGAAATTGATTACTGTTTATTTGCTCCCTTCTTGCTAGAAATTAGCATGTTCTCTGTGTGGGGCCCCTAACAATGGAGCCTAAGCTGTCATCAGTTTAGTCTTACTGTTTTATTTGTTTGAGGCAAAAAAAAAAAGACCAACATACATATGGGGAGTTTTCCTACATAAATATATTTTGCATCAAGTTTGATTTCTTAAAAATCAAGTTTGATTTCTTAAATGTGAAGAACGTGTTTATCATCTCCAGTTCACTAGGAGCTAATATGATTTAAGAAATATTCATGATAATTCTAAGAATGCCAGTGAAATATTATTAAATAGATTATTGTCTTTTCAAATGGGTAAGAAATGTGACAACAAAGTACATTATTACTGTCTCAAAGCCAAAATGAGGGACTAATCAGAACACTCAATTGAAGAAGATTTCAGGGATTTTTTCCTGAGATTGCATTTTTGGTTTCACTTGGGGAAAAGAACTCTGTTGTTACTCTAATATAACTTGAGTTTTTCTTGTCTGTAGTGCCAGGACCAAACTCCTCCAGTGACAATGGCATCAGCTTTGCCATGATAATGATGGCCTGGGTGGTGATTGCACTTGTCTTGTTCTTACTGAGACCGAGTAATCTTAGAGGATCAAACACAGTCGGAAAGCCAACCAGCCAACACAATGTAAGTACAGATTCAAGTGCCCTGCAGGGAGATTCTATAGTAGCTTAAAGCTATTTTGGTGTAATACACACTTTTAATAAAAATGAGGCAAACCCCAGATGCAGGGAAGAAATGATGATGTCTGGCTCCAGATCAGAAGGCTGAAGGATAGCTTTATTAAAACTATACTATATTACATTAATACACTATTTAAAGAGATACTATCCTGTTCTACATACTTATTTCTTACTTACCTATCTAACAAAACTGTGACCCTCTGCTGAGCATCCAAAACACAGCTGGATCTGATTGGTCATTGAACCCAAACAACCTTCACCAGAATCCAGTCAAGCAATCACTTCAGGTAAACAATCTCCATACCACATTCCACACAGGGAAAACAAAGGAGCAGAGATAAAGGTTGTTTTCTCTTCTTCTCTTTGTGCTTCTCCTGAGAGACAGAATTATGTCTCTCTGTCCAGAGAATGTGAATGTCACACACACTGTCTTAAAGTAATTTTTTCCCATTTTTTTCACTGTATTTTCTTGGAACTCCATTAAACATTAAAATGAGTTAGACTAAAGTGAAAGAAATCATGAAGGCTAAGTGTGGGATGGAGCAGGTGCAGTATCCTCTGGACACTGTCTGTCCCTGGATGAAACTGCCTCCTGCCTTCTGAGGTGAAAGGGGACAAGCACAGCTTTAAGAGAAGTCAGTAAACAAAATTACAACATGATACTTTGACAAGGGTGGTCTTTGTCCTAGATGTGTGATCATGGAAAAATCTCAGTTAATACAGGAAAAAGTATAGGTTTTTGATGGTCATTTTTTCTAATTATTTTAATAGATATTGAAAAACCATGAAATAAAACACAATGTAAGACTTCTGAGTTCTTCTATTGCTAAATCCTACTATGTGAAACACTGTTTCTAATTCGGTACTTGCCTTTTTTTTTCCTTTCCTCCTTTCTTCTCCCAAGGGACAAGAACCACCAGCCCCACCAGTGGACTAGAGCATTTGGTATTGGAGAAGTTCAGCAGCTAAAACCTTGCACGACCAAATGAACGAAGTGACCAGATTACTCCTAACCTCCACTCAATATGGTTTTTGTTTCTCATTTATATAGAGCAGAGTTATCAATCAGCAGTAATCTTCATGAACTGCTTTTAGCAACTTCAATTTTAAGTTAATTTTTGCTTTGTATGTTATTACAATTCCTATAAGATTGTAATTTGAATAATGGTAAGGCATTGCAGGGTTTTTTGGTTGTTACTGTTACTGTGGACATTCCACTCAATCTCTTTCTGTTCCAGTGATCCTAATTTCTTTGCCGTGATTTCTGATATGCATTGAAAGAAAAAGAAAATCCCAGTCCACCTACAAGAATGGAAGGTTACTGTCCTTTCTTCAGATTGATTCATATTTCTTCTCCAGTATGCTTTGAGAGTTATATTATGGCTGGAAATATTTAGTTATGTGCTGAAAAATAGAAATTGTTTTATATTTGCCCTGGTTTCAGAGCAGCTTTTATTCTGGTCTTCAGACCACTAATACAGTTTTCAGGGTTGCTGGCAAAAGCATGGATTGTCCACTAGAATTATACTGTGTGTGTGCATGCACACGTAAGTGAACGTGACGATTGCCACTGTCAAAGCTTTGATCTGTATATTGGGAACTTTACACTAAAGATTACACCACCAAAAAAAGTTGATTCAGCCCTTTTCATTAATAAATTGGATGTCTTATTCAATATGTTGTGAAAAAAACATACTCTAAACCCAGGAGTGTTTACTTATAGACTTTATCAAAAGAAAAATTTAGTAAGAAGAACTTGGTAGAATTTTCTGTCCTGGCATAGTCTTTCCATAATTGGTACCTTAATAAGTTTTTAGCCATGATATAATGGATATTGGACAGGATGAAATCATACCAAGAAGTTACCACGGTTACCAGCTTTTGGTATACAACATGTACTGGATTATTCAGGTTTTTTCACCTGTATGTTATCAGCAATTCTTAACATTTCATCCTTATCTACTAGTTGTAATTGTAGAATAACAAACTTGCAGGTGACTACATATGGCATGTCTCTTCCATCTAATAAATGTGTGTATGTGTGGTATGTTTAAGTGTGTGTATGTGTGGCTGTGCACACACCTGTGCACATCTCCCATTATGGCAAATGGGAATGACTTTTTTAATGTACATTAATTTAAGAACATTTTAAAGATGTACAGAAAAGCAACACTGTATATTTTTCTTGTTCAATTTGCAAAAGTTATCAGAATAATGTAAAGAAAATTTTTATGTTACCAACATGAAACTTCTTTCCTTAAAGGTCAGTAGAACAGACATATGGGAATTCTAAGCCTTACTCTACAAACCTTTATTTCACGAGGACTTTAGTTATGGAGCTGAAGGAACTAACTGTTAAAGTTCCAAAAGGTTTGTATTAATGGGCTCTAACAAAAATCTCACATCAGATCTCATGGTTGACAGATGCAGGGTTTTGCTCTTCAGGGTAAATGGTGAGCCAGCTAAGCCTCCTTGTAAAGGTACAGTGTAGACCTGAAGAAGGGCTTCTCTAATTTGATGTAACTGACCTTTGAATTTCTATGGAATACTGTGCTCCCAAGCATAGGAGCATGTTTAAAAAAAATAAAAAAGAAGATTGGGCCAGTGACATCAGTGCGGTGCCATGTAAAGCAATGAAACTGCAGGAGAGAGGCTGAGAGAATTTGTCCCACTATGTCTAATAATGTATAGGCCACAAACACTGTGTAAAGATGTCACTGGGACAAGCACTCTGCCAGTGCTTACTTTTTGCCTTCCATGTACATTTATGTTTGGGATGCTGTTCAGAACAAGTAATACAGCATCATTTTGTTGAACCCACAAGGAAATGTATATAATCTCCCACACTGACCTTTTTTCTCCAAGGATTTTTGGCCAAAATTCTTCACTATTGGAGGCATAAAACAAGCTTCCAATTGATTAAAAAGCCAACTGAAACAGGCTTCTATTCAGAGCACTACTCCTCATCCTGTTGGGAGTTGGTGAGATTTACAGAAGATGCTCCTCACTTGTGGGGATCAGTCTCACTTAAATGTCTGTTTATATATTTATAAAACTTGCCACCTAAACCTCTAAGAGTCTTAGCAAATGAACGTTTTGTTCAGAGGAATGTTGTGGTTTACCTTTAAATGAAATGTCTTTGCTTAAAATTCCTCTAATTGTCCCAGTGATTTTATATATGTATGCTTTCCTCGTGTAAATTGCTATTTTAAATTTTCTAAGTAAAAGAAAAAAAACATTGGAAATATTTTATTGTAAAATGTTTTACTAAAGATCCAGGCCACTATCCCACATCAAAATGTCTGCCTTTTAAATTGAGATACTCTCTCCAAGATATAAAATTCAGATCAGCACTCTTAATTAAAATAAAAGTAAGTAACCATAGGACTGTATTTTGCCACTCTTACTTGTGTTAAATAGTGCCTTACTCATCAAGTAGTTGCACTAAAGTTTGTGGAACTACTCTGAGATAATGTACTAGTAGCAGCTTTAGTAAGGGTGGCAGAAATCTGGCCTTTAGTGATGTAATTTGTGATTAAATCATTGTATTATGGTTACAGATGTTTATGGTAAATTTTGGGAAGAGATTAGTGGTATGCAAAGCTCCAGGGTATGATCAGTTCTGTAATGATGGTTTTAAGCTTGGTTAGTCAGAGATGCAAGTTGTAGCAACTTGGAAAATATGGAGGGAAATTTACAATTATACCTTAACTTTGTTAAAACAATAGTATTTTTAGAGTCTGCTTAACACAATTACTATACTCTGAAATGAGAAATCTTATGTATTCATGCACTGTCTGCAGATCACTTAGCCTTGTAATATTAATGATTGAAAAAGGAAGAGTGAAGATGTCATGTACTTAATGTAAATCAGTGGTTTAAAATATCTGAATTATGCCAAACAAAAAATCATCTGTGCCATTTGCAGTTTCCTAGTAATCCTTTACTGAGTACTTGGATTGGGATAAAGGGCTTGTACTATGCACTTTTTATTGAATTAACAAAATAAATAGCAATCATTAGTAAACTTTTGTCTTTGTTTTTTAGTTTTTATATAAGATATAGGACTGCACCAACCTATCAATTTCTAAGGTAATTTGAAATAATCTAAAAATAACAATCAGTAAAAATAGTGTGTCACCTCTGTAACTTTTAAAATGTAAATTCTAACTTTTCTAATGGACACTTGTCTACTGTATGTATCTCAAGCAAGTCAGAACAAATAAAAAGCAGTTTCCAAGGTTTAAGATACTTTGATGACCAACATGGTTACCTCTGCCTTTTGCTCTTTGAAGTAGTTATGCAATCTAGGAAGTTAGAAATAATACAGGAAAAAAAGAGTAATGACAAATATGCTGTGTCATTTTGTTTTAGATCAAATCCTACTATTTTGGGATTGCAATCTATTTTCCAGTTCTTGATCTTGGCAGTGTTGGAGCCAGAGCTGCTTTGAGGAAGGAAGATGCTGCAATGGCTCTAAGGCAGTGTGTAGGAGCAGTAGAGACCTGCTGTTCCTCACTGTTCCCATGAAGTGCAGCACTCTTTCTGGAAGCAGAGCACAAAATTCTGAGCACTGCCTCAACAGCAACTCAGATCCCTCATTAAGGGTTCCTGTGCTAATCTGAGGAAGAAAAGGAGAACCAGGGGAGCATTAGGGTTTAAAATAATATACAGCTATCCAGAGATAGTGGCAATAAATACCAGAGAATCAGAAACAAAATCAGAATAATATAATAATAACAACAACAACAAACAACAAATGTTTTAGGCATTTGAGTCAATCTAAACAGTACAAGACCTTACTCAAATATCAATAATGTCTGCTTATCAAAACTTATTCTTTACTCAAACATGAGATTATAAATAACCCCTGAAACTAAAGCTAAACTTCTAAGTACACTTGTTAAAATGTTTGCCAAGGATGCAGATGCCTATTGAGAAAAGGGTGCAGAAAAAAATTGCCACAAATCTAAATTCATATTGTTGAATAGATCTGTACAAGGCCTAACTGTTCAAGATCATCAGTAATTTGAAATTACTCTGCCCCAAAGCCTGAAAAAAATTACCCTATTTAGGATGTTTGGAAAAAATACACCAAATAATTGCAGCAAAATATTCCATTAAGTGAATTCCTTTCAAAATTGGACTACTTGCATCCTTTTCTCCTTCTCTTTATTTCTCCATTACCAGCCAATGGCCTACAGTGCCATTTACTGCAAAGATCTGCATTTTGGGGTGGGGGAAGAAGCAGAATATTCTATGCTGAACCACATCCTCACTTGTAAAACAACACAACTCTTACCAACTTCCAGGCAACATTAGCTGAAGATTTTTCTTTTCATATAAGAAAAGTAAGTGAACACTTGCATCAAAATTGCCATCTCCCATAGCAGACACTTTGTAGTTAAATATAATAGCTGAAAGAATCTGGCTTCCACACTTACCTTTTTAACATCTGCAGGTCAGAGCACTGGTCAGAGGGAGTGTGTGAAACAAATGTGCTTCAATATTTGGCAATATATATTAATTCCCCCTATATATATAGCATTTTAAAGGTTTCACTCTTCTTGCCTTTATGGAAAGTGTTACTGTAAAATACTTATTGAAAATAAAGCAGTAATTTATAATCAAAGAGCACATGTAGCAAAGTTTAAATAAGCAGTCCTTTGCATTTATAGGTTTTGTTGTTACATCTTTCAAGCTATGGATGATCAAACAGACGAATAATTTTTGTGGCTATGTAGTTTTCAGACTTATAACTGGTTTAAAATTAATTTCTCCTGCTGTAAAAACTGTCCTTAAAATCTAGAGATGAGAAAATATATTTCCTTTAGCAGACCAGTGAAAAACCCCACCACTGTACAACATTCTGAAGGTCACAGCCATTGTTTCGATATAAAAAGCAAATCTTAAAAAAGGTGTTCAGTTTAGGGGAGAACTTGAAATGATAAATGATGAGATGAAAATTATTTGCAAGAAAACAACCCAAAGAAGCCTCCATAGGACTGGCACGACACCAACCACCACAGGTAATGCATCAAAATCTGCTTTCTTGTGATAAAGGGTAAAAATTGGGTTTATTCAATTCCCTTAGTGATTTCATGCAGTCTTGTTTGAAACAGAAAATCCAAAAAATCATTCTCCCCTTCATCAAATATTAGCTTGCAATTTGAATCACAAATGCATCTTGTCTCTGACATTCCCTCCTGCTGTATGCTTGTGTTGGGCTTCAGTATGTAAGGGGAAGAGATTAAGCCAAATTAGCTTTTTGCTATACTATGGGGGTAGATCAGATCTTCACCTTATTTTATGCAAACAGCTGTTCTGGCAATGGGACAGCTCAGCTGAGTAAGAGCCCTTTAAAGAAGGGCTGCTACAGGACAATTTCTCTCCAATGGAGCAGTGATGAAAAGCAGTGCCTTATCTGGCTGCTCTCGCTTCCACTGCATTAGTTCCAGCATTCCATGTTTCCTTACTGTTCTGTTGAGATGGCTGTTAGCCTGAAATGGCTCTCCTCGTGGGAGCTGCAGTGTACCCCGTGTTCAAAAAGCAACGCTGCTGCCCACAGCACTGCTCCTGGAGGAACAGCTTTGATGTCTGGCATGAACTGTATGGTTTCCAGAAAAACATCAGAAGAGAATGAAAAAAAAGAGGCACTTAGAAAACAACAGATAGGCCACCAAATGTAATCATGCCTGGAAGGAAGTGTGAATAATCTCTCTCTATACTGAGAGCTTTAAGTAATGTACTTAGAGGAAGGTCATGTACTGGGAAACAAAACGTTGTGCAGTAACTTAAAGAATTGGGTTTGACAGGATATTTTCATCAGAGTTCTCAGAGTACCCTTCCTCCAGCTTTCAAAAGTTTTAATCTAGCATGGCTTTGGCATTTTATTTACATGGCAGTATTGTACATGAGACCTGATGAGGTTGTTGTCGAGATGTTCCGTGTCCTGTGCAAACAGGTATGTTGAACCTGACCAGAAATTCACTGCATTTTGCAACAAATTTTAGCAATAATTGCAGTTTGAGAGGCTGGTTGTCACCAGCAAAGAAAATACTGTATTAGATTAATCATAAGATGTTTAGGCAAACTGTCAGGATGTTCAGCAATGTCCAAGTTCTGGTGAACCAGAGAGGTGGACATGAGGAGAGGGTGCAAGTAGAGACGTGCCAGGCAGAAAATGTTTCTTGTAGCAAGACAATGTTGGCTCTGAGCACACGTAGAACTCAGGTTCTCATCTGCCTGTGTTCAAAAATGGCATATGGCTGCTTTATGCAGCTGTTGGAGCCTTTTCAACAGGCATGCCCAGTCCCACATGTCCTGAATAATCTCTTTAGCTGCATCTCCTTCCTTCCTCTTCACATTGTAAGACACAAGGCACGGATTCAAATACTGATCCAACTGGTCTTCTGGGCACTTTTGTGCCTCAGCCTGGGACTGCTGCTGAGTACCTTGGATTTCCAGTTACAGGTACAGTTACCTCCCAGGTCGTGCTTTGTCAAAAGTTAAAGAAAGGTTTGACAGACAACAGTGGTTGTTGAATCTGTGTCAGATACTAGTGTCAGAAACTGATTACACAAACTCAGCTGCCTTTAGTTAATGATCAGCTAAATCTGGTTGGCAATCAGTCTGACATTAAACAATAACCAGACAGGATTCAAAACCTTAATATCCAAGGTTCTTTGCTGGCTTTTCCTCCCACCTCCAACATCAGGATGCCAGCCAAGAGATTTATGCAATCATGAACTCGCTTGCTCTTTGTCTTCCTTTTCCTTCCCCTCATCCCCCAAATCCTTAAAAAATCATGATTTCTCCCTTGCGTTACAGAACAGCTTGTACATGGGAGGTGAAAAGTGGCCCCTCCACCCGCCTTTGGCATTCAGATGCTCTTTGCTCAGTAGTTTCTGGAAAGGCAGAGGTGTGGTCTCAAACCCACTCCCCAGTATGCTGGAAGAGGGATTCACCTGACCTAGTCAATTGCCAACGCTAAAGAAAAACATACACCTGAAATCCCATTCCTCTTGTTACTTAGTTTACTTATCCTGCACTGCAAAAGTATTCAGTCTACACTAAGCCTTCAAAAAAATAGAGCAGAATTCACAACTTTTATTTTAAAAAATGGCCAACAGTGGACCAGTCTCATCTGCTTTGCAGCAGCCTTACATAACATTTCTTGCCTTACTTGCTATTGGAAAAAATTCTACATCCTGGTAAATGATGGGTCTGCCTCAATGGAAAAACCAAGAAGATCCCATCCAATAACTCAGAATTTTTTCTGTAAGAAGAGGGGAGACCCAAACTTCATACCATTTATTTGCAATGCCTTTGAGCTCTGCATTTTAAAATCTGCCTGTAGTGCCCTCACCACCAGAGTGTAGGCTACAGGGAAAGAACAGCAGCCCTCCTCATCCTTTCACAGAATCAGTTAGGCTGGAAAAGCCCTCCAAGATCATGCAGTTCAACCTTTCAGGTTAAGTTGTGCTCTTTGCAAGAGGGAATGTGAGATCAACATCCCAGGCAGGAGTGTGACTGTCTGTCAGTGAAGGTCCTTTACTTCAAGAAAAGGAACTGGGGTCCACTGCCTGTTCCAAGAGTTCTTCAGACATTTGAAACAGCTCTCAAATAATAGACAACAACCCAGACCTTTCTCCTCCTAGGAAAGGGCCATGATTACCAGATGGAAGATCCTTGGCAAGTAGCACAGATGCAGATGGAGTGTTAGTTCCACGTGTTTTTCTGTAATCCTCAGGACACAGCACTCTCCTGAGGTAAGTATGCCTGAACCCCCTCCAGCCTAAGAAGGCTCTGAAGCTCTTGCCCTCGTTCTTAGCAAACTCAGTAACTGGGAGGTATTAGCTGACTCTAATGAGCTACTGACTACCCACACATACACCAGAAAGCAGAGGGAAGTCCTTACACACACCCAGCCTTGTACCCTTCCTCTTTCTACAAAATCCACTCCTTGTGTGCCAGGCACACACAAAGCACACTTACCAACACCCTCAGCAGATCGCTAAAACGATCTGAAGTGTTTTTGGCAGTGGCTGGTACAGAGGGACCAGATAACATTCCTGCAGTACAAGTGTATGCATTCATGGCTATTCTGAGACCTAAGGAGATAGATGGGGTTTCGAAGAGGATGGTATAGCTGAGACTGATTTCTGTGTAACTCACTGAACTTCTATTTGCTTTGATTAGGTTTCCCTGGGGGGGGGAAAAAACCACAAACCTAGACGTGTTTAAAACTGAGACATCTGTGCCAGTAAGCAACAAGAAAAGGTATGACTTGTTTTTACTTCAGAATAAACACAGGGAAACCTGCGCCTTTGCCAAGCAGTTCATTGACTAACCACGCTGAATCTGCCAGGATCCTGCACTGACTGCAAACCTCAGTAGGCTCTTTCAGTAGAAACACACGTATTTTACAGGCATTTCTAAAGGACCTGTGATTATGTATGTACTCACTCAAATAGGTAGATATTCTTCTAGAGAAAGGCCAGATCCTCGAAAGTATTAACAGGATAAGATATAAAACAGAAATAATGATTAAACTTTTTAAAATATATATTAAGAGCTATGGATGAAAATGCCACATAAGAAAAAGGCAATTCTTTAGTCACTTTGATAAGAACATGCATGTATTATCCACCTATACTGGCAACACTTAACATAAAAATTGCAATCTGTTTAAAGTCTAAATCACTACAATAATGCAGATAGAGCAAAATCCCACACGCAGCATCTAGGAGAGGCAGTGTAAATGAACTTATATGTACTGGAGAAGAAAAGAGAACAGATTTCTCAAGATCTTTTTGCTCCCAAAGTCAGATGTAGTATACTAAGACCATACCACGTTTATATAAAAGGCAAGAGCAGTATCCGAGAACTTTAATACTGCTAGGCAAGAGGTCCCTGAGCCGTGCCCAGGTCACAAGAGTGCAAGCTCGTTTTATTTCCTTCTTCTGGGCAATGTTCACCACTGGACTTTAAAAGTTTAAACTTTAAGCACTGAACTATACTGTAATCTATCCACGTTTCCCTTCACTTCTCTTTGTAGAGACCGTGCTACGGTACAGGAGAATGAACACTGCTTTCTTTACTCCACAGTAACCATAGCTGAAGGACAAAAAATTATTCAACCACCACAATGAAGTTCTCTTACAAAAACACCCTGAGGCAGGAGCCGGGAGCAGTTCAGCGGCCCAGCCCGCAGCTCCCAGCCGAGCCCGGGGGCCCTGCGGCCCCTGAGCCGCCCGCCGGGCCGGGCCGGGGCTGCCGGAGGCGTCCCGCGGCCATTGGCGGGAGCGCCGGGCGGGGAGCGCCGGGCGGGCCGGCGCCGTTCTCCGCCCCCGGGGGAAGGCGGAGGCGGGGCGGCCCCGCTCGGCGTCCTCGCCATGAAGCGGCCGCCTCGGGCCCGCCGCGGCCCCTTAAATAGCGGCCGCCGCCGCTGCCGCTTCCTTCGCCGCAGAGCGTCCTGTTGAGCTCGGCGCGCATCCCCGCCGAGCATCCCCGCCGGGCATCCCCGCCGCAGCGCTCCCGCTCCGGACCGCGCCTGCCTGCCCGCGGTGAGTGTCCGTGCTGCGGCTGCCGTGCCGGCCGCGAGTCGCGCCGGGGCCGCCCCGGGGGGCCCCTCCCGCCCCGGAGCGCGGGGCCGGGGCGCGGCCGGGGCGCCGCTGCCTTCCCGCCGCGCTGCCGGGGATGGAGCCCGCGGCGGCCGGCTCGGCCCGCACCCTTCTCCAGGGAGCTGCCGGGAGCTGCGGCCTCCCCTTCCCGGCCGAGGGGCTGCAGGGGCGGGGCGCGGCCCGGGGTCCCGCTGGGGCCGAGGCTGGGGCCGCCCAGCGCCGTCTGCAGCGGCGGCGCTGCTCGGGCCGGGGCTGCCCGGCATCGGCGGCTCCCCGGCCCCAGGGTGTGGTGGTCCGGCTGTCGCGACTCGAAGCCGCCGCAGAAACGCTTCTTTGGTGCTCTGTGTGTGCTGGCGCTGCGGAGAGGGGCGGGCTCCAAAACCTTCCCGGCTAGGAGAGAGGAGTAGCAGTTCATTTCAAAAGATCAGCCATAAGAAAACGCCTCTGTGGGCCGCAGCATAAGAAAATCTGAAATCACTGGTATTCTTTGTTTGCCTTGAATTGTTGGCCGGTATTGTAATTGTAGCTCCTGATTTTCCATTTCCCTCTCCTCTTACTAGGGCAGTCATGTTTGAAATTAAGAAGATTTGCTGCATTGGTGCTGGTTATGTTGGTGGGCCAACCTGCAGTGTTATTGCACAGATGTGCCCCAGTATCAAAGTTACTGTTGTGGATGTCAATGAGGCCAGAATCAATGCCTGGAATTCAGACACACTCCCAATCTACGAGGTAAACATCACTGTTGTCTTTTATTCCAGCCAGGGTTGCCTTTGCTTGCCTCGCACTACGTGGCATTTCTCTATAGCCCATTTCTGAAGCTTGTCAAGCTTATCATGTCAGTGATGTCCTTCAAGAAGAGTTTTCTGGAACACCTGCTTGTTTCTACTGCTCATTAAACCAGGTTTCTGAAATAACTTAGTGCAGTTGATGCAGATGTGTATTAATGATTATATGAAGGGAAAAGTAATTATATATATATAATTATATAAGGGAAAAGTAATTCTATAGATAGTGAATTGTGCTAAATCATGCTGACTTTCTTTTGGGACTGATTTGATCATAACATAGTTCTCTTGCTCAGTTACAGATACTACCTACCTGCTGGGTTGTAGCACAGTATAAATGTGTAATACTCAGCTGTAAACTTTATTTGCATTCTGAATACTGCCAGAATCCAATCTGAGCTGCCCAGCTTTAACTATGTGGAAAGATTGGGAGAGTCTTGTTTCTGATTCAGTTGTACTATGAATCTTCAATCTGGCCTAAGAAAGCTAGGCCAAATAAATGTACCACACTGTCACTCCTTCATTTCAGAATTACTTTAATTTGAAAATAGGTAAAGCATTTTTCTATTTTGCGTCTCTTAGCATTTGGTTTTTTCCACTTTTTTTCATCATAAAAGATCTCTTTTTCTTTCCTTCTTTCTTTCAAGAAATAAAAGTTTTATAGATTTTAGTTCTTTAAAGGAGTGAAAGCTTATCTTTACTTATCTCCCAAAGACAAGGCATCTGACTGGTACTAACAGTTGCTCTTTTGCTATAAAAAGTCTTCTTCCCTCTTAAAACCAGAGCTATACTGTGACTTAGTCAAGATGAATAGACCTTCTTTGTCCTATAAATTCAAGGGAAACTCTGTACAGTGTTCAGATTAGCAAGTGAGACATGAATATAGTTTTTGAAAGCAAGTACTTTGTTTTCTCTTAACACTTAGACTGAATGAGCTAAAGTTGCCGTGGCATGTTTAAAAAAAAAAAAAACAAACTTGTAACATCTGTTTCCTGGAATGGTGTCCTTTGCTTACAAAGACTGTACAAAAACTGCCAAGAGTTAGTTCAGACAGTTGTAAAATTGAGTCATTGCACAGTGAGGTTTTTGTGGTTTTTTGGGTTGGATTGTTTCTTTTCAGTGTTAGAAATTGTCTAGTGGACTGCCTTTCTATTTACATCCCATTGTAAGGACCATAGTTGTAATATTGAGTGGATTGTAATATGTTATTTTGTCTGTTCTGACCTTTGTTTTTCTTCTAAGTGGGTGGTATTTGATGTAAAATGAGACAGTAAAAATGTCTTGCATAAGAAGGCTTCTGTTTCCTTCCTTTCTTCTCTCCATCCAGTGAACCTTTGCCTTTCTGGCATTTACTTGAGTATCTAATGTCATTATAGGTGTCTCAAGTTGAAGATATGATTGCCATGTGACAGTGCATGACTGACTATTCAAACAAAATATCTTGGTTAAAATTTTTTAAGACCATTCTTAAAAATCCATACAGAGGATTGCTCATTTATATGTGACCTTCTGCCTTTCTTGTCTGAGTGGAAGTGTTAAGAGAGGGGAAAGTGTTACAGCACTGTATGTATCTCTGGAAAGAATTTCATCATATTATGGCTGTTGTGATTCTTCCACACTGTAGGAGTGGTGCCAGGATAAGTTTAATCTGGCCCAAAGATGGGTGGTTGCTGAAAGGAGTGGTCTTGATTTCCTGTGTGTCTCTGCTGCCTAGCTTTCACTGGATCTGGGCTTGTTTACTTGGTAGAAGACTTTGTGAGGTGTTTTTTTATGCTGAAGCAGTTTTAGATCTGATAGCGAGGGGATCATGGACAGAGGGAAAAGGAGAATTGAGACCACCTCTTTTGTTTGCAGTCTAGGGAATATTTTAAGACTCCTTGAATCTACTTAATATCACTCAACAGGTATTTCTTAAGTTCCTTATTGTGGTAGTAGAACTGAGCACAGGAATAACTGAAAGCTAAAATTTGGCTGTGCAAATATGCAGTTCAGTGTGGCTCAAAGTTTCAGGACAGCATTGTGAGTCTTTTGAATAAGATGGAGTTTAACTTTTTTTACTGTGTAAATCTTCAGAAGCTTTACATCTGCCAGGCTGAAAACATGCTGCACTGACAGGGGGAATAATAAAATGTTTCTGTATCTGAAATTATATTCTGTTTGGGCATAAAATTTGCTGTTCTTCTAACTGCATTAATCTTACCTGGGTTTTTTTTCTGCTTCTTTTTCAGCCAGGGTTACAAGAAGTAGTAGAATCCTGTCGAGGAAAAAACCTCTTCTTTTCCACCAGTATTGATGAGGCCATTAGAGAAGCTGATCTTGTATTTATTTCTGTAAGTTTAGGAGAAGAAGGTGGTTTTCTTTTTTATTTTTTTTTCCTTATCAAATCATTATGTTGCTTTTCTTTTAGGAAGTTGCCTTTGTTTTGTCATGTAGATTCAGTTAGCAGTGTCATGTCACTGTGTCTCAGATCTCTCCTTGTCTTTCTGTGTACTGCAGGAAAAATGTTCAGTAAGCTATTTATTTGTTTTTCTTACAGCCAGTAGCACCTTTGACAAGTGAATAGGTTCTAAGTCAAAATGGTAATGTTGCTGTTTAATTTGGTTAGGTGCATGGAGTCAGAGCAGAATGTAGTGCAGCTCTGTCATTGCAGTGTGCTGGTGAAACTTGTGGGACCTTGAGAATAATAATAAAATTCCTAGAAAGATAGGCAGAATCGTATGCTGGTTATTCGGTTACAGAGATGACCTATTTCTAGAATCTTTTCAAAATAGTGTATTAATGGAAGCAAGGATGGCTTTAATGTTTCAAAGCTATTGACACTACTAGAAAGAAGATTTAGTCAAAGATTAACCTTTTGTAATCTAGAGGTTGTTACTAATACAGAATCCAAAAGAACTGATTGCTATTTGCATTGGTAGGCTACTGTTAAGTTTATTGTTAAAGGTATTTTTTCTTGAGGTCTCCTCTTTGTTGGGGCACTGTATTTTGGAGCTCCCTTTCTAACAGTATTTTCTTTCATGCATTAAGTCTCACATGAATGCTATGTGGCTGGATGACAGCCACTAATACAGCCCATAGATTGCCACCTGTCCTTGGTTCAAAACAAGCCATTGTGTTTTTCATGTTGCTGCCATTTCTTCTTTCCATTTGTATTGAAAAGGACCCTCTGTCTTAATCTAAACTACGTGTTTTCCCTCATGTTGCCTTTTCTGTGTACATCAGTATACTTATTTTCATCAGTCCTACGCTTGGGTTTCATTGCAAAGTGAGTTTAAGCTATAGTTGTCTCACTGGCCACAAGAGTCTTATATGAGTCTTTGAAGTCCTAGTATAGGATAGGTAACAAAAGGTGGTTGGCCACAGTCATGAAAAAATTACTGGTGTTTCCAGAATAAGGATTGTTTCATCAAAGCCTGCAGAACTGCTATGAATTGCTCTTGTTTAAATCTTATTTAAATGGAGACCAGTGAGCTTTCTGTAGGAAACAAAATGTGTAATTGAGACAGCTAATACCTCTTCATCTGATGTGGTAACCAGAATAATCCTGGAGTAGAAGCATTTTCTTTCCTCTGAGAAGGAAAATGTCCATCAATCCTAACAATTTCACCTTGCCTCTTAGCACAAGAGATACTGACCTGTGACATTTCTTCCCCTTTCATGTATTTGTAATTAGGTTAATACACCAACCAAGACCTATGGAATGGGAAAAGGCCGAGCAGCTGATCTGAAATACATTGAAGCTTGCGCTAGAAGAATTGTACAGAACTCAAATGGCTATAAAATTGTCACTGAGAAAAGCACAGTTCCAGTACGCGCTGCAGAGAGCATTCGTCGAATATTTGACGCTAATACTAAGCCTAACTTGGATTTGCAGGTAAACATAATCTTTGAGTTGTGTATTTAAAGCCTGGCTGTTGCTTTTGGCTTTTACTTGTTCATGTTCTCCTGTGCGTGTAGGTGCTGTCCAACCCGGAGTTCCTTGCTGAAGGAACAGCCATCAAGGACCTGAAGAACCCGGACAGAGTGCTCATCGGGGGAGATGACTCTCCAGAGGGACAGAAAGCTGTCCGTGCTCTCTGTGCTGTTTATGAGCACTGGGTGC
Organism: Chloebia gouldiae; assembly: GCA_003676055.1. Classification (NCBI taxonomy): domain Eukaryota; kingdom Metazoa; phylum Chordata; class Aves; order Passeriformes; family Passeridae; genus Chloebia; species Chloebia gouldiae. The sequence goes on from QUSF01000005.1 coordinate 25,852,034, forward strand.
CCAAAGAAAAAATCCTCACAACCAATACCTGGTCATCAGAACTTTCTAAACTGGTTAGTGTTGCTCCCTGTTGTGGTCTGCAATGAGCAAGGGGTGTGAGACAAAGCTCAGAAACAGAATTTTGTTGGCATTGAGTGATGCAGCTAGGAAAGACAGGTTAGGTTGGAAGGACCCAATGCCTGTGTCAAAGGATATTGATATTTTCCGATCAGCTGACCTAATTCTGATGATTCTGACTTTCTGTGAAGTCTTTGCTCACTTTTATTGCTGTTTGTTATTAATAAGAGCAAGCCTCCAGTGCTGCAGAAACTGATTACTGTCATAAAATGGTTCAAACTCTGCAAGTTAAGCATTATCTTGTTTTGCTTAAAATCCCATTAACTGGCATCTCTATATTAAACTCGTTAGGTTACCCTTTTGTATGTCAGTGGAATTGCATTAGATACTAAAGTAATCCTTTCAGTAGCAACTCCCTTTGGTCTGTGGACATCTTGGTTTCTGAAAAAATGAAGTTCTTTACTTTTATTTGCAGGCAGCTAATGCGTTTCTTGCCCAAAGAATCAGCAGCATTAACTCAATCAGTGCTCTGTGTGAAGCTACAGGAGCAGATGTTGAAGAAGTAGCAAGAGCTATTGGAACAGACCAAAGAATTGGAAATAAATTTCTCAAAGCCAGTGTTGGTAAATGAAAAATTTTTCCTTTCTTTTTCCCCATTGGGCTTCTGTTTAATAGTGTAACAGTAGTGTTTTGAAATAAGTGATCTGATTTTAGAAAATCTAAAATTTTGTACAGCATTAGAAATGTTTAATGTATGAAAATATTACTGTAGAATACTAGTATAAATCAATTTTTCTGGTAAAATATGTAGAACTGATGTTGCTCCAGACCCAGCAACGTGAAACTGTAGAATTCATTGCATGGTTTTCCCTGCCTGTGACACTGGAAAGAAGAGCTGTGACTTAATTTTTTTGAAGCATCACTGACAACAGTGGTTAAGAAGATGTCTTCCCAATTGTAACTGCTGCAGTTTTGTTTGGGAGTTGCTGCCAGTGGCCTGAGGGAGAGAATACCTCTAGCTCAGAATGTGTGATGACAACTTCTAATTTGTAGGATGAATTCATAGGATCATAAGGTTGGAAAACACCTCCAAGACTGAGTCCAACCTTTGACTAATCACCACCTTGTCAACTAAGCCATGGCACTAAATGCCATATACAGTCATTTCTGGATTAGATTTATGAGAGAGTAAAATGTGATGAAATGGTGATTGGTGCATCAAGCTTTCAAACTTCAGAACAAGACTAAAGCCTCTCTATATGGTTTCATGCTAGAAGGTGTAACTTTAAAATAACCTTATTATATATAACCTAGCCTAGACTCTATGCAAGAGTGAAAAATAGATAGCTAATGCATTACCAAAAATTACTACTAGGTTGTTATAATTCCTTCTGCAGTGTGTTGTCTCTGGGACTCTGCTTGCTGAGCAAAGTTCTAGGTTCAGTGATTCCTGTGTATCAGTTCTCCCTTGGTCAGCTGTGGTGATCTTTCGTTCTTGGCAGTGGTATCAGTTTGGGGTACAAGAGGAAAGAACCTAATCCTAACCTGCTTGTTTTGAGAAATATTACTCTAAATCTTGAGGTAGGGGGGGAACAGGCCCACGAGCTTGTGTACCTACCTTTAATAATAGCCCACAGTTGCTTTTTCTCATACAAGTTCAGGTTTCTATGTTAAAACTTCCATTGATTTCAGTGGAACCTGAAGCATAATTAAGCCTTCTGTAGCTGACAAAGTAGGTTCAGAAATTGGATTTTAAGAGATAGAGGTTTTTCATTTGCTAGCAGTGAAATACTGGGGAAAATGACAATGCTGACTATGTCCAGTGATTGCCAGAAACACTTGCTTCCAGAGATTGGCTAGGATCAATACTGTAGACACCTGTAAAATAATTGTTTTCTCTTTCAGGGTTTGGAGGTAGCTGTTTTCAGAAGGATGTCTTGAATTTAGTGTACCTCTGTGAGGCACTGAACTTACCTGAGGTAGCTCGCTACTGGCAACAGGTACAAGTTCTTCACCAATTTTTTAGAGGGTGGTGTTTCTTCAGCACTCAGCTTTCAAGCATTGAGCTTTTAAGCATTGCCCACACAAACTTTGTTTCAGCTCCAAGGAGCAGATGCCTTAGTGCTGACCACCTTTACATTTCAGGGCCCTTGGCTTAACACTGACATTTGATACTTGTGGGTGCTTCAGCTTTTTTGGGGTGAATTAAGTTACTTGTATCAAATGGATTGTGAAGCTGTCTAGCAACAGTAGAAGATGTGCAGTACAAGCATGTGTCTCCTGTCTTTCTTTTGCAGTTGGGTATCTGTCCACTTTGAATTCAGAACTTGTGATCTTTTCCTCAGGGTCTACTGTTACAGTTCTGAAAGAACTCAGTAGATATTGCTATTTTTAAAAATAAACATGGTTACTGTTGTTCCCTTGTTTAACGTTAGAAATGGTTGGGAATAAAGGGATGGTCTCAGGCCTGGCTGCAATGCAGCAATGATACCCAGTCTGTATTAGCAAGCGTTTCCCTATTAACCAGTGAAAGCACCTCACCTTTCTTCCTAGTCCTGACTGAGATGCTTTCAGATGTGTGGTATGGTCAAACAACCCTTTTGGTTTATTGTCCTGATTTGTCTGTGGTGGTCGAGTATAAGACTGCTTAGCAGATTCCCCCAGAATACCAAGTACATGATTTTCCTACCTTATTAGCAGTTTTGGTTTTTCTGTCCTTCATTTTGGTTAGCCTGTTTTCCTTTCACCGTTTTTCATCCCAGGAACAATTGGAACACTTGCATGTAATAATGAAAGTGAGGCATTTAAGTGTGGTTGAATTACACAGGTTTTGTGTATTGGCATCTGTTAGTGTGGATTAAAAAGGCTAAAAATATTCCCACAGTTGTTACACAAGGCATGTAAAAGTGTAGGTCTGGCAGTGGCATGTATATGGCACATACAAATTTTAGGGTACTAGCAAGGACCCTAACACTGAAATTTTGTTCTAGGCAGAGACATGGAAAGCAGTAAGTTTTAATTTTTTGAAAAAAGCAGTCTGAAAAAAATCCTAGACTTTAAACTAAATAATGTGTTTTAAGATGTATATATGTGCATTAGTAATCACTCTTTAAATAGGATTTTTCTCAGAATTTAATAGATGAACTAAATTTATCTTTGGATTGCTTATGATATTGAGTAAAAACGGTTACTCTTTTAAGACTCTATTAAATTTGTATGGGTAGTTCAGCTTGATTGTTAATGGAATCTGTTTATAATTTAAAATGGCTCCCTTCTGTACCATCATGGCTTGTATAATTTCAGGTAATAGACATGAATGATTATCAGAGAAGAAGATTTGCTTCCCGCATTATTGACAGCTTGTTTAATACTGTCACTGACAAGAAGATTGCTATTTTAGGGTTTGCTTTCAAAAAGGATACTGGGGACACAAGGTAAGCAAGCAAGATCAATTCACCAGCATGGAATCCTTACAGCTATCCCCAGCCACCCAGCTAATGCCAACCACTGAACTGAATTGATGGCTGGATATGGGACCCTTTTTTTCTTGTGACTGCATTGGGCTGTAACAAGGATTAGTCTTTCTTAAATGGGTCAGAAGTGATTCTTGACCTCTACAGCAGACCTGAGTCATGCAGAAATTGCAGATAATTCTAGTCCTTATTAATTTGTAGAAGCAAAGATAGATTTTGACAGACTCCTTCCATTCTCTACAGAAAAGAATGCAAACACTTTTGCAGCTGGTTCTAAGTTGCTTTGTGAAATCAAAGCTTCTGCTTGATTTCCTGAAGTGGTTCATTCTGTTCTCCTGTAAAGGTCAAACTTGTTACAACTCTTCAACTGCAGTTTATGGGGAAAGCTTATAAACTCTAGGCCTTTACAATTTTGGTCATTTAGGAGTCATCAGACTCATTATCTTTCTTGGATGATTCAGCAAAAGAGTTACAAACCTTTTAATATTATTCTCCTTGGTGTCCATCAAGATTACAGGTTTCCTGCTGGCATCATTACCACTAAGATATTTAATGTAAAAATTATATAAAAACTCTGGCATTTCATATCATGATACACGAGAACTTTCATTACTTGGAACAAGCAACCTGGTTCTTTAACTGATTGATTCCCTTCCTTAGAGAGTCATCCAGTATCTACATTAGCAAGTATTTAATGGATGAAGGAGCAAAGCTGCATATCTATGACCCTAAAGTACCTAAGGAACAAATCATCTTCGATCTCTCACATCTGGGTGTCTCAGAAGATAACCAAGGTAAGAATTCTCATATAAAGTTTATTCCCCTCTTCCACCCTATTCTCAATATACATGGGTCTGTTTAAATATTATAAATTCATTTTCAGCATGACATCATTGTGCTGTTGGTTACACTTACTAAAAGATTATTATAGCTCAGAGATTTACTCTCATTCTTCTTTCTTTCCCTGCAGCTTTTGTAGATAAATGCTAATTCTCTACTATTGTATATTTTTCTTCCAGTAAACACTCATTTGAATAAATGCCTAGAATTTTATCTCTGAATAATTAAAAGGAAAAGAAAGAAGAATGTCCAGGACAGACTAGTTCTGACAGTTCCTTTGTGCCCCAAGTTCTATTTTAGTTCATTCTCACATATCTAAAATAGAAATAAAGAAGTGATTCTGGAATGTACTATTGAACATTCTCCCTTCCCTCATATCACTTCCAAATTACTTTGTTCCCTTACATTCAAGAAACCTTTAAAATGATCACCTGTGATTGCAGAGGTAAGGGGTATTTGGGACTTCTGTTTTCCTACTGGAGAGAGGGGGAATGGAGCTGATGGATGGGGCAAATAGTTGAGGCTTCTAGAGGTGAAGAGAATGGAGTGAATTGAGCTGTGATGAAGAATGAAGGGTGTACATTATTAGACATGCCCTTGAATTAGAAGGGGAAGGGGAGGCTTTCCTCTAGGCAGCTGCTCAGGCAGCCCCTGGGAGTCGTGTGTGTCTCTCCTCTAGTGTGAACTGAGTGTAAAACAGCAACTGTGATGTGCTACCATTGTACAGACAATGACCTTTGTGAGAGCTGGCATTTGAGCACTCCATAGTAACTTCAGATGCTAGAGCTTTGCTTGTCTGTTTACATCAAATTTGAATGCTTGACTTCAAACATTTAAGAGCTCTGACTGCTCAGTTGCCATGTACAACCTGCTTTCATTTAAATAAGTAAAATCAAAATATTAAGTATCTTCGTAGAAAATATCTCGAGGTGTGTGACTTGAGACCACTTGTGTAGGGCAAGAAGGAGAGTAATTTGGCAGAGCCATGCCAGGCTGATGCTAAAGACATGCAGAAAAAAGCTATTTTCCTTCTGTACAGTGTCTCGCTTGGTCACTATCAGTGAAGATCCCTATGAAGCCTGTGATGGAGCTCATGCCCTTGTAATTTGCACTGAGTGGGACATGTTTAAGGTAAATGCTATCTTTAATTTTAATTAGAGAAAAAAAGAGAGCTATGCTACTTACTTATTCTATCTGTTTTTATTACTCTTTACAGGAATTGGATTATGAACGTATTCATAAGAAAATGCTCAAGCCTGCATTTATCTTTGATGGTAGGAGAGTTCTAGATGATCTTCACAATGAGTTACAAGTCATTGGCTTCCAGGTAATCATCTGGGTTATTTCTTAAGTTTTTCCTTCTGCTCTCTTCCCTATTGCTCTCCTCCTTCAGTCACTGAGTAGCAAGGGAGGAAAAAAAAAACTCTAGAGGTGAGGATTTACATGTAAACATGTCTGTTCTTAAGTGTTCATTAGTACTGTCTTCCTCCACTATGTTACTACTTTCACAGACTGATGGGCTTTTAAATTTGAGGCCATGCTATTAACATTCCACAGTAGAAGCCCACCTTAGAATCATTTAGGTTGGAAAAAAAATCTGAGGTCATGGAGTGCAACTATAAATCTAACATCTGAATGCTGCTCTGCCCTTCTTTCAGCAGGGAAATAATGGATAGCAGGAGGTAAATGTGAAAAACTGCTAAATCTCATGCCTAAATTTATTCTAGGCATGATATTTGACTCCAAAACCAGCCCCTTCACTGTTTCTTCCAGATCTGCAGTTTTTGCAGAAGGACTGAATTTGTATATTGCATATGCCATATGTAACATACAAACCTATGCCATAGCCTCTACTTGGAATCTTATTTTAACATCACAAAAGAAAAAAGCTTTTGAAATTGACAGTAACAGGATAGCAAAACACACTTCCTGCAGAAGTAAATGTAAGTTGTTAGTACCATTTTTGCTCCTCACAGAAAACGTAAGCAGGTTTACTGAAGACATGAGACTTAACCACTGAACAAGATGCAATGCAGGTAATAAATGTTTATCAGCCAGTGAGATCTTCACTTGGACAAACTATTAAGAGAAGTTTTAGATTCTTCTCCCAGAGGGCTGTGAAACAAAGCTGGCTGATATTGGAGGTGAAAGCAGTGAATGCAAAAATGTATCTGAAGATAGTCAGTGAGAGGCTCAGGCATTACATGAGAGGCTGGAGGAGATGACTGATTAGTCCTTTTAGTCCTTTGTGTTTAAGATCAGCCAGAAGATCCAAATAATGGTGTTTGTTTATACCAGAGAGAGAAAGCTTAACTTTTTAGCTAAGTGTTTTGCTAAGCTAGTAGCAAATTCTAGATCAAATTCTAATGTGTGGTATTTCTCCTAGGAATTTATCTTCTGAAGTCTTCTGTGGCTTAAAGACTTTATAGATCAGAGACTGTACTTTTGTGTTTCTTCTATGAAATTCTTGTTGAATTTTTAACTAATTTGTGCATTTACCATCCAGAATGCAATTAGTCATCCAGATTTATTAACCAGATATTTCATCCAGAATATCATTGCAAAGACATTTAACAATTGACCTATACTTTCTGCATGAAATAATAAAAAGGGTTTTGTCTTAAACAGACAATCCCAAAATTTAAGTTTTTAGAGCCCTCATCTTTTAACTTCCCTTGTTAAAAGCTATTGCATTAGACAGCCTGATGCTAATAGCAGTTCCATTGTGTACAATCCAAACCTATGAGTTTGAGTAATTTAGATTTTTTTCTCAATAATTTTTTTTCTCAAACTAGCATTTAAATAACTTTAAACACACCTACCATTTCAATTATAACCTGTTTCCACAGTTAAAGCTTAATTCCTGAAATATGAATGGGAAGCTCTGTGATTCTAGGCAGAGTAATTTCTGACTTGAGAAGAAAGTCTGCTTAGGTCTCAAGCAGGGAAAGCAGAGTAAGCCTTGATTGAAGGGCTTGAAGCACTTTCAGCATATATGGAATTTAACTAATGCTGGAATCACCAAATCCTAAATAGTCTGATGGAAGTGTCTCAGCCAGACACTGTAAGAACAAAGTCTGCAGGCCAGATGAGATGCATGTTTCAGTCACTTTTCATTCCCTGTACTCCTGAATACTGTGCTTACTCTTATAATGGCTATAGGATTCTCTCTGGATATTTTTATTTTGTTTAAGCTGCAAGTATGTGCACTGTTTGTGAACCAGCTTGTATAAATCATTTAACTAGGTAGCTGAAGCTGTTAAAGGCAAATATGGCACATATAGCTTTCTTGAATGTTTAAACAATGCTCTTCAGCATTAACTCAGATGTCTGCCTAGAATATGTTAATCAAAATTTTGTTAAAATAGAATAGTTGAAATATTTTGTCTTTTGGAGCTTTGCATTTGACCTGCATTACTTAAGAGGAAAGCTACAGTTCTGCTTATTTACTGAGCGTCTGAGCTGTCTTACCTAGTTGGTGTTTTGTCTTCTACAAGCTCTGTTCTTAGTCTGACCTAGAAATTAGAGGCATTTGCCTTGCTCTTTGAATTTTGCCATACCGGCCTTGAGTGTGTTGGCTGTGCAACAGGCTTTCACTTGTGTTGGCTGCCTTTAGCCTTTCAGAGTTGTGTTGCTTCAAAGACAGCCTACTGCATTATGGATGCAAAAAGCTTTTTCTGTGCTAATTTAGTATAAATTTTCAGGAAAAGGAGTCTGAAGCCCCATTTTATGAATATCCAGAAGCACTTTATGGTATTTGTAGTCCTGTGGAAGATGAGGCAGATGAATGTTCAAATTGTCAAGATACAGCTTTAAGTAGACAAAGCAAGCATCTGTAAAAGGCTGGTTGGTTGTTTTGGTTTTTTAACAAACCCTTTGCAACTCCAATAACAGAAACTGTCCTTGGGCACACTCTGCTTTGTGGCTTGTTTTATTCTAATGTTCATAAAATACGTTCTTTGCAGATTCATCATAGATTGACATGATTTTTAGCTTGCCGCATTGACTTGTGAAATGTGTTTTCTTTTTTCAGATTGAAACAATTGGGAAGAAGGTGTCAGCCAAAAGAATTCCTTTTGCTTCTTCATGTGAAATTCCTAAATTCAGCCTGCAGGATCCACCTGTCAAAAAGCCTAGAGTATAATGTGTAATAGATACTGAAGGAATTTTTTTGATCTTCCTAGTGATAATACTGTAAGCCTATGCTTTTATTAAGGAAATATATTTTTCATAAACTATAACAGTTTTACACTAGAAATGGTACCTGGTACATGTGAATTCAGTCTATTTTCAAATCTCTATTTTTATAGCAATTTTTTTTGGTTACTGAAGATGGTACAAACCTGTTTTTAATAATGACTCATCTCCTAAGTGAAAAGTTACCTTCAAACTGCAGATTTCTGCTTCCAGAAATGTTCCTAAACAGCACTTTAAATATTTCAAATTATATAAAAACAAAAGAAATAGAATATCTTTTTACCTTAGTCCAGTTATAGACTGTAATCAGTCTATATAAACTGTGATCTATGGACTGGAACTCTGGTCTCACCAATTTTTTTTCTTTTGGGGTGATTCTTTGCCTGGTTAAATGTGTGCTCTAACTGGCATTGAAGTCAAAAGATCATTTCTAAGTAAATTGGTAGGGTTTAGGTCCAGCCCTAAGGTAGAACTGACTTCAGAAATAAGTCCCAGTCCTGGTTGGGATCCATTGACACTGGTGCAGTCTAAACTGCATCTTTTGGGAGACCATATAGTTCTGCAGGCATCAGTCATGTAATGAGTGCCAGTGGACAGCAGTTACAAACTGATATACTGGCAGATCTTTAGTTTTTATTCTTTGGTTGTCTTGCCTACATTCCATGTGCAGCCACACATTTTTTATTTAATCAGATTCCTGGGGCAAGTATTCCCAAAGTTACAGCGACACAACTTGTCTTCAGCAGAGGAGCATTTTGCTTGTTTTAACATTGTCTTTAAGGAGAATTACCTTAATTTGGTATCAGCCCAAGTAAAAAACAGATATTTGCCTGATAGTTATCTTTTTCCTTCATGACATATTCCATCTGAAAGCAGTCTTTTTAATGAATCTGCAAAAAATTAATCTCTGCTGTGAAGAAATCATTAAAAATAAATTCAGCCCCATAAATCAGCTTCCTACCTCATTTGACTAGCAGGAATGAATACTTCCAATGTTCTCTTGATATTTTTGCCTTTACTGTTACTTTGTTTCTACTTGTTTTTATTATTCTCAATTGGCCAGTGCTATTAAAATCCTTGACATGACAGTGTTTGTCAGTGTTTGGCTTGTTGCATGGGGTTCTGAAATGGAGGGGAAGATAGAGAAGGATGACCATGAACAGGTTTCAGACTAGAAGGTAGAGACATCTTAATTGAATAATAGAGTGTTGGGATAGTAGGGAATTATCCTGAAATTGGTCAAATAATACCTTCTGAATTATTTGATTAGTGTGCCTTCAAACATGGTGTAAGATCAGAGTCTTGGTAATGAGTGCTATTACTGTAACTGCTTACCCATAGAAATGTAGATGCAGTTTAAGCTTTAGGACAGTTACTTGAAGATTTAGAGAACTGGTATAACAATTTGGGTAAACAATACAAGACACTGTTATCTGACTTAAATAGTTGTGTCCTTGAGGCAGATGCTTCCAGGTTCTGCATGGTTATGGCTTTCACATAGGGACTTACTCTGCAAAAATCATCCAGCACTTTGGGCAAAATAGGCCTGAGGCTTTTTGTCTTGTAAGATTTTTCACACATCAAAAAACACTCAAAGCAAGTGGGAATTATGGGGGCTTAAAATCAAACTGTCCTCTTTCATCCTTCCACTTCCTCCTCCCTATTGACTGGTGCTGCTTTCATGTAAGGAGCCTGGGATGCAGCGAGGGTTGCAGTGCGGCCCCTGTAAGCATTGTGATCCAAGAGACAGACCACCCTGGCGTTCAGGTGAGTGCTGCAGGCTTCCTCTGGCCCTGCAGCACCCGAGAGGGCAGGCTGCTCACTGCTCCTTTGGGATTAAGAAGAGGGTGCTGGCAAGTGGTACTCCAAGGATCTCTTGTCCTTAACTGCTTGGGTTGGCACAGCACTGCTTTGGGGCCCATCTTAACCAGGCGAGTAGAGGTGTTGGATAATCAGGAGGCCTTTCTGAAACCTGCACACACCTGCAGGAGTAGTGCCTCTGTACAGGACCTGTCTTCATCAGTTTGAAGCAGATATTGAGCTGTTACTCTTGCGTGAAGAATTGCCCCTTTTAGGAATATGAAAGTGTTCCTGAGAATCCAGTGGCTTTTCACAAGCCATCCCAAAGAGATGGAAAAACTGAGTGTTGTTACCCCTATTGCTACCCTGTTTCTCCTGCAGAATTAGTCAAAGCCTTGAATTGTGACTTGGGTTAGTCATAAAGATCTTCAAGAATGGCCAAGTTCATTACAGTGGGATCACTCTCACTTCCCTCTCTTAGCAAAGGGGGAGCAGCAGATCCTTTCTCAAGAGCAGTAAGAGGTAAAACTAGTACTGGCATTTCCCTTGCTTTCTTAGAGTAACTTTGTTTCTTGGTGGCCGTATTCTTTTAGTAGAACTGGGACTGCGGATGAATCCAGTGGGGCGTTCTTTCAGGATACAGCAATACACACCTTGCATATATGGTAAAGAACCTTAGCACAGGCCAAAAGGAAGAGTTTCAGAAGCTTGCACAGCACCTTGAGTCTTAAACAATAATCTTCAGAGTACAGTTATCAGGGAAATAAGAACTGGAGGTGACCTGAGTTCCAGTTATGAAAGCTTGAGTAGTGCAAGTAATGGATGGGTCTATACTATTGGATCTTTGTGTGTGGATGTTACAGCATGTCATTCTGGAATTGTGTAACGTGACCAATGGGCTCCTGTGCTCTGAAGTTCTTTTTATGGGGGGTCTTAAAATGCAATTCCATGTTAACACTGCTTTACACTGAAAAATACAAGAATACAACAGCTGAAGAAAATCAGGATTTAATACAAGTCTAGAAGTAGTATGATACAGAATGCATAAATTGGGTCTTGCCCAGGATAAATTGTACACAGATAAATTGTAAGTGTCAGGCAAGATGCAATGTTTTTGTTCTGAGTATATGTGTTCATGTTTTTGTCCAGCTGAAACTAGTCTGGTTCCAGGAATACAATAGCAGCCAAGAATATTCCAAGTGAATAGAACACACATTTTTGACCAAGACTAGTTATTATAGGAGCAGTTAGGGGTGAGATTTTTGTACTGGCCAAAAAGTTTACACTTCTCATTTGAGGTTTTCTTTTGTGCTATAATCTTGTTCAACATCTAAACTTGAAATTTAATTGTTAATGCAGCAAGGCATAATGGAGATCTGATTTAGGAATGCTGGAATCAGACTAAAATTTCTGCTCCAAGTTGAACACCTGCAATAAGTTACCACATGTGGTAGTAAAGAAGCATAAACACTTCACATTTTTTAAATGGAAGGGACACCAATATTAATTATTCATTGAGCAGGAAAAAATTCAAAACTCTTTTTAAATTGACAAAGCCAGTGTTCAGTTCACCTAAGGTCTTGCAGTTACTGGAAGACACAACAATTCTCTATGAATAACATTTAATTATGTTTCAGACAGTGTAGTAGGTTGAAGTGATGATGCCAAAAAGACTATTTATTCTTTTAGTGTCTGTGTCAACTCTAAATCTTATTCCCAAAACTCTGTTTTTAATGTTTTCCTGGTTGAAAGGATGATTAATGCTTCTTAAAATATTTTACAGCTTCTTTGTGAATCAAACTGACAGAATGGTATGATTGACACACAAAATGAAAATGTCACCAAACATGAAACTTGAGCTAAACAGTCATGAAACCTGTGCTGAATTACAAAAAAGATATTTGTGAGAGATTGGTGCTTTAACACATAATTATGGAAAAAACTGAATGGGCAATAGTGGAAGTCAGATGCCTGTACAAGCAGGAATTTGTAACTAGGAAAAGAACTTCACAGCTGATCCCCAAACGTTGTTAAAAAAATCAGGCAAAGGCCCTCTCCAATCTGTGAAGTATGACTTTCAGTAGAATCCACAGCAAAATATGCAGCTAGAAAAGCTTGTGTAGCTTCTGACACTTGGTACCAGACAGCTGGCAGACAGTTATGTAAGAGCATAAGATCATCTTCTGAACCACTCAGCAGCAGTTCACAAGATAATTTTAACATGACACAATATGTGAGTTTCAAGAAACTATTTTTCTCACTGTAAGGAAGTCACTGTGCAATGTTCTCTTGTTCAATAATGGCTGTATGGCTCAGGGTTCCTTTCTTCTGCATTTCTGGTGTTGATATGCTGAAAGAGGAGTAACTTGGCAGAAGCTAAAGTCATATTCTGTTAAATTTGCTCTGTAGGCAAGTTGAAACCATTCTTTACAGTAGGTTCTCTAATGAAGGCTGGCAGCTTTTAAATGTGTGGCCATCCTGGAGTTGATGTTGCAACCCTCTATGTCTGCTGCAGTGGGAGGGAGTGTTGAGTTTCCTTGCAATGGTTGGTAACTTTTCCCTGCTCTAGTGGACATCAGCTGAAGTAGGGCATTTTTGGCTCAAAATACACCTGGGCTTTCCAGGACTAGCAATCAGAGTAGCAATTTGATTTTTAAAATTTCTGAATAATATTGTTTATTTTAGATACAGCAGCCTTGCCTCCCTGCCCTTACTAAGTATAGCTATTCTTTTGTTTATCTATTCCTCCCCTTTGTTCCTCATGGCTCATATTTTCCCTTACTGGTGAATTAGTATATTCCTTCTTGGTTAAAGTTTTGTCTTCATAGTGCTTTAATATTGCTGTATTTCATTTTGTGAAGTGTCAGCTGAGACATCGCTGGCCTCAGTTGTACAGTATTATGTTCATAGAAGTTTCTCCTATGTATTGTCTCAGTGGGTAGATGTCTTCCTTCTATCATTCTGCTGAGCTGGTGGGTGTGCAGGGTCCACTCCTCTTCTGCTCCAGGAATTTAGAAAAGTACTACAGCCAGTCATAGAATTAGCTGCATGATGGTAGTTTTGGACGAGATAATAAACTCCTGGGATGTTTTCCAAACAACTTGACAAAGATACAGGTCAAGTTAGTTCAGAGATGGTATTTAATGTCCATAGCTGAGCATTAGGGAGGGAATCATTGATATTATTGCTGTAAAGAGAGGCAAGTAGAGCTGTTAATGTAGCACATGCCATGTTTTTATTTCTTCTTGAGCTTCATGTGATATACAGTGGATTTCACGTTTTACCCACAATGTGGTTCACTTCTTGCACTCAGATTTAGCAGCCAGACCAAGCCTCAATAGCCAAGTAACCAGACCCACCAGACAGCCACTGGGGTTTTAACTTTCCTTTAATGACAAGACAATAGTCATGCAATATGAGCAAAGTACAGAGTTGCAGCAGTTCTGCATACTCAATACAAAAGAAGCATCGGTGCAGCTCAGTGGTGTTTGTTACAGTCATGTACATAAATTATGGGTAGCTCCACTTATGCTCCTACACCAACTCTGATTTTCCAAATTGTTTAAAATAATGGTATCTACACAAGGTTAACCGTCTTGCCAAAAAGGATGTTTTCTTTTGCTTGATACCTTGTATATACCAAGGCTCACACGTGGAGACATGCAAGCTCTGGGAAAGCTTTAGCTATCAGAATGGTACAGCTTTTTCTCTGATGAAGCTAGGAGATACCATCTTTTGAAGGAGTATCACTGAACTTTCTCTGGCACGGATCAAGAAAGCCCTAATCTGGTGCATTACCACGTATAGTCTTTCTTTAGAACTCCTATAGTTCCCAGAGCCCTGCAAGCTTATTGTAGTAAGATACACCAAAGTATCAGTACCTTTACAGGTATTAACTGTAGCAATACTGACTGCTGTAGCAGACCTCGAAATCAGCCCAATCTTTGTTCCCAGCTTATGTTTGTTTCTATCACCTCAGTTCCATCACTCTTTCAAAATCAGTTCTATCTTCTGTCTTTTTGTTGAACACTAGAAGTATTCTGTTGCTGTAGCCTTGCCAGGAGAAATGAGGTAAAATAATGTGTTTTGATGAGAAAAAATGGTTCTGGAAAGATAGGTTTATTCAAATAGCCACCATCTGTTCTTCTGCATTTCTGGAACTGAGTATAATTCTGCACTGAAAAAAGGATTCTTAAAACTGGCTCCTTTAAACAGGTTTACTCTCATTTTCAGATGGCTTTTGTCTTTCTTTTTTCTACCAAGTTCTTCAAGAAGAATTCACCTAATTAAAAGGAAAAAAAATAGACACCAAAATTACTTGTAGATAGTTCAATAAAATAAGGCAGAAGAATACATTCTTATTTAACATGAGTGTTCTATTCTACAATACAATTTTTTCACCAGTTATTTTATAGGAATTCAATTATCTATAACAGCATTTCCAATACATACAGCAGGGATCTAAAAAACTCTCAAAACTATAACCCAACACACAATTCCTCCACTCCAAAAATCTTGATTTTCCTCCTCTCCAGTTTTATGAAATAGCTCTGCTGCTTTGTGAACTACAACAGGCTAAAGTGAATTGATTTAATTAAAACTTAATTTCTGTTTTGTAAAGTATCAGCAAGTTATAGTAAAACCTGCAGTTCTTGTTTGAACTGTCATTAAAACAGACTGAGCAGCCTGGTACCCCAGATGAGTCTTCTCTCCTCTTTCCTTAGGAAAAAGCAGGATGTTGTACTTACACAACAATTCCATTAATATCAACTGCTATTTCATACCCAGTGCTTTATCAGAAATAGCACTGCTGTGTCTCTAATTATTTTTAAAGTACTGTAAATAAATTCTGCCTGAAGCAACAAAATTGCAACACAACCAAGGACCTTGCTGAACCCAGAAGCATCCAAGAGACAGAATGTGAAGGAAGACTTGAAAATTTGGTGCCCTTTATCCTGTCTCACACATTAAGTATAATACAGAATAGGTTTGGAAAAAAAAATAGGTCAAGCAGCACTGCAATTGTACAAATACTAATTACTGCATACAGTGCATTTGGATGACCTACAAGAAACAGTGTAATTAATTTTTAAAATACAGGTAACTATATGAGATGTCCTTGAGCTAAGGTGAGCTTTGTTGCACATTACTTCACTGTTTTAGTTTTGTATAATAAAATCTTACATGCTAAATAATCCAATGCCTTTCAGCAATTTACCTGCTTTATAAGAAGAACGCACTAAAGGCCCACTGGCAGTGTAATGGAATCCAAGCTCATTTCCTACTTTTTCCCAGTACTTAAACTTCTCAGGAGTTATGTATTCTTCAACCTGGGGAAAAGAATTAATTTTGCTCAGATATTAATGCAAAGGAAATTGCTATAGCTAGCATACAGTGAAATGAAATACAGTTACATTGCAAGTTCAAAATTTTTCACTCCAAAGCTTTCATCAGTGAAGTCACAAACTGCATTTTTACTCTGCTTTGTTCCAAATGTATTTTACTTGTTTTACCTATTTAGCTGAAAAGTTCCGATTTTAATCTCTAGTTGTTGCTTTATAATTTTCTTCATTCTGTTTTTGAATGGTCCTTTTGAGCAAACCTTTTTTTCTGTCCAAGTTAGTGAAAAACCACAACAGTCCTACAAATCTCTTCACTAACAGCTAATTCAGTGAAACACAGGAACAGAACAGAGAGCAAATTTCTGGACAGATTGCAGAAGCAGAAAATGGTGAATTTCCCAGCTGAAGTGGCACCATTAAGGGAGAGCCTGTAAGATAATGAAGGGGCACTGGCTTGAGCAATTATGTTTGAGACATACACTGAAGCTCTTGTTTTCCAGAATCATGCCTCAGCTCCAGCTGTCTCCATGGCTAATAGCAGAAACTAGCACTGGGAAGTCTGCAGAAGATGGAAGGGGTTAGATGGCTGAGGTAATTTTTAGTGAAGAGCCCCTAACAGATAATCATTGTCAGGCTAAACAAGGAAGGAAATTTTTCTCAACATCTGCAGTTAGAGTAAGGATGACTGTGCAAGGTACGGGCCATAACTCTGCCTGTAAATTAAAGGTACTTTTACCTTCAGGTGACGTTTTGTTGGTTGCATATACTGTCCTAGGGTCAAACAATCCACATCTGCTTCCCGCAATACTGTAGAAACAAAATTCCTTGTTAGTGGCAGAAGGATCACAAGGAAAATCATGGATTTACCTGTCAAATTTAATCTGTAAGCTATAAGACAAAATATTTCAGAAATTCAGTCTTCTTTAACCAAACTTTTATTTTTCAATGGAACTTGGAAAACATTTCCTGCACCAGCAAACTGATTGGCACGTAGAGTCAAAGATGCTTACAATTGTTTCCCAGCACAGTAAAATTCATACTTGTGAATTCTGGCATCTATTTCAACACCAACTTACATTTCATTGTGGAATATACTTGTTCATCCGTCTCGCCTAGCCCCAGCATAATGGAGGTTTTGGAAATGACGCCGGGCTGGACATCTTTAGCGTGTTTCAGCACACGGACAGACTGCTCGAAGGTGGCTCGGGGGTCGCGGACCTTCCTTCGCACATTTCCAGCCAAGGGGGAAAAACACGTGGAAGGGCACAGAGAAGTTAGAGACGCCAGGCCAGGCGCGTTCTGCCCATTTCTGCCAAGCGGCAGAGCAGAGGTTTTTCGGCCGCCAGTCGGGCACCGGCACCGGGCCGGGCGTGGCTCCGGCGCCGCCGCACCGACCCAGCGCTGCGCACGCCCCTGCTGGCGGGATCAGCGTGTGCGGGGCAGGCCGGGAACGGCAACGGGCTCGGGAATGGGAACGGCCACAGCCCCGCCGCGGGCACTGCTCACCTCTGCAGTGCCGGCACCGTCTCCACATTGTGCGCGTAGACATCCAGCCCCGACACGGCGACTTTCTCCACTGCTTTAAGGTCACCTCGGAAATCGGGAGTTAGGCATTCCACCAGGATTTTTGGATTCCTGTAAACAAGACAGAAAGAACAAACGCGTTGTGGCATTTTGTGTCACTGTTGTTAAAAAACTCAAGATAGTAAAAAAAAACCCCAAACCCCCATAACTGAAGACGTGACACTCTAATAAGCACAGCAAAGTTAATTCAGGATAATTCTAAACCAAAGGTTTCTACAAACACTTTATAACAAACTCAAGTTAACCAGAAACAAAGACATGTTAAAAAATAATACATAAACAGTGCACATAAATGTTTGAGAGACTGTTGGAATTGCTTTTATACTTATATTTGGCTTTTTCTGTATTTCCTGGAAAACCAGGAAATTTGGTTTGTTTAAGATCATAGCTCTTATACAGAGGAGCTTTAATTCTGCTACTGGAATAAGAAGACTCTGAGTCTAGAATCTAGTCTTGGTGTTCAGGAGCCTGATTTCAGCTCAAAAGGGCAGATGGGGAAAACTGCAAAAACCCTTCAAACCCCAAGATACTCTGGATAAAGACTTAGATGAGGTTATACAAATGAATTCTGCAGGCAGGCAAGTGTGCTGTTGAATGGCATACAGGGCACCGATGTAGGGTAAAAGCAGCAGAGGCAGGGAAAGCAGGAAAGTACAATCACAGACTTGGAAATGGCCACTGAGGCCAAATGAAAAGCAATTGGATCACTGCTGAATGAGAAACCAAGACTCCTTTGGTCACATGGTAACAGAGTTATCTAACTCTGCTGTGTTTGAGCCCAAGCTTCAGGAATGAAAATATCTCCGAAGAATGTCTTCATTTCCTGATAAACCAACAGTCTGCTCAAAGAAAGAATCCAGTGCTTAGCTTTAAATAAGCCCAGGATGAATTGCAAATGCATCCAAATTCAAAACAGTTTGGGGCCATTCTATGAGAAAGATTAAGAAGGAAAAAAAAAGGGGGCATAGGCTAGAGGCAGACTTTAGTATTTGCATGGCCCCTGGAATAACCCAGCTAACGGAGCTTTGATGTACATGCAGTACACATTCTAAAGTTTTAACAACAGCAATACCACAATGACACACCTTTCTTTTAGATGCCGGACTGTCTTTGCAAAGTGTTCTGCTCCACCATCAGGCATATCTAGAAGTATTTCAATTATTCAGTTAATCTTTCTGTTCAAGAAATGTATTTACTTACTAGCAAAGCCAAAAAACCCATCAAATTCAAACCTTAAAAGCAAAACAATAAAACAACCAAACCCCAGTCTTGTCTCACCAATTATGCCAAGGGCTTACAAAAGATATAAAGACATCCTACCAAGCCTCTGCAGAAAGTCTAACTGTGATTGTCGAGGGCAGAGTTCAGATTTACCTGTGTGTAAGTTCCCTGTCTCCCTGAGCACAGAATGGCTTTACCTATTTATGGTTCTGGTCTGAAAAACAGTTGTACAAAAATTGAGAAGTATATATTAGTGCTCTTTTAAGTCCCTTTGAAGCAACTGGACTTTCCATCATATTGAACAGTTTTTACGATGGCTTTCCTCACCTCTATGGTGTCACCACAAGGGAGCTACTTCATATTTACTTAGGAAAATGTAACTTTCAGTTTTGTTACATATCATATATTCTAGGTTTAGTGTTTAGAAGGAAGTTCTGTAATGGTATTGCATATGATTGTTTGTCTTTTGCTATCCAAGTAAGAACATGGTGTATATATGCAAGCATTCTGCTAAAAATTAATTATAAAATATTTAGTGTTGTAGTATTTTTTGATGTTTATTGAGAGCATAATTTCTGTTGTCTTTCACCAGACACAGAGAAATACTGAGAATATGCAGGAACTGTGCAAAGTCACAGCACTGTTGAGTCCTTTAACACAGTGCTCCTGGGCAGCTGTGCAGATGACTGTTTCTGGGGGCTGTGTGTAGCCAAGGGACATCAGCGAGAGCTCGGAGTGGAGAGAGGAGAGCCAAGGTACGAACCGTCCCTGTCCACGGACGTCAGCACCACGTAGTCCAAGCCCCACTCGGCGACAGCCTTGGCTGTGTTGTAAGGCTCCTGTGGATCCAGTGGAGGGGGGTTTTTGGCAGTCTTTACTGAACAAAACCTGCAGCCTCTGGTGCACGTGTCACCCATCAGCTGGAACATGAAAGACATTCCTACCTTTACACAGTAAACTATTGCTCAGCTGGGGAACAGCTGCATAAGCTACATCAGATAAATCCTAATGGTAAGCAAAAAAAACTAGGACAGCGCTTTACTCTAAATTTATTGTAATAAACCCACTCCACTTCAGTAAAGATCCAACAATAGAGTACCAACAGCTCAGACATTAACAGAACACTTAGGAAATGGTTAATGACTTACCATAATAGTAGCAGTCGCTGTGGCATATTCCCCACCTCCCCAGCATTCTCCAATGTTGGGACAACGTGCTTCTTCACATACCTGAAGGTGAAAGGCTGTACTGTACCTGAATTTTTCCATATTATTTTTGAAAATAATTATTATTGATAGATTTTAATAGTTGCCTACAAACAAAACATATTTCCTTCTGTGATATTTCAGGTTAACAATTTCCTGCTGTTTTTAACAAGTCAGTAGAACAGATAGGAAGAGAACTGCTTCCTGATATCTACTACCATTCTTTTCTCTACTTCAAGACTCCAAAAATTGCTCAGCTACATAACTTATTAATTAGCACAGACTATCACTAATATTTTAAATTTAAGAACTGATAAAATGTTCACAAAGTATGTGATTCATTAAAGCATAAAGAACTAGGAACTTAGTCTGAAAAAAAAAAGAAAAAAATCCCCTCCATGCATTTCCACTGCTTTTTACTATCTGGAATGTACACTTAATGAAATCTGTACAGTTTCTTTTCAAGAAAATAAAGTGTGTAACTCTGAAGTTGTGTGTGTGTCCATTACAAACAGTTGCACATAGCATCTTCTAATCTCTGGTGATATAAGTAGTAAACCCCAGTATTTAAAATCACAGTAGGAAAACACACTTAATCTGTTGGATTTACCCTTAATCTTTAGGGGTAAAATTCACTGCTAGCAAAGAAGATCAGCACTGGGCTTGGTTTCAGCTCTGAAGATCATGCAAGACATTATTTCTACCTGTCCTCCACAGAGAAAAATGTAAAATCTGCCTTACTTCTACAGGAACACTTGGTTGGTGCCAGACTTACCGTATGAAGATTTAAACTTCTCAAGGTATTCTTTAGTTTATTGTAGTTCTTTCCCATGGGAATCTTTGTTTTCAGCCATGGAGGAAGATGCAGCCTGAATAACACCAAGCAAACATAAAGATTAATAAACTACTTACATGGTAAGCTTTATTAATAGATTTGTTTTAATTTATTACAGACCCCATCAAGGAAAGGTCCCTCGAAAACTTGATGCAACTCAGCAATTAATATTAACATCATTCATGGCCAGATCAGACTTTTCTTCCCTGTTCATCATTATTCCAACACTCAAGCATGGGAATTGTTATCACTGAAATGTTTAAAACTGTTCACTGTTCCAGAGGGATTGTGAACAGTGCCACACTGGAGACTGCAACCATTAATGGCACCAGATATTGTACGGCTATCACAAAGTCTGATCACTCTATGACTGGAAATATGGGAGTTTAAACATTTTTTTAACTTAAGTCTTCATTTTTTGTTTTCTCTATCAGTAGTACTTTTTCAACACATTCACCTACTGATGTATATTTGTAATTTAATTGCCGGCACTCAGGAACATACCATCATGTCTCCACATTTTTTGTGGATTTGAAGTTAATGACACATGTCCTCTCTTGAATAATCCTTACTTTTGCAACACAGTAGGGCAGAATTTAATAAAGACACATACCATACATTTTGTAGTTATTACTAAACATGCAAGATCATGCTGGTAAGCAACTCAAGTTGTTTAAAATCACTTTTACCTTTCTCCTTTCTCACGCTTTAAATTGCCTTTATACTCAGCCCATGTGCTCTTGTCTGACAGATCTCCAGAGACAAAGTCCTGTAAGTCTGGTCCATTTTGCAGGAACTCTTTTTTTTCCCCTGGCAAAGAACCTGATGTTCCATACTGGTTACACACATGGCTCCCTGACACCTAAAACAAGCAAAATTGTAATTTATTTAATAACAAACATGCTGGCATCATATACTAAACAACAATTTGCCTTTTTGCTGGTTGACGCATGCTTTGTGTAAGCATTTTCCCAATGGCTTTTAAGTTAAATGTATAATCCTCTTTTAAGTTACATATAACAGACTTATCTATCATAACTCCACACTAAGTTATGCAGTGTAACACACAATTCCCCTGTACTCAAACCCAGTGTCCAGTTTTGGGCCCCTCACTGCAAGAAGGACTTTGAGCGGCTGGAGCGTGTCCAGAGAAGGGCAGTGGAGCAGGGGAAGGCTTGTGGGGAGCAGCTGAGGGAGCTGGGGGTTTCAGCCTGGAGAAAAGGAGGCACAGGGGGGACTGACAGGTCTCCACAACTGCTGAAAGGAGGCTGTGGCCAGGTGGGGATGGGCTTCTTCTCCCAGGCAGCCAGCGGCAGGATGAGAGGAAATAGTCTTAAACTGCAGCAGGGGAAGCTTAGTTTGGCCATCAGGAGGAATTTCTTCCCAGGAAGGGCGACTGGGCATTGGAATGGGCTGCCCAGGGAGGAGGTGGAGTCACCGTCCCTGGAGGTGTTTAAGGAAAGCCTGGATGCGGCACTCGGTGCCGTGGTCCGGTTGACACGGCGGTGCTGGGTCACAGCGTGGACTGGATGATCGCGGGGGTCTTTCCGAGCCAAGGGATTCTGTGGGCCAACACCGTGTGGGTTACCGCGGCCTTTCGGGGGAGGCTGCCGGCGGCTGCGGGCGCTGTCCCGGGAGCGGGGCCGGGGCTCGTGTGCCGGCTGTGCCGAGCCCGCGCGGGGCGGGGCCGGTCCGTGCCGGGCTCTGCCCGCGGCCGCCCCGCGCTGTCCCGCGCCCCCGACACAGACCCGCTCGGCACCGGCACCGCCGTGCGCCCACAGCGCCTGCTCCTGCTGTGCGTATCGCAGCCCTCGCCCGCACGGCCCGTCCTGCCGCGGCGCCCCCGGGGCACACGGCGAGACTCACCCGGGCCCGGCCCCGCGGCAGCAGCAGCCCCCGGGCGGCAGCGGCCCCGCCGCGGCTCCGCGGCAGCAGCAACGACATGGCGGCGCCACCCGATCGGCGCGCTCGGCCGGCTCGGCTGCTCTCGCCTAGCGGACGGCCGCCTCGGCGCGATGACGTCACGGGCCCCGGAGCGGCTACAAGTACGTGATGACGTCACGCGCTGTCTCTTTTGGCCCTGCGCGCTGCAAGGTGAGGTCTGGCGGCGCGGCCGGGCTCGCTCGGCATCCCCGGGATAATCCGGGATCATCCGCGGCGCTCGGCCCCCCGGCGCGCCGCCCGCGCGCGGGCAGCCCCCCGGGGCGGCGCCGGGCTCCGCCGGCGCGCCCTGTCCGCACCCCGCGCGGGAGGGCCCGGCCACGGCGCCTTCCCGGCAAGGCCCCGTTGAGGCCGCCGCGCTCCGGGCCCGGGCGGGGGGCGCCGCTGCGGGGAGCGGAACCCGGCGGTGACAGCGCGGCGGGAACGTCGGGTCGCGCAGGGAGGAGCGGGCGGAGGCCCCGCGGGCACAAGGCCGAGAGAGCCTCCAGCCTGTCTCGTTGTCTCCCGCAGGATGAAGACCATCCTCAGCAACCAGACCGTGGACATTCCCGAGCAAGGTCAGTCCGCGCCGCGTTCGGGCGGCGCTCGGCGCTGCCGCCCCCGCAGCCCGTAACGCGTGTCCGCTTTGGTCCGCAGTGGGAGTCTCGCTGAAGGGCCGGACGGTCATTGTGAAGGGGCCCCGAGGAACCCTGAGGAGGGATTTTAACCACATCAACGTGGAGCTGTCCCTCCTGGGAAAGAAGCACAAGAAGGTGAGCGCCGCACAGGCCGCAGACAGAGGGGAGCTTTATTGTTGGCTTGAAAACTTGGGGGTGGTGTAGGAGAGTGACCAAAAATTTTCAGCTGCGCGTGAATTGTTTGGTACGTTTTGCTTATTCCTGTGTTTTCTGAGAGAGAAATTGTTCTGATGGAAGGGTGGGGCCTCCTCGGGCACTGTGGGAATGCATTCTTGTCTAGTGACAGTTTTAGGGAAAGGGGATGATCAATATATGCTGTTCTACAAACTGGATCTTTCAGAGGATAAAAGTCAATTTACTGGCTTTCCAGAAACTGCAAGTTATATTAGGAGAGCAGAGATAAATAAATGCATGGTTTTTCTTATTATCTCAAAAAGTATAAGAAAATATCGAGAGTGACTGATTTCACCTACTGTATCACAAAGTTCGAGTGTTTCATTAAAACAGGGGATCCTCACACAGTTTAAGTTGATTATGCATAGGAGGCAGACTTTAAAACAATATGCTTAGCAATTACTAATGCATACTTTAGCTCAAGATTGTATATTTATCTACCCCAGCTCTTTTGAAGACTTGTTAGTGGCAAGACCTGAAGAAAACAAATGTTTCTCCCATGTCTCAGGTTCAGATTTAAAAGACAGGAACCAGGTGGGCCTTTAGTCAAATAAAACAGTTCTGTGTTTTTGTTTGGTGAGCTTTAAGTAGTTTATCTACAAGTTTTGTTGCTCATTTGTCACATAATTATTTTGTTGCTGGTTTTGAAATGTAGCTGAAAGCTATGTTAATGTGATTTTTGATGCAGCTGCGTGTTGACAAGTGGTGGGGTAACAGGAAGGAGCTGGCAACAGTTCGCACAATTTGCAGCCATGTACAGAACATGATCAAGGGGGTCACTCTGGTAAGTTGTCTTTAAGTTGTGAACCAGGATCTCTTACTTGGACTGAGAGCCTTTTACTTTATAGAGGGAGAACGTGTCTGAGAATCCAAGATGCAGCTTCTTTCTCTTTTTGCTTTTTGTCATGCCTTTGCTGTCAGGCAAGTTCTGGTGGAGGAAAAGATGAATGTCTCTCAGGCTCAGTGTCCTGCCCTTTCTCAGAAGCTGTTGGTGCACCTTGGCTTTAGTTTCTCCTGTAAGCGTCGTGCCTGTGTTCTGCCTTTTGGGCCTGTTCTGCTTTCAATAGCCAGTTATGTCCTGTGTCCCAGGGCTTTCGCTACAAGATGAGGTCGGTGTACGCTCACTTCCCGATCAATGTAGTCATACAGGACAATGGCTCACTTGTGGAGATCCGGAACTTCCTGGGAGAGAAGTACATTCGCAGAGTGCGGATGAGGCCAGGTGAGCATTTCTGGAGACATGTTTTGGTTTAAACTAGATTTTCCAAGCTGTTTTCTTTGGCTCTGCCACTGAGAATGGGAGAGGATGAATAATTGTTGGAGCAGCATATGCTTGTCTGAATTTGTGTAATCTTCTTACGATACTCTTGCCATTGTTTAGATTTGCTACTAATAATGCCTCTGTAATTTATCTTTACTAGCAAGAGCTAGCTAACAACTAGTCTGGAGTTAGTTACTGTAATATACAAGGAATACAGGCTTTACTTTAATCACTGGGAGATCTTAATAGTGTTGATAGTTGGTAACCTGCAGCTGCTTAGTGTTAGATTTGCGTTTCTGTTTTAAAACACTTACATGAACTAGTTTCATACCACATCATAGTTTTGGTCTTTAATGTGTTTGAATTTCCTGATTATCTAGGAGCATGCACAATAAACTTAGAAATTACCATCTTATTAGCTGTTTTTACATCTTGCACACTTGGAGTTTCAGTAAAATGTTTAACAGAAAAGCAGGCACTTGATGGAGCTTGTTAAACTTCTGGAGGGAGGCAACAAAACATGTAATAAACAAAACTACATAAAGACTGTAGGAAAGACTTCCCTTATCCATTTGTTTTTTTCTAATTCCACTTCTGGTGAGGGTATGGGTAAGGACATTTAATGCGACTGATGCTGTTTTGGGGTGACTGTAGATCTGATATCTATTGATTAAATAGATGAAATAGTAAAAACTTCTGTTGCTCTCTTTACAAATTGAAGTTTCCTGTTAGAGCCTCAAATTCCATCATGTTTACTCCTTGTGAGTATTTGCATTGCTAGTGTAAACGCAGTACATGACACGACAGGGGCAGGTAGATTTTAATGGCTTTTGATTGGGCTGACTCCAGTTTTGTCTTAATGAGCACAAGCCTGTGGGAAATGGCACCACGTTGCTGATGGAGCCGTGCTGGCAAAGCACTGGCTTGTACACAGTGTTGGTGATTGATGCTCCAATGTAATAATGGGTAAGCAGGACTATCACTTCAGTAGCTTTCACTCCAGAGCATGACTTGCACTAATCTTTAATTGAAACTGTGAGGGAGGACAGCCCTGGAATAGATTTGAAGTACTCTCTTAACAAAGTCATATAAGCTAATTATTGTCTTGAATACTAGTGTCTAGATACGTTAATTAGGACAGGACATTAATATTGTTTCTTTGATACACTTAACAACTTCAACAGTGTGGATTATGTGTTTGCCTTTCCATAGGTGTTACCTGTGCAGTATCTCAAGCCCAAAAAGATGAACTGATCCTTGAAGGGAATGACATTGAGCTGGTCTCCAATTCAGGTTTGTGAAAGGAGATGTGTGGAAAATTATATGGAAACTTTATCTGAAGATGTGAGCTTAGCAAACTCTTTACCTCAAACCCTGAGGTAAACAACAGCCCAGATTTTTTTGCTATAGTCACTGTAATTGCTTTTCATAGTTCCTTACTCTGTTTCTAAGCTTAAAGATGTTTTTACAAGTCTGCCGAGCCTTCTTCAAGTCAGTACTTAGAGCCTTTTTGGCACCAAACTTCAGCTTTCCTGTTGTACATGCGTGCAGTAAGGAAATGCTTCTGCCCCAGGTTGCCAAGATGAGCCCAGTGAAATGCATCCTATTTTCATTAGACTCTACAGGATTTAAAGTTGGTCATTCTGATTCTAGCTTACACTCTTGTTCTTTAGTTGAAATACTGGAGCATAAACAAAGACTACAAGTTGGCTTGGACCTTTTGGCTTTGTGCTAACAGTCTCACTTTGTCTGCAGCTGCTTTGATCCAGCAAGCCACCACAGTCAAGAACAAGGATATCAGGAAATTCTTGGATGGTATCTATGTTTCTGAGAAAGGAACAGTGCAGCAGGCAGATGAGTAAAACTCATAGGTTGGTATCATCTTAATACACATTGTATATCTTCTCTGTAGAGATGAGGACTTGACAAGGTTTATCTGCTTCAACATGACCATGGTTAAACACATTCCCAATAGGGATGAAATTTTGTTTGTAAAAGATGCCATAAGATGCATCATAAAACTTGAATTTAGGTAGGTCTTTCAACAGCAGCTGTCTGTCTTTCATCAACTTGGCATTTTGCTGCTGTATGGAGAAAACCTCTCTCCAGTGCTGTACTCTGCATTGTGAATGCGAGCTGCAGTGCTGGCTGAGAATTGTAAACAGCTGACCTAGTCTGACAGACTGGTTTACAGCTATTTACAGAGAAGACCTCAGACTGATGTTCCTCCTGGAGGGACACTGCCCTCACTAAAATGGTGGACAGCACTCAGTTTATATATAAAGGTCTTCTGAGCAGTTAGTATGTAAATGCTGGTAAACAGGTCAGTTTAGCAAGGACAACTATTTACATTGTCCATGGGCGTTGTTACTGAAGTTGGGTATGAGGATTTGGGGATAATTTAGGAATTTTGACTGCTAAAGGAATTTGATGCTGTTTCACCTGTGTGTGGTTCCTTACATAGTACAAAACACCTGTGCAGGATGAGACAGTCTGACTTGCAAATAAATTCTGTGCTGTGTGCCTTGAGAACCTAAGCTTGAGGCAGGATGTAGATGAAGTGAGCTTCATAAAACCGTTTTTTTTAAATCATCCTCCAGATACCAAACATTTGCAAGCCTCCAAAAAAAATTTTTAGTACCATTCTAAGTGCTTTGAGAGGTGGAGCAACATACTACATTTGTTGAACAGTTGAGCTGTTTTGCTTGAAGTCATCTTTAAGTAATCTTGTCTGTGTAAAATCAAGCAAATTCTTTGAACTATTAATGTCTGTCTTGCATTAAAATCGTCAGATAAACATCAAATGATTAAAAACTTTCAGTTTCCCATTTGCACTGCTAAAATCTTTCTAAAAGCTCTTAATGTTTTATTTACAGTTGTCTGGATCCCGATGGTAATTATTGTGAGACATTGTACCAGCAATGCCAGCTGGTACAAGGTGAGAACACCCTTAGAGGTTTAATAAAATAAACTATATTTCATATCTTGAGTTGTTGTTGTTTTTTTTAAGAACTAAATGGTGATTGCATGAACCCGATGGCTCTTAGAGAAGCAGATTGCACAGTGGGTCCACCCTACCAATGTGTTTTCGAACTATTGGACTTCATTCAGACTGAATGAATGTGCTCAGAGACTGGTAGAGCAATGTGTAGGCCATGCTACCATGATCTGTCTGTGACAAAGTCATGAAGTGCCATTTTTGAGTCACTAAGACTCAAGCATTTTTCTCATAGAGGGGAGACCAGTGTTCTTTCACATTTTTTCTCAAGCCTCAGACTTGTGATGACAGAATCTGAAGTAGATGAAAAATAAAACTAAAATCAATAGAACTGTATTTGTAAGATCATTTAAACTAAATACATAGATAGAAACAGTAGTCTGAAAATACAATGCTTTATTGCTCAAATAAGAAAACGAAGGACTTGACCTCAAAGCTCAATCAGCATGTATTGCTGAGTTTCACCAGCAGTGAGTTGTTACCTGGGGATACAGCTTGGTTTCTTTACTACTGATCTTGCCATGTAGCAACATCTAAGGAGGTTGTACTATTTCTGTGCAGTAGTAAAATCCACATTGTCACTTGCTCCATTCAATTTGGAAAAAGTATATAAAATACTAGGATAGTGCAGAAACATACTTGGCAACAAGTTGCTAAAGCATCCGATGCATATTAAATTCAAAAATTGCCCAAAGATCCACTTGTATAACGACAAGTGCAATTTACATTCCTCACTCTATTGAGTGGGTTAACTTTTTATTTAGATGTTCTCTGCTAGTTAAAATTTTTATGGCTGCCCCATTTTGGAGGTGAAAAACAGTGATTGTATATGTTTTTGTCTCCAGTTATTTGCTTAAAACTACTTCACCCAATCTGTAAGGGTTATCTGTTGGTCGGTAATGGAGTTAACTTGGTTTTGTTCTTTTAGGGGTATCTTCAGAAGCTGGTCTAGCACATTTCCTTCCTGGTGTACTTGAAGGTTTGTGCAGTTTCATGCTGAACAACGCTCATAACATGAATACACATCACAAGACTTACAGAGGTGCATATCAGTTCTCAGAAATTGCTCTTTGCAAGTAAGGCTGTTTTAAAGGTTATTCCAACGCACAGGAGGGTCATAATTCTTTTTTTTTAACAGATGAAGTTGTCTTCTAGGTACAGTAGGTGGATAAAAGTAATTTCACTAGAAACAAGTGCCATGGCTCTTCCTGTCAATGTGATTACTGCATTTCTGAATGAAATGCTTGGTGTGTGTGACTGGAGTGACTCAGTACTTTTCCACAGTTGTCTGAGTGGTATCATCCACTGTAGAATGCAGTGATGGATCTCACTGAAAATGGGCTTGTGCCCCCTTTTAAAATGAGACACAGATGCATTTGATGCTTTTCGCCTTAAAACGTTTTCTTCTTTTTCTTTTGTGAAAGAAAATAATAGCTAAAAGCAAACTGAGTGTAGAGAAAAGGCAGCAGGCAAAGAATATTAACGGCTTCTTCTGAGAAATAAACAAGCAGAAGCTACACTGCTTTTCATGGCTAGAGGGGCCACAGACTGAGTAGTCAGCAGGAAAGCCATTGTTGCTTATCAGGCTATTGTAAAATCTTACTGAAGGCTTTCCTTTTGAATCTGAAGTGAAGAATCCAAATCTAGGCTTAGATTTTTCTTCAGTCAGCTTAAATGCATAGTAGCCTTTAATCGTGACTTTGTCAATGTGGTAGGCTGAGAAGGAAAAGAAAGCAAAACAAGGTGTTAATAAAAACTTACATGTCAGGTAAAACTTTTCAGACTTCCTGGTAAGGAGTTCAGATTTCAAGTTGTTACAAATTTTAAAAGTGCACTTCATAAAATATTTACTCAGTTGTCTTAATTACATAGGAACAGTGCCTTACTGTTTTTAAAAATCCGTATGATTTGGGAATTTTTGGACCTATGCCATGAAAACTAGATTTGTACAGCATTGGAGCTGGAAGTTTGTTTTCCCAGGAAAAGCTAGATGCTGCTTTTAACTGCAAGGACTCGGGAGCAGCTGCCCATCAGTGTCATGAGAGCAGCTTTCCAAGAATTCCTGCCCTGCTCCAAACTCAGCTGCTCATCTGGAGCATGCATGGCTCTGTGGTACACTGCTGCACCCAAGTGCTGGGAGAAAATAAATTTAAAATGGCAGGCCTTGAGGTCATATGGAAGCAGTGAGCATAGTTGGGAATGTGATCCAGACTAAGAACATGTAAACATTTAATAACTTACTTCCTTTAGTAATGTATTGTTCTTTTGTTGGCAGTATGAAATTAGCATGGAAAATAAATCAACAAATGCTTATTAGTCCTGTGGTAACTGAGAGAGCTAAGCACTGGAGAGAGAACACTTTTTTCCTTCTTGTCTAAAAGTCATCTGAAGCCATGCTTAGCCTTGAGTAAGATTTGTCTCATTTTTTATTAACTAGAGAGGAGAACCCAGGACACCTAGACTGTGTTTGATGTCAGTTACCTCAGAAAAGCATTTGAACCCCCTGTGTTCTGATCAGGATCTCTCTAATGCTCACTGGTAGGGAACAGTGAGGGCAGGCATGTATTGCACATCTCATTTTGTCTGTATGCTTCAGGTACCAAGGCCTTGCTGGTAGCCTGTGCCTCACTGCTTTTCTTTAATGATTGGTTGGAGGAAGAGGGAGGGTAGGGAAGGGGTGAGGTCCCTGCAGCATTTCTCATACAATAAGCTGTTGCTGAAGATTATTGACTTTAATGTTTTTGTTTTCTAGCTCCACAACTTACTAGTTTTTCTCTAAAGTGAAGAAGTAGATTTCCTATGTGCCCAGAAGAAAACAAGTAGTGGAACAAGAACTAGAGCTGGACTCTCCCTTCAACAGCAGCTGATGCTGTTGGTGCCCTGCTGTATTTCTTCTGTATGTCCTTCCAGGTCTCTGTGGACTTGCTTGCACCTTCCTGTCCAATGACTAGTTCAGTAAGCAAGGAGGCTTTTGCCTTTCTCTGGAGAGTAGAAACTTTAATTGTCTCTTGGGAGTTGGGCTGAAGTGCCTTCTCCTAGTAATTTCTGAGAACCTACTCTGCTGTATGTGCATGCTCAGAGAGCTTCTCTCATGGTTTAAACTGGAGGCAGCTGTAGCTGCATTTTGTGCAAGGCACTTGATGCCATTCCTGTGTCATAACTGCCCTTAGTGTGACTGCAGAGTTGGGCCCCTCAGGTGGCTTAGTGCTGCTGGCTCCTGCATCTGAACCAGGACTGCTCGCTCTGTCCAGAGCAAGACTTAGCTGTGCCTGGGTCTGAGCCATGGAGATGGCTCTGGGGAACTTGTATCCATCATGTACTCACCTTTTAAAACCTCTTGTACGTATTTGCCCAAGTAATAATTTCGAAGTTCATCATTGTCTAAGGATGGGTCATCTATTCCATTTGCTGTGATGTAAATGTCAATGTCACCATAAGTTTTTTTGATCCACCTGAGAACTTTGCGTATTCCCCAAGGCACCACTGCCAAACGAGAAGGGGAGCTCAGGCAGGTGATATCCTGCAGAAATTGAATGTCACGATCAAATTCATACTGGCTTCCATTCTGAGGTTCGTCAATCACAAATCTGGTGGTGAAATGATTCAGTGCATAAAAGTCAGCTGCACCTTTGACTAGCTGCTTTTCCTCACTTGTGAAAGATGGCAACAAAGTATATGAAAGGCCTTTTCTGTTCTTAAAGGCAATGTATTCCCTCATAGTAGCTGGATAGTCCCCAGTCTTGAATATGGGATTGGCAAACCAGCCTATTTCAAACTGAAGAAACCTGTTGGCAGCTTTTGAATGAGATTCAAAGAAGGGGTTGGCAGGCTCCGCCCAGTCCGAATGCAGGGACAGAGACACTTTGCCATACTGAAAGGACCGGTACCGCTCATCGTATATTCTCCAGGCCATGGCGTGTGCTATTAATAAATTGTGTGCTGCCCGGTAGGTGTCATTGCTGCTCCTGTTGTAGACATTGCTTAGCTGGTTAGGCTCATTTATTGTAATCCACAGTTTAACCAAATCGCCAAGCTCCCTAAAACATAAAGCTGCGTAGTCTTGAAAAGCATAGGCAGTGGACTGGTTCAACCATCCTCCTGTCTGCAGCAAAGGACCCGGCAGGCCCAGGTAGGTGTGAGTTGGATAATACAAGGTGACCATGGATTGAACGTTGAGTTTCAGGACTTCACTAATCACACATCTGTAATACCTAAGGACTTGCCTGTTGACCACTGACAAATCACCATTGGGTAAAATTAGTGACCAGTCAAGTGCAAATCTATAATGGCTGACTTTCATTTTTTCCAGGAGATCCAGTTGCTTTTTAATACTGACAAAATCTGTGCACTGTGCTGGTCGGGTTTTTAACTTTACCCCTTCAACTTTGTGCAGAAGCCCATCACCTGTGACATTCCAGAGGTACAAGCTGGAATCACAGAACTGTGGTGAGGAAGCTGCTGATTCTGCCTGTGAAAAAAAAAAATATGCTACAATGGGTTTTAATTAAATGAACTTAATACCTGCTTGTAATCTGCATTTCTGCCTGTGTTTAGCTATTGATTAGTGCTGGATGTCAGAAGGCCCTGCTTAGATGCTCCAGGGGAAAGAGGATAACCAACTCACCTGTATGAACTTTGTGCTAGTGGTCATCTTACCATTCTGTTCCTTTCCCTATGAAAAACATCAAAATTGCGCTTTTTTCTTTATGATTACACATGAGCATTTGCCCTGCCACCAGCCTGCATGAGATGTTTTCAATGAGAGAGCTCTCCCTGATTGAGTTCACTCTGGTCATGCACACAGTAGGTCTCAGGCAGCTGCCAGGAGAGCGGGTGGTGAGAACAAGCACCAGGGGCTGTATGAGGCAGGCACAGATTCTTTTGGCACTGCTGCTGTGATCAACTTTGTGAAACTGAGGCATAGTAATCTGACACAAACAGCTTGTAGCAATTAGTTGTATCTTTTCTATCTCCTACTAGTTGAAAAAGTTTGGAATAACACTTTTTTTAATATTCCAATTTTTAAATGCTTTTTTTATGTTTCAAAGTACAATATAGTGAAGTTTAAAATATTTAAATTGCTTTTTTTTACAGGAAATGTACATTTTTGGGCTGTATATTAGCAAGATTTATAGAAGCTTAACTTTTTCTTCCCCTACGGTTGTCAGTGAATAGGTTAAATTACGGAATTTTGTTGTTATTTTTTTGAGGCTTATATTTGTCATAGGACTATCTGTGTGCAGTGACAAGAAGGGTATCCCAACACTGCCCATACATACAGTTAGCTTATTTACTAGGTTTAAAGCAGAAATAGAAGAAAAATTAAGTATCAATAAGTCCTGTAGGAACCAGTTTGGACAAAGGTTGTATAATCTGTTTTCTAATGTGAGCTCAGATGGTAAATCTCAAGGTTAATTAGCTTCACCTCTGCTAGGTGTCTTTTTAAAGAATGGCTTCTTACCCACTTGTCTGAGTGGCACTTAAAGCCGGGCCTAACCCAGAAATGTGTTTCTGCTGTAGACAAGACCTGGAGCCTGCAGGCACTGCTGCC
Source organism: Chloebia gouldiae (assembly GCA_003676055.1). Classification (NCBI taxonomy): domain Eukaryota; kingdom Metazoa; phylum Chordata; class Aves; order Passeriformes; family Passeridae; genus Chloebia; species Chloebia gouldiae. The sequence goes on from QUSF01000005.1 coordinate 25,885,190, forward strand.
ACCAATGTAATCACCTTGTCCTTGCCCTTTGTCACTCTCTCCATCAGGCCTTCACAAGCATCCCTATGGCCACACTGCAAACTGGCTTTGGAAACCCCTGGTTGAAAAATAACCCAGTAACAATTGGTTGGATCAACTTCTTGGTCTGAAATTTCCTCATCTGATCTGCCACATGGAGATGCAAGCAGAGGGAGGGCTGTGCTTGGAAGGGCTCCTGCAGCAGGGTTTGTTGCTGCAGCAGTAGCTAGCACTCTGTGACCTGCTCACCTGAAAACCTGGAAACACATGAAATTGAACCAATGCAGTTATGGCTTAACTTCTGTTGGCAGTGTGCATTGAAATTCTTGAATACAAGGTGCTGTATAGTCATTTGTTCACTCTATTTCCAGAGATCCGCTCAATATTTTATGCTTACCTTGAGAACAGACTCGGTGATACCCCAGGAGAACTCACAGGAGAACTGAGCTTGCAAGTGTGGGGTAGAATCCTTTGGGAAGAAGCCATTTTCTCGTATGATTTGTTTATAATAAAGTGCAGATGACTTAGGAATCCTTTCCTTTTTTTTGCTTTTGAAATCTACATAAAATAATCCACGCCTGATATTGTTAGCATGTTGCCATTCGAAGCCATCAAGGAGGGACCAGGCTGTGTAACCAAACACATCTATGTCGTCATATTTAATAGCTGCATAAGAGAAGGTAACATCCATGAGCTTTCTATTTAGTATTCTAACATATATAAGGGATATTTATGAGAAAGTGCTATTTATTTTGAAAATCTTGAGTGTCTTCTCAACGTCTGTATTGACCCACTGTAATTCATTGCAAAACTGATGTATGTATCTTAGTCTTTATTTACTAAAAAAAAGGTGTCACTAATAAATTAAGGTGTCCTTAAGAAGATAAATTACTGTAGGATTCTTTATTTCTGCTCTGACCAAACAAGAAATATTATACTACATCCAGGTTTGAAGTTGCATTTGACAATTTGCCAGTAAAATAATACTAGTAAAATTAGAGAATCATGAGTCAAAATAAAGGGAGCAACAGTTGTAACTTTGTCATGAAGCTAAAACGCTCTACCTTTATTTGAAAGATGTCTGTAAGCTCAAATATTTGGGAATGTCTACTCAGATTGTAGATTGAAATTTTTTTTTGTTAGCATGGGACTGTTAATGACTTTAGAGAAGTACAATAGAGCAACCCAGAGACTGATTTAGTCACCATATGGGTGCAGTGCATGCTGATTTCTTCAGGCAATCTTAGTGTCCCTCTTGCAAAAAAGTCTACATATGATCTTTTACATATAATATATGAGAAAGATATCAACACAACTGCTTTCTCAGATGTGGAACCTGATTCTTCAGGAAGGGCAGCAGAGCCTGCAAAGCAGCTTCTCAGAAGACATGAACTAACCACAACACTTTTCATCCGTGCAGGCTCGTGCCAGCTGGCAGCCTGGAAGGAAAAGTCCAGACTCCACGGTCAGTCATGTTCACTGCCTGTTGCCACCTTTAAGCCAGGAAATAACACAGGATAACTCCTCATGTTCACCTAATAAGGGCTGGAATACCCAAAGCAAAGAAATGACCAGGTAGGGTTCCTGAGGATTTTGACACAGACAGGTGGGCAAGCCATATTTTACCTGTAGCCCACCACACCAGTAAGCCAAGGAATAAAGATGAAGTTTTCTGGTTTATTCTTTCCAATATCATTTAGCCTCATTTTCTCAGGACGTATAATTTTGCATTGTTTTGTTTTTCTACTAAACTTCCTTGCCCTAGTTACACCAAGCTGCTACTTGAGCAGAAAGCAGCTTTGCACAGCGCATGTATTGATGCAGCAGAGTTCCAAGGTCCCCAGAAGCAAGGGCATAGTTCAGCTGGATGTTTTCCTGGTTGCCAGATGAAATCAGAAAGCCCAAGAGCTTGCAATGTGAGTATATGGGAAGCTGATAGACAAGGCCGGAACACTGGAAAGGGGATGAGGAATGTAACAAAGCAATGCATGTATTTTCAAAGAAGGCAACTTCTAAATTAGGGAAGTCATGGGAGAAAGTACAAAAATATCTGAAAATACCCATTGCAAAATGCAGAGGCAGAGAATGGTGAAGAGGATAAAGAGAGAAGCTAGAATGGCCTTGCAAGTAAAGTTGAGTGCTTGATGTCTGCAGTGAGGAAGGTTGAACAAATGGGAGCAGACATCTAGGGACAGAGTAAGTGACAACTGAGAACATTTTTGTTTGTAGAAGCATATTGAATAGATGGGGATAAGTTTAATTGTCAGAGCAAAACATGCTGTTGTACTTGAGATGGTGCATGCTGAGATTTTGTGACCATTTGAATGGGTAGGGGGAAAATTATGCTTTATGTATACTTTATAGTAAAGAAAATTAAAAGTTAGGCAGGTGATAGGTAGAGATCTGGTGGATCAGAGTGAGAGTATGTTTGTAGCATTGTCTGCAGGGACAGTGAAAGGAGAGGGCAGAAACAGGTCAGGATCCTCATGTTAGAGTGAGGATGAGAAAAGCCCTCTGAAAAACAAGGGGAAGGTTTGGGGCAGAAACAAAACGCTGAAGGGAAGAAAGCTCAGGAGTTAACTAAGCTCCCTATGTCACCAGAGGTGACATTCACAGAAGATGATCTCAAGGCTTTTCTGTACCTACTATAGATGGAGTCTTAGAGTCCTGCAGGAGTAGTAGTTTCAGTATGGAAACCCTAACCTTAACCAACCTTAACCCAATGCAGATGTTGGACTTTAACTTTCTGGGACAGGGGCTATGGGTTTTTTTCTGTTTGTACAACACCTAGCACCAGTAGATCCTGATCCATGACTTGAATTCATGCAGTATAAATAATTAATGATTAACTTTGTTGCCATTATCTCTTTAAAAAAAGATTAAATTATTACAGAGCTAAATATCAAATGATCAAAAATGCTCTCTGAAAAACCCAAAAAGTAATTTCTGTACAAACCTTGTAAAACCTTATTAATGAAGTTTTTCATTATGTAGATGGCTGTGGTGTCATCTGTTTTCACATGGCTGTCAGTGAACCAGCCATTCTCTGCAATCAAGATTTGAGGACTGTTGTATTCCAGTTTAATCCAGTTCAGTACTTCCCGCAAATTGAGTGACAAATTTTGTCCCATTTTTGGTAGAGTGTTTGGAGGTTTAAAGTTACTAGGACCAAAGGAAAAGGCAAAGAAGTCAGCTGTTCCCTTTATGTAGTTTTTTTCATCTTTGGTAAAGTGTGGCAGAAACAAAAATTCATTTTTCAGTTCTTCTGGATAATCCCCATCCCCATGGATAGGTTTAGCAAACCATCCGAGTACTCTCTCCATGGACTTCTGACATTTAGAAATGTCTGACTCATCTTCCGATTTGTTAGGCTCGATCCAGTGGGATCCCAATACTATGGATATCATCCCCTTCTGATAAGGTTCAAAGTGTTCTTTGTAGGTATGCCAAACTTTTGCATGAGCCTGATGAGAGAAAAATAGTATTAAATTGTAACTCAAACACGTCTCTTTGTACATTGGCAGCTAGAGAGGCACGTAGCTTCACCTGAGTCACTGCAGGCTTATATGGAAGTATCATTTAAGGCACATGAATTACCCTGCACAGTTTAATGGGCACTGTTACCCTGCAAGGTTCCTTGGGATGAGGGAAATGCTCAGTAACTCGTGTCCTATGACACATTAAGGCTGTGGCTTTTTGCCTTTTAACACATGTCTAAATTTCAGGAGAGATCCCAGCAGGGATGAGAACAGCTGTTGTTACACAGACACTTTGGAAGAGCTGTAACAATGGGATTTGAACTCTGTGATCTAACCAGTCCCATCTGAGTCTTTCTCTGCCAAACGGTGATTCCCGATATGGTTAAAATTTCAAACCATCTTTACAATTATTCCATCAATGATGCATCTCATACGATATTTTGTCAGTGGTGACTCTGTGCTACTAACTGCTCTGTGCTCCGGGGGTTACCCGGACTTAACTCTGATCAAATCACATCCACCCCATCCCTCTTCTTCGGATTTAGTTGCTTTATTCTGGCCTAGTCACATGAACAAGTGTTCAAGTTTTGATATTTGTACATTTCCTAAATGTAAAAACTTGGGCAAAGGACTCAGCAGTGAAGTTTGAGCCCAAATGTCAACTTTCACAGCTCTGAGTGAGAATTTTGTTCAGCATTTTAGTTAATTTCTTCTTTGAAATGATCCCTGCACTGTATCACATCTTAATACTGCTTTTCTGATTATCATAATGTTTTAGAAAGTGTGTTGTTATTACACGTCACAATTAGCTTCAAATGTCACATTATGAATTACTTAAATAAGGGCATACAGCAGACAAAACTTACACAAAACCAGAAATACCTAGGAGACTGAGGAACCACTAGCATTGTCAAAGTCCTCTAGAGAAGGAGGGCAGGTAGGTCCGAGGGGAGTGGCCGCGCTGCAGCCTGAGTCCCATCAGGTGATCTGACGCAGCGAGGGGAGCTGACCTCTCCCAGCTGAAGGGTTGTCAAGTAACTCAGGGTTACCTTTTGCCTGTAGCGTGGCCTTAGGCTCTTAAGCCGGAAAGAAAAGAATAGTTTGCACCCAGAGAAAAACATTAGGAGCATTGTGAAACACTGAGTGCTGAGTTAGATTGTCACCATTACTAAGCCAAACAGCATAGCTTACCTTTGACAATAATTTCAGTTAATTTATCTAGAAACATACAGCTTTGATAGTTTAAAAAAAAACTCCAAAAGGCCCGATGTCAGGTAGGTATTTGTTTAAGCTGGGCAGCACCAAAGAATTACAGTTTGTGAAATTTTGTGTATCAGTTGTTTATGGTTTCTAAGGTCATGCTCGTAACATTTGTTCAAAGTCTTTCTTTGAAAATACAGATAAAGTGACACTACCCTTTGAAATGCAGGTTCTGTAGCTGAAGAGGGAAGCCAGCATAAATGGACTCATGAGGCAAATTGCAAGATAGAGTTAAGTATTATAAAATGGATTTCTTAGCAGCCTCATCAGAAAATTTAAGTGGCCAGTGCCATCTCCTCAGTTGCCCTCACTGCCCTCTCCTGAAAATCCCTCCAGCCTGGGGTGGCTGCTGGGGCCAGGCTTACTCTGTGCTCTGCCTCTAGGATTTTCCCACCTGTTTTGTACTTTTGTACAGTTTTTCTCCAGACAAAAGAGCCCACAAACACCACTGTTGAATGAGAGGCATATGGCTGCATTGGTTTAACAAGAAACCCCCCACTGCACTCAGCTGTAGGATGCACAGTGCCAAGTACCATGACAATAGCTCCAGATAAATCATAGCAATCACACTGTTCTAGGTGAAGTGGAGAAAGATGCCTTTGCCAAAAAACTACTTAGAATACGATATGTAAAAGCCAATAAGGGATAACTCGTATTCATACACATTTTCAGGAGGTGATTAGAAGAAAATAAAATTACTATTAAAAATAATGTGTACAGTAGAGGATATAGGCCCAGGTATAACTCTAAGGGAGTAGACCTCAAGTATAAATAAGTGCATTTCATATGAGTCAAGATAGAGTCCTCATATACAAATTCGTATGTATCACTGATGACTTAATTCTGAGGATTAACTCTTAACTTTAAAAAACTTGTCACTGCTTACAGTAAGGGTTTTACAGACATAGCAGACATAATATAATTTGTCTACCTATAAATCTGCTATGAATTGTTAATTATCTGTAAGGAAGCTTAACATTCTCAGATAGAAGGTGTTTGCTAAATGCAAACTATTGTTGATGGAATAAGTTGATTTATAGAATTCATTTTTTAAGACCAGATATGAAACAAACATCAATTAAAAAGCTGTATCATATATAAAATTGGGTATTTTCAGTTAATCTTGACTAATCTTATTTCAGTTATAGTTTAATTCCTAATCTTTCATTTTCCTTGTTAGAGCAAGGACAAATGTCAAGGCTAAATACACAGTTAAAGTAGGATCAATATTGGGTATTTATTCTAGATAAGCATGACTCATTAATTTCAGCATATTTTCCTGGTATAAATGTAGAAAATATTCCCTAGTCTCAAAAGTCACAGAGAGTGCTGTCAGTAAGAACTAACCATGGAAAAAGGCTAGAAAAGTCAACTTAATAAACTGAAGCCAACAGTATTTGTTCTTTGTTTTTGAAACATTCTCATACTCCTTGAAATTCTGATCCTGTAAATTAATATATGCACATGCAAAGAGCTTTCAATAAAACTATACCTTCAAATTCTTAAGATACTTTAGTCAAGCAACTTTTCTTTGAACAGCAATGAGTATACAAAACAATGTCAGGGGTATATGGAGTTATTTTAGTGTGCTGGAAATCAAGAATATTTAGGAAAACTGCAATTGAAAAAATTAGAATAAAATTATTTGGGCTTTGTGTTTACTTGTTTGGTGTTTAAACTATGAAGAACTAGAAGGTAGTCTGATGATGATGATGATGATGTTACAGTTCACAAGCAGGGCAGGGTTGTGTGGCTTACTTGGAGAGTGTATTTCTGTTCAAGACTTTTTTGGTCTGTGGTAAAAATGCCCCATAGTCAGTAGAGCTAAAGTAGAATTAAACCCTTTCTTTTGCAAAATGAATCCCAATCCTTGTGAAGGATTGCCTACATCTCAAGATGCAGGTGACTGCATTTCTTGAGAGGGTGTTATGAAGGACTGAGGCTTTACTATCATAATTGGCTTTACTATCTGTTAATTGTCCTGCATTTGGATTGTGTTTTCCCTAATGATTACCAAGAAATCTAAGAAAGCTAACCTGAAAATAACAAATCATCAAAAACGATGAATCACTGCTGAATTTTATGTCATCACTGATGGCTACTACTATTTGAAAAATCTTCCAGCAAAGACATTTAATGGTCAGCAGCAATGATTACCTTCTCTGTATGAATAAAATATATAGTAACATGCAAATAAGTTTCTAAAATTGAATTTTTTAAAACTGAAATATGAAAATCTTCTTCTGGATTATTTTCCCAATGTGGATCTCCTAAGCACCCTGCTTATCAGCCTCTGATTCTGCATTCACTACCTCTCTTTATAGATCTTGAATAGCAAGGCCTGTGCAAAAGGCAGGGCTGTCTCTTATGTAGATGTGGACATTCCCTTAACAGGATGCAAGGCTTGGAGGGGAGCACAGGCAGGAGGTGATTCAGCATCAGCAATGCCTTGTGCCAGCCATGCTTCAAAAATCTTTACAGTTACATCATTCTTCTGCTAAGTCTGAAATCAGTTAGTGACTCAGGCTGCTTGACAACTTTTCTTGTGTAAAACTTCTATAGACTGCAATGTGACTTCCTTGAAAAATGATGTTCTGAAGGTTCAAGGCCAGAAGCAAATACAAGAATTTGTCAGTTGCAGAATATTTTAACTACTCTGGCAAGTAATTTTCCCCACTTGAATACTTCTTTCTGTAGGATTAACCTATTCAGATTTATTTGTTAATTAAATGTGCAATGTATGGCAAGTTGTAGAAAAATTCTCTTTGTGACAATTAAGAATAGTCTCAGCAGGGAGAATTATACTGGCTGCAAATATGGGATGGAGACCTGCTCTGTAAAGCACTTTGAGCACAGCAGATGCAAAAAAATACTGTACATCATGGAAATAATTTGAAACTCTCAAGTACTGAAGAGGACATTTGTTTTCTTCTGAACCCAAGAAGCACCAATCTTACTAGTTTAGAAGCAAACATTTTGCAATATGATCATACTAACCTAGAACAAATCATACTTAGATGTACATGCTCTATGGCCAGCAAAGTTGATTTAATATGGAAATACAAATTAATTTCCTTCTAAACTAATAGAATAGTCATTTCAGTATGGCGAGATCTGTTTAACTAAATGTCAAGAGCAAAGAATGTTCTTTAAGAGTTACAATTTGTATGTATTTGTATGTAAAAGCTATTTTAAATAAAAAAATAAACAAGCACTTTAAAACAAATAATTATGGAGTCAGCTGTTGTGACAAGCACTAAGATCAAAGTGAGGGTCAACAGAAAGACTGCCTTAGCTAAAGACTATTTCCTGGTGCTTTCACAGTAGGTGATTTTTTTGAAAAATGATGATCACAGGACCAATTCCTCCTATTATCTCCCACAGCAGTGCAAAATTAATTTGTAAAATCTTATTATACTGTACCTTGATCAAATTGTGTCCTACTGAGTAGACAGTTCTTATTTTCCCTTTCTCTCCAGGAGCATGAATACCTGTGCCATATCCATGCCAAGCAACTAAATATGGATTGTGGATTGTAATCCAATATTTAACACGATCCCCAAAGGTCTGGAAGCAAAAGGTGGCGTAGTCATTGAAGATATCAATCACAGATTCATTTTTCCATCCCCCGTATTTTTCTTGCAGCATCAAGGGCAGGTCCCAGTGGTACAGTGTGACCATGGGGTCAATATTTCTGTGCAGTAAAGAGTCGATGAGGGTGTTATAATACTGAAGTCCTTTTTCATTGGGAGCTGCCACCACTCCAGTGGGGAAAAGCCTTGACCATGAAATTGAAAACTGGTAAAAAGTAACTCCCAAAAAATCCAGAGCAGACAAATCTTTGTCCAACAAGATATAACTGTCACTGGAGGTGCCTGTGCTGTCAGCGTCCCTGAACTCCGAGTGGGTGAAGCGGTCCCAGATGGAGGAGCCTTTCCCATCCTTCCTCCAGCTGCCTTCCACCTGGAAAGCTCCTGTCCCTACCCCCCAGAGAAAATCCTTGGGGAAAGTGTCATATAAAAACATCTGTGTTTCGCTCACGGGGCTGAAGTGGGAGTCCTTCTTCCACACAGATCTTCCCTCTCCAGCAAGCCCAGTAATTATCCTTACAAAAACTAACATCCAAAAAGCAACAATCTTCTCCAGTCGTTGGCCACACATTATGCCAGATTATAGTGCCAGTGTTAAAAATCAGATTTCTTGTACTGATGCTGAAAAAATTCCATTATTTTGCTGGAGTCCACGGCGTGCAGACTGTTTTCATTTGCCACAAGCTGCTGGAGTGTCTTATCGAAGGTTCACTAAAAGCTTGTGATTGTAAAAGCCCTGTCAATGATTAGCCTGAACTGTGAGACGTAGAACAGGTCTGAGAATGGCGTAATTTATAGGGAGGTGGCCTCTGTATGACCACTGAGACACCTACCTGGCTTCTTACTGCAGCCTGCCTCAACAACAGAAATGCTAGGAACTAATTCATCATCATTTAAAGGTCAGTCATTCAGGTGGGATAATACAGGTGACAGAGGGTCTAAGAAGCTATCACATCCTTTATTTCTTGTGGAGCTATAATTTGAGGAAACATTAATACAATTCACACTACATAACCACCAATTTAAAGGAGATTTATCCTATCTGTGTAATTGGATGGCTGGAAGGGCAGTGCATGATTCCTCAGTCCTACCCTGCTCAAACAACCAACTTCTGCTGAAAAACTCTTCCTGGACTTGTGGAATACTTTGTTGTGAACAAGAGATATACACATATCCAACTAACTATATAAAAACACAGAGCAAATAAATATTTATTTGAAACACAAATTCAACCATTTGTGTATCCTGTATAAAAGTCTCCTGCATAGCACTACACACAGCAGCAGTACAAAATTCACAAGGAACTGTTTCAGTTCTTACACCATTTCCCTGGATTTCTTCAAATAAACACAATTAGCAAATATAATTATCCCTGCAATATTATATTTCAGTATTGATTAATTTAACAATTCATATACACAGCTGGAGCATCAGTACAACAAATATTTATACAGCAAATTTGTAGTATAATTTAAGCTTTTAGCATGTTTAGCAACAGTATGTGAGATACAGTAAATTTACTCAACATAGTAAGACTGATGCCTGCCATTTTTGTTTTTCTTGAGGTACAGTAATATAAAATGTGTCCATATAGAAACAGAATCTGTGTGACCACAGCTGCAGAAGAGCCTTGAGGAACCACAAGGGAAGTATGAAGTAACTTTGCATGTAAGAAAGATGCACACTGAAATCTGAACATGGGGACAATTTATCAACAGAGCAGAGCACTCTGCTCAGATGAATTAGCCCTGCTGCCATGGAGGACATGAAAGTCCTGATGCACTGCTGGGTTGCTGCTGCTTTACTGCTCCTGCTCCCTGAGAGCATGCTCGCAGCACTGCAGAATGCCACTGACATATACCTTTAATTTACCACTAAAGCTAATTAATTACTACAAATGGAAGCCAATTTATTTATTTTTAGGATAAACAAGAAAACATCCATGCTTGTAAGCATTTCTCTACAGAGCCTTTTCACCACAGATGAAGATAAAGCTCCCACTGACATCTGCACTCCAGGTCCCTGGTGGTGTGGTAGCCACGCATCTAACATGAGCCTCTCCTCTTACCAGAAGTAACTGATCTACCTTTCTCAGCCAAGATCCTACCACACATAGGCAGCTTGGGAACAAGAGGAGCAGACAGGGACTGTACAAAGTTGGTTTACAGTACATACTGACACGTTCCTTTTCTGTTCTATGGAAAAGCATTTAAAATGCTGTTTGATAGTTATCCATTAACATAATCTTTCTATTTTGACATTTAAAAGCACTGATTTTATGTATCCTACTTCATTAAAGAAAACCCAAATACAAGTCGTTATCTATGTTGCTACACTTGTAAAGCAGCTGGTCATTACCATCGTCACCAGACGCTTGAGCTCCAAGTACCCACAACAGCTTTGTAACCTTTGGGCAATCTGTGGGCAGGGAAAGACAACAGGCTTCTCCCCACTAAACACAGCAGCGTTAGTACCACTGGCACAAGGATGCAGAGTGTGCTGCACCTGCCTGAGCTGTGTAAGGTACAGCAGAGACTGGTGCTCTCAGGTGCTTGGTCTGTATAAGGTTATGAACTGTACTTTCCTTATTACTGACATGACTGGGAGCATGCTATAATCATGGTTTGAAAGTGTTTCAAAGCTTCAAGCCTCTGTGAATCCAGTTTCTTACTGCTTGGTCATATTTAACTGTTTGGGCTGTAATTTAACTTCATGAAGTTTTAAAGAGGAAGCAGTTTAAGTGATGAGAATCATTTGTGACTTGAATTTGGAAGGAGTTCATTACCTGAGCAAAGACAGGGAAAAGAAATACTGTTAATCTGGAAAAGCAAATTTAATTTGACTATTAAAGCAAATGTTAATTTCACTGTTCTTAATTTGGAAAGCAATCAGCACGGAAGAGTGAGATGTGATCAGGGGGTGTTGGCAAGCAAGGGCGTGAAAGGAGAAGAGAATTAATGATTCCACTGGCTCAAGTGGCAGTCAGGCCAGGCTCCAACCCTGATGCTGTTATGAGGACATCATACAATATGATGCTGCACAGTGGGATTTCCTGCCTCTGTCCACACACCTCGTCAATCTGGTTTCAGAATGAATCAAGACTGGGAGAAGCTGCAACCTGCAGGGCACTTGCTGATACAGATTCAGGAGTTAGGAAGTCTAATGATTATTCAGTTCAATTCTTACTTATGAGATTTCCTTTTCTTCTTTGCCTTTGCCAAGACATATGATTCAAATGAAGAAAACAATTTTTCACTTGATTCTTGAATATGTACTCTCCTTGTTTTGGGGCTTGGCTTGAAAATCTGGGGTTTGATCTACAGAAATGCTGAACACATTAATTGAAATGTTTTTGAATGCTAGACTATCAGTTGACACATTCATTCTGCCTAGATATGTGAATGAAGAAAAAGACCTAAAGACAAAGTTCACTCAGAAGAAGTGTAATGTTTACATTAACATCAGCTGCTCAGACCTACTAGTGTTAGGTGCTCAAAGAAACACAACTTATGTAATTGCCCAGAACAGCGTCATGCAAATCCCTTATCTTTACCTTACACAGCTAAAACTGTTTGAGATGGGATCAAGTCTTTCTAAAGACACATAATTGTATATGGATACTATAGAAAGCCTTATGTAAATAGAAACTACACCACAGCTTTATGAAGAATTTTTGGAATTTTTCATCTGTAACAAAATGCTAATTTCTGCTTCTACAATGCCTGAAAATTTTTATTTTCTTTACTAGAGTCTAGGAAGAAAAATATTCCTTATGGGATTCCTCCAGAATAGAAACTACAATCTAGTAAATTAGTGTTTTAATGCCCATTATTACTACAAAAAAACCCAGAATTTAACATGAAATTTCACTTAAAAAGCTGGTCTCAATTCAAAAAAAGTACTAACATAGCAATATACAAAAATGTGGAAATAAAATAAACAAGACATTAACAAAAAGAAAACAGACTATTTTTTATTTCTCAATACAAGGAAATGTAATTTTTTTTATTAAAAACTTCCTCTCTCAATAAGCAAGAAAAAGATTTCACTAATAATATTAACATTAGGTCTGGGCTTATTATATAGGGGAAAATCTCAAGTTCAAGATTTAATATCTCACTTTTTAAAACATATTTTGGAAAAAATAACAACATAAAAAGCCAAATAGCCTGTGAGTTTCAGCAAGGTAGAAAACAATACTAATAATGCAAAAATTATTTGTCAAGCTTGCCAATAGAGTGGTGAAATCAATTGTACTTTAGCTACTTTTTAAAAAGTTGTAATTTTAGTTGGGTAATAGGTCTTTAAAACACTACCCATGATCATTTATAGACTCAAGGGATTTTGCCTTGATTTTATCTTGCCAAGCACATCATAATACATAATAATGAGTATTTGGTTTTCTTTCCTGTGGTGGAACAAAGTTTTTCCCACTGGTTCCACAGGCATATACATAGGAACAGGGAGAGGTATCCTGTGTCTCCCCACCATACCCAGGAGTGAATTGTAGGCATTCCAGCTGTTCAGTCTGATGTCTCCACAAAGGGTTGAACTCTTGCCTTCCAAGAAACATGAAGATGTCACAAACCCACAAACAGATACTCCTCTGCTGGCTGTTACTCTAAGTAGCTTGATCAACTACAAAGAGAGATAACCACCTGCAATAACTCCTAGCAGTATTTGAACTATTTAGCTCTTACAAATATCAGCCATTTAAACTGACCTTTAGTTCTAGTATGAGGAACAGCACAGCTTTCAAAGTTACATAACGGGAATTAAATATGTAAATACAAACTTATCACTGGAGATGTTTTTCTACAGCAGTATCAGTTTTGTTTGCATAGCCATTATGTTGAGTGCATATGGAATAACTTGCAAAACAGGCCAAAAAGCACAGCCTGTGCTGTGGGTCTGTGTTTACTTGCTCACTGTGTTCCTTATGCAGTTACCTGATTCACAAGCTATGCTAATGCTGAAAATACACGGGCCCACCTAACCATGTGTATTCATAAAATAAAAGTAGCAGTTTCTGTATAAACAGGATCTGATATTTACTTAAAGTCCAATTTCAATAAATTAACTGGTAATAGGTACCGTTAACAGTGTGTGGAATGAGACCATGCCACCAAGGAGACAGGGAGCACAGAGAGGACACAAGTGACAGCATTGGGGATTGCAGTATGAGACACCTACCCATTGAGCTTGTTTTATTCTTTGATGAAGGGTCTCCCAAATCACTGGCAGTATTTGTAACATCACAAATTCAGTTTGTCTTCCCATTCTCCTCCAAGTCCAACAATAATTAGCAATTCAGTAGGCTGACAGAATCTAAACAATAGACAATATTTTAGAGTGGAGTAGTTTTTATTTGGCTTGAAAAAATGTATCCTCTTCCAGCGTTCAGTAAGTGTGTTTAGTGGAAGAAAATGCACACGACTTCATTAGAAATTAATTACAAAATTAAGCAGTCAGTAGCAGAATAATGACGTTAATTAATTCCCTGGTTTCTGTTGGACTCGGGAGCTCTCCCCAGCCTTAGCGCAGGGGAGACAGTACCATAGAGGAGCCAGGCGCTCCGACAGGCAGGAGGCTGGGGACTGTCACTTGTTTATGGCCAGCTCATGAGCAGAACTGCCTGCAGCGCTGCGCTGCCCCGGGGCTGGCTGCCCGCCTATTTCGGGAGCCGCGTGTGCCTCAGTGCGCGATGGAGACGGAGTCACGGAGGCCTGGCCCCGCTTCCTCGTCTGCTTTCAGCCAGCGGCTGCGCTGCCGGCCGCGCCCGAGCACACGGGCTCCGCTCCGCGCTGCTGCAGCGCTGCGGCTCGCGCCGGGCACGGGCCGCGGCCCCGCGGTTCAACGCCCGCCGCACGGGGCGGGCCGCGGCCGGAGGCGGGCGGGCACCGC
>QUSF01000005.1:25904440-26092640 GCA_003676055.1 Chloebia gouldiae
GCGCGCAGCCCCCGCGGAGGCCGAGCGGCTGCGGCGGAGAGGCCGCCGCGCTCCGCCCGCAGCGGCCGAGGCTTCCCACGCGCGCCAGGAACACGAGCCCGTGGCGGAGGAAATGCCCGTGCCCGGAGCGGGATGCGGCTCTCCGGTTTCCCTTTCCCCGAAAGCGGGTGGGGTTGGGGCGCGGAGCAGTGCGGATGAGCGAAGGCGCCGTGCCCGAGCGGGACCTCTCCTTTAGCCCCGCGGGAGCGCGCACGAGGCGTGCCCGATGACGGGCTGCAGGCTGCGCAGTATTTGCAGAACAACAATTCCATGGGGAAAAAAAGAGCTTGAAAGTTTGGAAGTAAACGAAAACTATTGTTTATCGATAACGATGCAACCCTCAATAGGATGTAAACAGATTTTAAGCATGCACATAAACGTGTTCCTGTGCTTTCCAAAGTGCTGCTCACCTATGCAGTCAGCATAAGATGGTATTCCTTTTTCACTTCTGGCCAAATGAGTTTGCTTTTATTCTGTGCACATCTTTTACTGGGTTAACTAGAGATGTCATTTTGCAAGTTAAGTTGCAACTCTAGTTTTGAACTTTCCAAAGAGTTTAAGCTTGTTTATAGCTTACACCTGGTGCTCTGCAATGATGGTGATAAAGTCTGAGTCTTCTACTGTACTGACAGAGGTCTGCCAGCACTAAGACTCCTGGCACTATTGAACTGTGATGTTTTCATTTGTTTTGAGGTGGCTGATGACTTCAAATTTATGTAAGAGATCTGCCTCTCCCATGTCTTTGCTAACACCTCTATAGAAAGCTGATTCTTGGAAGGCTTGCTTCCTCCTTTCCTGCCTTCCCAGGACAAATTCTTCCTCCACACCTCTGTGTGATCTTCTGAACCTCACACATCTCAGTGTCTGGGCCTGTCTTAGAAGGGACGAAGACAGCCATCATTTTGGGGAGGGTAAAAGTTGCCTCATCCCATTCCCTTTTCAGTGCTGAAGTGGCTGCTCAACCATCTCTGCTGCAGCTGTGGAAATAGAGGCAGAAACACAGTGACAGTAATGGTGCAGCCTGTTCTGCTTGTGCAGCAACAGCATGAGTACATTGCAGTCAATGTCACACCCTTGCAAACTTTTCTCCTGTAGTGCCAAGTGTAAGTAGCCCTGTTAGCTTGATTCTGCAGCATATTCTCAGCTGTGCTGAGCTGATGTGTGAAAAGTTACACAACAAACTGATTTGTATTAGAAGGGATTTATTTTTTCACCCAGATTAGTGGCCACGTCCCAGTTCCCAAACAGCAAGCTACAGTGGTACACCCGAGGGAATGAATGCTCAGGAATGGGGGTTTCTTGAGTTTCCTCTTCTGAAAGACACTCATGGCTGGAGCAGAGGCATCACTTACAACAGTGATACTGCTTGTAAAACTGCTGCAGTTACCACTATCAGTAGCTGTTCATTAAGTGTAGTTACCCAAGCAGGTATTACTGGTTTCACTGAAGTGATAGTATAAATCTGATTTTAGTTAGAGCAATTGTTATGGAAGTGCCAAGTGTCAGAGCTGATATGTGAGCAAAACTTGCACTGAAATAGGCATACTGGAAAGACTATTCTGATGTAAGGCCCTCATTGAGACACACAGAGTACCTGAAGCAAGATGCATTACTTTCTACTACAGTCATTGAGTTAGGTTGATGAAGTTCAGTTTTCTATCTTGAATTTTGAGGTGCAGGCTGGATTACGTGATGTAACTTTGGAAAATATTCTGCCTTACTGAACACTAGTCTTGTAAAAACACTCCTGCAGTTCCCAGTCTTTGTACTACCTAACAAATGGGTTTCAGTTTCTGTTCTTGTTTTTCTCCCCAAAAAAAAAAAAAAAAAAAAAAAAAGACAAATCTTCCAAGAGAGAACTTGCAGCCTGGCATGATTAATTACTATGGTCTTCTGTTCCAGTGTGAGATGGAGGATTTAAGCAGTAGTCAGAACAGGCAAGGACTAGATGGCACAGCCGTACAACTCTGAGATAGCTGAGCAGCTTTTTAGGCCTTTCAGATGCTAGGCATCAGTCACCCCCCTGACTGAGAGTGATCAGAATTCTTAGTTACAGCTCCTACCTAGGTGGAACTGCTCAGTTATTCCTTGCTGAAGCAGCCCTGGGGAGCCAAAACACCAAAAATTGCCTATTTTAATTTTAGCCTTTTGGGCAAGGGAACAGCCATGCTGCTGAGTATCTCCAGGATACACAGGGCACATTGCTGTGGGTTTTGAGGGTATGTCCTGGAAGGAAACTTGACAGTTGCAGCCTTTCCTCATTGGAACAAGGATAGGTAAAAGCTGAATGTGCAGAGTTTCCAGCTGCTGGTACTATATATGTATGGATGGCATACCAATAGGAAGGTCAGTCAGAGCATGTTAAATAGATAAGCCCAGGATGGAGGAAAGTGGTCCTGTCTGGGATCTAAGTTGGTATGATAGATACTTATGTGGCTTGATTTCTGCAATTAGTTATGCAATGAATTAATAATTTGTTTGACATGCCTTTAGAAAAAGCATGAAAAATCTGTTTCATGATTCCTGTATAAAACCTTCACTGAAAGGTAACTTTGTTGTTGCCCTGAGACATATTTTTCTCCCAAGCAATTATCTGTTCACTGTGTTATGTCAGCAAGGTTACCTTTTCCTCTGAGGAGCAGGATAGCTGAAGAAGATTGGTGAATTTATAGCAAAATATTGAAGAAGGCTGTGCATAGATGTCAATCTTTGTACCTTAGGGCTGTGTATTTTAAGTTTTCATTTAATAAACCTTGTATAAATCTTAAAGAATTCTAATATTGTTAGCTATTCTCAAAACACCAAAAGGTTCTGCAAAGCTTCTGCCAGAATTATGTACACTTTAAAACTGATTCCAGAACTGAAATCCAAACTCAAGATCAAGTTAGCAGAAAAGCAGTGGTTAGTAAATCTTGCAGAAAAGCCTTTGGGGAAGCCTACTGAAAAGCTTTATAAATACATTAAAGCAGATGTGGTTTTAAGCTGGGCTAGCTAATGTAATACAGATTTCCTGGTACCACTTTTAAGGTGTACTAGTTTGATGACTGTAATTTTGGGATATATTCATGTTCTCTCATGTAACAATTTCCAGGTAGCACAGAGGTTGGCAGAACAAGGTAGATTTGCATAGCACCTCACTTAGTTAACAGTTTTTAGCAAAAACAGTAGAATTAATAGAGCCTTACTGTTAATCTAAAACTAAAGTCTCAAATATTTTAAGTTTTAAAGTAACAACTATTAAAAAAAAAGACAACTTTAAAGTCACTTTATTTTGCAGTGATGTATTAAGTATTTAAATTATTTTGCTACATAAAAGATCTAATGATACTTGCTTTTATCTTGCCTATGTTACCCTAAGCCTAAAAGGAAGTCAGTAATAATGAGTACAATTGAGTAATTAAGTCCAAATATCTACTTGGAGACTTTTTAAATAGATGCTCTCTTCAGACCTATTAGCTGTAGATACTGGCTGGCAAAATTTCAGATTTATATAGTGCTGCATTTATATTGTAGGAATATATGTAAAATAGTAGAGCATTGAAAATCTATGCTTCAAGGCTTGAATTCCATGGATGGAGAAGTGTGAGGTCACATAGAGGAAGAATGATTTTCAATCTACCACTTGTTGAATCCATATTAATACATGCAGTTAAAACACAAAGAGCTTAAATATTTATAGGAAACATACAGAAAATTGTTTTAAGTGCACTGAATGAATCTGTGCATGTCCCATCTTTTGTTTATGCTTTCAAAGTATATGTTTCATTGATTTTAAGCCCTAAGTCCAAACTGATAGGAGTTGACTGTTAGAAAATGAGCCTTAAAGACCCCTTATTATCAATCAGACTTGATGGCAGTTTCCCAAGTGTGCTACTTTCCTTGTGGTTCCCTGTAAGAGTAAGGAAGTGCCAGCTGAACTCCATGATAGGGAATAGCTCCCAGCTGTGTCCAGTGCAGTCCTGAGCCCACCCTTGACCTCCTGTCTGTGATTTAGGCCAGAAAGAAAGAAGGTACTGCCTTTCTCTAAAATGCCTGCTGACCCTGGAGGTAGTGATGCCAACCAGGTACCTCTTTCCTCAATTTCTTTTAGAAAAGCTGGATTGCTAGATTTTTAGAACGGTAGTCAGATATGATTTTGTTTGATAAAGTTGTCTAAAGTTTAAGCTCCATCTGCTGATTTTATTTGCTTAGAAAGCTTGTTATGGCTGTATTGTGGTCAGGTACTAAAATAAGGCAACAAAACAGATGTTGGTGTTATTTTTCTTTATTTAAATTTTATAAGTCTCTTGCTGGCTGTTTTTTTAGTGAGGTGTAAGTTACTGTCTTAAAAATTTATGAGAAAGTGAAGAATGCCATATGTGCCATTACTTCACTGTTTCCAGCTCCTGGTCCTTTCTTTCTGCATGGGACACTACTTCATAGCTGTTAATCATTTTAACTATAGAAATAGTTTGGTTTAGATTTGTGATAATTAATCAGAAAAAAAATTTGTAATTATACATCTGTCTTAAGTCACTATTTCATTGCTGCTGGAAGTTTGTCTTGCAGTATGTATTGGTGAAGATGCCTAGCTAAAGAAGAAATAAATTTTTTTCATGATTCAAAGACTAGAGTCAGTGGCGTGGGTGTCTGAGTAGCTACTTTTAACTATCTGGGCTTTGTTTGCTGAACTGTAAACAAAATGTCAAAATCAATAAATGTAATGGAGCTGCTGGTAACTTCAGTACATTGCTATTTTGTAGTGTGAAGAGCTGTCTGTATTTAAAAATTTATAAATCTCTTTTCCTTTTACTAGGATATCCGGAAGTTCTTTGGTGTTGTACCTCCTGGAAAGCGACAAGAATGTGAGACTGCGAAAAAGAGTGAAAAAATTAAAAATGGTGAAGGACCCTCAAGTGGGAGGAAAAGGGAAAAGGAGGCTAAGGTTAGTTTTGCTTTTCATATTTATGAAGTGTTTGTGTTTGGTTTCTCTGATGCTGGATTGTTTGTGTATCTAGCATTTTTTAAACTCGTGGTTGTCATATACTAAAATAACAGGCTATATGTCAGTTGTTTTTATAGGCATGGGAGGCATACCTAGGCATGCTATGTATTTATAGGCATAGCAGTAAAGCTTTGTAGGTGGTGAAGAAAATTGCTAATTTGAAAAATAATAGTTTGTAGGACAAAGATAGGTAAAGTTTTTATGGTTAAGTGCTAGTGTGAGAACAGTCTGATATATTTGAACTTATTCTAGCTATTGGCCACAGTTCTCTTAAGTAAGTTTGCTAATGTAATTTTTAGTCTAATAAACCCAAGGTTTGTGCCCAGTAGATGTAGACATATCATAAAGGTGTTGTGCTTACAAATGAGGTAAAAGTCTGTTGTGTGGTGCCTGCTGATCAGTTTTTTAAACACCTGTGCAGGAAACGTGAACATTGTGTTTGTTGGGATCACTTCTCTAAACCTGCTGCAAAGACCAAATTCTTCAAAATGACAGATTAAAACTATATTGAGTTCTGGTTTCAGACTACTTTACATGTTAATCATATGAGCTGTATAAAAAAGAAAGCAGTGGCTAAAGCTAGTTAGAATTTGTTTGAAACTCATTCATTTGAATGTATGCCTGACTAAAAGCTGAGAGGATCTGTTTAATGGTTGAACTAATGGACTGTTACACTTAGGTGAATAATTCACCCAGTGAAGATGATTACAAACAGAAGCGGACAAAAAAGAAGAGAAGAATAATCTATGATTCAGGTAGTGTTCACAGTTCTTTCTGAATATTCCTTTGTGCTTTTTGCACTGGCATGCAAGGTTCATTAGGTAAACTGTACATCTGAAAGTTCTTGTGGATTGAGTTTTATAAACAGTTCCTGTTCAGCAACGAGGAATAGTAGGAGTACAAAATAAATATATTGCTGCTACCTTTAAAGTATTGATATTGTTTGGAGATTTGGCAAGTTCTAACTCTTTAGTGGTAGGACGGGAAAAGGGAAAAAGTGCTGTAAGTTCTTCAAGATAGAAAACTGTGTGGTTTTTTGTTTGGCTTTTTGGTATTATTAGTACTGGTGGTTTTGTTTGTTTTATTTTGTGCAGGGTGCCAGTGTGCAAGTCAATTTACCATAGCCACTTTTTTATTAGATATAATTGCAATATATTTATGTTTATCATGGAAAGAGATAGACTCTGAAGGTTAGCCCTCTCTAACACTTGTTAGTTGTCTCTGAGTCTTCAGTTTCTCCTGTTTATTCATATGGATGCTGGGATCCATAATCCACAGTAGTATAAATCTGTCATCTCCACAGTTTTTGGAATACGGAGAATGGTTAGTGATGTGAGTGGAAATTCACCAGTGTTCTGAAAAATCACAGTACTAGGTCTGTGGTTTCTTTTTTTGTTTTTTGCTTGTTAGTTTTTGAAATAGGTTTCCACCTATTGGAACACATCAGCATAATATTATATTTTTTGTGATTTGATACTGGGTTTTTTGTTTGTTGTTTTAAGTTTTTTATTTGTTTTGTTTTGGGTGTTTGGCTTTTTTGAAGTAAATTGGGGTGATATTTTTGAAGGTTGCATTCATTTTTGGAAAGGTTGCTGTACATAAATAGCAGTTACTGAAATAAATAACAAAGTATTTATTGTTATGTAAACAAACACCACTGTCAAGACTGAGTTGTGACCAAATTTTCATTTAGTCATTTATGTGGTGGATGGAAAGGGAAGCTGTGCTCTGAGCTTCCATGTGGTAGGAATATGGAGTCTTTTTCTCACTGAGATGAATATATGTGAACACATGTCAACTGTTATGTGATCTATTACTTAAAGCCTATGTGTATGTGGAGGAAATTACATTTATGTTGTGGTCAAAACACAGATTCAGAAGAGGAGGTGCAGTCAGTGAAAAAATCCAAGAAGCCACCTGAGAAAAAAGCAGCTACATCAAAGCCTGGTAAAGTTCTAAAGCAGGATCCTGTTGCTTATATTTCAGAGACAGGTAATGGAAGAAATATATAATGTATATTATATTACACAATATATCATTATATGTTCACCTGTAGTGGGGTGGATTTTGTTCTAGTGGGATGGAGTGTTTGACTGATACACTCAAATGTGACCGTAAAACCTAATATTGAGGAAGACAAATTATGTTCTCCTTAAACTAACTAATCAAAAATGCTTCAGAAGTTTAGCCTCAAGTACAGTAGTCAGGAGCAGGGGTGAAAACTGAGGTGATGGTGAGTAGTGGCTTAGGTTGATTTAAACAGGCATATAGTTTAATGAGGTAATGCTTCCTTGCTTAAGAGAATTCCATAGATATAGGGGAGGAATTTAAGGAAGTACCTTTAATATAGTTCAGCTGCTCACTAGCATACTTTGAAATGACTGTTGGCTGCAGGTTTGGAAAAAGGGATTTTTGTTTTATCTGGTGTATAACCTTCCATGTCTAATCTCTGTGTGATATGTTGGTGACTAAAAAGTTCTTTTACTTCTCAACACAAACACCTATTGTGTCAGTTGCTGCAGTGGCTGCCTGTACTTCTGTGCCCAGTCTGAGCTGGGCTGAAGCTCTAACTTCTGTATTTGTCTCTGGAGGAGAGCTCTTTTCTAGCCACAGTACTTTCTGAAGAAACTGATTGAATTAACAGGCTTGAATCCAAATCTGTTTTGATAAAACATGGTTTTTAAGTAATAGAATTTCAGTAAGGTTTCTGTAATCCCTCTTTGAGTTTTATTATACTTATTTTGGAAGAGTGGACACTGTTCTTAGGTATGGTAGCTTTTTTTTTTGGTAAGTTTATTAAAGCTGAACACAAATGTTGCCTCCCTATAAAAATACCATGCATTTTTAAAACAAAAAGGGATTGTTTGCTGCAGTATTGCATTAGAAGTGTGGCTCAGTTGTTTTTTTCTATACCTTTCTTCCTCCTTGGGGTGTTTTGGTTCTAAGATAGATACATTGTGCTTATTTTGCTTGTCCTTGGTAGTTGACCTGGCATACTGCTATACCACATCAGGTAGTCAAATGAGCTCAATTTTCCAAAATAACGTGAACATTTTATTTGTCTTATTTATCTTTTTACTCAGTTTTGTTTCCTTTGACAGTTTTCTCCACAATTCTTTCCTAATTAAAAGTATCTGTAAAAGTTTTTATGCCAGAGTAGGTAAATGATCAAATTCCTGGGGAATAAACAGCATATATTTAGGTTTATTATGCAATCCTAAATGGTGTAATCAGGTTTTTCTGCATAGGGATACCATGGGAACACTAGTCAAAGTTATTAGCGAAATCCCTGAAAACCATGGTCAAGGTTACTCTTATCAAAAGAGTCTTAAGTACACACAGGTTTGATTTAACGATGTATTCTAAACCAATGCCTTTATAACCTTGAGACGTAATGCTTGAATTTTGTTTACTTATAATTTCTATAAAGTGTTTCCTCAGCTTGATGGAACTGTCAAGCTGATTGCATTTAAGTGGTATTGCTATAGCAGCTGGTTTGAGATAAATAGGTTTTACAAGAATAGAAATATAGACATATAGATAGAAAAGGTCTTGACACAATTTGTAGACATTTGTCCTTTTTTTTACTGTTACGGAACTGAAAACTAAAGAATATGTTGCTTGGGCTCACTCAAAAGTCAGAATCTCATTCTAAAGGGCTCTGTCCATGGCAGTGTTTGAAAGAGCCTTTTGGCATCAAGAAGGCAGTAGAAGTTTGGTAGTTAATTGCCTCAACCTATTTTTCAATTTAATTTGAAACATTCTTCCTCTTGTTGCTTGAATTTCTTTTCAGCTGATCTGTAAATCTATGTGGTATCCAGCTTTCTCCAAAAGTGTTTGAGGAAATTAACCTTTTGGTTTGTATAAAGGTAGACTGATCTGGATTATTGTGTTGCTTTGTTTGTTATTGGCTTGTGAACAAGTTAATTTTTAAAAGGCAAAAAAACAAAGCAAGAACAGTTACTCTTTGTTTTTATTGATGCATTTAATCTAAATAAATATTTAATTCTAAATATATAATCTAAATATTTCATTTAATGATGGCTGAAGATAAAATTAAGTTTTCTGCACAGTAACAGGGGGAAATTACCAAGCTTTTTGTTGGTAGTACAGTCTCAGGGAATTGGGAAAAATCCAAATGTTCATTGTATTTGTTAATATAATACTTGCACTGTTTAGTGAAACCTTGAGCTTTGTAGATGACCTTTTAGTGTGGTTTGTTGAACCTCATCTGGTTTCATCATACATGGTTATTCAGCAAGAATTTTGACCTCGCTTGAAGTGAATACTTATCTTTCATATACATTGTGTAGAGGTAATCATGTATATGTAGCAATTGCCTTGATTGCTTGAATATTTTTAACAATAGAAAAGCCTTATTGTAGTGGCAATCAGAATTATTTATAAAGGTAGAAAAACTGGCATGGTAGGGACTGAGGAGGTGTACAGGTTACTGCAAAATTGTTCCTTTAGAGCTTAGAAGACAGGACAAAAAGAGTAGCTTGTGAAGGACCTTGGTTAATTTAGACTCTTTTAGTATAAAGAGTATTGGGGATGGGGAAACAAACAACAAAACAAACCCAAACAACCTCCAAAAAAATTAATGAATTGCTAATACTGGTGGGCAAAACAATAGTCCCCACATCCAAGCACAGGTTCAAATGAGCAGCAGGTTGTCAGTGAATAAGCAGGTCTGAAATTCACTGAAATATTTCATGGGGAAATAAAATATTGTCACTGGCACTTCCTGGGCAATACTTGTGTTCTACTTACTTATGAAAAATGCTATACTTGAGTGAAAATGTGAGGAGGAGATAAATAGTTCTCTGTGTACCAACTTTCCTCTAAAGTGTTTCATGAAAGGTCACTTGAGGAGGTGTAGTTGAACCTTAAGGGAGTTTTGAAATGCCTTTGAGGAATGAGAGTGGGCTCTGGCAGAAATCCTCTGAAGAAACAGGGATGGGTGTTGTAGAGTAGAATGCAAAAGTTAAGGGGAGTGAGCCTGTTTAAAATTGATTTGATTAAGTTTGGGAATACCAGCAGTACAGCATAAGGGTCATTTAAAGGTAAATGTGCTCTTGTACTCAAACTCTGAAAAGTTGAGAGGAGTGTTATATGAACAGTGAATGTATGATAGTAGTTAACTCTCTGAATAGGGGAGTAAGTGTAAACCACAGGTGTGCATGAAGTAAAATATAATCTTATTCTTATAGAAGTGGTCTTTTTTTTCTTTCTACAGAAACTAGGATAACAGCAATATTGAGAAATAAATGTAATTATGACTACAAAAAAGGATTCATTTATCAGAAGGCATTAGAATTACTTGTCAGACTGTATTTCAAATGTGGTAGGACATGAAATTAATTTTAGTTTAGTCTCTGTAGCAGGTCTTCAAGCTGTAGCTGTGTTAGCTCAAGATGTTGCTGTTTTCCTCTGCCTGTTCTTATTCTCCATGCTGCAGACCTTTCTCCCTTTCAGATCTCATTATTGAACTGCCAGAGTAACTGGTCTTAATGTGGTTAATCTGCTGGATTAGTTCAAAATGTAAAAAGAGGATTTATGTTTGGATTTTTTTTCTTTGCTGATTGATTTTGTTTGAAAACAGCACTGTCTCCTGAGAGGCTCAGTAAGCTGAGCTGCAGCTGGAAAAAAATTAGCACATTTATACTTGCCTGAATTGCTTGAAGTTACCTTTTTTCCTGTTTTGTAATTATTCATGTGGCATTACTGAATATTCCTGTCACGCAGGTAACTTCAGGCTATTGAACTAGAATGTGACATTTCATTGCATGTTGGGATTTAGGTCTGCTTCTGTGAACTACTATTGTAGAAAAGTAACCTGAAGTGAATAGAAATTTCAATTAAAAATAAGCTGGGATGAATTTATGGACTCTGCTAATTGCTTGCTGAAGTTATGCACGCAGCTGTTTCAATGCTAAGTGCAAGCATTTCATTTGGAAGGAGTTGTTATAATTGATGGGTTTGCAGATTAAAATAATTTCCTTTGGTTTAAATATATTCACCCTTCTTACTTATTTCAATGGTCCCAAAACTAAGCATACAGACTTGACTAACAATTTTATTTGGTTTGTATTGGGCCAAGGATATCAAAGGCTATGGAGTTTGACACTCAGGTGTCTAACTCATGGTATTTCACTGCATTTCAGTCTTGTATCCCTAAACCTTTTTATCTCAAAATGAAAAATAAAGCAGAGGCAACTTTCTAAGTCTACCTTTTATAACTGAAAAATCCAAAGGTAAATTTGTTTTGGGGGTGTAAAGGTGAAATGATTCAGGTAAGCATTATATATTTATCACAACACAGAACCTTGACATGTCAGTATAGGCCAAATGCTTACAGTTGTGGTTTAAGGTGCATGTTTGTAGTACATCTAAAATCAGTTGGCTTTTTGAGAAATGACATGAAAAATGTAAAGTGACATAATATCTAAATTTTTAAATGTAGCTTGCAACTACTATTTTTTTGAATGAAGAGAGACAAAAATACACTTTGCTAATCACACATAGCATTTGTTCTTTGGAAGGAGTTGCAGGAGCTGAGTTGGAATAGACTTGCTGGCTTTTTTGAGAAGTGGTTATCTTAAACAGAATCTTCTTCAAGAGTTACTTTAGGCAAAAGTTGAGTACAAAACTCAGTCTTGCCAAGTGTTGGGAGTGTTGGGTACTGACCCATGCATAGGTAAAGTAAATAAAATCAATACTAGGACTGTAGACAAACCTTACTTTCTGCACCCTCAATGTAGCTTAGACAGCGGTGCCTGTTGCTGGAGATGGCAGGTTCTGTAGGACGGGAGCTGTTTTAACTACTTGTGCAGAAGAGGTGTCATTGAAAAATGGCCAGAATATTACCTTTTTTTTACAAGTAATGGAGATTTACTGATTTTAGGATGTAGTAATTTAGCTCTATACAGAAATCCTTACGTAGTAGTCTACAAATGCTATTCAACATACATAATAATTAGTACAGGTTAGTTATAATCTGCAGATACCGTGCCTGTATTTGGAGTTGGTTTTATGACATCATAGTAACAGGCTGTCCCTGCCTCAGATATTTTGTATCCTAAATAGAATAGGAATCAGGGAATTATATTCTATAGTGATGAGAAACTCGGCAGTACAGAAATAATAATGAATAAGATACATTGTTCTGAAGGCCTTCTGTCTGAGGGTCTGTCCTGTGCTGCTTGTTGCCATTGTCACTGCATGCAATAGAGGGTTCCCTTTTTAGGTTGGCTGAGGTAATTCCTATACCCAAGCCTTTTAAAGGGATCTGAATGTATGTTTAAGACAGCTATATAATTTTCATCAGGCTCCGTTAGGGAACAACTGCAGGTGTTGTTCAGTAATGAACAGGTGAAACTCCTTTGAGAAAGGGCGAGGACAGGAAAGAGGAAGAGGAATAACAAACAGTTACAAGTGACCTGCTGGCATTGGTTTCTTAACATAATTGTGCTACTGCTGGAACAGTATATAAAATGAAAGCCAGCTGTGCTTTAACGTCATGGAATAGCTTTTAAAACCCCCAGCATGGCAGTTGTTTGTTGCTAGGAAAGTTTGGCCTCCTACATTGCCTGGCATATTAGATCCCTGCTTCATGCGTAGTGTTTGTGTACAAAATAATTAAAAGCAATCTCCTGATTGTCACTGCATGTGTGTTCCATTGATCACATGGTTAGCTTTCCCTTTGTTGCATGTACTTGATTTCCAGAAGCCTCAACCTAGAATATATGGTGTTTACTTGTGTTTGTGGTTCTGAGCTGATCCTGGAAAAAATAAAGACATGTATGTTCAGGATATTTTTTCATTGTGTAGCACACAAAAATGTATCAATGTAAACAGGAAATGCTGTTCTTGGAATAGTAGTGTTCTGCTATAGAAAGGTTTTACAACAGAGAAGTCATCTAGTTGATGATGCAATTGATTCCTATTTCTCAGTGTAGTCCATGCCCCCATGTAACGCTATGTCAAGGTTTGCCCAGCAATTGCTGTAAGAATGCAATTAATCTACAATTTTTGCAAGTTGAAACTCAAGTTTTCACTTATATTTTCTACAAGTTATTAACTTGGTTGTATGAATAAGAACACATCTTTTTCCTTTTACAGGTCAAGTGTTGAGCAACATTGACCTGATTAGTGCAGCAGCAATAGTGTTACTGTCTTGGCATTTTCAGAGTTGTAAATCAAGTTGCCTTCATGCTTATAAGGAGACTGGAAATGTGCAGCTGATTAACTTTGCTGTTCGCTTCTGTGGTAGAAGGTGTGTAGGAGCAGTTTGTTTTGAGGAAATGTGTTAAGGTTTTGCTAAAAAAGTTGGTGTTAATCAGTACTTGAAATAAGAGGAATGCCTGGAGATAAGGTGACTTCCTGGTGTGTTAATGGATTTCCTGAACCTGGGATGAAAATGTAGCCTGAGTATCAGTCCCCTAAAGCCTCTTTTGAAACCCACTTTTTAATAGAATCAGGCTGGTCTTGTTTCCTAATGACAACTTCCATGTTCTTATTTTCCCTTTTCTTTATTTTTATTTATCAATGACTGTTCATAAGCGAGTCTCTTGTCTGTCTTCAGCCACTGCTTGCAATCAATAAATGCTTCTAATCCTGTCGTTTCTTGGAAGAACATAATTAAAGCTAAGTTCTAACTATTGATAACATGTAGTACTGGCTTCCTAAATTACTTGAGTGTGTAAATTTTTAAATTAAAATGTAACTGTATTTACTCTTGTATTTAATACCTTTCTAAATAAATTAAATTGTATTTAATTTCTTTCTACTTAAGCGAAAGCAACATCCTGTTGGGTTTTATTGCTATTTATAGTTATAAGTGAATAATGAAAAAAATCAATATTGCATTACAGATCCTCTGATAACAATAATAAGTAAAAGTTCTTTATTAGCATCGAGCAGTCCTTAGTTTAAGAAAAGCTGGGAGGAGGGGGGCAGAATAGAATTTGTGTAATCTAAAGACAAATAAATGTAATTATATCAACTGCAGATTTACAGTAATGGTATATTTTATTCCTGCAGATTTTTTTTTTGTTAAATGAAATATTTGAAAGAACCAGAAATATTCTTGAAATTGTTTGAGATAAGCAATTTCCTATTCAGACTTGAAACTATTGTAAATTAGGAGTCTACAGCATCTAGTGTTCCAATCTCCCTGATTGTCATAGTTTGTTAAATTGAGCTAAATGGCAGTAGGATATTTACTGCTGCATTGGGAAAATAAATTGTATTGAGAGTAGTAAAGCTCTTAGCTTTGTGTAAAACTTGCTGCTGTCAGCTGAGGATCTGGGATTGAATTTTCTATATATTGCTTTGTGAATTGAGTTGCCTGAAATGCCACTTTCTCTTGGATAAATTTTTGTCTTTAGGCACTCTCAATTTAACTGCTGAACCAATTTACCCCCTTACAGATGCATCTTTGTGTTAGTTTTTTCCCTCTCTGAACTTTCTCTTCCAGCAATAGGTGGAATCCTGCTTAGTTCTCGTTATAATCTGCCTAGTAAGTGTTCAGTAGCAGCAAATTCTGGCTGATGCCTAAAATGCTCCAAAACACTGCCATCTGTTGAGAACAGGTGAAACAAAAAATAATGCTTTCCCTCCATCTTTGCATAGAATAGAACAAAAATGATGACAGACATATAACATGTTCTAAACTTAGGGAAATGGTAAGATAAGAAAACAAATTTTTCTATGAAAAGAAATATGGGGACTTAAGTTAGGGGTTGCTGGAAAATGAACATGATTTGTGATAATGCTGTCAATTCAAGTTCTGTTAAAAACCAGATGTTTAGAACTATCTGTGTTTATGATACGTTGAGGTGAGTGTCTAAAGCATCTCTATTTTGAGAAAAGTAAAACTAGACTTCAGTTAGAGGCATGCAAATAAAACTGCCTCTGTTTCTGTTCCTCTCAAATCTTTCTGCTGCTTTTTTAGAGTGTCTGATGTTAATTTTGGGGATTTTCTTTCAGTTTATTTGCTCACTTTGGGTTTGCAGAAGAATTCACAAAGATGCTGCTTTTATCACTAGTAGAAGTTTGTCCAGTGATATTTGTCTTCTCTGCTGTTGTATTAATCTTATGGCAGTGCTATATGTGAGGTTTTGTATGCCTCATTGAGAGGGTTTCCTTTGTATAACTGTCTGTAAGACTTCACAACATGACATAAAACTCTTTGAAGTCCTTGGTATTCATTTTTATGTTGATTGATTGACTGGATGAAGAGTTTGGGTTCAGAATTAATAAACAGCCATCAAACCCTCTTTTTTATTGCTGGGTAGACCATGTCCTGGTTATTAGAGAAAAGTTTGAAAAGGAGACTCTTCAAAATTAAAATTTTTCTCAGTGGTCTGTGGGCTAATTCTTATTAAGAATTATGGCACTTTTCCTCCTCCTTTCAGACTGAAAAATCCATTTTGTCTTGCTGACCTTGTCTGATTTCTGTGTTCTGTGAAATTATTGCTTCTCTTTGAATTGTCTTTGACTGTACTGGAAGGAGAGTGTGTTTAAGTGCAGAGATATAGAGAGCTCATAGAATCTCTAAAAGGGAAAAAGTGAAAAAATGGCATTGAAATGGTTTTGCTAAAACCTTCATAAACTATGAGCAATACTTTAAAAATAACTAGGAAGCTTATCCAAGAATCCTTTTTTCCTTTTTTTGGTAAAGAAAATGTTCTGATATTTTTCCTTGGTTTGTAATGTAAGATAGATTCCTAAGAATACATGCCTACAAAGCCTGTATTAGCTGCTTTGTTGATGAATACTATAAAGTAATAAAGTAAATGTGCCTTTGTGCATCACATAAAATGTGAAGGAAGAGTTGTGCTGTTCAATTGGACATTAATTAAGGAGGGAATTGAAATTTCATTGATCTAGATCTTCTGTTTATTGTTTTCCTCATTTAAGAAGGGAAGGCATTCCTTTGTGAACTTGTCTAATTGAGAGGTAACATATGAGCACAAGTAACAAATGTCATGTTGTTATTTCAGTACTGAATCTGTTCAGACTTGAGTTACACTATTCAAGTTGTTAAATACTATGTGTTGTGCAATTCAGCCTTTTTTCAGAAAACTTCTGAATGCCTGTAGCATTATTTTAGGATCTGAGTTGATGTAATGTACCAAAATAGTTCTTGGCAGTTCCATTGTTAGAACTTGAGTTCCATGTACCAGAAGTAATGGAATTCTCTTTGTGTTTAGATGAAGATGATGATTTTGACAATAAAAGAATTTCCCTGAAACCGAAGGAGAATGGGATGTCAGCGATTGGTTGTCCAGGAACAAATACTGGGAAAAAAGAGGAGGTAAAGCCACAAGCTAAAAGCAAACCCCTCTCTCCAGTGAAACAGACTCCCACCTCTGCACTTGATTTCTTTGGGACAAGGAGTGTCCAACGCTCAGAAAAGAAGCTGGTAGCAAGTAAAAGGAAAGAGGTGAGTACTGATGAGGTTCCTTTAGGCTGCTCCTGTGTCTGATGGCAGCTCAAAATGAACAGTTTGACTGCAAGGAAGTACTTCAGCTGCTCCTACCTCGTGTTACTCACTGTGATCACTCACATAGAAGTTGAGCACTGATGATCCGTGTGTGCACGTCAAGTCCTCAAATAGAAGTTTGGAGTAGTATTTCCATGGTTGATAAGAAAGCACAAAGTTGAAGGTAGTATTTTCTTCTTGCCCCTTCTCAAGTGACTTTTCTTGAAATCCATTAAGTTTTCTGAGGTTGGTGAGTGGAAGGGATAGCTTATATTTGAGGGTGGAGGGCAAGCAGGAGAGGAAGAAGGTTGTTTTCCCAAGCTTTATGGGGCATATATTCATGGAATAACAAAGCACCAAGTAAAGTATGGAGGAACTTAAAAATTCCCAGTGTAGTTAATGATGTATTTTTCAACTGGGGCAACTTTGATAGCTTGAGAGATGCTCAGCATTGTGTGAAGAGTTGAGATATTTATATTATAGTATGGTCTTCTTTTGAATAATAAAATCCCTTGAAAATAGCCATGTTTAATAGTATTTAGGTTAGAGATCTAGAAATTAATGTTGCATGTCTTGTTCATAGCCCTTTTCTAGAAGCATACAGAAGGAACCTGTACATAGTAAATTATTATAATTGACACAGTAATGGGGTAGCTGAATGGTTGGTCTTTTTTTCTTTAATATAGCCTTCACAGAGCAGAGACAGCACACTAGATGATGAGGCCATTGCTAGGCAACTGCAGCTTGAAGAAGATTCAGAGGTAAAAGCTCTACAAATTTAATGCTCTATATCAAGAGCAGTTTGTTTAACTTAAAATTGTTTTTCCTTAAGAAATTAAGATGGACTGTCCAGGTATAATTGAGTGTAATAAAATTGATCAATATGCTCAAGCCTGGTCACACATTTATTTTATAGGCATTATTTCAGTTATGTAAATAGAATGTATCACTTAATCTATTTTCTCTCTATCCAGGCTTTTCTGTGCAGCTGATGTGCTTCTAATAATCCTGCCTTTCACACAGAATTAACTTTCTGCTTCCTCATGTTTTGGTAGTGTTTTGATGGTGTTACGCTTTTTTCATTCTCTGGAGTGAAAAATTAAAAGTAATTGCCATCCATGATCTGTTTTACTTGTCTTCTGAATTTTCTTATAGTTCAGAAAAATGTGAATGACTCTTACGTGTCTTAAACTTTCCTATTTGAATCAGTACTAATACCAGTGAAAGTACACTTGTACGTATTTATTTGCTTTTGGGAAAATTTGATTTCCCACATATACTTGTAATATTTAGTATTATTTGAAATAAGTAGATTGTACAGACAAATCTGCACCTCTGAAGGTAAGGATGAGAGTAAATTATTTCAACTTTACTAGAATGTTAAACAACTTGTCAGGAAAAATAAGACAATGTCTTTCATTTGAACTGATCTTACCTCTAACAGTCAGAGTTTCTGTACTTCCAAGTACTTTATATCAGATGTATCTCTGCCTCAGCCTGCTTTGCACTGGGTGGTCTCTGCCTTTCTCACTGTACACAGGGAAGGTACATTTCACTGTTATGGACACATACAAACGTGCCTGTGGCATACTGGTTTTATAAAGTCATCTATTGAGATCTTAGAGCATGGCATGTTGGATTTCAGTTATAAAAGTAATTTTGTTGTTCTCTTGTTGAAACAATGTTCAATATTTATTGGCAATAATGAACACTGTTCATGAAAAAGTTTTCCCCAAGGCACCATATTGGACAGGAAAGGTAACTGAAGGATCAGTTATCACTGGAGATGTCAGGTTTATGTTGTCAAGTGACAGAAAAATGAAACCGAACTGACTTTGGTGGGTTTTTTTACAACTAATAAATAACAGATGTCATGCACTATGTGTTCTTACTGGTTCTTCCATCAGAGAAAATAATTTGTATTAGTATAAATAATAGAAAGTTAAATTATATTTGCTTCCCTAAAGTAAATAGAACTGACACTAAGAGCAGGGCTAAGGGCAGTAGTTAAATTCTCCAAAACTGGCAGATTAAAAAAAAATTATTTGTTGCTAGTAGTAAATGAGAATAAAACATTAATTCTGGAGACATCATGATTTTTAACAGGCATTCTTACTACTTGTCTTTTGGGACTGCTTTTGGTGAAGGCAGCTGGTTACATGTTGTTGCAGGTTGTTTGTTATGAGGTGCAGCCTTCAAAGTTTGATTATTTAAAAGGAAAGGATACACAAAAATAAAAAATATGAACAAGAAGCTCCTTTGAAAACAGCTTATACAGGCATAATAATGTTTCTAGTGCAATAAATCTATTTTTCTCACTAGATTTAACTAGTCTTGCTTTCTGGGGGAGACAAGTAATTCTTCAAGTGCTGTTTCCAGAAATGTATTTGCATCTGGTAGGACATTGTTTTTCTGTCTATGTGTTCACTTAGAGTTTTTTAAAAGTACACTAGAGTTAGAACTTGTTTAGCATTAGCCTGAATTTTTTTTTTTTATTTCAGCTGGAGAGACAGCTGCATGAAGATGAAGAATTTGCTAAAACTCTGGCCATGTTGGATGAAACACCACAGAAGAAAAAGGTTGAATTCTTTTTGAACTTAAGCTTTTAGGAATTGCATTGCTGGGAGTGTTCTTATTTAGACACCTTTGTTTTGAGACTTCGATGCAAATACATTAAAACCAGCAGGGAAGTGTTTTCATGGAAATGGCATACTCACTTCTTATACTTCCCTCCTGGCTTTTCCTTGCTCAGTAAAGGGTGTCCTGCCTAATCAGGCACGGTGTGCTGGATACCTCTGTTGGGATGGTATTTTGAGTTCTAGTCACAATGAAGTGAAGTGTGTTGCTGTGTCCCTGTGGTAGCCTGGCACACACATCCCTGACTCTGGCATTGTGTGTTTATTTAGGCTCGGAAAAACACCGAAGGAGAGCAAACAGTACTGAGCATCAACAGCAGCCCTAATACAACAGCAGGGTATAAGCAGTCAGAAAGAGGTAGGACACACAAACTGGAAAGCATTGCAGTAATTTATAATATTAATGAGATACATTTTTATATATGAGCTCTTCTCCCTCTGCCTCCTTTCAAGTGAAAGCAATAGACTCAGCTGGTGCAGCCAAGAATTACTCTGCGAAGCCACAAACTAAATCTGAACAATTGAAAGGTTCTTGTTTATCCCCACAATCATCTAATGGTAAACAAGAAGAGATTGCTGAAAAGGAAAGCGGTGCTCAAAATTCACTATCAAGAGGAAAAGCAGCTTCTGGGAAAGAAGAGAAGACAACTTCTTCTCCAAAGAAGGAGAGAGTTTCTCCCAAGAAGACTGAGGTAGGAGCTATCAAAATTAATTTAGATGTTTTGGTGGAGTTTGCAGGAGAATAGTTTTCATTTATTATAGGTGTCACTGTTGTAACTTGGTACTTTGAGTCTCCTGGGCAACTTACAAGGATTTGAATTCTGGTAAGATTGTAAGTTCCTTCCTTACAGCAGTTGTAAAACTATCTGGCAAAGTGTAAATTAAACAGATGAAGGACCTGAGGTTCTCCAGTGCCCATTAAGGTGTGCTGGTACATTGCAAAATCAGTTCTGTGCTTTCTCTTGTTTAACTTCGCTGGAAAACACAGAATGCAGGAATTCTGACACTTACTGAGTGACAGCTCACTCATGTGAGTGTGGTGACCTTGGGTATCTGTTCTGTGGTTAGAGTGATGGGTGGCATTGTTTAGGGATTTACATTTCTCTCTCTAGTCTCCTATTTTTTCTTATTATATTTTTTCTTATTATTGATATACTATGTAAGAATAGAATTTAGTTTCTGATTTAGTAACTGTATTTGTTAAACAAATAAACTGGCAGTTATTTGCGACATTAAAATGTACTTCTTAATCATACAGTATAAAGTACCACATTTTGACAATTAAAGAGTAGCTGTAATTAAAATGGGGAGCCTGCATCTCCTTTTGAGGTGAGTTTTTAACAGTTGTTTAAGAGGCACTTGAGCTTCTTAATCAGTAAAGTCTACTTCATAATATTTCTACTTTTATATAAGTGTAGATCACAAATAGGATGTGAATTTAAAGTGACAATTTAAGAGCTAAGTGAGCATGTACATGTGCAATAGATGAATCTACAGAAACCTGCCAATAAGCAATGGCATATTTTTTAAACTTTCACATTTTTGAAATATTTTAAAAGAAACAAGGAAAAACACCTCAACACAAGCACCAAAAGGAGAGCAGACTTCAGTATTGCATCTTAATAGATTAAAAACAAGCATTAGAACTTGCCTTTCCTTTGGTGCATGCAAATGTTTTGAACTATGAAGCTTGGGTTTATTTTGCTGTTTTTATATCTGTAATATGTATATTAAATTTTTTCCCTCTCCTGACCCAGTCTATAAGCCCTGAGGACTCTGAAAAGAAGAGAAACAATTACCAAGCTTACCGAAGCTTCCTTAATCGTGAGGGTCCCAAAGCACTGGGCTCCAAAGAGATACCTCAGGTAAGTGTGGCTACAGGATGCTATATATGAAGTGCAGTGTTTGGTAGACTTATTGCTGTAAGTAGTTTAAAAAATATCAACTTAACTGTTTAAAGACTGGTATTTTTTTCCCAGTAGGAAGAATGTATTAGAAAAACCTAAATTGCAATGCAAAGCAGTGACTAAATGTAAGGAAGTGTACTAAAGAATTTGTATTCAGAACTTGGTTTAGGAAGTCATGATCATTAAAAATAGTTACTGGTCTTGAAGAATGCTGTCACACATTTGATTCATGTGCTACACTTGAAGCACAGAGTGCTACAAGTATGGTCAGGTAAACAATGTGTGAAGTTTTGTTGGTAGCTTTTCCCATTTAAGCTTTTAGAACTATTACCTAGCTAGGTATGATAGTCTTATTTGTAAAGTTTTGTACGGTACTTGATGTGGTAGGGGGTTAAAATAGCTGATGGTTAAGAGCTGTTTGATAGAATTGTATCAGTAATGGCATTTTCTGCAATGCTCTGCTTCTCAGGGAGCTGAGAACTGCTTGGAAGGCCTGACATTTGTAATTACGGGTGTTCTGGAGTGCATTGAGAGAGATGAGGCCAAGTCTCTGATTGAGCGTTACGGTGGAAAAGTAACTGGCAATGTCAGCAAGAAGACAAATTACCTGGTGATGGGGCGAGACTGCGGCCAGTCCAAGTGTGAGAAGGTGAGTGTGCCCCTGTGCCTGGCCAAAGGCAAAGTGCAACTCATTGTTCCTCTCTTAACTGGTAATTTCCAGTATTCCTGCCAACGGGAAGTAGTGCTAACAATAAAGTGCATCTTTAAAATGAAAAGTTGCCAAGTGGTTTACAGCTTTGTTTTGTTTTTACTTCTGTGCATACATAAAACACACACACACACATACATATATATATAAAATCTCTTGTTGCTGTTATGTTCCTAGTCATAGTTTTTTACTGGAAAACACTTTGAAATTAAGTAACTTGATTTCACATTTAATTCTTTCTTTTGCTCCAGGCATCAACTTTGGGTACAAAAATTATTGATGAGGATGGTCTATTTGATCTTATTCGAACTATGCCAGGCAAAAAGTCAAAATATGAGCTAGCAGCTGAAGCAGAGGTATGCTTTTTTTGCTTTGGTTTGTTTTTAATTGAAATGAGTTTGTCTTCTCTTCCAGTAACAGTAGCACAACAATCATCAGTTTGACCTTTTAGGTTAAAAGTGAAAATTTTTTGTGAAGACAAATGACTCTACTTGGGAGCTAAAGGTTATTTTCATGCTCGGACATTATTCTGCATTTTAGGTACCTGACAGAGCAGGTAATTGCATCTCCTAGATGGTATCAGCTTGAAACAAGGAATAGATAGATATTCATTCTTTGGAATAAGTAATTATGACTGATACCATGTGGTACCCAGATAGGCCCAGAAATATGTAAACTATTTGTGTGCATAACAGATCTTGTCTTTGTCATACTTGAACTAAGAATATTAAAGGTAATTTTTTCAGGCAATACCAAAAAAGAGGTAGTAAGTGTTTTTTGTGCACATTTCAATTTATGTTGTAGTGGCTGATGGAATGTTATTAAAATCGCTGTTAGCTCTAATGTGTGGTGCATTCATTACAGACATGACTTATTTATGCAAAGATACCATTAGTGTCCCAGGGAAGAGCAGCTCTAAGCTTATTAGCTGATCACTTTCTCTCCCTTTGAATTGTTGTGGATTGAGCAACTTTTGCAAGTGTTGCTTTGCAAGAGCTTCAAGGGTGTCTGACCCATTTGTTCCAACCTCACAGTCATCAATTTAGCATTGTAGGATGCCTCAGGCTTTGTGAATTAAGAGACTGCTTTTGGAATGACCAGAACACTTCCTGCCTCTTTTTTGTGGCTTGTACTACAGAACCTGGTGACATTGTGTTTAGCTGTGCTTTATTTCTCAGAAAGTATTTCTGTATCTGTTCTTGAAGTTTTTTTAATCAATATATAAGCTTTGTCACTTTCTAAGCACTCTTGTAATTGTTTAAATAAATATGCCATTTCTTTACTGTATTATTTTCCTTTAATTTATTTTTTTTTTATTTTCTTAAGGCAAAGAAAGTGGAGCCAAAACCCAAAAAGACACCACAGAAAGCTGAAGCTGGGAAAAGGAATTTTAGCCCCTACAAAAGGGAAGCTAATAATAAAAAATGCAAGTCTACTCCTGAAAAAGGAGAAACCATCAGTTCTGTCAAGAAAGAAACCACCGCTGTTCGGAAACTTACGGACTTTAAACGTCAGACTGTAGAGGAGAAAGAAACCCCAAAACCTAAGGGGAACTTGGTTTCTGAGCTTAATGAAGATGGCACAGAGAGATTGCTGTGGGTAGATAAATACAAGCCTGTCTCTCTTAAGGCAATTATTGGACAGCAGGGTGAGCAAAGCTGTGCCAATAAACTGCTCCGATGGCTCAGAAACTGGCACAAGAATACCTTGGAAGATGGACAAGGTGAGTGGCCTGCTTAATTTTCTGTGTCCTTTTATGCTCATCTTGCTCCTTGGTTCCCTGGACCACTGAGGGCCTGGGTGGTAGCAGAGCAGCTTTAGAAATCAGGAATAAAGCTGCAGTCAGATGTGGTTTTAGTAGCAATTGAGCCTGAGGTTTTTTTGGTGAAGTAGTTCATTTATTGCCCACCTCCCCACCTGAAAAAAGAGCAGAAAAATGTGTCTCAAAAGATTTTTTTCCCCAAGTCTGAGATTGCAGTTTTACAAAAAAATCCCAAAATATCCTAGCTAAATATCCTATCCTAAAACTAGCCTTGCATTGAGCCTATTGATTTCTTCCTCAGCAAGAGGAAATAGGTTAGGCACAGCCAACAGTGAAGATACAGGGTAAAAGGAGGTCTTAAGGGCTGCTGTCATACGTAGGGATGAACTGTCAAGGTTCTGGCTCTGGCAAGAAGCGCATGTGTCAAGTAGACAGTTTGTCATCC
This sequence comes from Chloebia gouldiae, assembly GCA_003676055.1. Lineage (NCBI taxonomy): Eukaryota > Metazoa > Chordata > Aves > Passeriformes > Passeridae > Chloebia > Chloebia gouldiae. Next base: position 25,928,414 of record QUSF01000005.1, read on the forward strand.
TATAGACAGACAGGTTTTTCTGTGTTTAAAAGCGGATTTAAGTTTTAGTTCAGCCATAGTGGGGGTTTTGTGTGTGGCCTGTTTGGGGTTTGGCTTAATTTGTTTGTGCTGGTAGATGGGTTTGGTGGTGTTTTTGGTTTTTTACGTGTATGATGTGGTTGTGAGGAAATTGCTGAAGTGGTTATATTGCATTAATAGGACTTTTTGGTATTTTTCAGTTCAAAATCACTGCAAGTCATAAACTGTAAGCTGGTTTAAGCTGCTTTTACTCGAGTAGTTAGGATGCAGCTGTGTATGCATCTTTGGATGTTCTTCTTGGGCCTTAAATGAGGAAAAATTCCAGTGATGCTTGATATCTTTAGGAGCATGCAGAGGATGCAGTTTGTTTTATAATTACATACCTAGGTAAAACCTGAAATATGTGGTTTTTGGTTTTTTGTTTTTTTTTTAGCAAAACCCGGTAAAACTGGAAGCAAAGATGATGGGACAGGCTTTAAAGCAGCATTACTTTCTGGTCCACCTGGAGTTGGTAAAACTACTACAGCTGCTTTGGTTTGTAAGGTGAGTTCATAGTAATGGTTGTTCCCAACACTTTTTTGTTACATATTAATTCTGAATCTGGATACAGCTATAGGGTGCAGATGGGTATGCTCTGAATGACCCAGGTCTGCTCTCAGCCAGGTTGCACCTGCTCAGAACAAGGTTACAGGTGAAAATATGTGGCTGTTTAGATACCTTTATCAGGTCGGAGGTGAGAAGGTACCAATGGGTGTCTGCATTTCTTTCTGTTACATTGAGAGGAAGCGTATCACAGTATGTTGAATAATTGGAAATAGTTTTCTGCAAGTTGGAGAATATTTACACTTAGCAGGACTCAAATTCTGGCAAGCTTTTTGAAAAGCCTAAGGTCATGGTTTTTCTTTGTCTAACAGAGATATTTCCCAGATTTCTTCTAAATTGAAATGCTACTTCAGGATGAGAAAAATTGACAGGGCTGTGTGTCCATTTCGAAGTCTGAATTTAGAAATCTGTTGTATAGAGTAACTCTTAATCCTTTTTTCCCCCTTCCCCCACTGCATGCCTTTGAGCTCTGTGCCAACAGGTTGATGCCACACCTAGAACTAGACTAGAAAAGGTGAATGTGCTGTCTTGGGCTCACCTTTTTTTCCTCAAGGCATGGTCTTTTCTGTTTCTGGTTCCCAACCTGGCTTGCTCTCAGCTGCCTCAGGACTCTACAGAGCATTTCTCTGTGCTCCACAGGGAATGCCAGTAAAACAGACCAATGCTTTGTATGCTCAGTGCTGTGTTCTGGCGGCCTCTGGCAGGAGAGTTTGCTGATAAAAGAGCATCTGGGTTAAGTTGTGTCAGGGACTGACAGAAATGTTAGTGCTGCTGGAGGAGTCGGATATTTCCTATTGGTTAAATAGTTAAAAGCTTCTCTTTCCTGCAGCTTTGAGAGCCTTGTGGTATGTTTTTTTGTTACACAGCTGGAAATACCATGGAGCTTAGTCAGCCTTGGCTCATAGCTCTGTTTCCATCCCTGCTGTGGCAGTTCTGTTAATCTTCCAAAATTTAATATATGCCACTGACTCCAATACTTATGCATGCCCCTCAATTAAAACAAAACAAAAATCAACCAAACAAAAAAACCTGCAACAGCCAACCAAACAAAACCCAAAACAAACAAAAAACCAATTCAAAAACACAATCAAAAACACCACAACAAAACAAAAAGAATCTCTTTTGTGCCTATCTGTTCCACACATGGTTTTAAGTTTTTTGAATTGCTAGCAAAAAGGAGTATAAGGGGAGAGAGAAACTAATTAAAGCTCTATGGTTTTTTCACTGATCTGCGTTCTCACTTTGTATGTGGTCTATGTGTTTGGACCAGGAACTGGGTTATAGCTACGTGGAGCTGAATGCCAGCGACACTCGCAGCAAGAACAGCCTAAAGGAAGTCGTTGCTGAGTCACTTAACAACACCAGCATCAAAGACTTCTATTCTGGTGCGTCTGTTGTTTGAAGGAGATTTTTGTTTTATTAAGAGTCTGCTTAGAGGAAGGACAGAGCTTTCTTATTACACAACAATGTTAGGAATTTACGTTGCTTGTCAGGTGGAGGGACCTGGCTCTAATAGGGGTGGGTTCATGTAGTAAGCTGTTACATTTCTTCTTCAATTTAGAATTAAATCCTGCTATTTGTAGAATGAATCTGCACAAACTACTCAAGGACTCTGCAGTTGCTCCTCTTTTCTATGAGACTTGTTTCTAAGAAGATGACATGAGGTTATAGTCTGGTTTGTGAACTTAGATTCATGTGATCTAGTGGCAGAACCACCACCTCAGTTGCCTAGGATCGGATTATCTTACTTAGCATTGGGTAAAAGTCTGAGCAGGACTCGTTTATTCCCATCTCATTTTCTTATCCATATTCATTTTCAGGTGCATCTTCATCAGTTAGCGGGAAACATGTATTGATCATGGATGAAGTGGATGGTATGGCAGGCAATGAAGACAGAGGAGGGATTCAGGTGAAGCCACTGTAGTTCCTAGCTAATGCCATTGCTAAGAGTGTGTGCCATGTATCACACAAGATAGTTAAGGTACTCTGTCCTCAAGCCATTGTCCATAAGCCATGGTCCATAAAGAAACTCTCTGCAGAGTACAGTCTGACATGTTTTAGAAGTCTTTGTGTAAAGATTGTGCTTTGGCAGATGGGGGAAAAAGGATACTTGTGTAGAAGAAGCCTGGAGTGATGAACTTGAGTGTGTGCACTTTAGAACAGGTACATTTATCTTAAGGTCTCTCTGAGGTGACATCTCCCTGCAGTGGGAAGTTCATAATCTGGCTGGGACTGTTGCTCTTTTCCATAGGCAGTAACACTGAGTAATGTGTGGCATAGGCAGGAGCATCCTTTGTCCTCTTTAGTAGCTCCAGTTTTATCTTTAAGGATTTCCTATAGTCACATGCATGGTAAAGGGCATACAGATTTTTAGCTCAGATGCAGTTATTTCCAATGCAGGAATGAAACTGAACTGAATTTCACCTTCATTAGAGCTAGCTAAGTTTATTCTGGTAAGCCTAAAAGTGATGAAGCCTCTTGGAGCAGGGGCAAACTGATCTTTTTACTTTCTCCTTTTTCATTCTTTGAAAAAGAATGAAAATATAGCCAGAAAGCTATGTGTGCTTTCTGGGCCTAAGCCAGGTCAGACTGGCCTTTGGAGAAATGAGTCTGCTTCTCTAGGTGGACAGCTGTACTTTGGGCTATTGGTCTTAATTGCTTCTTGAAGACAGTTCCAAACATAACTGCTGGAAGTAGCCAGTGGAAGTGGGTAGGCAGCAGATCTCTTGCAGCTGAATAGAACAGGAAGTGAAAAACGTAGGCAAGGAGCTAGGTTTGCACTGTGTAGAAATGTGATTACATCAGGAGTGTTATGGACTTGGCACCTATCAAGGATCTGATTTAAGGCAGGGACTAAGGCTGCTAGGTATGACATTCTAATTGTTCTTATTGTCCAGGTTATCTGATGGAATTGTAACGTGTTTGATTTACAGGAGTTGATTGGCTTGATCCGACACACAAAGGTACCCATCATTTGTATGTGCAACGATCGCAACCACCCAAAAATGCGCTCCCTGGTCCACTACTGCCTGGATCTTCGTTTTCAGAGACCTCGTCTAGAACAGATCAAAGTAAGTAGGCTGTGGCTGGCTGTATGGACTGCACTGAATTGCCACCAGTAACTTCAGCTTTCATGTGCCAGAGTTTATTCAGAATTGGATACATCATTTAATCGATCATCTCAGTGAGTAATTGCTTTTCAGAATGAATTGTCTGAGGTTTTCTTCCCAAAGCCTTTTGGATTTTAGATGTCTGTTTTAAGAATATATCCAAAATGGCTTTTTATAAACAAACATGGTCTTTTTTACACCCATGGTAAATGAGGGTTTATGATTATGAGAGAAAATTTGAGCTATATGTGCTTTAAAAATTCAGAAAAATATGCAGTGCTCTTTCATAGATGTGTCAGTGTGTTCTGCTGGGGCAAGAATTCATAGGAATTCTCTAGTGACAGTTTCTCAATTGTGATTACAGGGTGCCATGATGTCTATTGCATTTAAAGAAGGTTTAAAAATTCCCCCACCTGCTATGCAGGAGATAATCCTGGCAGCAAATCAGGACATCAGACAGGTCAGTACCCATTCAGCATCAGTAACCATTCAGACAGCAGATTATGTACATTGAATTCAATTATTTGAACAGTATTTTTATGTATAAAGATCAGACCCTTACTGCTGGAGTCTTCAATTTAAGTTCTATTATGCTACCAAATTGTAAACTTTGTTCTTTAGGTTTTACATAATCTTAATATGTGGTGTGCAAAAGACAAATCACTGACTTATGATGAGGCTAAAACAGATGCCAGCAGAGCCAAAAAGGACATAAAACTGGTAAGTGTCAAATACTGGATTGGCTTTTACTGTCATATTCTGATATAATCACTAGGCTTTATAAGCATCTTTTGAACTGAAGCACTGACTAAAGCCTAGGTGCCAAGAGCTGTCACATTTGCCACAAATAATTGAAGAGTAGTATATCAAGGACTGAATATACTCGAGTATATTTTGATATACTCATCTCTTATGTAAGATGCAATTATGAAGCTCATACTTCCCATCCTTTGTTCTCTGTTTAGGAGATAATTCTCTTAATATCAAAAATAAAATACAGTTCTTAAAACTGGTAAAATTCTAGGGCAGAAATACTGAGGAGCTTATACTGATGAGTCAGGATACTTCTGGATACTAATTTTGTTGATATTGTGCTGTGTCTTACTTTCTGTGTTGACCTTCTAGCTGCTGACTTCTTGAAATGTCATTTATTTAGGGCCCTTTCGATGTAGTCCGGAAGGTTTTTGCTACTGGAGAGGAGGCTGCCCGTATGTCTCTTATAGACAAATCAGATCTTTTCTTCCATGATTATTCATTAGCACCTCTCTTTGTCCAAGAGAACTATGTGCATGTGAAACCAGCTGCTGCTGGGTGAGTTACTCCAAACCCTATATTGACATAGGCTTTTGTGACAGAGAGTCAAAGGAGACTAAAACCTATCTGGATATTTCTGGTTTGTAATAAAGTCAACTTCATTTTTCTTCCAGAGGTAATTTAAAAAAGCACTTGGTACTCTTGAGTAGAGCAGCTGATAGTATATGTGATGGTGATATAGTGGACAGACAGATTCGCAGCAAGCAGAACTGGAATCTTCTTCCAACACAGGTGAGCACTTAACTCTCATTTTATGTTAAAGGGAGTATCCAGTGTTAAAGGTGGATCTGTGGTGTTTCAGTATAGTTACATGATCTGTATAGTTCATACTTTATGTAATATTTTCTGTTCCACTGGTGATCAGAAATTCCTATATCCATATTGTTGATCCCATGCTGCAACATGAAGTCTTCTGAAACTTGGAAAAGTTGAACTGTCACAAAGCATAGAAGCATATGGTGTGTATCACTTGTGGGGTTACAAGCCTGCTCTGCCCTCCTTTCACCAGGGTAGGATTTCTCTCAAAGCATAGAGGACTGAAGCTTGGTCACTGTACTTCTTTTAATGCTCATTGAAACACTGACAAGACTTGTGCTTAAAGGATTATGACTAGCATCAGAGAATGCATTGGAGGTGAAACTGGAAGGCATCTCTGGATGTCCTCTAGTTCACCCCTCTGCTCAGTATAGGTCCAAAGAGCTGAATTGCATAGGAACATAGCTGACTTGATGTAGATTGCAGTGTTCTTTGGAAATGTCTCCTTCACCATGTCTTTGTGTTGGAGATCAGTTTTTGTGTGAAGTCAGCTACTTGACTGCACTCTAAACTGGACTTGAGAAAAGGCCATGTTTTTGTGTTGTTTGTTTGGGTTTTTTTTGGGGAGGTGGGGTTGGTTTCTTTTTTTTTTTTGTTTTTTTTTTTTCAATTTTGAAACCCAGATAACTTCACAGTTAGAACGTTCACAGTTCAAAATGTGGTAATGAACAGGGTGGTACAAGGGGTGAAGCTGTAACCTAACAGGGATAGACCAGAAATAATCAATTGAATAAGCTTAATTATTCAAGCTCTTAAAATAAGCTGTTTCCACTGTGGCCCTGTGTTGACTACCCCTCTTCCATGGGGACAGTGCAGTGCAGGGCAGTGTGTCATGGTGTCCATGAGACTTTCAGTGTGATTTGAGTTTGGCATGTGTGTTACTTTTTCAGGCTATTTATGCAAGTGTTCTCCCAGGGGAGCTGATGAGGGGTTACATGTCCCAGTTTCCTGTCTTTCCCAGCTGGTTGGGGAAATTTTCATCCACAGGCAAACACGATCGTATCATTCAAGAACTGGCAATGCACATGAGTCTCAGGTAGTACTGACATTCCTCTGATACAGTTCTTTCTTGTGCAGTTCATTACCTGCCATCAATTCCTTGCTGTGCTTGGTGCAAATAAGTGACACATTCATGTGTTCTGCGAATGTGTTCCTGTGTTATTGGTGATACTTTTCTCAGTGCTTAATTTGTACAAGTCAATCACAAGTACCTTTCATTTTTCTTTTTTCCCCTGAAGTTAGAGATTAAGTTCTCGGTTAGAGATGTGTTTCCTCAAACTGTTTGGTGTTCAAATACCTTGCATTGGTTATTCCCTAATGAAGGTATGGCAAAAGGAATGTCACAGTACAACTTGCAGTTAGCTCTTAAGGCAGCTGATTGTTGATTTACTGAGGGCCTCCTTACCTATTTGTTCTTGTGTTTAGAAGCTAGTGATGCTGGTTGGACAGATTTACTTACTCAGTACTTTATTTTCAATTTGGCAAAGAACTCAGACATGCAAGAGGACAGTAAATACGGAATATTTGTCGTATTTGCGGGATGCACTTGTCCAGCCCCTGAAAGACTTTGGAGCAGATGGTGTACAGCAAGCTATAACATTTATGGACTCTTACTGCTTGATGAAAGAAGATGTCGAAAATATCATGGAAATAAGCACGTGGGGAGGCAAACCCAGTCCTTTTTCAAAGCTGGATCCCAAGGTAAAATTCACCAGTGAATTTTTTTGTTTTCTTCCATATCTTAAAGAAATCCTATAATGGATGTGCTATGGAAAGGCTGAAGTTGGTGGACCAACTTAACCATAATTGATAGTAGGCTTTGTGAATCAGCTGTCAAACATACCACTAAGTTCAGGGCTAAGTCCTAAAAGATAATCAGGCTGTGCTTCACTCAGTAGTCTTACACTTTTTGTTCCTGGTGTAAAGGATTACTTGGAGTCAGTTGTGTCTTGGGTGTAGAAGCAGAACACAGGAAGGACAGGAAAGCTGGCACCTTGCTACAAGGAAGCTCTGGCTGTAAGGTCTGTGTGCTTCAGGCACAGCCCTGCCTGTCTTACCGTCCTGCAAAGGAGGAGGCATGCACAGCTGCCTGTGTTGGAGAGCAGGCACTGCCTTCAGAGGCTGTCTTGCAGCTTGCACCTTTCCCAGTCCTGTTAGACAGAACTGCCAGACCTGGAGTGCTTCATGTGCTGCTCTTCCAGCATCCAGCTACTGCACTCCAGTGGTTGGATCCTCATCTGGTACAAGGTGAGCTTAAGCTCAAATTCCTTTTACAAATGAGGCAAATGTAATCTGAAACAGGTCAGGTGCTGATGGAAGGAGAAGAAACCTACGCTACTATCAGGTGTTTTCCCCTATTCTGAATATGCTGCTTAGTCTTGCAAGGGTACAGTGCTGCTGAAGGGGGCACTGGTGTGACTGTGCTGAAATAATTGTAGGCCTAAGCAAGAAGCATGTGAAGATACACACTTTATTGAGGATTATGTGGGACTTGTTTAAAAAGACCCTTCACCATACAGCTCTTTTGAGAGAGCGTAATCTTCTATATATCTTTGGTCATGTCTTTCCAAAGGAAAGTTGATGTGGAATCTCTCAGTAAGTTGGTTAACTAACAGTCTACTCCTAAACTGATGCTTAGTTTCTTTCCTTCCACCCTGCCAGGTCAAAGCAGCTTTTACACGTGCCTACAACAAAGAGGCACATCTGACTCCATATTCACTTAGTGCTGTCAAGGCATCTAAAAGGCAGTTGGGATCTGCAGCAACCTTAGATCTGAGTGAAGACTTGACTGTGGAAGAGATCCAGTCTGAGGATGAGCAGGATACTGTTGAGAGTGATGCAATGATTAAGGTGATGTAATTTCCTCAGTATTAAACAACCTCACTGAAGTGTTGGGGCTTTTTTCTTTGTTTTTAGTTACCTTTCTGTGACTTTTAACGTAATCTTAATTAAGAAGAAAAAAACATAGTAGATATGAAATAAATTATCTCTCAACTTTTAAATTTTGAACTGGTGATAGTATGGAAAAGTCTAAGTTACTTCCATCCATTATCTTATGTTGGACCAAAGCGAGACATCACTTTAAATCTAAAATTCTGCATCCAATTCCTAAACCTAGTCATATTTCAAGTGTTGATGAGGATGGTGCCTTTGGTTCCTACAGATGACAATTCTAGTAACACCTTTGTGGGTATCACCAAAGGGGGACCCTTAAGACTGAGTATGGCAGTCTGTACGCTCTGTGGCATTTAGAAACTTCACACCTGAAAGGGGAGGCAAAGAAGTGGCTTTTCTCTTAACACTGACTACATTTTGACTTAAACTTTTTTCAGCTGGATTTTAAACTGTCTGTATATTTCTGTTTGTAGCAAAGAAAGGTGAAGTCTTCCAAGCTGCCAAAAAGAGAGAAAAATGAAGAAACAACAAAAAAAGAAGGGAAAAGAAAAGAGAAAACAAGACATTTAGAGTAAAACCTTGCTTGGGACACAGCTTTGCATATCTAACTTCTGCCGGGAACATGAAACAGATCTAGTGCTGCTGCTGGGAAAGTAGAACCAGTGTGATGAAAATGCTCCTCTTATAGAGGCACTGTAGCTCTTGTGCTGTCACACTGCTGTGCTTATTCCTGACATGGTACATGTTACAAGCTATAACTGGCCTTGTGCAACCGACACCAGGCGTGTGAACATGCTGAAAATGTCACGCTTAGGTACCTGGCATTTCTGCTGAGTCTTCCTAGGACTTCACTGCTTTTTTTTTTTTTTTTTTTATATAAATCCCCTGACATTATGTGGTGAAGTCTTGTAAATAGTACATGATGCAAAAACCCCATACATAAATGGCTTATTTGTACATTATAGAAATTAAGCAGTATATAAAATTACAATAAAATGTTTCACAGGACTCTTTTAAAACTTTGGTTAAATTCATGGAGTGTTCTGTCCTGTCTCCCTCCTTTATTCCACAGTTTTGTCTTTCCTTCATGTACGTGATGTGGCATTCCTCTTTTCCTATGACTTCCCTTTTGTTCACTTAGAGACACAGAAAAGCAGTGAGGGATTTACTTCCAAAACCTGAGTAGTCTGTACTTGTATAAGTTATATCTTTAATCAAAACCAAAAAGGAATATTTAAAGAGTAAAAATGTTTAATTGAAAATATTCGTAACAGTTCAGAACTGATACTGAAAAAGAGAACAGTAGGGAGGTGGTTTTTCTTTTTGCCACTCACACTACAAAGATGGCCCCGTGGTTTGTCTTTGATGCAGATGAAATGCAGATTTTGTTTGTAATAATTATCAGTTTTATTACTACAATAAACCAACGTACAAAATTTATCAACAGCTACATAGTTACAGATATCACAAAATAGAAGTGACATGGCTGTTATTAGGCCTTTCTGGGGAAGAGATGTGTGATGTAGTGATAGAGCTTTCCTTGCTGCTTGCCAGCCAACACAAGCAGTTCTGGAAATAAACAGAGGTGGTTAATTATATTCTGAGATACTGTGATAGCAGATCAGGAAAAATAAAATCAACTAAAAATTCCCCAAAAGAACTTGAGTGCATTACTGTGATCTACAGCTGAGTTTTCATATAAGGTGTTTGCAATAGTAAATTGCAATTATTGAATTTTAAAATTCAAATTATTGAAATTATTAACATTATTGAGGAATACTGTTAACTCATTTTCAGTTACCGTTTAAAAAAAAAAAACAAACAAAACAACAAAGTCCTGGATCTAAGTCTTTGGTATAGACAGAGCCATGCTCCCATTCTTAGAAGGATGAGTATTTCAGGCCAATACTTGTTGCTGTTATCCTGGGATAGATTCTGTTAAATAGACAAGATCATGTAATTTGCATTTTAGATTTGCTCCTTCCAGTTAGTACCCCTCTTGCTCTCTCTCTCTCTCCCTTTCCCCCTGCCACTTAAACCCATGCTGGAAGAGCTGGAGAAGTTTGGATGATGCTGAGATCTTCAAACTGTTCTCTGTACTACTCACGCATACCTGGTGTTCAGGAACATGTTGCAAACCAGAACAGCTTGTGGATGTTAATGTGGTCATAGGGGTAAACTGACTTAAAGCACAATTTAACAACCAGGTTAGTTGCTGTAGACAAAACCTGCCAGTGTTTGCATGCCTGAGGGCAAATAGGTGATAGAAGTGGGTCTCAGGTTATCTGAGGCATTGACCCAGGCTCTAGGTTAAGATTTCCTTACTAGGAAAAACTCCAGAACTGTCTAGAGAACTGTCTAGAATAAACCCTGTTAAGTAAAAAGTACAGACTGTAGGCCATACCTGAATTTACTGGTCCTCATCTTCTAGTTTAAGGTACTCAGTGCAGTCATTTATTTTCTTAAGATCAACAATGTTAATCCTTTCAGAACACATGGGACACACATTTTCAGTCTGTAACAGGCTGTTTTAAAGGAAGGGTAACTGGTCAAAAGCGAATTCTAACATTTTACAAAGGAAATTGGGCCAAGGCACAAAGCCTAGAGCAGAATTCTGAGCAGTGCTATGTAACAAGTGCAGAACAGAGCAATGGCTGCTTCTGTCTTCGTTTTCAACATTTGAGAACTAATACCACAGGAAGGCTGCTGTTTGCATTTAAACATATAACAAAGGAGGTTTTAGGGGCTTTTGAGTTCTGACATGGGAACAGAGCTATCCCATCCCATTGTCAATGTGTGATTATCAGGGACAAGACATTATTGCTGTCTTTGTACCCAATTCTATGTGCATTTTGTTTGTTTTGGTGATTGCTGGTGCGCCTGTGTTTCTGTCCTGCCTCCATATCAGGCCTTCTTCCTGGACAGAGCTGAGAACTTACACAAGCTCACCATCCATATTCATGACTGTTCCTGCTGGAGCCTTGCATCACTCCCAATTCTTTTATCATATCCTATCATTTTGGTTAACTTTGAACCAATGTTCTGTGAGTGTTTAAGGTGCAACTACCAAGTAATGGGAATTCCTCTTCCACCCAGCCCAGCTGTTACATGTTTTTAGTACCAAATGATCCATTAGCTGCTAAAATATGAACAAGCAATGGAATACTGCAATAGAAAAAAAAATCCCAATTTACCTTTTGAATTCTGTGTAGAGGGCAGGAAAGTCACAGTGTGGGCAAACTGTCCAGTCATCACGTACCATGTGCCGACCCTGCACACAGAAACTGCAGGTAACTGAGGGGCAAGTGCTGCCTGGCTACAGAGAGCATTTACTTTTGGACTTGTTATGAGAAAGTCTCTGCAACTGAGTTCTAAGATCTTGAATTAAAAGCTCCATAAATGTGTTACTGTAGCTTAATTACTGTGTATATTCTGTAACTAGAAAAGGAGCTCTCACAAATGCAGTGTTATCATTTGCATTCCTCTTTTAAAAATGGAAATCTAGGAATATACTGAATTACAGTATTTAAAACTCTTTTAGTTTGGCAAGTCTAGAATGCTATCTGTAGATTTGTATCCAGAGCTGTATCTAAATCTGCTGGCATTTTTGGTGTTACACATGACATACCAAAAATGTCCCTAAAACCACAGCACCTAAGCCCAGTAGGTCACATTCAGGAGTCAAGTTTGTGAGCCTGCCTGGTCTTTGCCTCTTTACATTTTCTCTTTTTTGCTACAGTTTACTAGTTTATTTTTGATAGAAGGAATTTGTATGTATCTTTTTAATGCTGTAGAAACACAGAAGGACCTTGAACTATACTGAGACATTTATGCTCTAATATGATATGCAGCAGCAGACTTTTGACACTGACTCTCATTAGATATTTGAAAATGCCACAGTCCTAATGTCTACAAACAGTGACATAGACAAACTGTGGCCAAGATAGAGCCTAATTAAATACTGTGTAATACACATTAACATGTACATTGTGTTTGGCTCATCAAGTTATATTTAAACCCCTTTGTTTTCCTAAAAATATTACTTCTAAAGTCTACCTGTCATCTTATTCTGCTAAACCAACAGAGAAAAAGACCTCCACATAATGGATATTAATTTTTTTGGTGAGACTTAATTCTTTAGTTTTAATAAAGAATGTTAACTCTTAACATTTGTTTCCTGTTCAAGTTCCCTTTTTTTCCCCTGGAATATTAGTATGAAAATTCATGTGAACCCAGTAAAAATTATGGTTTTTATACAGTAGCTGTACAGTAACTTCCACCAGGAATGTATGCCCCCCCTGCTTTTTCAGTACACTCTGAAGAAACAAAAAGTGTTAACTTCTCATTTCTGTAGGGATGAGTAATATAAGAAATGCTGAGGTCACTGCTTGAAGCACTAGCATCGGGTGTGCTTAAAAATTCCCCAAAATAGCCTTTTGAAGTTTTGCTGGGTTTTTTTTTCGTTCAGTTGGTTGATTTGGTTTTAAAAATTGTTTTACATTTTAAGTCTTGGTAGTTTAGGGGAGGAGAGCTGTGCCATCCACAAGCTCATCTGCATGGAGAAGGAAAGAGGGACTTCTGTTAGTTGTCTGAGCACTAGAGCTCCTGGGCAAATGGCTGAACTGGGAAGGCATCAGCAGCACTAGCCTGTGTTCTCCCAAGTGCACCAACTACCCCAAATGTGTGTGCTGGGGATTCCTGGTGCTGCACCTGCTGTCTCAGGAAGCCAAAGTCTCCCAGAATGACCTCCTGAATTTACTGGCACCCTCAAGTGCCTGCTACTTGTAGGTGACAAGTGAGGACACGCTTATGATAGTCAAAGACAAAGAAATTTGGCAACAGATTAGAAAAACCCATAAATGCATAAAAATATCTAGCTTGGATCCACTGACAAACTGAAGAAGTTCAAATAAACTTATTTTTAGAAGGGAAAGCAGCTTTGCCTTTACTGTCACACTGTAGAAAGCACAGCAGACACTCACGGTTGCAATGCAGTATGGAAGGTTGTTTTTACAGCTGGGACACAGAAGTTCACACTCTGGGAGTTGGAAAGCACAGTAGGGACAGGCTGTTGTTGGCTCTTCTATCTCACTTGTGTCCCGGCGTCTAAAACAGATACAGCTGTGAATAAAACCCTCAAGCTGTTTGAACTTAACAAAGCTGTTTTACAATGCCTTTGATATTTAGCAAGTGTTTTTCCTTTGAGTTACTTGCATAGCTTCCAGCTGCTATTTTACATCTATTAGCTCCTTCCTTTTAACTGTCACCCAGGCTGTATCAAATCATGTCAATTCAGAAATAATGGGTCATTTTCCCTTTAATTAGAAACATCACCACATTTTAAAAGGTGTAACTAATCCTAATACTTTATAAGATTTCAAAACTCAGGGTCTCTATGTATTGACTACAAAGCTAAGGTTTCCTTGTTTCAGAGTTTTTCTGTGGCAGGACCACAAAGAACTGGAGTACCAAAAACTGGCTTCCTGGTAGGGTTATAGAGCTTCTAACTGCTTCCAAAAAGGCAGAAGAGTAGTAAAGAGTTTCAGAGAAAGACCATAAAAACCAGTATCTGTAAAAAGGCTATGTAATATGAGACTCTTCAGGTCCTAAAAAGATTTAACTGATAGAAGGGAAATAAAATAAAACATGGAGATGTTTAAAATCATAAATGACACAGAAAAGGGTAGATCTCTCCCAGGAGGAAAACTACCAGGCCTTAAACTAGATAGAGACCAGTCTGACACAATGGCATTTGTTGTAGGAGTCAACTGTCATTAAATAGTTACAGGAGTTTAAGCAGAGCAATTGGATAAGCTCGTGGAGAGTTTACAGACTTCACAAATACCTAAACCACCAGTATGAGCTCAGCAGGTCACCAAACCTTGGTTAAAGCCTGGTAGAATAAATAACAAAAGTGTTACATATGCTTGCCCTGCTCTTCTACAATTACCTATGCTTCCTCCTCTGGCAGAAAATATTGACTAGTATCAAAACAAAACTTCAGATAAGGAAGAAAATGTCAGGAATTAATATATTTTATTTGCCCTCCCATTCTATTTTATCTTAGTAATTTAATAATCTAAATCACAATGCTGCAGCTGTAATAGCCAACAGTTTGGCTGTGGAGTCTCAACTAGAAACCAACTAAACCTGTGTGGCTGCACTTGTGTCAGTAGGGAGAAGATAGAAAACACTACTGCTGGTTAGGAAGCATTTTAAATGCACCTTGCATTTAAGGCTTATCACATTCAAAGGAAGTCTTTAAATCTCAGAGAAGGGTGGAAAATGGTTCTTAGCCTTTAAAATATAAGACAATGAAATAATGTGAAAACAATCTACAGGCTTTATAATCAAAAACAGCATTGCAAATAAAGCCTTGAAATAAAGGCAGTGTGCACTTGATTAACATAACCCACCTGACCATTGTTTCAATTTTCTTTTTGTATTTTGGATCTATTTTACTCCGATACTCAGGTCTCATCAACATAGCAGCAAAACTGAAGGCTGAGTTTTTCAACCCTGCTCGATGACATTCAATCACAGCTGAAGTCAAGATTGGCACAATATCTGTAATAGAATGAAACAATTATGTCAAATATTTATTTACCAATAATAATGATTAAAACCTTTAAACTAATACAGCTTAAAAAGTACTGATGGAAAAGACTACTTTTTCTTCTTTGTCATGGTACACAGTTGCACAATCTGGGGCATTCCTGGAACCATATACAAGAAAACCATTGTTTCACCTCTCACTGCCTCACACTCCCAAAGCTCGGCATGGCAGCAGGAATGTTCAGATTTTAACCATTTCTCCCAGATCTTGTCTGCACTCTTTAAAGCCTACTTTTTAGTCTACATTTTCCATGTACCCAAAAGTATTTTTTAAAAAAGATAATTTAAAATTTTGTGATGAAGTCCCAGAACCAGTCAGTTCATTACACACACTCCTAAGACTGTGTGTGGCTCAGGCTGCTCAGTACTGCAGCAACGTGAGGACAGAGTAAAGTGCTGGTGAGGATCCCATCCTGGAGGCCGTGTGTGGAAGAGCTGCCTGGAGGAGGATGCAGAGCACCCTGTGTAGTTACACTCTGTTGTTGCCCACAAGATCACAGGGGGAGGATGAACCTTACAGTGCAGTGCTGATTAATGAGTTGCCCTGCAGAGCACAGCTCCTCTGCTGTCAGCACTTACGTGATGGGAACTTGCTGATGTTGTTGGCTACACGTATAAGCATCCGTGCTCCCTTCATGTGATCCCCACGTTTCACGTGAATCTGGAACGCAGCAAACAAACCACATTTACTGCAGCCATTGGAGAGTGATTCCTGCAGCCTGCTCTTGGCATTCATTCATCCTGCTGGGAGCTGCATGCCAACGGCTCCTTCATGAAACTGAGCAGAGCTGGATTACAGAAGGGACCAGAGGCCTCAGCATGGCTCTTGCCCAGTCTTTCTGGCCTTCAGCTCACCACTTAGCTCTTGCCTCACTGCCAGCAGAAAGGGAGGCTGAAGCTGGCTGTAGGAATGGATATCCTGATGGGCATCCATGGGTTAACGAATAGAAATAATTTGAGCTCCTGCTTAATTTCATTTACAGAAGAGCAGTGATCTATGTATGGATAACTACCTCAAATACAACAACAATAATAGTAATAAATACTTGTAGCATAGTATTTGTAAGTATGATTCCAAAAACAAAACAGGAAGCCATATGTAATTTTCAATTATTCAGTATTTTAAAAAAGAATATGCTACTGAAAGAGTCAGAAACAATATGGGTTGTCCTCCTGAAGCTTGCTGTTAGCATGCACTTGGATTCTGTGATACAATCTATATGACAATATAATTTATGTACACAGAACATCCATACATACAGTTCAATAAATCAGACACTGTGCAGTTTACACATAAATTCAATTTCTCAGTTTCTTACCTTCACTAAAATATAGCTGTGTAGAATCATAAGGTTTGTAGCCATTTCAGAAGAAATTTTTATCTTCTGGGTCTTTAACTCTGAATACATACTGAAAAGAACATCACGTGCATTTCGATAGTTCCCTTAAAAAAACCACAAACAACAGTAAATTTAATTTTTCATAACAATATCTTTACTAATGACATATAGGGAAGCTGAAGTTATGCTGATCCTTTGACTAAAACCACTGCATGCCAATTTCTTCGGAAAGTCACAAGCAGCTGCTTGTCACAGTATCCTAAACAATATCAGCCAGGAAGTTAAAAAAAATTACACTGTGAGAAGTAGTCTAAACAGTACCAAAATATATATGATGTCAGTATAATGAACTTTAATAGTGGAAGGTGTTTTTAGAGCATTTAAAGATTTTTCAATGTCAGACATACAAAAGCTACTCTTTAAATGTTAATTTAGTATACTTTAACTTGATCATTTGCTTTGGCAACTCCTTGCCTCTGCAACTAAACCCAAAACCTGTCAAGGGACAGTTAAAATTTGAATGTTAATTCACTTGGTTATACTGTTTCAAGTTTACCATGGAGGATTGTCCTGAAACCACAGAATTTCATTAAATTATCAATGTAGCTGAAACTAAGTAGTGTTTTGCAAATAGTCTATTATTAGTTGTTTTTTTCTTCTTTTGTTTTGGGGTTGTTTTGCTGATTTTAGGGTTTTTTTGCATTATTAGAGGCTGTGAAAGTCATACTCTTCGCAGCTGGAAGCATTTAAATGAAATTCTAGTTATTTCAGCAAACATTTTCCTTTGCCTCCCTATATTTCTCTATCAGCAGATGTTTTCACTCTATGGAGCAATTTGTAATGTTTTGTTATACACTACAATTGAATCAAACTGAAATTTGTGTGAGATAGCTGAATATCACTTCAGAATTAGTCGCTGGAAAACAACATTATTCTTTTATATTCTATTACTGACTCTCAGTATAATAGAGCCTTAAAAACAAGTGATTACATAAGAACAACTTCAAGGAAAACTGCACTTAAAATGGCATACCCCCAAAAAAATACCAAGCAGTATGATTTAAATATTTTTATTACGTGGATTTTTTAAGGACAGAACAAACTATATTAGAGCAAATTTCATGATCAAGCTCACTGAAATGTTCTGAAAGAAGAGGGGGCTGATGTAAAACTGCCTCTCCAGAAGGAACAGTTACTGCAAGATTGGTGCTTTTAATGAGACAAACATTATACTTATTACACTGTTGCAGAACACATTTATACTACCAGGGAATATGAAATACACAATGGGATACTACATTTTAGATATAAGTTTTCAGATTCAGAGATGCTAGTAAATATTTAAACCCTTGAGCCTTTGCATTTCCTGCTTATATAATTAGCACAAATACATAATTCACTTCTATGATGGATTAGGAGATTTGCTTGCCAAGGGTTTCAGAGGTTTTTCCACTCCTTAGCCCAATGCTGAGGTGCAGCACATATATGTTAATTTGCCTGGGTTATTCCCAAGACTGCTATTTTTCCTTTATAGATTTTTCTTTTTACGTAATTGAAATTAAAAGCAAGCAGTGTTATGGTAGGGTTGTTGCCATGGCTGCAGAGGAGAGTGAATAATGCACGTGGCAGCTATTTTGCTTCTAGCCCTCTAACTTCTTATTTTTTCTATTTCTAACTTTAGCAACCTGTTACAAAGGAAAACCAAGCTTAAAGTAAGCATATGTCTGGTCCTTCAACAGAAATCAACTCCTGTGCCAATTTTCCACTGATAAAAGTCAGGTGCTAAGACTAAAAGATCAGTAGCAAACAAGCAACCATATCTATAAATGGCAATTCTATGACCTGTAATACATAGAAAGGGAAAGTCATGGGCTATCTTAAGCACTATGCTTACTTGAAGTAATAAAAAACACAGATATTTTCCACAAGTTTCTTTTTTTCCCAATATTTAATATACAGGTGTGAGTCCACAGGTTTTCCCCAAGTCTACTTTCAAATTCAAAACTGAACTTGAATATAATTAAAAGCACTGGTACATGTCTTCTCTAAGTAGAATCCTACACAAATAACAGCATCCTACCTAGGGTACCTAAGGAGGTAGCATGAGAGATGCCATCACATCAGAGGAAATAGACTTACCTGAATACTGCTCCTCCCTGGCAATTATTATGGCAGTTCTGGCAGCCTCTCGGTGCTGCTTTAGGGCCATGTACAAGCGGAACAAATACTTGGCATCCTGAATGAAATTATATAAAATCAATTAATACTGACTAAATTCATACTGCTGCATTCACTTTCTTGACTTGCTCATCCCACCACCACATTCTCCAGAGAAAGCAGACAAGCTTGCTTCATGAAGAGCTCTTTGTATGGACACACTGCAGCTATGCCACAGTCGCCTGCAGGGTTTGGCTGCTGCCCAGGCACAGAACACCCACGCCAAGGGCCCAAGGGAGTCCTGGCAGGTGCTGGCCAAGCCCTGGCAGGAGGGATGCAGAAAGCCACAGACCACTATGCACATGGAGAGTTGTACAGGGGGAAGCCAAACAACTCCTGCTGTGTGAGCATTTGCAGTGTCAGAAAAGAACCCAGGGACTCCTTCCAGAAATAGAACTCTTGCCAGAAATTGCGTTATGGATCTAGATGCAAACACTGCTTGGTGTGGATGCAGATGGCAAAATCTGGCCCCTAATGAATGTATTGTTCTGGGACCAGATAGTGGACATAGAAGACAGCTAACAAATTGAAAATCAGGGGACAACCAGCTAATAAGATGCATAAAATTTATTTATAATTTGCTACACCGGGAACTTTTGATAATTATATAACTCAAGAATGGCAAATGTAGCAAACAATTCACCCAAAAACCGGCAATTTAACAGCATGCAAATTAGTGATATAATTTAAAACCAAAACTAAAAACCAAGATGGCAGTATTGTAGAAAACAAACATGAGTTCTATTTTTGTAAGTGTACTCAAATGTCTAGAAGACTAGTTAAAAAAACCACCAATGAGAGAAAGAATAATTGGTCTTTGATAACAAATCAGAGTTGGTTTGGTTTTGAGAAAATCTGGATTGAGAAAATCCTCAAGAGGCAATTCCTAAAAATACAAAATAAAATATAGAAATAGAAAACAAAGAATAGAAAAAGTAAATGTTAAAAATATTCTATTTATTGCTACTAAAGAAGTAGAAAAAATAAAAAGCAAAATAAAATGACCTTGCATATGTTGAAAAGGAAATATTAAGTACAGAAAAGTAGGGTTTGTGTCACAGTATCATTAGCAGCAATTTTTAAAATGAGGTCAATAAAAAGTAAAGCCTGTATATGATAATCTTATAACTCTGGATTTGGATTAAATTTGGATTAAAATAAGATAAATAGTGTATATAATTTTATGGTTCCAACTTAAATGTACAAATGAACTAAAAAAAGAAAATACTAGCAACTGTCAGGAGAGGTTAGCAAAAAAATCAAAACCAACCAATTCTGCAATATTAGTAGTAAATTCAAACATTCAAAGTGGTATTCTACGTTAAAATGGTATAAAAATTACTACAACAATAATTGTATTGATCAATGTTGTGTTATTCTCTGGAATACTGTGGGTTTTGTATCTAAGTTGCAGACACAGCAAAAAAAAAGAAGAAATTCAAGGGAACAGAAATATTAAAGATATAAAGATATTTCCTTGTAGAGAAGATGACTACAAAGATTAGATTGTACTTTAGAAGCAAAGAAAAAATTAAAAAAAAATAATAGAAATAAAAGCAAGAGAGAAAGACTCGCAGAGAGAAAAAACAGAACACAAAATCTTCTTTCTAACTTGAAATACAAGGAAAAACATTAAGTGACCAAAAGGAATTACTGCTAAACTAATGATGGAGCAGAAGTTAAGCAGCACATCATCAAAAGGTTGAACATCATAAGAACTGTAACTTAAGAATAATGAAATAGTTATCTGGATAATAAAATAACTGCAACTACTCATATTAACAGATATTATTTATCCACTGTAAACTGCCTTAAAAAAGAAAACCTGCTATTCCCTTAGTGGGGTAAACCAAAAATTAGGAAAAATACTGCATTATGACATAATTCTTCCCAACTTCTGACATCACCTAATGGCCACAGATGGCCATTCCACTGATGATTAGCAGAAAACAGCACTACTTCCCCATCCAGGCTCCTTCTCCTCTTTCTCCTGCTGTAGCAGGGAAGGATCCTGTCCCAGCATGGACTAGTGGTCTTATATGGTATTTGCCATGTTCCTAATTATATTTGACTTAAATAATATATTTTAAATACTTATCTCCCCCAACAAAAGAAAAAAAAAAAGAAAAAAGAAAGTAATTCAAGACACATTAGTCCCATGTTTTACTTTCATACTCTTACCTTTAAGATCAGTAAGTTAAAAAGCAGAAAATGCAGGAAAGAATTTTCTAATACAATACATTTCCTAAGGTCTTTGGAAAATTTATGATTGCAATCTGATTTAATATTAGATACTCATAATTTTAGTTTAATTTTTCTTTTTAAAACATATGTATTCAGAAAATATGCACACAGCAAACAGCAGAACCTTGCTAGTTAGTATTCCCTGAAAGAGCACATATGACAAATTAACTATCTTCATATGTTGAAGTTAACAAACACAATAGTTGATATTATCACACACCCAAGAAATAGTTTATAATTAGTCAGACAATAGTGTAGCAAAATTTTGGTGAGCATAGTAATTTTGATAATATGGCACTTTATTAAAATGCTGTGAAAGATTTAAAGCAATCAGCCTTTTGTCAGAAATTATGTGGTTTGAAGATTAATGCTTGAAATGATGAACAAGTTTCTGCTGCATGGCTACTATTAAATTCACTCTTACTTTCAGCTTTACAAAAATGCCATGACATAGAAGCTTCTATTTTCTAAAAATAACAATATCTTGCTTGATAAGTTTGAGAACAGTCTCCATAGCATAATGAAGATAATGATTGTTTTTAAAGTAGCTTTTAAAGCAAATATATATGATTTGATAAAGTAAAATTTTGTTACTCACTGAGAGAGACTATGTAGATTGGATTAAAGCATTCAGAAGAAAAAGAGAGAGCTTTTAAATAAGGAAAACAAAGCTCTACACTGAAGTTCAAAACAATGTTAAATATAGCAATAATAGCATTCAAAAATTTCCTAAATATTTTCTAAAATCTTTACAACCTCTTTCCTATGGAGATCATACTATAGCTCACTTCCCTTACCCAGTCCCATGGACTGTTCTGAATGAGGCAGTTAGACTGCTGTTCTGAGGAAAGAGGCTGGATGCTACAGTTCCTCTCCACCCAACTTCCAGCATAAATATGACATTAGTCTTGCTTACACTGATACTGCATAGATTTTTCACCCAGTGCCTCCAACAGCTTAATTCCCTTTGGGTTCTTGCAGTTGAATTAATTTTGTTTTGCCATGTTTTGCTTCTCTCATAATTTTACTGAAATTCGTATTTCATATTAAAGGTAAAGTAAGAGGTAAATAATAAAGAGATAGAGGTTTGGTTCTCCTTTTTTTATCTTTTACAAAAGCAAAGTTTGCTTGGACATCAAATGCCCAATGTCTCTAAAAGTCTAAAATCTCAAATCCTTAGTCCATATAGAGAGGAAAGAGACAGAGTTTCCACTTTCCTAAGAGAATTGTAAACCACAACTGAAATATTAGGGGTGAAATCAATTTGCACTGAGCCCCTTTCATCTCCAAAATTACCAAACCTTACTGCCCTCAGGAAGGCATAATTTATTCTTCCATATATATCATTGCACCTGACTTACCATGACTTTGTATGACACCTTAAATTCCTTGACTAAGCAATTGATTGCAGACTGCAACGCCCTCACCTGAGGTCTGGCTTTCACCACAGCTCACATTCCAGGTCTGCTGTAACAGGCAGTAAAACTCAAGTGGTTCAGCCACTTAGTTCCATGAACTCAAGCCCAAATATGACTGAATGTACAACAAGCTCTATTATCATCTACCCCATTCAGAAATCAAAAAGGAGCTGCTAATTTTGAAAATCTGTCTGCAACATTTTATGCCTTACACTGATGTTGAACACAAGAACTTTTGTAGCCTGGTCAGCTTTGAGGTTTTGACCTGAATCTCCTACTTTGAACCTTACTTTCTTCCACTGCAAAAGTCAGACCAACTCTGCTCCTGCAGGAAGATATCAGTGCTGTAGCTTGTCTTGAGACATACACATGTTAACTGTTCATCTGGGAAAGGCAACAGCTAGCTGGCAAACTGGCAACAACAAACAGCTAAGTTTTGCCTCTTACTCTCATTATGAGCATTAATTTGGACCTCCTCTGTCCAACTATCTCCTTTCATAAAGATGACTGAAGAAAAAAATATTATATCTGAGATAGTTGCTTCCTTTCTTATATTTCTGAATCTGGAGTTACTGGATGAATGACTCATAGAATGATCATACAAGTCTTGCTCCTTGGTGAAAGCTAAAGCACAGTCTGTGCCTATCAAGAATTTTAGGACAAAGTAAGCTCAAAATATCTTGTAGCACAGAAATGCAACACAATAGCAGTGATAAAAATACAATACCTGGGGCATGCCATCCCCCTCTCCCATAAGATAGTCAATCAGCTGATTTGTTAGGGCTTCATCTTTTGCCCGTCCCACCTATTAAAAAAAGACACAAGAAACTATGATATGAAGGAAGAAGAGAAAAATAACTCACTCACAAGGAGTCTTTCCATAAAGCACTGAAGCTAGATAGATTTAGAATATGATTTTTTTAGTTCTGTGTGTTCAAACCAGATGATTATTTGGTTCATCAGCTTTGACATGCAGAAATTCCTATTTATTTTCTAATGTGTTAAGCTGGGATTTTTAGACAAGTTTAAATATCTTCTTTACTGATACAGTTTTTCTTCTATTTGCAATCTAACCAAACACACTCAGTGATGCTGGGAAAATGTCACAATAATGAAGGTAAACTTCTTAAAAAGATGAAGAATTTTTTAAAATCAAAATTGCTTACTGTTTCAATTGCCATTTCCATAGCCAAGTTATCTTCTGTGCTTGGACTTTGCAAGAAGTGCCTTAATGCCTAAAATTATACAGAAGAAGAGTTAAAATTGAGACCCATGAAACTAATTTTTTTACATTTTTATCAAGTTCTTTCTCTCTGAATTTTGATAACAAAGTGGCACACTGAATGCTTATCTCACCTGCAGAGGTAGCAGCTGCTCTTACAGATACTCAAGAAACAACTGAGATTTTGCCAAATTCTGGTGTACACCTCCACTAACTGTGAAAGATGTCCACAGAAATATGGTGAGAACAAATTAATGATTAATGTAATTAGGGTTTCAATTAATCACAATGTGATTAATGGCATAATGTTTTAATGTCATGGAGCCCCCCATGCCACAGTTGAAGGAGCTGTCATCTACAATGGCCATAATTTGCAAAAATCAGTCATATTTTTTTTTGTATGTTTTCGGTATGCAAAAATCAAACATTTAACAAGCATCAGTTCACAGACTTGTAACTGATCAAAAGTGTGTCAATCAACATACTTCAATTAAAATATTTTCTGTTTTTTAAAAAAAGCTTTCAGTTTAATTAGTTACTCTGCAACCAAGTCTCCACTGGTCAAGCCAATGAAATGTAAATAAATTGTGCTGCAGATCATGATATTCAGAGATTAATTGACAATAATGTATCACTGATTCACCTCAAGCTTCTACTGTTATGAAAAAATTATGTGCATAGCAATGTATCATTCATGGAACACAGTCTAGATAACTGTAAATGTAAATAGTTTGCTTATATTTTTTACTCTTTTTAAAAAATATCAGTATGTCATCAGTAAAGGCATTTAAAATCTAATATGAATTTTCCTGAAGACTGTATTTTGAACAGTTTCTATAAACATTTAACTTTCACTGACTTATCCTTTAAGCACTGACCCGTCCATATTGACCACACAGCAAGAAAAATTTCCCCGCCTGAAAATGTTTCTTTTCTGCTTCAAAATAGAGTGCAATGCTCTGATAATCTTCACTGGTAGTACTTTCAGAACCTGCAACAGACAGATCTGAGTGATAGCACTATATTCTTAATAAACAAGGTAAAGACCCTACTGAATGAACATATTCCTATTTTACTGTGTTTTTCTACTGACTTTTTTTTTCCGAAGAAAACCAAAGCCAGACAGACTCAAATTGTGTCTTACACATTTCTTCCTATTTAATCAGACCAAATGTCAGACATTAGGAGCTAATAACACAGTGAAATAATTGTTTCCACAGGTTTTACACCATAATGAGATGTCTGTTTTTCACAGAATCATAGAATAATAGAATGATTTGGGTTTGAAGGGATCTTAAAGATCATCTAGTTCCAAGCCCCATGCCATGCACAGGGACGTTCACTAGACCATCTTGCCCAGAGTCCCATCCAACCTGGTCTTGGAACCCTTCCAGGGATGGGACATCCAAAATTTCTCTGGGCAACCTCTTCCAGCACCTCATCATCCTCCAATAAAGAAAGTTTTCCTAATATCTAATCTAAATCTACTCTCCTTTAGTTTAAAACCATCCCCCCTCATCCTGTCACTACCTTCTCTTCTAAAAAAGCACAATTAAATGGGCGTTGCTATGATCTGATAATGAATTTCTCCATCATGTCTGGCAACAAAAAGCAGAGCAAGTGATTATGAGATTATCACCTGAATAGCTTTCACAGTTTCACAATATGGAAGCATACTTGTACAAAGCAAGGCTATCAGGGACAATGCAACCATATGGTAGCAGGGAGAACTAAAGTCTTCTAACCAAGACTCCATTCTGCTGTACACACGTTAAACAAAGACAGCCACTACTCCACCGTTAGTTTTAAACTCCTTTTCTACCCACTTGGATTACAGTTTGAGACATCCTATTTTGGACAGAAGTAAGAAAGCATAAGGAACTGTAGAACAATTGCGGCCGCCTTGACAATCATCTGCAACCATACATCTCCAAGCCAACTGCTGCCAAGCTTTTATAACCTTCACAATAAAAAAATCAATGTCTAAACAAAGAGATTAAGTGAAAATATGAGAATTTGGGAGATACATAGGTGGAGCTGATAGGGCGTTAAAGGTACCTCACACAAACAGAAGCTATAAAATTTGGTGCAAATTGACAAGATGGACTCTGACTGGCTTGATGGCCTAAGACAAAAGTCAGCTTCTCAGTTAGGTCTCCTTTCCATTTCTCACTGAGACAAGAAGAGGCCATGAAGGGTCTTAAAGAGTAGAAAAGGAAAAAAAGTGACATGTAAGAAAATAACTGGAATCAAGAGAAAAGGAAAAGGGAACAAAAATCAAGAACTGTACCACTGAAATGCTCCATTTTGTATCAAGGTCAAAGAAAGGGATTCCTCAATGGGCACAAGAAAACAGTCTAGCTAAACGTTTTATCACTATGGATAAACAATAAAACCTGTAGGACAGGCAAGATTTGAAAACGAAGCAGATAGCAAAGCTGAAAGTAAAGTCTGGCTTGTAGGCCTGAAGTATACATGTTACCAAATCTGGGCACAGTGACTGGAAATGGGAAACACAACTAAACACCCATTGTCTTATGATTTTAAATTTATTAAAATTAACTAAAAGAATGGCAGAACATAATGCAAGCAAACTATGAGCCTGGAATACTCACTGATGATATCAGCATAAATCTCCATCTTGTTGTGTTGTTGAGCTAATGTGAAAGCTTCATTATTACACTTGGACATAACCAGGAACTGGATGGCAGAACCATAGTCACCAAGCCGCAGAAAGAATCTAATCAGAACAACAAATTAATACCTTAGTACTAATTAGCTTAATGAATACAGCAAATGTTTTAGGAATACAGTACATAACATACACACATATATGACACACTTCTAATCCATTTTGTATGTCAATTGTTTTAACTAGGTTCCTAAAATTAACTTAGTATAAATAATACAGCATGGCAATTTTTATTTATTGTCTAAACTTATTACTTCAGGTTAATATAATTTTATTCAGAAAGTCAACAAGAACAAAAGATATCAGTACCTATTTAATTGTCCAAATCTTAGAGGACTCAATTATACACTCACTAGCCAAGTACCAATAACCAGAGTCTAATATGTTAGCAAGCCTCATAAATTCCCAAGAGATATAGACTTCTTAGTGTGCGTGACATGATTGTTACCTGGCCACCATCTTTGCTCCTTCAAGAGACTGTGTTTCTCTCACAATATTAACAGCCTTTTCAGGATTATTTAGGTGATCCAAATACAGTCGAATTACACTATCCCACTGTTTTGCATGTTCATAAGCTATCACAGCTTCCGTGTACCTGCAAAATAATAGTTCCACATCAGTTGTTTTAACTTTGTAAATAACTCTTTATAATATGGTGCGAAGGAAACATAAAGTACTTCATTTCTGTGAGATTACTTTGTGGCAAATTCCTTTCCGTTTCCATGTAATTGAACTGCTCTGCATTTACTATATTCTTTTTGGTTTCTGTTTCATTTTCTCTGAGGAGAACGAAAAGCAGAGGCAATAGAAAAATGTCTACCACAATACTATTTTTGACCTACTCCTGCCAGCACTTTTTTTGTTATATATTAAAACCAGTTAATCTCTTCCATATGAAATCCCTTGAGAGCAAGAGAACAATAAAAAACAAACATGACAGCTAGGTGTACAATTTTAAAAATAAGACCTCTTTTCTGTTCTGTAGACAAGATCAAGAAATTTACCATTCTCTCACAATGCAATTTATAGAAACAGTATTTTCTAGTCTCATCAATGCAAACATTGAACTCTGGTGATGCTTCATATTTTAAAGTATCATTATTCCAAAGCACATTTACTTACAGTAGGGACCAGGAGGAACTACATTCTGTGATTAAATATAACCATTCTGGGGCTTTCACTTCAGCTAATAATATTGCATTATTATTATGCAAATGCAGCCATTACGATGTACCAGTAATTTGATTCTAAAATGAAAAAAATCCTTTCATGATTATTCTCCCTTTGAATGACCTTTAAAATCACAGCTAAGGAGCTGTTAGTTTAAAGACTTTGATGATTTTTGTTAGAAAGATATTAATGTTTAGACCGGAAAACAATTAATTAGAAACAAATTTTTGATACCAGATGAATGTCCTTAGATTATGTTTCAAATCTTCAATACACAAAGCATAAACTTAAGTTTAAATATTTTAGAATACATTTTCACAAGACTATTTTATTCAAGTTTCAGTATGTGTTTTATTTTACAAAAACACTCATGTACAATGATAACAACAACACCAATAATATGTTTTATATTAAAAAAAGAGCATTCAAAAGTACCTGCCATCTGCTTCCTTGGCCTTTGCATATTGTAGGTGAATCTTTGGAGACGAAACCTGAGGAAGAAGTTCACCAACCTTTGCCCTAGAAAGATAATAGCCATTTAATAAATACAGCTGGTTCCAAATTTTCCCATTTACAGTAAGACTATATTAAAACAATATAAATTTCTGAGAGAATCTTTAAGCTTTAATTTGGAACAATAAAATCAATGAAACATAGTTAATGAGGCATTTGTGCTATTCAAAGACTCAATCTTTTCCAAACAGGATTTTCCCAAAAAATCCTCTAAAATATAACCTTTCCCTGAAACCTGTACTTACCAGTTTTTACACCGGATGTATACCGATGCTGCCTTGTCATAATATTGTCCCTTTTCATACAGTTGAGCAGCTTCTGAAAATTGCTACAATATTGGAAACCATTAAAATACAATTTCTAAATTACGATCATAAATGAATTACTAACATAGTAAAATCACATATTCAGCCTTAACTTATATTAACTCCCTTGAGTACCTTCATATTCTCCAGAATAGCTCCACAGTCTCTTTTTAGTAACCTACTGGGATGTTTAATGGCCTGGTTTACCCCTCGACGGACATCTCCCATTCGAATGGACATCTGAGCCACTCCAGCAAGGCAAACTTCATCGTGTTCCTGGTACTGGCAGCCAAAGGAAAAGCAGTAACTATAGATTACACATTAGAAACACCAGGTCACAAAAGCGACAGAAATCAACCATTGAAACAAACTAACAAAATATTACAGCCTTAATAACATTTAATTTTGAGGTGAATTTAAAAACTAGAATTCAAATGAGTTTGAAACACGAGAACTTAATGTATATTGTGACAGTACAATGCTATCATTACTAAAAAGGAATTACCTTGCTGTTTCCAGTGATTCCCTTTTCATAATGTGCCAGAGCATTAACATAATCACCCCTAAAAGAAAACTGGAAGTTATACAAATATTTCTAATAGGAAGAGATGTTTGCCTTCCTACCACTTTATGCATGTATTATGATGTATCTGTCTTGATTTAGACATAATGACTGGATAGAAGGTTCTGAGAGGTGGACAGTTACACAGTATGTCACAGCAGTTCTTATGGACTTGATCAAGCTCTTGGTCAAAGAGGCAATTCCATCTCTCATTTCTGTTGGATGGAGACCAATAAACCTCCCTTGAAAGGCATATAATCTATGTGCAAAATACACCTCAGTGGTCTCAGCCCTATTCCAGACTTTTCTGGAAGACAAATGAAGATAATCTTCGAAATTATGTAGAATTTTTGCAACACAAAATCAAAGGCAATTCTTTTCCTGGACTATATTCAGAACTCCAGTTCCATATGGTTGCATTGCTTCAACTGAATCCATTCCTTCCTTTCTGTGTCCGGCAAGTGTCCTCACTCGATGCTAGGTGTATACTGCCAGGGGAAGGGAGTTGTCTACAAACTATTAATAGGCAAGTTGTTCCTTTTGACTTAGATACTAAACAGACTAGGTTTTATCTGGGAAGAATTAACTATTAAAGAGGCTTTAAAATCATGTCAAATGGTTAATACCTTCTGTCTTTCAGGTATTGGCAGCCTTGAAATTAGACACACCTCTACCTAAACAATTTAAGAAAATAAAGGCTTATAGATATTTAAAGAAAGACAGGCAAAAAGCATGGCTTTCATACAATGTAAGAAGTGTTAAATGATCTGGACTTTCTCTATTTTCCAAGCACTTGCCTGCGCCAAAGTATTTATTTAGTAGATGATATTATATAGTGGACCTACCAGTGGCAAAGAACCTACATATAGCAGAATTAGTCAAAAGGAACTATGATTTACTAACATGTCTCTAGCATGAAAGAGTCCTTGCAAAACTCCTCTTCCTCACACTAGAGCTGCAAAACCTCACCGAATCCTCTCTTAGCAATGCAGTCATCTGAAATATCTCAGTTCTGTGTTCTTCTATTGAGCTTGAGTATTGGTTTACTATTCTTATACAGCCTTACAGGAGAACTTACATGAATTCAAGCTGCACTGCATATTCCTTTGATATGAAAGGGATTTGGTCCGGGGCCAGATGCTTAGCCAGCTGAAGCGCTTTGTCCCAGTGCTGCAAGTCTTTTCGCATCTATTAATGAACAACAGTAACATTTTCTGATCCAAGTATCAAATTTGGACTTCTATTCTGAACTTTAAATAATTCTAATAAATTATGTAAATATTGAGTTTATATTCTAGAAAGATTCAGACAATTTGAGAGATGTTCATCCTGAAAGAAGGTCTGTTAGTTTGACCCTGGAAATGACAGGCCTGTCATTCACTACAGTGCCTCGTAAAATTATGGAAAAGATTATTCTGGGAGTTATTGTCCTTGAAAAATTTCAAGGACAATGCAGTCATTGGTCACAGCTAGTAAAACTTCATGAGAGCAAAGTCCTGCCTGACAAACTTCATTTCCTTTTACTATAAGGTAACCCACCTAGCTGATCAAGGACAGTCAATTGATGTAATATTTTTGGATTTCAGTAAAGCTTTGAATGTGGTCTCTTAAGAGTATGTAAAATGTCCAGCCCACAGTTGAATAAACACATCAGGGGATGAGTGAACAAATGGGTCTTGATTCAGGCACAAAGTGTTACAGTGAATGGGGTGACATCAGACTGGGGACCTGTCACTAGGGGGGTTCCACAGGGCTCCATCCTCAGTCCTGTGCTCTTCAACATCTTCATTAATGACTTGGACAAAGGACCCAATGGTATAATAAATAAATTTGCTGATGATACTAAATTGGAAGAAGCTCTTAACTCCCTCAAAGTCAGGGAGGTTCTGTAGAGAAACTTTGCCAAATTAGAGGACTGGGCACTCAC
Organism: Chloebia gouldiae; assembly: GCA_003676055.1. Classification (NCBI taxonomy): domain Eukaryota; kingdom Metazoa; phylum Chordata; class Aves; order Passeriformes; family Passeridae; genus Chloebia; species Chloebia gouldiae. The sequence goes on from QUSF01000005.1 coordinate 25,958,894, forward strand.
CAACTGAATGAAGTATAACAAGGGGTAGTGCTGGACTCTGCACCTGGATGTACACACAGACTGGGGAATGAGATGCTGGAAAGGGACCTGGGCGTCCTGGTCAACGGAAAGTTGAACACGAGCCAGCAGTGCCCTGGCAGCCAGGAGGGACAACCCTGTCCGGGGTGCATCAGGCACAGCATCACAGCCGGGCAAGGGAGGGGATTGTCCTGCTCTGCTCTGCACTGGTACAGCCTCATCTTGAATATTGTGTGCAGTTTTGGGCACCACAATATAAGAAGGAAATAAAGCTATTAGAAGTGTCCAAAGGTGGCCAACAAAGATGGTGAAGGGCCTTGAGGGGAAGCTGAATGAGAAGTGGCTGAGGTCACTTGGTCTGTTCAGCCTGGAGGAGACTGAGGGGAAACCTTGTCACAGTCCACAGCTCCCTTGTGAGTGGAAGACAAGGGGCAGACACTGATCTCTTCTCTCTGGTGCCCAGGTACAAGACCCAAGGGAACCACCTGAAGCTGTGTCAGGGCAGTTTTACATTGGATATCATTCAAGTAAAGGTTCTTCACCCAGAGGGTGGTTGAGCACTGGAACAGGCTCCCCCAGGGCAGCGGTCACAGCAGTGAGCCTGCCAGAGTTCCAGAAGCATTTGGACAATGCTCTCAGGCACATGGTGTGACCCTTGGGGTTGTCCTGTGCAGGGCCAGGAGTTAGACTCAATGATCCTTGTAGCTCCCTTCTAATTCAAGATAGTCTATGATTCTAGTCACACAATGGCAAGATCAAAACCATGAAATGACAGAATTATCAGAAGGTAAAATATTCTAGTATTAATCTCGAAACAAAACTAGCAGAAAATATATACATCTTAAATAATACCTCAAGAGCAGCAATAGGACAGGAGGATGCCAGATACAAATCCTGAGCCAGATTAAAATCACTAGTAAACATTGCAAGATGTCCTGCTAAAAGATTGTGGTCTTCTATTCCCTGTAGAAAGACATAATAGGTGCAGAAGTAGTCCAAAAGAAAATTAATACTATATAAATAACATAATCTTGTAAGAAAAATAAAGCAAAACAGGAAAACTAAATATCCTTACATTTTACAATGATGTGTATTGGTTTCTACAAATCAGAAAAAGTCCTCATGTGCCACTACAACTAACACAGTCTAAAATCAGCAATTTGCAGAAGTAAAACTTTAAGCTACTGTTTCACTTTTAGATGTATAGGTGCAATCTGGTTTTATTTTGGATTTTTAAAATTAGCAGTCTTCAATGTATTCTCAAAAATAACAAAAGGAAGTAAGGGCCTCCCAATGCCTGAGACATTAATATATTCTGCTGTTCTCAAGAAAATGAAGAAAGAAATACTGTGCAGTCTGGTAGAGACTGGAACCACTCCAAGAGAAAACCAAGCAAACAGTCTGTAGTTTGGACACTTTATCCTCTATATCCCTTGAAAGCAACTCAGTTTCTGCTTGAACAAAATCAACCCCTTCCCTCCACAAAAAAAACACAAGAATTCAGCAATTCTTAAAGAGGAATTAAATTACTATATTTCCTAGGTAAGACTTTATATTTTACCTTTACTTGCTCTAGTGACATCACCATCCCAGCATTACCAGATGTTCGATAAACACGTATTGCAAAATCCACCTCCATATGATGTAAACAAGCTTTGGCCAGCTCATTCCAACAAGACTGGTCATTCAGAAGTCTGCAAATCTCCCATGCTTCAGAAAACCTATAGAAGATAAAACACATTTACAACTATTTTAATTTTAGGTATTACTCATACTCAGAACTCCCTCTCAACATTTTTTTCTCTCTGTTAGAGAAAACATAAAAACATTTACTTCTAAGCCATGGAGAGAGAGATGTATCAGGAAGAATGGAAAAATACAAATATGTACCTTACAGTTCTGTTTCTCCTGTTTCTACCACACTTTTTCAGTAAACCATCTGCTTTCCCTAGTTTAGCATTCTTTCCATTGCTTCATTACAGTGAGAGGAGAGTACAACAGAAGCACCCTCAGCCAGTTTCGAAGGAGCCATTGTCATAAAATTCCAAATAAGTATTGAAAAAAATTACTTTAGGCTTTTAATTTACAGTGAAAAAAACTCCAAACCATCACTGGGTCGTTTACTTTGCTTGGTCTGCCTGGATAGCTATGTGAACTTATAGATCAATCTGATTTATCAAAGTTTAGCAGGACACTTTAAAATCACCAGGATATGCTATATTAAACTACAAGCACAGATGAAAACAATTTATACAATATAATTAAAATGCAGATGTACCTTTTCAACATGAGAGTCTGAGTAAGCATTTGTCTCAGCATATCAGGTCCAAAGTCTTTCAAATTGCCAAGGAAACGGTGAGTACTTAAATAGATACTGTTTGTTTTCCCACTTGGAGTCTGACAAGTTAATTCTCCATTATACAACAACAAAGGTTTATGGGAATAGGGGACTTCCGTGCCACCTGCCAAAATAATCCTTGATCCTAGATTCAAAGATCAGGAAGAAAAAAAAAGACATCTCATAAAAATCCCTACATGGTAAAAAGTATAGCAAGCAGCTGACAACATGTATATTTGCAGGACATTAATTCAGGGTCTGTAATTCTGGCAGTCAGCAGCAACTACACCAGCACACATCTTTCAGTAAATATACAAAATGTAAAGCTTCTAAACCAGTAAGGTTCTTTTCCAAATGTTGGTAGGTAAATTTCAGTGGTTCTCCCTTGCAAATATAGAAATGGCTATGTTTACAACTTTAACACTTTCAATGAACACAAGTTTTGTGGCCCTGATCCAAGTTTTGTCACCCTGATCCTGAGATTTTTCTCATGAATGCTTCAAAATACAATTGAAGCACAATGTGTAACTTTCAGATGAAATATTATAATAGCAAGATGCTTATGGAGTTGAGACCAAAATGCCTTGAAGCCTTACAGAGGAACCTGTAAAATAACTAGTTTTCTATACATAAGTTGCACTTCAAATCTTCTATAGTACTATTTATTTCTATATGTATTTATTTAAGATAAAAGAAGATGCAGAACGTGTTTTACTTTATTAACTAAAATAGTATAATCTTTAATAATAACCTTTTCAAAGAGCTTATGTTACCTTGAATGGCATCCTTATGAAAAACATAAGTGAATACTTTATCATCATCAAAAGCAACAAAAACACCTTTATCCATTGGCCAGTTTTCCCACAGGATTCCTTTAATGGTTGGTGAGAAGTCTGGAATCTCAAATACTCTATCATTTACCTAAATATAATGCAAAAGTAAAATTACTATCGAGTGACTAAGACAAGAAACAAAATATTCATCCCAGCTGTGATTAAAATTTTTAAAAGTAATATAAGTAGTGCAGAAATAAGAAAACTGTTTTAAGAAAGAGTTTCCTTATAAGCAGTGAGTCTGAATAACACAAGAATTTAAATTTGAAGTGGAGAAAATATGCATTATATAAATTATATTTACTATTTAAAAAAAAAAAGGTATGGAGGGGGCAGTGAAACTGGGTATTTGTATTTAAATACACAAACACATACATTTTTGAAAATTACCAGTAAAAAACTTAGTATAATGAAATTGTCCTGATCTATTATGACAGATTTTATTTCCTTGCATTACCATTAAATTATCTTCAAGTTTCATTGACAATTTCTTCTATGACTATACATGCTAGAATGCCAAAATCTTCTTCATTTTTTCATTTCTTCATTAAAAACACTATATAGATGAAGAGCCTGCTTGTACATATATTGTATAGGTATCCCACACTAACTTACTGGACAATAGACAAAGCCATCACTTTTGTCATCTATGAAAGCCATTCTGGTTCCATTGGGATCTGGAAAAACCTTTCTCACACTGACAGAATGTCGATATTCATTCACATATTGCCAGTCTTCAATGAAGAAATAACGAATAACTCCAGTCTAATGAGAAATAATAGAAAATGTTAACAATTACATCAGTAAGTGGCAAGCATGTAATTAATCTGGCTGTAGTGTTTTCCATCTTAGAGTATCAAGTGTTCAAAAAAAGTACTTCCAAGTGGGTTTTTTTGCTTCATTCTCACACCCTGTTTTGGGTAAGACAGGAAAAACTTCCGGGTAACAAAGAAAGGATTTGGGAGGTTTGAGGGGTTTTCTGTTCGTTTTGATCTTTATCTCCCTCTGCTTTGTGGAGACAAGTGTTTACTGTGCAGTTCTCTGAACAAATTAGACATCTCTCTCATTGCTGAGAGAAGCCTAACCTTCAAAAAAACCGGTAAAGTTTGCTTCCAAGGAAGAACTGCACATTCTTAAGAAGACAGGTACCTAACTCAGGGAATAAAAGCCATCAACCTGATATGTGATTAAAAGTATATTTAAAAAAAATGTGGCTTTTGACATCAGTGGTAGTATTTTCACACATCAAATTGATCAGTTGCAAATTTAGTACTTCAAACTTACCAGTATCAGTTTAGGTACTGAGGACATGGGAAAGGCCTCATCTACTATAAAATCACTCAAGTGATTAAACCAGTTATTCAACCAGAGATAGTGGTTCTGCCTTTCCTCTGGAAGGTCAATACATCAATTGATATCACACGGAGCATGATACTACAATGCCAAACGTGTGCTGTAGTCCCAGTGCCAGAAAACATTAAAAGGACAAAAAACTACCCCCATACATAAAAAATCTCCAGAAAAACCCATACGCATGTCCACATCCTTTTTCAGTGCCCTCCTTAATTCCCATCCTTGTTGAAAAATGTAAAAAAAATTTGTCTTTTGACAAAGGCTTCAGTAGCAAATCAAGGCTTTCATATATGCTATGACATTTGTATACATCAGTACCTTTTTGTCCACATTTTTCACATTACCACCTAAATAAAAAAACTTGTAAGGAAAGTGCTATGCTCTTACTTATATCTGGAAGACATTTTGATTGCAAATGCTCTCACTAATGCAATAGAATTAAGTTCTGCTATTGAAAGCAATGTTTTGCAACAAACACTAGTAAAAGCAAAATTTAACCTTCCTGCCAATTCATGTCATATAAATGCAACAGTAAAGGAAGCTGGATGCAATTATGACTGTATTTGCTATACAAAGTTCTTGTATAGAAAATAATCCACACTACAGTTCACAGATGAACTTTTTGTTTTGCTAAAAGCATAAGCAGTAATCAAAAAAATTCAAACAGAAATATATTCAATCTAAAAAGATCTCTTAAAAAAGTAATACTCACATCTGTACCATATATGAGGAAGTCACTAGTTAAGGCATGGCACAAAATTCGGTATTTATCATCATCTGCTGGGAACAGTCGAGTTTCTCGTTCTTCCTGAGCATCCAAACCCTGACTTTCTATCTAAATATAAAGAACAGAATGAACTGAAAATCTCCACTGTTAACAACAGGGTATCATAGTGTTTCTTGTATCAAACTGTAAGAACATTTCTTATCTGAAGAAGAACTTGCATGTGCATCCCATAAGAACCTAGCATCTGCTTCTGTCACATTACCAGAGACCTTTAAAATAAAACTTGTTAAATAGCTGACAAGAAAACATTTTTCTTCACTTGTTCTAGTCTCAGTTGTATTTCTAACTCTACAGAAACTCAGCTCTGTATTTTACTTAGCCAGCAAAACTATTCCAAAGAATTTCTAATACTTACCTCCATTAACTGAATATCATTCCATTTTATTTGATTTTTAATATTACATTAACTTGCTCAGCTTATATCAACTCATTAGTTCAACACTGGCAATCCAAATTGCCAGAGCTCTTACCATATGCAGCTGGACTTTACCCTCAAAGAGAGCAGCAGCATAATCAGAATTAAGGTGCATGCTTGCTACTGTCCCCAGGTACTCCACATCTTTAAGCTTTTTTACATCTAAAGGATTCAAACAGAAAAGATAAGGTAAAAATATTTTGGTTTTGTACAGGTCTTTACTTATCTAAATTTGCAGCTGAGTAAGCAGATGTGAAAATCTCAGAGCAGATAGGGGACAAGGCACACATAAAGAGACTTTCTTCTTAGCAGTCAGAGAACTGGTTAGAAATTACAAGAGAAACTCTCTTCCTATGCAACTCTGACTAGTATGGTAACAGTTTTACTTAATTTGCTGTCACTGAAAAAAGGGATACTTAGAAAAACAAGAGAGTTTGAAATCTACCATCTAAAATTTGGACACAGCATAACCAAACTTTCCTTATCCCATACAAACAACATGAAGAGCTGCCAAACTGAAAATTTAAACTCACTGATCATAGTTCCTACTTAGGTACTTTGCCAAACTTAGTACTTTAAGACACAGACACATAATGTCTCAAAAGCCTGAAGTCCTTCATTGATTAACAAGATGTTGTGAAAAAAAAAACAGCTAAGCAACAGTCTACATTTCACAACCAATACCTCAAAGCTCAAATGAGAAGTTTTATTTCTATTATTTACAATGCTTTGCCATAACTGCTTCAATCTACAAAATTATTATCCCATCCTAGCAGGACCATTGGCAATTCAAGATTTTATTGTACAACGTGGAATGCCCAGAACTGCTAAATACAATACTAAATTAATAAAAAAGAATATAGAGTGCTACATTAGTTTTAAGAGAACTAAATTTATGCTTACTATTCTCTCCAAGTGCATAAAACCAAGCCCGATTGTTCATTCCTACAGCCAAATGATAAACACCAATAGCAACAAAACTGGGCTCTACTTCAACAGAGACTGTGACTGGTAGCTCCTGTAAGAAAACAAAACAAAATAATACAATTTTCATCCACTTTTAATACTTAGTATAATTCCATCTACATGAAGTTTAAAAGGAAGAGGTTATCATACATTTTCCACATGATTTGCAATGGTGACTTCAAGCAGAGAAGTGAGGTATGCAATCCGTGTACTGCAAGTATCTCCAAGGATTGGGAGCTTTGTCAAGAAAACATGGAGGGAACCTCTTCGTGTAGATACTGCCAACAGCTGTCCATCATCTGTCCAAGCCATCTGATCTACACCTAAAATATTCACAAGTTTTTGTAAAAAAAATATAGTTCCTTCTTTAACTACTGTAATCAACAAGCCATTATTTTGCTCTAAACTGTGAATATTGTAGGGATTAATATCTAGAATTAATACAATTCCAAGATCAATTAGAATCACTCAACTCAAACACATAATTAACTAATATAGTGTTTTCCTGAGAGTGAAGACTTCACAGAATCACGGAATGATGTGAGCTGGAAGGGACCTTAAAGGCCATCTAGGCGCAACCCACCTTCCATTAGACCAGATTACAGATCTGTTACAAAACTGATTAGCACCCTTCCTCTTTTCAACACTGAAAAGCACATTCAGTTCAGGCAGCACATTCCAAGTGATCCATAATACTGCAAGCAGCTAAGCTGATTTCAATCTTATTCCCCTTACTGCCAAATCAGTAAGTACTAAACACAGAACTGGTGTTTGCCATACTCTGACTAATACAAATAAGCCAAGGGAGACAGGGAAGTGTTGTGCTGAAAAAACCTAAATTTCTTAAAAAGAAAAAAATTTTAAAAGGAAGGTTCTTAGAAATAAAAATATTTGAGCCAACTAGCTACTTGACAATAACTGAAGCATTTACAAATACTACATAAGGAGATAAGGGTGGAAACTCAATACTCAAGAAAATGGTTTTGTAACACTGTTCTGGAAGCCACAGGCACAAGTCCTGTAGATCAGGACAAAAACAGATCAAATATCAATGTTTGAACAAGACATGCCGAAAAGCGACAAAAAAAATAATGTGAAGAAGCAGAACCAGTTAAATGTATTATTGTAATAATCTGAATACATTGTAATACAGATTCAAAACTGCACAAAACTAACTGGTCAAATGTTCTGAGAGCTGTACTTCTCTATACTTTGTATAGGTAAAATATGCTCCCATTTTGCTACAGGTCACCTAATAAATACAAGTTGGGAAGCAGGAGTTTTTGAAAAATTCTATATTTACACAGTTTTTCCAACAGCAGTACTTTTACTCTATGAATAGAGATACTGTCAAAATTCCAGTTTACTTAATTTATAAAATTTTCTATCCCCGTGGAGAAAGTTAACATACCTTTGTTTTCATCCTCCAAGTTTATTATGGCATACATTTCTCTCATATCTGTCAGATCATGGATTTTGATGCTAAAACAAAAATGAAGAGTCAATCATTCTCACCAATCTAAATCTCAGTTACCATTTACTGGAAGAAACCTAGTCCAATCAAGACAGCCTAATGGAGCAAAAAGTAGAACACAAATGCAAAATGTCTTCAATTTCCTAAAAAACAATACATTATTATCCATCACTATAAACAGTGCACCACTGCATCACAGTGCAAAAATATTTGCTAAGAGAACTAAAATTTGAGGAAAAGGCACAAAGCCAATTTGAAAGAATTGAGGGTTAGGGAACATAGACTGTTATTCCCTTTTGATCTGTTACAGCATTTTAGTTTTAAAAGACATTACTGATGGACACACAGGGCTTGAAACACAGATGCAAAAAATACTTTCAATCCTGCTGCATATAAAAGGGACAGAGTGAGAGTTTACTTATGCTGTCATGTCACTCAATGCAAGTTAAACCACTCCTTAAAGAAATAATTCTTATTGTACAGTAGCTCAAGTGCTTGAAATTGCACCATATTTTGCTCACAGTTATACCACTCTTGATGTGCAAGTGTCATAAATCAGCAGTTGGTCCTACACAGAGCTGAGGACAGAGAGGAGTTTGACTCCTAGTATGACACAAGTCCTCTTTTGTTGAAGAATTCAGATATCACAGAATCAGGGATTAGCAGATGAGGAGCTAAAGGAGCTGTCCTATCATGTGCACAAAACATTTTGGAAAAATTCCAGTGTATTTAATTATTTATTTCCTAAATTGCTCACATTTTTCAACTTTTGTCTAGACTGCAGGTAAGACCAAACACCAGAGAGAAGGATATCATGTATCAACATACTCAGTGCAGATTTAAATTAATTTTTCTCCTGTTGTTAAGCAGATGTTTTAGTTCAATCAATAAATCTCAGTAAAGAAGTATCGACTTTCTTGTTGCCAAGCAACATAACAGAAAAAGAATTAATCAAAAGGAAAAATACATACTAAAGTTTATTTCTTTTTTGTTTACAATTAATGATATTAATTACAATTGCAGAGATTTTTGTCAATAATAGATTCTCCTAACTCTAGGCAGCGCAGCAGTTCCATAGAGCAATTAATCTTACCTTTTCCAAATTCAATTCTTAGGGAGCCTTGAAGCCTTAGGAAGCATAGTATGAATGTCCAGTAGCTCCAGTTCTGAGAGCTGAATTCTATTCTTTATATATAAAACTACCACTTACCAATTGTCTCCACATGATGCAGCTTTGTTTAATGACTGTGATACAGCAATGCTGCTTAGATTATCCTTATGATTATGAGCTTGAAAGACTTCTTGTCCTATCTCACGAATGTGTGTAGAAATGACTACAAAACACCCTTGTGAGAAACCAATCATAATATAGCCGTCACCATACCTGTTACACAGAAAAGACCTATTAATGCAATGCAAAAAGCATTTTCTTGCAGATTGCTGGGGTACAGTCAATGCCTGCCAGTAACAGAAAAAATAAACAAATTATGGGAATTTATATATATCATGTTGAATCTTAGAATATAAAATAGGTTAAATGAAAACTATCAAAGGTCCCTAAAGTACAGAATCATGCCTGTGGCCAGATGCCTTGTAAGTCATCTTTACTGTCTCCTGTTTTCTATAATGTCACTTTATTTTCAGCAAGCTGCACACCTGGCAGTGATGCCAGGAGAAAGACTTCTGGTATCCTCATTGAAATAAACATACAAGAAGATGGCAACTTTCGTTTTAAGGTTCTGGCCTATGTGGTCCCATCAAAGCCATGTCAAAACAATAATGCCAGTCACTGTGTCCTTAAGGGCATTGTAAACACAGTGGAAATACAAAATCAACAAATTTGTGAATATTCTGTTTACTTTTCATAGTATCAACAGAAATAATAAGGTTAAGGCACAAATAGTTACAGCATATAAAGATGAATTCAAACAATATCTCATTAGCTCAATTGCAAGAAAAATCACTGCAAGAGAAACAGCCCAGGTACACCTTTTTACACATGGTCATAAACTAAGAAGCATATAGTTTCAGGTTTTTTTATAATTGTAAAGGGATGTCAATTCCATGTTGACTGAACAGGCATTAGAAGACAAGCTGTAATGATTCAAAGATACCAAAATAGTACAACTACTTTTTTGATATAGATCTGAAAGTTCTAGCTTAGGTTTTCTAATAGGAACAATACCAATGGTATTGCACAATAAGAAGGCTAAAAGAACTTTGTACAGCTTTGCAAACCAACAAACTAGCTGCAGGACACAACTCCACCCCCAGCTCTTCCATCAGTTACTCATCCGAATAGAAAACAACACATAAACCTGTCAGTTTAATCTTCTGTCAAGACAGCAACATATTTTTGTTTAAAGCTGAGCATACCAACAGTGATTCTGTTGGAAGACACAGTGATATGTTGGAAGATACAGCCACTGAATCATCAAGTAGAACAGTTAAAAAATGTAGACTACCTTGTGTTCAAAAAAGAATTACTGAAAAATCTACAATACAGCCAAGAAAAATCCAGTCTGAGCATGGGATAGATGAATTTATTTCCAGCATTTATCAGAAGTAATCGGAAAATACTCAAATTCTTAATATTAGAATAATTAGTTAAGAACATTCTGCTCACCATTTGTAGCTTACAATATTGCCATAAGGCTGCTGAAATTTCAGATCAATTGGGTTATCAGGATCATTCAAATTAAAAAGGAAAAGAGTCTTCTTGCCAACCACTACACTGACCTGTCAAAGAATGGAAAGAAAAATTAACATGACAAGAATGGCATAACTTTAAAGTAAGGCCATATATTTTCACTAAAATATGAGATCTAGGAAATTGAATAATCCTTAAGAATCCCATGGATCTGAATTGTGAATCTTCATCAACAGTAGAAAAGATTTTCAGGACATTTCCCTTTGTAAGCCAGTGGTTCACAAATCTAAATGCAAGCTCAGCAGAACACACATCTCAAATTCAAGACTTTCTCCTACAGAAGTCAGCTCCATTTCCTCAGAAGGAAAGGCAGCAGGTCACATGGAATTATCCTGTTAGATTATTCCCACTTGAACTACAGTATTTTGTAGTGACTTCTTACTGTGCTTTCCCTGGTTGGTACTCTTTCATCAGTCTTCATAACTGAGAACTGCATGTCACTGGGATCTGAGCTGATTGAGGTCTGCAAGAAAGAAGCGCAGATTGAGAAATCAAAAGTTCATGCAGCCCATACTGATGATAAATAATTGCATTATTCCTGCCACATATAATTTTGCATAAGCACAGATGGGAAAGTTACTACTGCATTTAGTACCAAAATCAAGAAAATCACTGAAGAAGACATGACCTAATTTCAGGTCTTAATGACATGTTAGCATAAAATGTACTGAAAAAAGAAAAAGCTCCTGGTCTTTGAAAGTGCAGGGATTCAAAAGGCACAAGCTCCCATAGGTCCCAGAGTACATCTTAAAATCAAATGTCCATTATAAATACTACCTGTCTTATAGTATCCCCTTCCTGATTGCTTATAGTAATCATTTTGTCTTCACCTCCTAAAGCAAGGAGGTTTTCAATACTCCAACAGCCACAAGTAATCCTCTTAGTGTGCTTACCTGAAAAAAGAAAAAAACTATACAACACAAATCAAACACAACTACAAAAAAAAAAACCTGTGATGGAAATATACACCCTTTGGCCCCTCAAACACAGATTGTCAGAATGTGAAACAACCTGTCAGAGCAAGAGCCCTTTTTTAAAAAATCTGCTTTCAGATGGAAGTCTTTTGACTTTATATGAAACAGCACAGCCCTTGTTCTTCCATTTCTTTACATCACATTTCTGGGGAATGTGTTACATCCTTAGCCTTTATGCCTAGAGGTACTCTAAGCAGGTAAGAAAGAGTTTAACAAACAAAAACCACACAAATCCTTTGCAAGAAAGGTAACACAAGTCCACCAGGAGGCAGTAAGGCAGTGTTAGGTATTTGTGTGTGTGTATATATATATTAAAAACTTAGTATTCTCTAAAAATACTCTGCTGAGTACACCAAAGCAGAAGGTGCAAGTTGAATATGAGCACATTTTTACCCACATGTTCATATAGAGAACTGGAAAGGAAACTATATATTAGCAAAATTTCACTTTCACATGTGCCAGAGTAGTTTTGAACCAGTCCATACCAAGAACAGAAATCTTGCGAGAAGTCTGACGGTTATATATGAGTAAGTTTCCCTTTGTTGTTCCAACAGCAAGTAAAGCTCCAACTCGAGACCATAACAAGAAAGACATTGCATCCCTAAAATAAAGAAAAAATTTACTTTGTATAGTAGAGACTCCTTTCAGGTGTTCACATATTAAAACATTTTGCATAACAAATTCTACATTTGTCTTTCATTTCTATGTGTCATACAGACCAAGGAGAACTTCCAAATTAAGCAAATGTTCTTGACTAATATCAGAATTATCTAAGTATGCAGAAGATAGTAAAAGTAATAAAAATTGTATGAGGCAATGTAACATGACTTGCAAAATGAAAATGGGTCTGCAAATATCAAGAGTCCTTGATGGAATCACTGCTAATTTTCCAGTCACTTTTTGTATTTTTTTTTTTTTTTTGTACTTGAGCTCCATGCATTTAGCCAACTCAAAAATAAGTAGGTCTGGTTCTAGTCAATGTAATGAAGAAGTTAGAAAGATCTATTTTAACTTGAAGTTTCAGACAGAGTAAGGCCCATTTGGTGTCCAATCAAGGCTATACAGATACCATACATCATGTTAAAAAAAACAAGAGCCTCTAAAGCAAAAAAACTATAAACCAGAATTTTCTAATTAGTGCAGTCCCTCCCATCTTTTTAAATTTCACTGTAGGCATTCAATAGAAATTTGAAATATTGACATGTGAAATGACCTCCAATATATTTAGTTTGCATATAAGGGTGCTTTTCTAATTTAAAAAGGGAAGGATATCAGAAAAGCCTCATTATGACACTGTTTATGTCTTGGTGCTTATTCTGCTTAAGCAATAAAACTGTGACAAAAAAAAAGGACAAGGACTTACATTGATATATAATGTTCTAGCCAGACTGCCTCTAGTAAGAAATTTACCTCCAGTATTAGAGAGAAAGATCATGAAGGAACTCCAATTAACTGCAAACTCCATTCTGTTAAGTACCTTCCATGTTCTTTTTTGCTTGCATACTGGTAGGTTACTCTTCTCCCCATAGTATTTGTTCACACATGAAAATGATACAATGTGGTCTGTTCATTCCCTCAATATCGTGTATGTGTATAACATACATCTTAACAAACATAGGACAGTTATTTGCACCCTCTTTCTTACATCACAGAAGAATGTCTATATAGAATGCAGGAGTTTAGTGGAATAGACTCAAAGAATCTAGAAGTTTAATTGTTAAACCAAGCTTATTTATTAACCCAATGCTTGATGGTTATGCAGACCCCAGAAGACTTTGAAGTCTGTGGCCAAATTCAGAAAGGTAAGGCTTTGAACCATAGGTATCTACTTTCATCCTAAATTACTTTGTAGCAATTAACTGTAGTATATTAGTTGAATTAGTATATATATTATGAGGACTCCAATAAAAAGATGATCTTGAAATACAGCCTCCACATCAACAAGTCACAGCAGTCCAAGGCCTTAAATACCCATGTTTAAAAAAATTTCTTACCTCATGCCACTGTCTACTTGGCTTGTTTTGTTTGCGATTGCATCCCACAGAAATATGGTGCTAGATTTGTCTGTGATTATTGCTAAAGTATCTCCATCCTTATCCCAGTCCATAGCAACACAGTTACTGAAGAAAAGAAAAAAAATCACTAAGAATGTTAAAATGTATTTGTAAGTGTACAGAGACAGACAGAATTACGCAACCAAGTCCCTATTTCTCCCTTCTCCCCTGTAAACCCATGACACGTTGCAGATTTATCTGTAAACTAGTTTTATAGCAACCCCACTCTTATTCAAATCTCATTGATGACAGGGGCTGAGAGGAAAGTCAGAAAAGACACTGCTACCTAGGTTCTAGTACTTGAAAGACTGTCATCTTGATTTTCAAGAGACACTGAAAGTCCTCTGCAAGGTTCTGGTTTGTTAGAGGCTATTCAGAGTTGGGATTTTTCTTCTGATAATACACCACTGATTCCACACACCTTTCCTCACTTTGGACAGTCTTCTGGAGAGAATGTGCATTTATCATACATTGTGCAAAACACTACACAGAGAGCTGGGCCACGGATATTACCAAGCAAAAGAGACTGACACAGCCAGACCATATTATGAATGACACCTGACCCAAACAGCAAGATGTGATGGTCAGTGAAACACACAGGAGTCTGGTAAAGACAGTGAGAACTGCATCTCTTGGTTTGGTGCATGTGGCAACCACCATACAAAGACTGGACTTCCAGACTTCTTGGGGAACTAAGTCATTCTGGCTTGTATTTACCAATGACAGGGTTGCAAGTGACAATCTGAAAATTTAAGTTATACTCTTGACTAGCGGTTTCAGCCTTAAAGACCACGGGAGTTTTGCCTTGACTAAGGAGTTTATCTTAATCAAAATTAACCAGGTAGCTAGAAATAAAAATTTTCCATGATGACTAAGAACAGTTAAAGTGATAAGAAGAGATGAGCAGTGCACAAATGTAACTACATGAGGTATTAATGGTGCCCAATAAAAATGTATTTGTTGAGCAAACCAATATGATGACCCAATGTCACACCATTTTTCCTTAGGGAGGTCCCCCCTGGTTCATAAGCAGCCATTTCCAATGGTCTGGCTGCCTTTTAAGAAGTTCAATATATCTTCCAAAGTATGCAAGTTTTTAAATTTAATCTGAAAAAAATCCAGTCTGTAAACTCCCATATAATTCTCTGCTGTGAACCAAAGTATGATAAGCTGGGAAAAAAACAAAGATTCACTTCAGAAGTATCATCTTGACCTAAAGCAACAATGCCAATGTGTATATTTATGCCACTATATAAATGATATAAACAGAGCACTAAACCAAAGAAGTATCTTTCCTCAGCAAAGCCATGATAAATTGTTAGAAAATCAACAGTAGCAAGAATGCAAAGATATATTTTACACAACCTCATTATGATCCTTCTTAATGTGATAAGTCTTTTTTTTTACATTTTAATTACATAATTTGTCTTCTCTGCCAGGTATGTTCACCACGGATAGTATATCATCCTACACATTTCTCACATTGTTTAAGTATCTCACCAGAACAGAGGCATTTTTAAAGAAAACAACAAAGAAAATAATTTAAACCTATCTTAGTACCTACCCTGGTAGGCTGATTTCATTTCTCTTCTGACCATGACGATCAAAAATTTTCACAGAATGATCACCTCTAAAAAACATGATATATATAAAATGTATATTGATGTATATATAAAATGTATTATATATATGTGTATATATAATGCATATATAAAATATATATAGAATAATTCCCTTTATCAGTAATTATGATGAACAAATGCAAAGAATAGTTGCAGTCTTACCCTATCACAGCAAGAAAATTTCCTAAAGTTTTCTGCCAAGCAAACTGCACAGGAGAACCAGACCAAGCTTTTTCATACAGACAGAATACTTGCTGGGGGAAAAAAAAAAAAAAGTAGGAAATTGTACATATTACAATCGTAAGATATAAGAATACTACAACTGCCTAGCATGTTAGCAGCTGAGTACTGTAGAGGTAAAAAATCCCTACAAAGAATCCAAACCAAACATCTGTGTGATTCCAATGCACTGAAGTATAAAAATCACACATAAATGTCCACCCCAAATGCCTGTGATGTTTGCTCCAGTCTGACACAGGTTCTTCTCCCTTCTTTTGGGTCAATGTAAACTGAGGCGTTTTTCACACTGAATCTGTGTTCTGCTCACCAGAACAGCAAAAATACAAGCACCACATGCCACACTCACAAACATCATCTGACAATGATGTTTGATTTTGAAAAATAATTTAAGGAGGAAGGCCACCAAGATGATTTGAGGGATGAAGCACCTCTCCATGTATGAGGAAAGGCTGAGAAAACTGGGATTGCTCAGCCTGGAGAAGCGAAGGCTTTGGCATGACCGAATTGTGGGCTTTCAGTACCTGAAGGAACCACACAAGACAGACATAGAGGGACTATTATAAGGGCAAGCAGCCACAGAACGAGGGAGAATGGTTTCAAACTGAGAGAGTGAGTTTAATTAGTTACTAAGAGGCATTTGCTGTGACGCTGGAGAGGCACTGGGACGGGATTCCCACAGAAGTTCTGAACATTTCATCCCTGGAAGCCAGGCCAGGCTGGATGGAGCCCTGAGCAACCTGGGCTAGTGCTGGATGTCCTTGCCCATAGGCGCTGCAACTAGATGAGCTTTAAGCTCCCTTCTACGCGAAGTTTCTCCATGACAAAGTAAACAAACACGGGAGCGCAGGCAGGCACACCAGCCCCCCCCGCCGCTCGCTGTCGGCCCCTCCCGCCGCGCCTCCCGCCCCTCACGGGCCGCAAGCGGCGCGGGCCGCGCGGGCCGCTCGGGCCGCGGGCGGGACCCGCTCCCGCCGCCCGGGCCGCGGCGCCCAGACCCACCTTCATCGCGGCCGCCAGCGCCGCCACCGCGCATGCGCCGCCCGCCCACGGCGCCGCGGTTACCGCGGAGACGGAGCGGCCCCGGCCCCGGCCCAGAGCCGGCTGCGGGCGGCTCTCGGGGGAAAAGGAGCGTTTTTACACCGCAGACAGGCACAACGGGCTTCTAGGCGAGGGAATAAAGGCACACACACGCCAGCAAAGCCTCTTGAGATCAGCTGTATTCCAACTGCAAAGCTTCATCACAAAGTGTCACCGATTTCTTTTAAAACAATACATAGTTCGCCGAGAGCGTTAAAACACAGGCTTAAAATTACAAATGTACAAAGGACTTTGGGTATCGGGCACTTCAAAATGTAAAAAAAAGAAAAACCAAAAAACAAACCCAAAACATTCAATGAGTTCACATTTTCCCGTTTTTCACGCGCGGTGCTCTTCGGAGAACATAAGGGACAAGGCACGTAAAAGCAAATGCAAAAAGGCTTCTCCCGAGAACGTTTAGACCGTTCAAAGCAATTGCGGTGTAACAGCAGAGTGCTCGAGAAAGGCAAATTATAAAGTATCTGAAAAAATCAGGTAACTGTTAAATAAGGTAACTAGTTTGATACAGCCCTGCGAGGCACACATCACAGTCCTGTAAGATGCTGAACATGCTTAAATGGTGGCAGCTGAGCATCTGGCAGGATTGGGCCCTTTACATTTTTAAATAACCTTACAGGAAAGACAGATAATTTCTTCATCATATAAAATTATACTTCTTATAGTAGTGCAAAGCCTCGTTTAAAAATGTAATTAGTCTAGATGTAATGGAATGCTTCAAAAATTCCAAAGTGCAAATATTAAACTTAAATTGGTTATTTGTTAATCACACTTTAGAATTCTTCCAATAACGCATACAAACAGCAAAGTAAATACAAGAACCAAAGCAGAGAAAAAGGTATGATGTTCTGCATCTTGCATAACAATTCTGAAAATCCAAAACGTACACTGGATGTCAAAAATATCTGTCAGAAATTATTAAATAGTAGGTTTCTGTTAGCATAAGACTATTTAAAATAAGGCTTTGGTTAAATAAAAAGTTTGCTAAACTAGGAATGATGATAAAAAGTGCAAAAGATTCACCAAATACACAACTTCATTTCCAAGGCAGGCATCACACCTGCCATTTACAATGGTTTGCATTGGTTTGTTAGCCTGCCTTGTAGTTACTCAGATACCTATTTGCGTTTATTACAGGCAAATTAAATTGATAGGGTCCAATCCTATAACTTGTTTCATCCAGAGACAGACCCAATTATATGAAAGTATATCCATTTATAGCATCATTGCTCTGCATTTAAGAAAATCAAGGCCCTGGAACCATAATATTTGATTATTATAGTGAGTTCACTCATTTTCTTAGCACTTCCTAAACAAAAGTCCCCTATTGCCAACTGGCAGGTTGAAGCTGACTTTCTTACAAGTAGAATTCTTGTAACATATGCATAACAAAAGTTTTTTAAAAGTGCTTAATATTGGTCCATAAGAACATCATGTCACCTTCAGACCAAACACTTTTCCGTGGTAGATATCCTGCACCTGGTGTTTATTGATGCACTCGTAGTTTGCTTGAGGAAAAAGCAATCCTCTGAGTCTACACAGGAGAATTCACCTTCCAGAGAAAATAATTCAGAGTTTTACAGTCACAACACATGCTCCAGCTCTTCCTAAGCACAGTGGTGCAACCTGTAAACAAACAAGCCATCTGTGAGATAAATGCAGTCAGCTTTAAGTCATTTTCCCCCTAATTATATGGCTGCAGCAGAATGACTGTATCACCCATGCTCTGTTAACATGACTTACAAATTGGTCCAAAACTGGATACAAACACAAAGAAAAGGTAAAGATATTTTATATAACAGAGTGAAAGCACTCTGAAAACAATAGCAAGCTCTACGGACATCAAGCAATTCTTATTGATAATTTCAATTATTCAGTATTACAGGAAAAAAGAAACCTTTGTTTTAGAACAAACTTGCTACCTGAGCTAGACAGTCAGACAACTGAGTAAAGGTTTGTAAACTAAATTTCGCAGAAACCAAAAATGCCTAAAATTATAGGGGCAACCTCTCCTTTTTACTTGATTATTTGAAAAAATCCTGTTGAGAGTTCTTGAAATCAGAAAAAATTCACCAGTCTTTACAGTCTTTATTCTTTAATTGCAAACAATTTACTTCTGGCAAGACTCTTTTCTGCTGAGATTCTGCTGGATTTGAACAGAGGGCAGTAGTTTCTAAAACTCCCCTTTGCTTCCCCTTTTAGTATTGCAATGTATGTGAATAGCACACCAAGTGGTTCAGAGACTATCCTGAAGACAAAAATGGCTGTTTATGCCAACTCCCCTATTTCTTTTTTTTCCAGGAACAATAAACTTTTATAGAGCTGTCTGTGGCTCTGACAACCTTCACCTGAGAAAAATTCCACTGCCTTATCCTGAGTTGTGTTAAGATGAAAAGGTGGTAGACTGCTGACATTACAAGAGAAGAAAGGTACACAAATATTTCCTAATCTTTCTGGGAAGGGTTTGAAACTATCCTATATACTGGGATTGTGGCATTCAGTGGGTCAAAGCTAAGGATATAAAGGTCACCACCTAGACATGTGAGATTCATTGCACCATTCATGCAATGGTGAGAAGCACAGTTTCTCTCCTCTGGTGAGAGCAATTTCTGTCCTCTGATACACTTTTTTTTAATTTAGCAGGACTAACAATGCCATGGGTTATCATTACCATACCAGTGAATGCCCCAAGCTCTGATGATCCTCCTTGATGACTTGTGTTTTAAGACTTTGCAGCAGTATGAAATGGAGGGAAATGGACAGCTGAGTTTTTTTGTGTTCCAGGGATTTTTATAAACAGCAGTTTAGCTCTCTTTTTGAATTAAGAACTGGGGCTATTACTAGAATAACATATTTAGGTGGCTCAGAATTCAGTTGCCTAAATACTGGTGTCTGATGTTATTACAGATGAGCTTGGACATTCATCCTGGTGTGCAGCTGGACACCAGGAGGGCCTTAGTGTCCCATAGAGTCTGTGCTGTATCTGCCAACCTTTTGTGGATGTAGATGCTTTAGGGTATTTCAAATGGCATTATAGACACCAAAGGACAGTCAGCTCAGGATGTCCTTGTGTGTGCTCTTCCCACAGAGACACACATTCCTGGAGCTATATAAAAGTAACCGAGTTCTAAACTGACAGTAATGGTTTCTGAGCATGAACTGTAGAATTATTTTTATTTTAAAGCTGCAAAAAAAAAATGGGTAAAGGCTTTCTGGACCCTGCATACACTGTACACAGCGTTCACCTCAGGAAGGGATTATTTATGAAAAGATGACCAAAACCTTGATGATATAAATGTTGAGAGACATATTAGAGCTAAAACTAATCTACATTTATCATTTATCTTCAAAACAGGAAGTCATGTAAAGAGAATCCTTTGTGACAATTTGGCGAATGTGGCAATAAATTTTATTAAAAGTAGCTGAAATTGTCAAAGATAGTAGCTATACTCTTGCAAAAGAAAGGAGGGCAGTTTATTGGAAATTAACAATTGTCTGTTCAAGAGAAGTCATCTCAAGATGGTACACAAAGGAAAAAAAGAGTCTCACAACAGACGAGAAAGAAACTACTTTTTAGAGAAGGAATATTTGAATTCTCCTTGAAAAAGGAGGCACATTTGAAATAACAATATTAATAGTAGTGTATGATCTGATTAGAAGCTATACCTGTGTCCATTCATTAGTCTGGGGATCGTAAGACTCCACGGTATTAAGATATGTTTGACCATCATATCCTCCAACAGCGTACAGCTTATCACCAAGAAGACACACTCCCACTGCATCTCTGCTAATGCTCATAGAGGCCACAGCAGTCCACATATCTGTTTTGGGATCATACCTAAAAGATAATTTGTGTTATGCTCTAAAACTGTTACCAAAATTCAACAACAACAAAAAAATATACTGGAATTGATGCTGTCAAGGTAGTTGAAAACAGGACAGTAAAGATCTGGGTGTCAATTTCAAAAGACTTTCCCCCCTCAATTCCCCTCCTTTTGAAGCTTTCTTTAGTCATCTGGTAACACAAGTCACTGCTAGCCAGGTATCTACTTCATACTGCTTTCCAAATAGTCATACAGCCATATACAGCTGCTTTTACTACATTTTGTATGTCTAAATATACCATGCCACAAACAGTTCTGCTGCTACACCACAGTACAGCAAGTGCTTGATTTAACTATGTCAAAGCATAGGCTGGTAACATTTGGTTTGGTAATAAGATTACCGTTATTAAGATTACCAGTATCAAAAAGATGACCCCCAAAAATGGTTTGAGAAAGTTATACGGGAAATGCAAAACCCTTAAATTTACAATTTTGAAATCAGAAGTATCAGCACAGTAAACAGTAGATGGTTTAATGAAAAAAAATTGTATGGTTCTACAACATTATCAACATTCTTTACAAGTCAGATTGAGAACTACATAGGAGCCTCCATGCTATGCTTATGGCAAGGAATATATTTTAATCTGACTAAGAGACAATCTTTTTTAAGACTGCAGATGCTTACAGCAGAACTAAAGCAATTACAGAGCTCTGAAGGGCTCTAAAAACTGTGCAAAGAACACAATTATTTGGCTAAGATCATACTTCCTAAAAACAAGTTGAAAGACAGTAGTCTTAATTTTTTTGCATGAACAGCATAGATACAAAGAGCTCTAACAATTTTATTTGCTGTCCTCAAAGTATTACACAAATGCAGGCAGGCAGAACTGTAACATGAAAACACCACCTGAAGCACACATGCAAATAGAAGAGGGTGATTAGTAAGCTAAAATGTAGAAATTACTTTTCCAATTATTTTATATTTTATAAGCAATTGTATTTATCTGAAAATAGGAACTTCTGATGCAAAATATAATTTAGAAGTTTAGTGTGGTTATAAAAGCCTGATTTTTAAAATTAATATTTCTTCATTATTTAATTTTAAAAAGGAACTAGTGCCATGAATTTGATGGTCTTCTATTTCAAATCACTTAAAGAGCAAGGACAAAATGCATTAAAAGATGATTCCTATTTATTAAAGTCATGGGTTCTGTAACTTTGTTTCAGAAAATACAGATGTAGAAAAATACACAGACTTACTGCTTCTCTTGGGTTTCTCATTATCTGTATAACCCTAAAAATTTGGTATTTGTTGAGAAGTAGCTTCCCATCTGCAAAACTTCCACAGATTAAGGGCTATGGGCCACACTGTATTTTCAGGTCTACTAGGACTCTGAAAGTTTGAAAACTATAGCTCTCTTGTGGTGGATTTTTGTGGTGTTTTTTTTTGTTGTTGTTTTGTTTTATGGTTTTTTTTGTTTGGGGTTCTTGGGAGTTAAGGGTAGAATATATGTCCTGGCATGAATAAATTTAGTAAAAGAAGAATATGGGCAATGCGGACTTACTGTAAGTGTTAGGAGGTAACAGGAAAGAAGAAAAGTTTTACAGCTGGTGGTGGAGGAGCAGGGAGAGAATTAAGGCGTAGCTCAGAAATACCAGTGAAAATTTAATGCCAGAAATGCCAGTGAAGATTTAATACAGTGAATTATGAAGTACTTACTATGTTTTAAAATTATTTTACGGCTCATATGTGCTTCTGCGATTATGATATTAATTATTAATGAATGATACAGTCATTCATTAATCACTTTACAGAAAGATATACCAAACTGGGAATGACTGAATTACAAGCCAGTTTTCCAGTGTCATTACAGGGTACAAGAAAGAATTAGATATATAAAAATCTACAAAACCTTACTGTTAACTCCTTTGAAAGTTATTATATGAATAGATTCAGACTTCTTGTGTGAAAGAAGATCTGCTCAATTTTTAAAGCATTCAATTCCACACTGTTTCAGTTATAAAACATAATTCATTCAGTGAGATTGTTAAAATAATCTAGATAAATTGCATTAAGAAGAATTTGCTTTAAATAATCTGTCCTGGTAATATTTTGAATCATAGTATGCCTATACAGCATATTTTTATATGTAAGTTTCCTCTGTTCATGCTAACAGTAACACACCTGTTTTACTTACAGCTCTTCCCACAAATGACTCGACAGACTAGCACTATTAGAATCCCATGGCAGGATATGTCTCCATCAGGATATTACCTTTCTACGCAGTCTGACAGCCTGGATGTTAAGTTGGATGCTGGAGCATCGTGGCCACCTATTGCATACAAGAACCCATTCCAGGTGGTTACACCTACACCACCTCTTCTTTTTGACATCTGAGCACAGAGAGTCCATTTGTTTGTATGAGGATCAAAACATTCTACTGACTTAAGACAAGAACTTCCATCTCGACCACCAACTGCATAAAGCCTACAAAGTAAAACAAAAAAAAAAAAAAAGAAGAAAATAAATGTTGTCTGAATAAGACAGTTTCTAGTGAAACACGAAGGATTCAGAATTTGTTAAAAAGGGAAGTTTAGAAGGAGACTTTCAACTTTCAGTAGACTGCTCTGTTGTGAAAACTCAGGCAAAATTTTGCTCCAATCTTTTCCTATTGTAACAACCAAAGCATACAACAATAATTTACAGAAATTGGAATATCTTACACAGCATTTATATTCCAACCTATGCCTATAGTTAACCATTTCAAAATTACATATGTGACTTGCAGGGTCAGAAGGACAAATTCTAGTGGATCTGTGCATACACCATCTCTACCCTGCCTCATCTTAGGCATTCACGTGCTTTTCTGGACCTGGGTTTTAGTTCATGACTGACAGCACTGCCTTAAATCCCTCACACCCACTAGGTGGCCCAATTAGCTTAGTCCTAAGAAAAAGGTTGCTAGTATTTGGTAAAAAGGATTTCAATTATTTGCAAGGACTGACTGAAATGAATAAAAAAAAATTGTTTTAGGAGGACTCAAGCTTATATATAACAAGCTTAAGACCCAACTTAGGTATCTGAGACTGCAATTCCAAGGCAGCCAAGGCATTCTAATTGCTGGCTGTTCAAGTTCATCCTTCCTTCCTGTAGGCAGTGAGAATTTCTACTCAGACTTATTCTAGATCTTAGAGAACCCTTTGTAAGTGCCTTTCAGCAATACTAATTTGCCAGTGATTAGGCTTCCAGAATAATTTTTTTTTTTTTACCTGACAGCATTCAAGTAGCTCAGGGGAGATGCACAGATACTACATAAGTGGGAAGTGAAAATTTGTGGACAAGAGAGTGTAAATATTCTGCCACAATCACAATACTACTCAGTAAATCAGTAGCTTTTGTTTGCTGTGTCACCCTGGCAAAATATGGCTTGCTCCTCTCTCCACTCCCAAAGCAGGGGCACTTCTTTAGTAAGAACTGCATTTCCAACTGTGTATGTGCATACCCGGTGAAGCTCAGCTTCATTAAGGGTGAAGCAAGAGACTGTATTTGTTAATTTAGCTTGAATTGCTAACTTAGCTTGGCTAATCATTGATTTGCCTTAGTATATTTAGTGCTGATGCAGTAAGTGTATTCATAATCAGCTACTCCAAATCTGCATTTCTGTAGCTTCAAAAAACCACACTGTTTGTGGATCTGTGATTGTTAAAGTATTGAATGCAACCACACTTACAGCACTGAACTGCTTATAAACAGAAATTAGGCCCAGCTGCACCCAGCCCCTCTGATCTCTGGGGACCAGCTGGAATGCAAGGAGCATTATTTTCTGCCAAATTTCATACTGTAATGAAGAAGGTTCTTGGTATAAGAAAGATCTTGCCCTACTGGAGCAAGTCCAGCTGATGGTCACTAGGATGATGAGGGTCTTAGTACACTTGACATACAGCTGTAATGCTGTGGAGAGGCTTGCTTGACCCAGCACAGTATCTCTTTTGTGAATGAAGAAACTTGGCTCTAAATGCTACTAACTGGTATCTATCAAGAGAAATTATTAATAGTAATTTAAGATAGTCTTTTAATTACATTAAAATAATGAGATTTTAAATTTGAAAACAGAAACTCCTTCACATACTTTCCATTTAATATTGCTACACCAACGGTGCTCCTGGGAGTTGACATACTAGCTACAAAGTTCCACTGACGAGCCTGTGGATCCCATCTTTCTACTGTATTCAGGTAGCTCCAGCCATCATGGCCTCCTACGGCATACATGGGACCTTCCAGTACAGCTACTCCTAAAATACAGATATGAAAACAATTAAGAGAAATAAAGATCAGACAATTAAGAGGAATAAAGATCAGAATTTCTTAGTGACAGTCCAGTGTGCACCACAAAACTGAAAAGAAAAAAAAACATTCCTTTTGGTGGCTGATGCTACTAAATACAATCTTCAATATAATCTGAAGGGGAAAGGACATTGAATAAGCAGTTGGCAACTAAACAAAA
The DNA here is from genome assembly GCA_003676055.1 of Chloebia gouldiae. Taxonomy (NCBI): domain Eukaryota; kingdom Metazoa; phylum Chordata; class Aves; order Passeriformes; family Passeridae; genus Chloebia; species Chloebia gouldiae. The sequence continues at coordinate 25,984,102 of QUSF01000005.1, forward strand.
TTTCCAGCCCCCCCTAAACTTTATTTCTGAATGTTTTTTTTGACCAATCCTAAACCAGGTAACCTTTAAAAAATATGCAGTCAGCCTGTACAGAACTGTACATACCAAGACCGTGACGATGAGTGGACATTGGGGGCATTACACTCCAGGTTTTTGATCTAGGGTTGTAGCACTCCACAGTATTCAATGTTTTCAGTCCATCTCTGCCACCAACAACAAACAATTTATCATCTAAGACTGCAACTCCAAACTGTAATCTTCGTCCATTCATGTTTGCAACTGGAGTCCATGTGTTGGTACGAAGTTCATACTTTTCAATGCTTGTAGCTCCTGAATGACAACACATGCAAATTATATTCAGAAAAAGAAAAGTTCTGAAGCATTAGGATAGTTTTTATTTTAGTAATATAATGATTCCCACAAGACACTGTGATATCCTGCAGCATATTCTTAAGGGTGTGTAGACAACTAGTCTTTTTTTACTTCCTCAGCAATTACCTGCCCCATTACAAAGGACAACTTTCTTGGTGCTTTTCAAGACAAAAAACAGGTTTTGTAACTGCTTTGCAAAATCAAGCCTTTAGAAATAAAAATATTAGGGATATAAACCAAATATGTGGAATGCAATTATATATTGAAATCAACTGTTCTGTAATATTAGACAAAAAAGCTGATGGTATGTAACATGAACTACCAAGAAACAGCTTTCAAACAACAAATTAAAGAAAACACTTTCTTTGCAGTAACTTTTCTAACTTACCAGATCCCTTCTAATTACCATTAAAAAGTATGGAATTTTCTATGAAAAAAATAATCCAACTAGTTGTGACAGAACTATTTAACAATTAGTCAAAATATTTTTGTTGTTTTGGCTTTTTTTTAAGCATGTGTAGGTCACCTTTGTGGCCTTTCAGATCTTTTCCTCCTTTTCCAAATTACTGCCCCCTTAAGTAAATAAAGATTAGTTTGTATTCAATTAAACATTTCACTACTCAATAATCAGCTATTCCTATGGTAATTTCAAATCAGAACTCTAGATTCCAGAATATTTACAGCAGTCTCAAAGATATAAGGTTTTTTTTAACCTAATAAATAGTATACACTTTAGATATTTCATGTTCTGTACTGCTGAGCCCTTGAGTTTTAGATTTAACAGGCTGTAAAAAAATCTACCAAACATTTCTTTTAAAAAGAACCAAAACAGCTCATCAGCTAAACATTACATAAGCCAATACCTTTTGTTGCATCCATTCCTCCAACTGCAAACAAAACGCCCACTGTAGATTTTCTAGGTTTGGTGCGAGGGCTTTGCAACATAGGTCGTCTCTCTGGCAACAGATGGTACTTCATTGCTTCCATAATGAGTTTTTGACATTCAATGTCATCCCTAAAGAGTGCGTTGTTCTCCATATCTGCCAAAAACTGTGAAAAAGAAAGCAAATCAAACAAGCTATATTGCTATAAACCACATGAAAAATAAAACCATGATTACCAAGATAATATTTTATACAAACACTTTCACTACCTGATTTAAAGTCTCTGTATTTTCAAAATGATCGTATAAATAAAGGCTAGGGTAAAAATAAACTTCTAATAAACAGAACATTCACATTTTGATCAAAACTGTCAAATAAATAAATAAATAAATAAATATTTAAAGAGGGAGGCCATCTGATCTTAATGGATTATTTAAGCTTCATGGTCCAAAGGAAGGAAACATTATCTCCTCAAGTTCCACTGCTGTGCAAGAATGTTCAAGAAAATGGAAACAGGTTCTGGGAATGTAAGTAATTTCAACCTTATGCTTTTATTCCCAAATCCACCCAATGCAGAGGTCTGTAAAAGCCCTTTCAGCACATGCTGAATATTTTAATAACTATTTTGTTCCTCACCCTGAGAGTGACCAAGATCACAGTGCATCACTTAATAAAAGCCTTTGTTAAAATTTTTATATCAAGCTTGCAAGCAAATTTGGCAACTTTTAAATCTTAAATACAGACTAAACTAAAGACAACTAACAGAAGTTTTTAAGTTCAAAGATTCTGGAGTGTTTGTACTCCATATTTATCAAACTGCAGGAAAAAAATTATTAGGTTGAGAGTCACATTCTAATTATTAGAAATCTGGAAACCGGCATTTTTCTGAGCTGCACAACATGGTATGAATAACAGAGAAAAAATAAATTAAGTGCTCCACTGGGATTTCTACATTTGTCAAAAAAAGACAGAGAAAAAAAGTCAGATGCCTCTGAAAAGCCAAAATCCAAACACTTTGTGAATATTAGACATGCAAGTCCACAAACCAGAATGAGATGTCTTTATTGAGCTGTTAACTGCCAACCACTAACCGGTACAAACCTGCTGTGACATCAGGCATGAGAAGCACTAAAGGGACTTGCTGTGAAACAGATGTGCACAATATGGTTATATATAATAAAGCTGCCTTAGGGCTGCAAAGTGGCAAATATGATAACCATGTTTCCAGAAGGGCTACAAGTAAGTACAGATGGCTAAGCCTGAACACCTCAGTATCAGGCAAAATAACACAAAATATGACAGAAAACATAATTAACCATCACAGAGAGAATAAAAAACCTTTTCAAAGCCCTTCATCAGCGATTTTCAGAAAACTGAGATTTCTGCAACATTTCTCAAAGTGGCTGAAGTTCTCACTATTTAAAATAGCAAATGAAGTGTTTTCATGTAAATTAGTAGAGGGAACTTAATCTCATTCTTTACTTTCATACCTTCCACTGTTTCTCTTTTGACCCAAAGGATCACTTGTATCACTTCACAGGGACACTGTGATTATAAAATAATAAACTAAAAGTTGCCTTTTGATTGCCAGTGTGCAATGCTATAGAATTGCACATGGTTTAAAAATATATAAAAAAGAAATCAATTAATTCCTATTGTCCTAAATCAGACACTCTCAGAGCTACACACATGGAAAGTAAGGCTTGTACACAACATGACCAATATACTTTCAGTATATTTTTCTGATGGACAAGCAGCATATAGTATTTAAAGCAACACTATGTATGAATGTGAGTTCTGCAAAAAGATGCAACCTACATTTTCTAACCTATGAAGTTAGTTACAGTTTCTAACCTATAAAGAATTTCTCACAGTACAGAGCCACAGTCTCTGAAAGCAACTTTATTTCATTTAAAAAGAAGTGCAATGTAGTCTGCAGGCTCTTTAAACTAAAGCTACTATGATTATTCTTCACTCAAATAATTTGGAATGGGCTTACTAAAAGTAAATTTTTTCCAAGTTTTATTATTTACTAGGTCCTTGTACTGAAAGTATTTCTAACAGCATTTACAAATGACATGTTAGCATGAAATCATATAACTGCAAATCTTATAAGGAAAAAGGTAGTGCAGACATTCCAGTGCTAAGAATTTCTGTCTAAAAGGAATCTGAGCCATCTTGTAATTCAGAAATTTCTAAATAATCTTTTTCATTATTTATCAGAGATGTAATATTTACCACCTTACAGCTTAAAAGGCTGACAAATATTCATCTTTAGGAAAAATAAATGTATTTTCTATATAATATTTAGGCTGCTGCTTGCACTAACAAGAGATATCTACAAAGAGATGCATAAAACCAACCAATAAAACTAGCAATTATTTACAATTTTTTCCTTCCAGCGCTACAGTTTCACAGTATTTCTGAAGATTTTTTTTAAGTGCATCTGCATCTCTGCTTGCAATGGTTTTGGTTTCAGCAAGTTGTTCAATTTTCTAATTTAATTTCTTTCCAATGCCTTTAACTCATCCACCATAAAACTAAAAAGCTTTTAATTCTATTTGCTGTCAGATAGTCTAATGTCACATAATCATGAAGAAAAACACAATTCTGAAAACATTAAGACTATTTTGAGCACTTCAAATAAGTTAACTCATCTACTAAATGTTTCCATATTAAAAGCAAAGCTCTAACATTTTAATTTTTTAAAGAAAGTAATAAATAAAAAGGTTTTCTTCTAAAACAATAAAAATCTTGCTTTAGAAATATAAGTATATATTTAGAGATGAGATGAAAAATTAAAGATAAAATAGTAAGTAAAATAAATTTTGCTTCTGTATTTCATCTTGCTATTTTCCTAATCAGTTACTGAGTGGACATAATTTGATTTCAATATATATTTATGGGATAAATTCTGAACGTTCTGTTTATAAAAGATGTTTCAATTACAGCCAATTAAGTAAAATAAATAAAGCAGGTGTTACTTAGTTAACAATTAATTAAGTGTTCAAGAAAAGAATGATTTTCTCCTTGTCAATTGCCTTATTCTGAATTATGTTTCTAGAAAAAGTGAATGACAAAGTCAAGGCCACAACTGAGAAAATCCTGCTTTTGAATATATAATAATCAGTATGGAAATAAATACCAAAATTCTTGGTAGAGAATCTTACTATCCAGCAAGAGGACATCAGATTAGAAGCAATACACAGAATGTAATGCATGTGATTTATCACTATGAATTTTTCTTCTGTTAATGAATTTTACTTATTATTCTGGTTCCATAAAATTCCTATTTTCTTCATTTAAGAGAGAATTCTCACTAAACAAACTGAAAATCATAAAGCAAAATCCTTTGACTATATAATAAATACTAAATATTACTAAAAAATATCCAGCAAGGAAAAATAAGAAAGGAAAAAAACAAATAAAAATAATCAAACTTAGTTTACAAACTTGCTATCAGGTAGGGAGTCACAGAATCACAAAATAAGTGGAGCTGGAAGGGACCCACAAGGATCATCGGCTCCAGCTCCCAGCACCCCACAGGACATCCCCAAGGATCACCATGTGTGTGAGAGCATTGTCCAAATAGTTCTTGAACTCTGTCAGGCTTGGTGCTGTAACCACTTCCCTGAAGAGCCTGTTCCAGTGCCCAACCACCCTCTGGGTGAAGAGCCTGTTTCTAATAGCCAACCTAAATTTGCAGTGATACAACTTCTCCCCATTCCCTCCGGTCCTGTCTCTGGGCACCACAGAGAAGAGATCAGTGTCTGCTCCTCCTCCCGTTTCTCTCACAAGTGAATTGTAACTGCAATGAGGTGTCCCCTCAGGTCCTCTTCTCCAGGCTGAACAGACCAAGTGCCCTCAGCCACTCCTTATACTTAAGGGCTTCCCCTCAAGGCCCTTCACCATCTTTGTTGCCCTCCTTTGGATACTTTCTAACAGCTTTAGATCCTTCTTATACTGTGGCGCCCAAAACTGCACACAATACTCAAGGTGAGGCCCCACCCAGTGCAGAGCAGAGCAGGACAATCCCCTCCCTTGCCCGGCTGTGATGCTGTGCCCAGGACAGGGTTGTCCCTCCTGGCTACCAGGGCACTGCTGGCTCACGTTCAACTTAACATGGACCAGGACCCCCAGGTCCCTTTCCCTGGCACTGCTTTCCAGCATCTCATTGCCCAGTCTGTCTGAACATCCAGGGTTGCCCCATGCCATTTGCAGAGTTTCCTTATTAAACTTTGTGCAGTTGGTGATTGCCCAGTCCTCTAATCTGTGGAGGTCTCTCTGCAGGGCCCCCCTGCCTTTGAGGGAATCAGTACGAGACTAACAAGAATAGTTTTTCCAACGGGACTAGGAAAACTGTAATTTAAAACTATTTAAACAAACTCCAAGAAGGAGAAAAAGTATTGACTGGGAAGAAGTACCCAGTGATGGCATATCAAGAGTTAACAGAAGAAAAATCACTCCAAACAATTAATTCAAATTGCATTTTCTAGCTATTTCTACATAAAGGAAATATAATGACCCAAATAAACCATGCAAGCTCCATACAGAAAAAAATTGAAAAAGGACACAGCTTCTACTGACTATCCCTGATAAGCATTTTTATAGGTAAGAAAAACAACTTCTTCTAGAAGCTCCCTCTCTTCTTGTGTCCTAGAATCAGAATATGCTGCAGTTACAAAGAGACACAAACTATCATGCCTGTACAACACGCTAAGTTCTTACATGCAGCTCTAAGAATCCAGATCACTCTAAATTTTTTGATTTGTCACTATCAATATATTTATGCTGTAGAAATTATGGCCACTGTAACCATGGTATAAACTAGAGAGGAACTGAACAATTTACTTGTGGAGCAAGCAGAGGCAGTCTAATGTAAGCCAGGAGTTTACTGAGATCTTTCCTTCTCTGTTCCAAATCATGTCGAACCCATGTAAGCAGAGCATTCAGTATAGTTTCTTCGTTAGGAATATTCATATCATCACTTGCTAAAAGTTTAGCAATTTCAGTGGCTGGCAATAACAGAAATTCCTGATTTCTAATTACTTCCATGAAGTTTTCCTGAAAAAGAAAAGTATTTTAATAGAGGCACCATCATATTTTGAAGACACTTTATGGAACACCTGCTGTGTCCTCCCCCCCTTTCCCTCCCTTCATGCAATCTCTCAGTTGTCCCACTGGAGTACTGACTTGGGAAGAAAAGAAAAGAAAAAGTTTAAGTACTAAATTACTTTCACCCCCGATGATTTCCCCAACTCACTAACTCAGTCCCACAGACAGATGTGCTGAAACAACTGAGGGAAGTGTACAGACAGAATGAAATGAGCCATAGGTTGTGGATGTTACTATCTTGGCACTGCAAAGTGAAGAAATACTTTCTGAAGTACAGTTAAAAAGATGCAGAGTTTGTTCCTGTTGTCAAGCAAAAAGCACATGCTACAACAACTGGGCACATGTAGCTGTTTTCATTACTGCTAGAGGAAAATGTGGCAGTAAGTTTTCAGAGGAAATAAACAACACTAACAATTTTATTGTTGATATAAAATAGATTATTTTAAGTTTATTTTGCTACTTCATAGGTTTTATACAATTTATCTGATTTGACTGGGGAGCAAAACATACAGAGAATCCACAGTATTACACATGCCTTGCTAAACTAACAATATTTATTCTGATAGAATTCAATCTTCTAATTTTCATCTTGTCATTTTCAGCAACAAATCCTTACTTCAAAATAAGAAATTCATAATATGTAAAACATCCTACACTGATATCTGATCACTTCATAATATGAGGATTTACAGCATATTCTGTAAGGATTCTGATCAGTTTAGGCTGGAATAGAAGAAGAATGTAGAAACACAATCAGCACCATGAACACACAATCAGCACCATTACAGTGAAAAACCTGGATGTAACAGAAAAGGGTCATTTTATTTCTATCCTCTCTCCCCATATACCTTTACAAAGCAAGCAAAAGCAGAAAAGCAAAATCACAACATATTCTTGTATTTTGGTAGCTCAAACTGCAGCTAAACTCACACTCAAAACTGAGAGCAACTTCATGATGATAACAATGGTTACAAACAATTTATTAAATGCACTGTGGATTCCAAGATAGCCAGCTAATGGAATGCTGGTTTTAGTCTGCCATCACACACACCTCTAAAACACCTGGAGAACAAAATGTGTTAAATCCACAAAGACAGAAGTCTAAGTGGGCTTAATGTGAAAATCAGCCTTAGTGTCTTGTTTAATGATTTAAAAAGAAATAATTGCATCCGAATAAAAAAACCTGTAGATTAGAAGAACATATTGGAAGGAAAGAAGGATTTTTAGGTCAAAAAAGAGGAGAAAGAAGAAGCAAGAGGTGCACTGCAAAACAGGTCTGAATTTAGTATAGTACAGTTTGGCATTAAATATGCAATGGGCATCATGATAACAAAGCAAAAAAGCTAATACTTCTTTTTTATTGCTTGGTGTAATCTTTGAAAGCTATACCTCAGTACTCCAAAGATACAGACTAATAAAAAAAAAAGCTGAGCTAAGAGGAAAAAACTAATTAGGTGTACATAGTCAATCTTACATGAAAGCCAGATGTACATAAGATGGCTACAAGATTTATAAGGAGAAAGATCAAAGTTACTCCACTCCACGGGTAATTCTGGAAATCAGGAAAATAGCTCAAAATGTTATAGGCGTATATAATTCTACTTGTGGATAGAATTTGGAAAGAAAACTTTCACATTTAATACCTGAAAATATTTAATATTTCAAAAACTTTCCTACAACAAAGATCCAATTGTCTACACAAAAAAAGTACTTCCAAGTGAGAGCTATAATAGATTAGAAGGGAGATAGAGTAGTCTTTTCCTCTTTAATTAATTTAATTATTTGTGTTACAAAATAAAAGTTAAACTGAACAAATATATGAATTAAAATCAGTGAACGTAACTGTACCAACATTCAGAAGCACTACATACCCATTGTGATTTATTTCACTCTGATCTTAAATCCCTGGCAGTGAAATTGAATCTGAGATGTGATCAAAATTATTTCCACAGTTTAAACACACAGTTCACAGGAATTCATATTCCACTGAGTTAATTTGTTTCCACTGGCAGCTTTTTTGTTGGTTCTTTTTCCTAGAGAGTATGTAAGCTGGAACTGTGCTTTTAGTTTTGCTGAATGAACAGGCAGTGAGCTCTGACAGAGAGAAACACCAACACTTACTACCTTAAACTTTCCAAATTGTCTATCCAGATCACAGGAAGAGGAAGGGGAAAGCACTTGCATGAAAAGTTCCTTTGTCTCTGGAGACAACAACAAGCTGATCTTGCTTAAGTCAATCAGGGATCCTCTCTGGAAAGCTTTTTTCCAACTGGATTTCATCACTTCAACAGCTGTTATGTGTAAAAACCCTGATTTTCTTTTTTGTTGCTTGCAGACCATTGCTTTCTGATGGGAACAAGTTCAATTTCCTCTTGCTCTCATTCTATTTTTAAAGCAGAGACTCCTTTTGAGCAGAGTATCAAAGCATTCCACTGGGAATACAGGCACTCTTTGTCCTATGTCTGTTTTTTTTTTATAACCAGCATCTGAAAATACCTCTTTCTTTACAGACAGAGATTCTGAAAACAAAAAGAAGGAGCCAGTGTATCTCCTAGCATTCTTAACCTCCTCATTAGTCTTTTCTTTCCTTCTTCTTATGGGAACTCTCTGTGGAAGAACAGGATATTTCAGAGAACAAATGGTCTACAGTTTCAATCCCTTGCTTTCTGGTCCTGAAAGTAAATAGAATTTCCCAAACCCAAAATCAGCTCCTCAAAGAGCCTGGAAACTTTATCAAATAAGTAGCCTGAGGCTTATATAGTAAGCAAGACAGGGGCATGCAGTCCTCATGCTCAATGCTGAGTACTGCTCATTCACATCATAACCTCAAATTCATTCTTCAGCGACTGCGGAGTGATTAATACCGATATTCTTAACCACAGATCTGCCTTGGACTTGGTACAGAACAAAAAATATTTAGGAGCACATCAAAAATAAGATGTCATCATGTGTATTTCTAAGTGATATTTAATCCCTACAGTGGGATGCAGTAAGGTGGTTAGTCTCCCTGCCAGAAGGATGAAAACCTTGGAGAGCATCAGACACCTGAAGCTTGAGAGGGACTAAGACTGCCCAACAGGCAGCTCTAAGCATGAGGCTCTGCTTAAACTCTGAACTTGGGCAACCAAAAAACAAGTGGTGTTTTACTCACAGGATCTGACAGAGAGCAATCAGGAAATGTTATTTTGTCTGCTGCCAGCTTCAGTCCACTGGTCAACCAAGTATGAATTCACTAAGAACTGACCTATCTGACTTCCTAGTAAACTATTAATAGTCAAACAGCTGTCAGATACCACCTTCTTTACTTTTACTCAGATTTGATGTGTTAAACAATCAACCAACCTAATACTTGCATTGTGTGCAGGGTTTGTTTAGGGTACAGCTATTGTAGCTTGACTCCTCATTGCACTGTTTCTGGATTCCAAAACAAGCTGAGCAGCATGCAGAAACCTATTCACTCTTGACAAGGCAGTGCTGATCTATTGTGCTACACAGGACTGAGGGAACTTGAAAGACAAAAATATCTTAGGTTTTCACAGGTGAAAAGGAAGTGAATGAGTATTTTCCAAGTCAGTTAATTACTGAGCAGGATATTTTGGATTGCAATTTCAGATGCAAGAATGTAAAATCCTTATTTTAGGCATTATCACAAGCTTTGGTTCTGGCCTTTTATGGACAGAAAGCATTTAAATTTCTCCTCTCTTCAGGCTCCCCACTAACCAAAAAGAAAACCTGTCCTGACTGTTGCAAGAAAAAAAGGACAAATTATCGCTCTTTAATTCTTTCTTCCAAATCATAACTCAAAAATTTTTTGTTACCCAATTACTGCCTTATAGGAGAAAGCAAGTCTAAGTGTGCCACACCTTTTCTGCTGCAAAGCTTCCTAGGTTTCTGTGCTTGGACCCAATCTATTACTCTGTTAAATTTTTTCTTTTTATACATCCATTGCCTTGCTCAGAAATCACACAAATTCTAAAACTAACTTTATCTGCATCTTGTAATACTATCACTTCTCACATACTTTCTGAAGACTTCTGATGAAAATCAAAATGACTTTTTGCTCTGCTTTAAGCATGCACAGCTGATCAACAATGATTACACAGGGACTAACTCAGCCACCATCACACAAAGTTTTGAATGTGTGCTCTTTGTATTTTAGTTGTAAATCAGAAAGTTAAAATCTGGCTACTGAAGAAGGTAATGACATTTACTTAAAACATTTCACTAGTCACCACAGGTATTTCATGTTCTGGAAATAACACAGGCTAGTTTTTCCTCATCTCAAAGTATTAATTTCCCTTTTGTTTACTTTTTTTGTGGAAAAGGATCTATTGGTTTTCACTGAAGGAACACTACCAATGGTTTTCACGGAAGGTATACTACCAATTGTTTCAAACAAACAAGATGTCAAAAAAGGGCTGTTTGTTCTGACTTTGAAGCCAGCAATAAAAATGCGCAGAAGCATTTGTGCAAAAATGTCATTACAAATTCATTAAAGCAAACAGATACAATACTGGCCAGTCTAATGAAATTCCTAAATTTGTAACTGTATACCCCAAATACTATATATAAACCACAGCAAAACAGGATAACCTTTGCTCAAAAGATATCTTTACTGAGATACATTTCATTATTCCATCAACTCTATTTTAGAACTGTGATGTGTAAAAATCAGTTCCTCCCTATACAGCATTAAATCCATTACTAATCACTTCAGTTTGTTTCATGTTTCACTTCATGTATATTGAAGATTTTTTGAGCTTAAGTTTGTAATCAACCAGCTTTGATAAACTGTTCCCTGGTGTTCAAAACAACTTATCAACTGTCAACACAGTAAGCAATAAAGTAATGCAACACTTCAGTCCCTTTATCATAATATACATGTGTAATATGAAGAAATGCAACATTCAAATACTTTTTTTTTTCACTGATGCTTTCCAGTGAGTAATGTACTTTACTCAGACAGAAGAACCCTATTAACAAAGGCAGACCAAATGGGATAACTCACTGATTCATCCTCCAGTTTAAACAAATGCTCATTTCACCTGAATTTCACACTTCAAGTAAAAAGGTATTTTAATGAAGCAGGTAAGATGATTACAAACTTACTACATGTTCATAAAAACCTTTAAAACAGAGAAGTTGTTTTACTTGTAAAAATAGTAAATGGCAATCAGGGTTTTTTTTCCTGTCAAAGAAAAGCTCATAGAAAATAATGTGCGAAATAAAAGAATTTTATACTATTCAGTACCTTCTAGTACAAGTACTTTAAAAGAACCAGAACTATAAACTGTAGTAAGTATAATCCCACACTGTTCTATGCAGCCCGTTGCAGCATAAAAGTAATTCCTTCTTTTAACAAAGAGAATTTTGCCAACTACAGGTGTACTTAACCCTTACATTCTAATACTTCTTAATGGAAAGAGCATCAAGTAGCTAGGACTTACTAGTGTTGAACATTTTCTTTTTTCGAACAGCTTTTAAACAAATGATATTACTTGGGGATTTATTTTAATTGAAGATTCAATTGGACTAGACATTTCAATGCAGTTTCCATAGCAACATTCATTTCAAAATAAAGAAGTTTCTTCTCTATTACTCATTATTACTAAAATTCAATTTAATGTCTCTGTTGGAACTAAACAACATTAAAAGAGGCCTTGGGAAAAATTCATCTAGCACAACTAATTAGTTTTGAAAATGGCTTTTAAAAATCCACCTAATTTGAATTTCATTCACATCAAAGCCTTAAAAGCAACAATTTTGCCACCAAAGTAAACAGCCAAAAGGCACAGAACTATTTTCCTCTGGTCTGAACAAAAGATAGGTGCTGCAAAATAATAGCTTTTAGAAAGTTCACAGCCTGTATTTTCTGTAAGTCATGAATTGCCACTACTAAGATTGGAATGCCAACATTCCCCTTTAAGGATGCATTAGTCTGATAATTCTTAATATTCAGATCTTGGCAATTCACTTATAAAGGACATGACAATAGCCCGGACCAAAATACAAGCTTATTCTGAAAAAGAACAAGTAGATCAGAGGAGGGAGTTTCTCTTTTTACATATTTTTTCTATCACTGGTCTCACTCAACATAAATTCTAATACTCCTCAAAGGCATAAGCCACATTTACTTTACTGTTTCATTGCACATTCTTCCTAACTGTAATCTCCTTATTTTTGTTTGTGCAATAATGAAGACAAAGAATAGAAACATGTAAGTTACAATCTGCACATTACTTATTGATCTGCCTCAGTAAATTTGTGTGTCCATGATATTAAATATGTGAGAGATCCAGTCACTGCAGAAGAACATTTCATTGTATATGATAAAAAAAAAACTACCTTAAACTGCTATACATGCTAAACTAAATTAATTTAAGCCAAGAAGAAATACTTTTAAAATGCTTTTAAACCAGCTAAACCTAAGGCAGCAAGAGGAAAAGCCATGGATTTCTAATATTAATTACAAGACATAAATTGCAATTCTTAGATCTAAGCCAATAACTTAATGGCAAGGTAATGCCATGTCACACAAGCAAATTAAGTACTATCTTCATTCGCACATCTCTTATGCAGTGTCTACATGCCCTCATGGCGATCCCAAGAGCTTACTTAGGCAACGTTTCATTAACAAGTGAGCAAAATGCATCACAAAACTGCAAGGAGCAGATGAACTGACTTGCTTCAGAGATAGTTCTTCTGCCTTCTTCTGATAACTTTACTAAAATACACGTGTGAGAAGAAAAAAAAAGAACATTTTGTATTAAAATAAAAGGATGACTGTTAGGCAGATTAAGTTTAATTAAGTTGGTAGGTCTGAATTTCTACAAGTTAACTCAAAAAATATAATTGTCAAATTTGTATTTAGCCACATATTACGTAGCCTAAGATTAAATTCTTTTATGCCTGACATCCCATTGCTAAGTTATTAAGGATAATGCTGAATCTATATTGCTGAAAGCCCACATTCATACCCCAAGCATATCTTAGAACCTGATTACTCCACAGCATTACAGAAAAGGAATTCTACACTTCAATTTAGTAATGTTTTATTTTGGAATAGGTGAGAGCAGCTTGCCCACTGTGCAGTCTGTAGTTTTTGACTGTCAGAAAGAAGAACAAGCTTTTGAAATATTTTATTAAATGCATACCCCACAATCCCATTTCTGTTACAAGGCATTTATGCTTGTGCATTTCCTTCCTCTAAACCAGCAACTTTGCAGCTATTTTGTCATTTTTAATCATGGGAACATATAAGCATTCTTGTTTGAAAACAATGAAGGCTTTCTGGAGGAAAAACATTAGTACTATATTTAGGAAAACTTTCTGTATTTTCCCTACTTTAAGCAGATGATACTTAATGTAACAACATACCATAGTGTAATTGTGAGCCACCTTGTGCAAGTCAGTGCAACCCTGCGCATCAGCAAAAGATCGAATGCCAAGGCAGTTGGAAGGATGAAGCTGCTTCATTAGGAATTTACAGCATGCTTCTACCACCTGAGAGAGCTGAAGAAGGCAAGCTGTAGACAACAGGCACTCAATGTTATCTTCTTTTAATTCAAGGCGACCTAGTAACATCAAAAAGAAAACCACATTAATTTGCTCTTATAATCTTACAAATTCCCTAAAACCCCAAGGCGATAGAATTATTTACAGATTATATCACAGAATACAAGGCTTTGTAAACACCACCCTCAGCATTAGGTAACTAATAGTTTTCAAAATTAGGATCTATAATGATGTAAGGAAAGGGAACCCAAATGAGATTCCTTTTTTTGTCAGTCATGATACATTTAATAGATTCACATAATTTGTTAACTAACTGAATGTAGTATTATCAGAGGAATAATATCAGGTTGTCTCAGGTAACAGTAATGAGATCTAATTGCTGTCTACAGCTTTCTCACCAGGGAAGGGGAGGGGAAGGCACTGATCTCTGTGCTGACTGGTGACAGGACCTGAGGGAATGGTCGGAAGCGGGTTAGGAAAAGGTTCATTTTCCATTAGGAAAAGTTTCTTCCCCCAGAGGGTGGTGGGGCACTGGAACAGGCTCCCCAGGGAAGTGGTCACAGCACCAAGCCTGGCAGAGCTCAAGCAGCATTTGGAAAACACTCTGAGGCACATGGCGTGATTGTTGGGGTGTTCTGAGCAGGGGCAGGGGTTAGACTTTGAGAATTCTTGTAGGTTGCTTCCAACTCAGGATTTTCTATGAGTTATTTTTATTTATTTATAAGAATTTAAATATTGTGAGTTGTTTGTAAAGAGCATGTGAAATCTAGTAACAGAATACAATATTCACATGAGGACAATTCATTAGATGAAATTCCCATTTTCACTTCAATTACCTGTATATGCATATTGAACCAGAGCCCACAATGCCTTTGGCTCCACACCTTCCATCTTGATTTCTTCCTGTCTCGCTTCCCTTACATCATTTGTGAACATTGCTGCAAAGTAGTCCGAAACAGAGGAGAGAACCAATCTGAATACCACATGCAGAAGAAAAGGAGAGAAACAAAAAAAGAAAAAAAACCTTAGTCAACCTGATGTTTGTTAATTTATGATTCATTACTTTGCCCTTTGAAGAAACACTGTAGCGAGAAAAACATTTAAAAATTGACAACCTGCTCCATGCTCTAGTTTCTCTCTATGAATAATGAAGTCCTGATACTAAACCTATATTTGCTACTGATCTAAACTAATTACCCTTTCAAAGTTCAATGACTTTTAATAGCCAACACAGACATAAATACCCCCAAATCCATATAAATTGGAAATGACGTATAAATATACATTATTAAAATAAAATTGAATTTAGTTTCATTTATATTATGTTAGATATTTTTTAAATGTTAAAGAATGACTTACCAGTCCTTTTCAAAGTGCTTTAAAATGCTTTTACTCTTGGTGCACGCATATACATTCAATGATGTATAGGTGTGCACCAAGACAAAACTTGTCACAGTAAATGTGGAGATAATACAGAGTAATCTCTTTTCTGGGTATCTATTTAGCCTTTTTCAATAATCCTGACTGTTTCACTGTGTAAGTAAATGTCTATTTACTGTGTAAGTAAACGGGCATTTCTTTGGATTATTGATTGTAAAACACTCATTATAAATAATAATGCCACTCTGCAAAATGTGCAAGAATGTCTCAGTATGTGTTCAGAGACCAGGGTAAAAAAGAAAATTATATGATGCAGGAACTATTCAGGAGGAATAAGAGACCAACAGGAATGGCTTGGATCAATTTCTGGATCAAACCCAGCCTACTGCAAATATATTAAACAGTCCATATGCATACATTCAATTAATCTAATACCTCAGGTGGTTTATGCTGTGCTGAATCATTATACTGGTGTGTTAAAATGGCAGAGGTCAGGAACCACAAAACAGAGTAAAACTAAATGAAAAGGTGAGCACCAGTGCTTAGGGGAGAATTTATACAAATACAAGGAGCAGTCTCTTAATTCATTAACTGCAAAGTTATAAAATTTTGATTAATTAATCTCACAATATAGTCTTCTTGTGAACTTTCTAATCATTGACCATTTGGTCAGGCTTATAGGTGTACAGAAAAAAAAAAAGGTAGTTTTTTTTTTCCAGCTGCTGAGGCCACAGAGTAGAGTTACAATTGCACGGGAAAAAGATTAATTTTATTTTAACATCTTGCATGATTGAAGTTTTGTCAAAAGAAACAAAGTTCTGTTCTTTTAAAGAAAACTTAAATTCTGTTATTGAAATATGAGAATTATTCTGTAGCTGACTAGCTAAGAAAAATTGGAACTTTCTGCCAAGGTATGGCCCAGGCATCACTTCTAGGCATTTTAACCTCAGGTTTAATGAAATCTGCATTTAAATAAAAATACTGCCTCCCAGAGATCTACAGAAGTGGAGTAAATTAGAGTACACTCATGTAAATATCAAGGGAGAATTTCTGCAACTGCTTTTGATGCTAGAGTGAGATGACAAGACCAGATTTCTATGTACAAAATAGGGGTTTTCACTGGAAGGGAAAGTGGTTTGAATAACTCAAGTATCTCTGCAGGTCCAATTCAGAAAGGCAAAACAACCAACTCAACATATGCACATCTGACAGTTCTGACTTGGAACTTCTACACAGAACAGAGCTTGACAAAGACAGGTCTTCTGCAATGGGAAACAGAACTTAGTCATATCAGAGTTTGGAGGTTTTGGTTTTTTTCCTTCCCACAGCAATGCAACTGGACTAGGTAGCTGCACTATTATTTAGAATGCTGGACTGTATACATTTTAGAAACAACTGCTGAAGAAATGCCAAAAAATAACATGAGGGTCCCAATGCCTTCTATCAGAGGTCTGATATCAGCAAATTTCTCCCTGTAATTTCCAGACTCAAGAGTCCTCCAAAGGAAATTAACAGAAATGTAATTAATTTACTATTTTTGCAAATATGTTCATGAGGAAGTATACATGTTTCACAGTGGTAAGTGCTTTCCTGAGGGTAAGTTGAATATGTGAAGTCCACAAGTAGTTTAATACAGGTAATTTGAAAAAGCACAAATTATACAGAGAGCAATTTTGCAACAATTTCCCAATGAAAAGCCTAAATTTCATACTTTTCTCTTAATTCAACTAATTTAGAAAAAATTTATTCAAAGAAAGAAATGGGATTAAAATATACAGTGACAATGCATCAAGATGACACTGAGCCAGGATAAAAGACAGCCAAGGCAGTCTTTCAGCCAACTGGCCTTTTCTTTTTCCCACTAGTCAATAAAAATCAATTAATGCTATACACATGTGATTTGATATTCACTTGTCACTAAATACTGACAAAATCTGGGTGGTTGTAGTACATTCTTCTGTTCCTACAGGACACTCCAAGGCTACTAATGTCTTTAATTTCAGCGGTTTGTAATGACCCAAAATTGTAAAAATCTACCATGACGGATTAATAGACTTTGAAGAGTGTTCCACTGAAAGCCAGTAAAATATGTGGCACCCTTTAAAACCCGTACTTGTTGGAACAAGCTGTGTCATCTAGATAGTTTTCTAGGTCATCACAGCAATTACTATGTAGAATGATGACAGCTACCAAACCTGGCAATTTACAGGTTTAGGATCTCCAAACCATCTCACCTGACAGAATGAAGTGACGCTGCTTAAGATCTGAAAGATAAAAGGGACTCTTCCTAGGCAGCTCCTTGTTTGTGGCTGTGTAACAGCTGAAAGCTGTCCTTGGAAACTCACTATCAGCATTCACTGAAGTTGTAACATGATACTGAAGAGTTCAGGCTCTTTCAAACTAGCATCCTAGACCCTAGAGAACATAAGGTTCTGCTTGTCTTAAGTTCCATGTCTTTTGTATTTCCATCAACAGAAAGACAGACAATGGCTTGGTTTAAAGCATGTGGAGCAGGCTTTAAATGCCCTCTGGGCAGGAATTTACACATATTTCCCTTTTCTTACATGAATGTTCTTATCAGGGGGTTATTACCAAACAAAACAAGCATTTATTATGGATATAGCAGTTAGCTGAATGTAACAAATATGAACATAATAAATGGCAGACATCTGAAATTGCAGTAGACACAAAATAAACATGTTATGAAAAACTTAATTTAAGTAATTAAATCAAAGTATCCAAAATTTCTTTATGGAACTGCAAGCTGAAGGAGTGGGAATATAATACATTTCTTCCTAGTGGAGAATGGTCCCCTTTTCCTACTTGCTTCTTGACCCTGTAAATAAGATTTTAGCTATAATTTCAGCACAGAAAAAGAAGAAAAACACTTTTGGAGCAATAGAGAATTCCATAATCAGAAAAATCATGACTATATGCAATGCTTTTATTTGTAGTAGACTTGTAGCCTGAATTCTTTAAATAGATAGAAAACCTCTCAGAATTTCACAGTAATGTATTACCCATGGTATTACCAAGGCAGACACCAAACTCATGTCTTTTTTTGCTAAAAACATATGTCATGCACCTCACAACATTCAAAAAGTAGAAACTGATAATTTAAAAAATACAGGAATTATTAAAAGTGCCAAGTTCAAAACTGAAAATCTGAACACTCCTCTCTATGAGTGTTACTAATATTAATAATGAAGAATGTTATTTCTTACCAGCTCTATGTGACCACATACTATGAAAAACTCTTCTCTTTCTTATGAAAAAATAAAGGAAAACAAATATGTCCAGCAAGCGAACTTTCTATTTTCTTACTCAGAATGCCAAGCCATTAAGCTAAGATGTATTTAATACATATTTTGTTGCTTATTAAGACTCAAGACAAAATATTCACTGGTTTTCTGAAATGCACTGATGGATCCAGCCCTCAGTCATGGATGCAGCCTGCAGTCAATGCCAGTGCAGTCAAAAAAGACAGAATTTGTATGGAGGCAGCAAAAAATGCTACAGAAGATTTTTCTTATAACATTGGCTACTACAAGTACATAAAGGCAGTCACTTTATTGAATTTCTATAAAACTTATATGAAATTTAATATTTCCATATTTATCTTTCCCACTATTAAAAAAATTCAGTTTTCAGCGAGATACTTTGGATCTACTGAAATGAAGACTGCATTTATTGCTATGTTTCTCTGTGAAAACAAAATAGAGAAAGAACTTGCAAAAGGCAAAGCTTCTTTTTAAGTTGCTCCAACATTATAAAGTGAACAGGAGAGAATCATAAACCTCCCATTTCCTGCTACAAACACGAAGTGTGCTTCTTTGGCTTTAACTTTCATGCATATTCAACACAGATTATAACAACTACAGCAAGATGTTTCTCCTCAGAGAAGTCCAGAACAAATAACAGGTAGTAGTAGCATATGCCTCATGCACTACAGAAATAGATACAGTAGTACAAACTGGAGAAGTGAAGTCAGTTCTCTAAATAAATGAGAAACAAGCATGAACTACATTAAAGGACTTTTAGGAGTGTTATTTATCCATTTATTTCATTGCAAATAGAATCTTCCAGTCCTCACAAGATATTTACAGTTGTCCTCTGCACACTTTCTACACATTTCTATTACATAAGCCACTGTCCAAACACATATTGCAAAGGGGTTACCTTGACTGTACAAGGAAGTAAAATTATTTCCTTATTATGATCACTATTTTTTCCTGTTTACACCACTCCAAAGTTTTTTGACCCTGAATTACTTGAGCATGCACCCACTAGGGGTGTGTGTATTCCCTGTTTTCATCTGATTCATTCTTTACACAGGGACAAAACAACACAGTTTGGTAACCAATTTGAGCATTTCATAAAATGATGTCTCCAAGAACAACAGCAAGCTATGGTTTAAAAGCCTCGCTGATTCTCAAGTCAGTTCCCATCCCCATGCTGTCATTCCCTCAGCTGAGTCAGCACAACACTGTGGATAATATCCAAATAAAAGCAGAAATCTGGCTTTTTAAGGAAAGTATCAACTCCAAACCAGCAACATCTTCCCATCTTTTTATTACTATTACAGCATTGACCTGCAGTTTCACTGTGCGAGTCGGAATCAGCAATGGAAAACAGGAATGCTTTAGGATGCCATTTCTGTTTACCCCTCAACTTAGGAAACCACAGCTTACTTATACCTATGTTCCTATCCAAACTACAAATTCTGTGCATTAAATACCAAAATGTGCTTCAGTTACACATGCCTGTGTTTTGCAATCTTTGGTATTTTCCTAGATTTTAAGTGGCATACATATGATCTGTTGATTACACAGATGACAGAGAGGGTAATGTTTGAACTAATATAGACATCTAATACCAGCAGTGTTCAGAAGTCTCCTGTCAAAGTACTCTTCTTACTGTGGGAGCAAAAAACCTTTATGTGAACAGAAGACCATTCTTATTGTTAATTGTGACTCCAATAGCATAATTGCTAGTACAAAGAAATAATTAAAACATAATTAAATGTAAGAAAAAAATTTACATCATTCTATGGTAAAGAAACCGCTACAATTTATAATATTCTAGGAGTGTACTTGGGACTTCTGGGGAAGGGTATGTATGTATGTACTTATGATATTATACAAATATGATAAATATGCTTGGAAACAAAAGAACCTGAATATTTTTATCTGTATTGCATACAACAGAAAAATTAACTTTTAGTTTCCAAATAAATGTTAAAAAACATATACATGTTCAAAATATTCTGAATTGTTTAGGATGTTCTGAGTTTTTTTTTAACACTTTGAAGGTGCATTTGTAAATAATTATGAAGTTATGAAGTCATTTCAAATTATAATAAACTTACCTGTGAGCTGGAATTCTACGATCTCCAGCAACTAACACCACATCACACAGCTGATTGTGTCTAAGATAATTCTCCATCTTTTTAAAAGTTTGTTCAGCATGGTTCAGAGCCTGAAAAAATTCATCTGAGGTACAGGGCTCCATTGTTTGACAAGGTGATAATGTGTGACTGCTGCTGGAGGTTCTGCCGAAGACAGTAACAAAAATCAAAGTTCACACAATATTCAGGTGAAATTTTATCTACAAAGGATAAAATAAAAATCATATGTAATTTAAAAACTGATATGCATGATTTGTTTTAATATACATTCCCTTGCTATTTTATTTTTCTTCATATTTTCTTTCTCCCTCTAAACCTAATCTAGATCCTTGTGGAAAAAGTACGATCCTTTAATGTTGTACTCTTCAACTAAGTGACACACAGAGATCAGCCCGGCAATTTTATCTGTAGTGCTGTCAGATGGTTAAGGAAGAACATCCACCCTGCAAAGTGAAAACGTAATGGAAGGATGGCAAGAAGGAACCAAACCCCTCCCTGCCACTTATGTTTCACACTTAACCTAGAGTGGCTAGAACAAAACTCAGCTAGCAAATACATATGGGCATGCAGGGGAAAAAACCACAAACACAGTGATACACCACCACTCCTATTGTACTCCTTGTGTCTGATATGAGATCTAGCACATCAAAAGTCAACAGAAGTGAAAAGCAAGGGTATATGGGGAGAAAAATTATCCCCGTCTGTATACACAAAGACAGAAGATTGGGAAAAAACAGGAATAGAGAAAATGTAAAAGGAATGCACGGCCCTAAGGCCATAAAGGAAATTAATCCTAACTATGTACACTGTGGAAAGCATGTTTTCTTGCTCACAGTTCTATAACTGACTACTGCTTAGTTTTCAACAATGCAGGCAACTTATAAAATACTCTGGATCTACTGTAACATTTGGAAGGATGTGGTTTCACAAGATCTGCATTCGGACCCCTGCTTCCACAAAGATGTCATGAACTGAGCAGCAAGTCTGGGGCTAAGTCCACCATGAAATTTATCTCACTCCTTGGTGTAGGATACTCATTCCAAGAGAGAGCTCCTCAAAACCAAAGTCTAAATTTCCAACAGAAGATTTTCTGTAAAGGGGAATTTTGTGGTTTGGTCTTGGGTTTTGTTGTATGTTTTAGTTTTGGGGTTATTTTACATGTACCCAGGTAGCTAAAAAAGCCAAGCAGTTTGGTATTTAATTCAGAGCTAAATCTAATAATGGATCAGAAATTAGATACCTGCCTACTGATTTCCCTTGGGAGACTTTATGTTAAATGTTCTTGCTGAATCCGTGGTTAGCCATTTATTTATGTGTCATGTTTTTCCCTGCTCCCTGTAGCCCAGGAGTCACTTATTCTGCTCCACCACCTGCCCTCTAACAGGCTGGAATAAGTATTCTTCCTGGCTATTTTGGAAACTGAATCAGGGGCTCATACGAAGATGTAACCATGTAACCATGGAAAACATTATATTGGCCAGCTGGGTGGCATTCTCAAGGGAATGAACAAGAAGTTCTCAGAGAAAGCAACTCTTAAACCAGCAGCCCTGAAAAACAAAACCAGAAGCGGAATGAATAGGTCACTGGTCAACACATAAATACTCAGGAATTTTTTTTGTATCTCCCTATCACAATTTAGCACACTCTCAATTTGGTTAATATGTTGTGGTTTTTCCTGGTTTGTTTGGTTGTTCGTTTGAACTATAAATTAACCCATATTCCTCAAAGTAACTCCACTAATAACATTTTTTTAAATTACATGATATCAGAGTTTTATTTACATTACAACCTTACAAAGTAGTTTGCAGATAGAATGAAAGAAACAAAGGAAAAAGCTTTCCAAGCCAGCACTTGCTGGATCACAACCTCAGCTTCAAACCTGCATGTTTTCCACACAGAACTCAGCCATCACTCTTGTTCAAGAAGGAAAAATATTTGCAGTGGTGTCTGTTTTCCAGTAGCCACAATAAAGCCTGTATTCAGGACACAACAGTGTCAAGTCTAGTTCTTTCTCTCATCTAAAGATACTCAATCCCATACCTGTCCTCTAGTAACTTACAAACCATTTTCCATAATGCAGGAACAGGAGAAAGAAAAACTAAGGTTCTGTGGTCCATAAAGAGAACATGAAAGAGACAGTCTAATAATTACAGTATTTGCAAAAATAAAAGTAAAAAAAAAAGGAAAAAGAATGCTTCAGAACTATTTGTGCCTGTTACCCTGTGACTGGATATGAAAAATTTAAATGCCCCTCCTTCCACAAACAGTTTTATGGATCTTTTTCCAGTTCCATTTGCCACAGGAATGACAACCTGGGAGAATTCCAAAAGTACTTATACCCTCAAAGGTCAGTGAGATTGAGGTGAAAAAGAAGACATATCAAAGGATTCTATAGCTCGAAAACTCAGGGTGGGGAAGCAGACAGATTGGAAGTTACAACATATTAACTCTAAGACTGATCAATACAGAGCAATACTGCAGAGCTGCCACCACATAGTACATTCAGACTTTGTCTTTAAATAATTGCTGACATTTTACTACATTGTTCAAGGTCAGCACACAGCTGATGAATTCTGGAATCCTGCTTGTATTTAATGTTCAAATATAAATATACATCCTATGTATTTTAGTACATTTCCCTACTTCAATCTACAATAAAGTAATTCTGGTATTTTAGTGCATGCATGGATGAAATGAACCAGATATAACATTCTGCACACTAGGGACACTCTAGGCATTTTTAGCTTTATCTCCACCATGCCTTCAAGGTTTGTAGATTGCTGCTAAGGCACCACAAAAAAAAAAAAAAAAGTTATGAAAAACAAATCTAATGCTAATAGACTTACACTTCTGTACAAGAGTCTGCAGAGCTATTGGTGAATTCTTAAACGTGTACAAATCCAAAAGGATGATCTTTGCCTCAGGGATGCAGGACAGTTAACAAACAGCAGCAATAGAGGAAATCGAGGAGATGAAGATCTGCAGAATTCAAATTTCACTGTCCCAGTAAACAACCATTCGAGCTAATGCTGGTCACAAATAACACATAGGAGTATGATGTGAACAGCAGTACAGCTGACTAGACCTGATTCTAGAATCTGAATGTTCTGTCTGCATCTCAGACACAACCTTGGTCAAAGATCTGGTACTAAACTTGGAATTGAACTCTATATAACACCAAATTAATCTGACAGCAGCTCTCCTCTAAATGAATCACATAATGATCTAAATTATGTCATAGTGACAAAGACCTTATCTAAATGCTTTTCTACTTGTGCTATATGACAAGGCAAAGAGGAAGGACAGATACAAAGAAAGCAGTAGAGCTGCTTCTGTTACTTCATGTTATTAGGGCTTGTAACGGGCAGTAAATTGCAGAGGAGCATAGAAAAGGTAACTATAGCTTCTACAAAAGGTTTTTGAAAGACTTTTTCATGCACAATGCACTTGTAAAGGAGGCAACAATATTTTCCTATGGGGGAAAAGAAAGCTCTTTGTAAAAACTACATAGACGAAAGTGTTGGTATAGGGTTTTTCCCCTCAAGTGGACATGTAAGAAGCCATAATTTAGACTGATATTAGTCCTTAATATCAGAGAAACTCCAGGTGTTAGGCAGAATTATGTAGTCTGTCCAAGAGCTTATACATTTTTAACAAATGAAGTGAACAAAACATGGTATAAGTGCAGTCTCCCCGTAAAAGAGATAGAGATAACAATACAAAGCAAGCTCCTACACTGCCATTAGTTGCATATTAAATTCTACTGACACTGAACTCAAAATTTACCTAAATTATTTAAAGCATGTAAGTAAACATTAGCATGAATTAGAAGACAGTAACAGAAATACAAAAACCTCTAGATGCTATACATGATTAAGCACATAATTTAAAAGATACTTCCAATTTACTAAGTTCAAATCCTTTGTGCATTTTCTTTAGCATACAACTGTCTGCAAAAAAAAAAAAAACCAAACCAAGACTTTTTAAAACCTCCTAAATAAATATCTGCAGTTCTCCAATTCTACAAAGTAACAAATTAGTTTTATTATATGCACATTATTCTCTTAAAATTTAGACCAAATATTGTAGTATTTTCAATCTACACATTTATCTTTTAAAAACACATGTTTATTTTCCTACAGGGATTGCCTTGCTATGAAGAGAATATTCTGACTGGGATAATGCGGCATGTAAAAGTTCCCCATCAGAAATATACGTTGCTGAAATGGAAAGTGATGTTATACCTGTATCATATCCAATAACATTGCTATTTAAAAATTTACATCT
Source organism: Chloebia gouldiae (assembly GCA_003676055.1). Taxonomy (NCBI): domain Eukaryota; kingdom Metazoa; phylum Chordata; class Aves; order Passeriformes; family Passeridae; genus Chloebia; species Chloebia gouldiae. The sequence goes on from QUSF01000005.1 coordinate 26,009,062, forward strand.
GAATGTCATTTAAAATGGGATCTCTTCAGAGGTTCGATAGTTACAGCTACATAGTTGTTGCAGCACAGTGGGACTGCTGCTATGATGCAGCAGTATGCAGAATTTCCTTTCCCAGTAATTCTAGTATTTTGACATGGGGTGATAAAAACAAATACACTGTTTTCACTTCTAAGCAATTTTACTCTCCCTCCTTTCCTTAAATCTTTAAAGGTCATATATACAATAAACAGTTAGTGTTTATATTATGGACTACTTTACCTTTCCACTAAATTGATTCTTCTCCTAAGGCATGAAAAACACTAAACTGCTATAAGTAAATTTATCTGTCCTTAACAGCCTTTATTAAACAGAGTACCCTTTTAAGTAGCCACACTTTCTGAAATGCCACATCAGTGCAAAGCTATCTTAAAAGCAAGAAAGCAAACATAACATTTTCTGAAATGGTAACCTATTATGCACTATGATCCACAAAACAGGAAAAATACTTTTAGTGAAGACTGACTGACTTAGACAGTAAATGAAATAAAAAAAATTAACTGATATTTCACAATAAAGATTATTAACTTGCCTAATTTACAACTGGCAAACAACTTTCATTCAAGAACAAGTTTTACAGTTTCATCTTTAGTAACGATGTGTAAAAAAAGAACATCAAAACATCTTTACAGATGCAATAGCAATATTTTTTTTTTTCAGCCAAATGCACAATTTAATTCAACCAAATGGGTTACTGGAATCACTTTAAAGCATAAATTGATTGACTTTCAATTGATGTAATTTTTTATTTTGATTTATAATCTAAGTATTTTTTACAGTTCATTCTCCATATTCTATAGATACACATGGAGACATGAGGTCAGAATCAGAAGAAGTTTACATTTTCATAATCTTCTCCTAGCTGAACTAACTAAACAATCAGTATCACTTCAAAATAATGTAGAAAGCATTCTGTAACATCACCATGTAATGGGCAGTACCTTGTTCATAGCAGCACATACTAGTACACTGTTTAAAACATGAGTGCATCCATGTTTGTGCTTTGTTTACCCCCACTGACTGCCTTTTAAAAAGGTCCTCATAAACACACAGAACCTCATTATAATTAATATCCCATTTCTGATACACAATAGCTGCTAGGTTTCTAAAACATTTGAACTCAGAACAAAGGCTAGCCTATATATGCATAGTAACTACAAACATGAAATGAAAACACGTTTCTCACAATAGTAAAGTAATAATTAACCTGCACGAGCTGCTGTCCGATTCATTTTCTTCTTCACTTGCTCTATCATCTGTTTCTTGTTTGTCAAGCCAACGTGCACCTCCACAGTCTTCTGCTGAGAATTCAAATGTGGGGATTTCTGAGGTGGATGCCATTGGCCAAAGAGGTGAGTTCTGGAAATCCTGTTGGCTGGACCTTCTGTAACCAGCTGATATTAAAGGTAAGTTACCCGAATCTAAAAACTTCCTGCCACCAGTTGTTACATTTTGTCCTCTATTCCAGAAGTCTCCCTGATGGTTTTCAATTGCAGAGTTCGGGGCTGATGCCTGATGACCAAACCACCTCCATCTGATTTTTAAAATCTGCTTCACGTCAAACTCTTTACGAGAACCAGACATTCTTAGTGAAAGCCAGTGATCGTCTAGGCAACAGGGTAAGAAGCAGCACACATAAAAGAAGATTTGTGCACCCAACCAAGACAAGAGAAACACATGCTCTGCCTGTCTGTGGCAAGCACATTTTCTACAGAAGGAGGGGAAAAAGCATTGCAATCACACAATAAAGGCTTCTTTAACAGTATGTCATTTGAATATAAACAAAAGGCAACAGACAGAGAAAAACGACATAAAAGAGGAGGTGAAACAATCATTTCCATCAGGAAAAATGCTAATCACTTCACACTAAAAGCTCTGAGGCCGTTTCTGTTGCTGCCTCTGACCATTAGGTTTCAAAAACTCTAAACAATATTCATTAAAGCCTTTTCAAGAGCTAAATACCACCCCCTTTTCTTAAACCACAAATGACAGCAAACTGCAATTTCTGTACTTCATCTTACAATCTGTTTCTTATTCTGTTAACTCTTACTACTACAGAGGGGGAAAATTGCAAAAATCAAATTAAACTCCTTCTGCACTGCTAAAAAATAAATTTACAGAGAAGAATCAAAACAAACTCAAAACACAACTGATTATGCTGGGGAGAAACTGAACTATAAATAATTCTTTTTCCCATTACAGGACACGAACTAACTTAAAAAGGAGAAGAACAGCCTCTGAAGGCTCAAGGGACTTGTGGTGGAGGCTATAAAGCCTTTCATCTCGATGTGCTTTGATTCAAATCTAGGTCTGAAGTAACCAAAAATTTCTATCTGAAATAAGCTAATGGTTTCCATTCACTTATACATCACTAAAACAGAAAGCAAGAAAAAGCCAATTACTGCAAGACACCAGACAAACCTCTGCAAAATAAACAACATAAGATGACTGCTCAAAAGGCTTCTTTCTAATCATATACTATCAGCTCTTCCACAGCACGTTAGAAGCACTGTGATGGAACAGTGAAAAAGAGAGATGCATACTTTTGAGACAGAACTCCCTCTAGGACTGGTAATTCATATAACATCTTAAAATGTCCAGCTAAGGTTTTTACTCAAATAAGGAATAGCCTAGAATGCCTAGAAATGAGTGGCCTACAAAGCCTAAAGCACAAAATACACAATGACCAATTTACAGTTCCCATGAAAACCAGCCTATTTGCTCTCTGCCACAAGAAGCTAGTTAGGTATAAATTGCTCAGATTAATTTCAGTCACATGCAAATTGTAATAACAGTTTTAGAACAAAAAAGAAGTACTGGATTTTATCAGTCATTGATACAGAGATCTATGCTTTCAAACTTTACCACTAGGTTAGTCTGTTCATCTCTCCAGGATACATACACAACAAACTTACAAGAAGTGCTTCTTTATTACCCTACAGTTTTTAACAAAAGTGAAAGCCACTCTCTCTCATATGAACATGATGAACTCCAAAATGTGACATCTTGTAATTAGGATACCTGCAGTATTATTTAAAAATTACTACATACAGAGTCTACATGAAAACTTAAGCAGTGCCAAATTTTACCAACCAAAACTCAAACACTGTTTTAAACTCAGTGCTAGGAGAATATCATGCTATTTTCTGAGGAAACACAATGCTGAAAGTGCTAGTTTTACCCTGGAAAGCTCACCCATCAGTGCCCAGAGCACAGTTATTTATCTAAGTGCTTCTCACAAATGCAAAAAGCATTTGAAATGAGCAAAAGCTCATTTCTACAGGAACTGGATTCCAGCTGTTTCCACAGAGATGCATTTCAATGTGTACCTTGCTGGCATCCTGGCCTACCAGAAGCCAAATACTAGACCTTTGCAACGTATCCAGAAAACAGTTGAAGATACATTGGATGCAAGATGATTAAGTAGGTAAATCTATAAAGCCCTTTCCACCTTTCCTGTGGATTTAATTTAAACACAGAAAGATTGGGAAATATTTAAGAAAGGATCAATGTTTTAATATATTATCATAAAAATTGTATGGATGTTTAACCAAAATGGTATGACATGCAGACCCCACTCTCATCTGGCACACATACAGCTAATTATTAAACAAACACTTAATTGTAGTGTTCAAATGCCATCATTTGTGTAACTGCAAGTTGAGTGAAACTGGAGTAAGGCTTAAGAAGTAAAAACAAAATGGCTTCTTTTTATTTATCCTCTCCTTCTGTTTTATATTGGTGCTGGGTGTTCACTGAGGGTGAAGAAACAGGACAAACAACGGGTGTATTTGTTAACATTCACCAAACCAGTAATATTTTAATTATCCATCCAACTATAAAAAGTAAGCTTGAAATACCTTTATTTCTGCTGGTATGGTAATACATAAGGAGTGACCTGGATTCTCACTCTTGTGTAACAGACTCATTTAAAATTCAAGCTGTCCCAGTACAAGTCTACTAAAACAGTGGCAGATTTGCGATACGAGTGCTTTTTCAGCACTTTTCATTGATTTACTGGCAAAACCAGCCCAATTACTGCCTTTCTTTGGCTGTGAAGCTATGGGCTCAAACAGAGATTAGAAAAAAAAAGTGCTGTAGTTTTAACAGACCAAACCAGAAAACCATTTTCTATTCTCTTTCATTTTTCTAGATTAAAGGAATTCTTGCTCCTCTACACACTCTCAAAATTACAGTTCTAAGACTGACTGCATAAATATCTAAAATATTTCTCTGTTTCATAGGAATATTTGTATTATAGATGACAAGATAAGACAAGTGACAGTTAATTATTCAATTTAAACTGACAGTGTTCCTCAGAAATAATTGAGGGCCTCTTGTTCTGGACAATCTTTATTACCATGAATAATGTGATATCTTTTATCAGATCTCCAGCCAGGTGTTACCAGACTTTTGAGGTGATCTCAAACAATGGATTGTTAGGATTTCCACTGACTATGATCACCCAGACTTCATCTGGTGATTGGTGCTCACAAATCCAAATGCCCACCCTCTATGGCCTCCCACCACACATCCTTCTAAAGCACCAACACATTTCTGAGAACCTGCTAAAACCCGTAATAGTCAAGCACAGTATACATAGACTTGGCAAGGATTCTGAAATACTTTTCATCTACTAAGGCAAAAGTTTGCATTTATTGATAAAATAACAGTGCTTATATCCATTTTTTCTGACCTTGGGCACTGTTGCAGTTTGTATTTTATGGTAAATAAAAATAACTTTTCAAATATAAGTACACTGTCACATTTGAGAACAAAATTTTGTTCATATTAACGAGGTTGTGTAACCTTACTGTAAAAACAATTTTGAAAACTCTGATTTTTAATTGAACAGATTGATATTCCTTCAAGTGGAACACCTGACCATTTAAGCACATAATTTCTCTTATTTGAAGAGCTTCACTAAGCTATAAATCCCTGCAGTTAGCAGTGGGGGACAGTTTCCCAGCTTCTGGCTTGTGAACAAAAAGAAACATCTAAATAAATGCTGTATGTTAAATCTGCAACTGTGTAAACAGGTAACAGCCAGAACATAGCATGACAGCGACAGCTTTAGAAATTGTCCTTTTCAAAATTTTCAGACACTTTTTCTGCCCAGAGATAAAAACCCATTTGTTTTAACTGATGAAAAAAAATTTACTACACAGGGAAAACAGTTTTTCTGCATAGAGATAAAAAAACATTTGTTTTTACTGATGAAAAAAATTTATTACAGGGAAGCTGTACTTCATATTCAGAGCATATCACTAGGAAATATGGAAATATTATTATTTAAATAATAAGATCTAGTGCTTTTGTTGGTTGTGATTTTTCCTTTTTATTGCCAGAGGAAATTAATCAAGTTTTCAAATAAACAAACATGTATATTGAATACTTTTTTGAGACACTTTTAAAATTTAAATTTCAACACTACTTTTCATGGTAACATTTTTTCTGTCACTACTGTAATTTGGGTCTAAATTTCACCACTTAACTTCAAGGCAATTCAGATATAATATATTCAAAGTATTTAGCGTGTCAAATGAATTTTAAAAAGGGCCATAAAACCTCAGCTAGTCCTGAGAATATATTAAGGATCCTTTTAAGTGCCAATTAAGAATGTTAAGTGTCAAAATAATTACATAAAGTCTTTATTGTGACTACAAGAGATGATTTTTTGAAAAAATAATGCTTAACAAAAGTATTAAATATAAAAAGAAAAGTTTTATACATAAGGATGTGAAAAAGCAATATTGTCAATGTTTAGTGATCCTTGATGTGTATTTGAAAACATAAGAAAGGTTCACTGACCATAAGATGTTCATCAATTAATCAAATACATTAAGCATTAAAAGGCATTCAAAATTTAACACTATTTAAAATGGGATTTCCGAACTGTAAAATATTAATTTGAGGCATTAAAATAACTGCTCAAAGAAAACCACTATAGATGAACTTCAAACTGCAATTCTGCTTATAACTATGCTTATGTTAGAAGAAGTGTTAAATATTTACTTTCTTTTTCCTTCCCTGTTCCTGTGTTCCAGACCCAAAGTTATAGAAATAGCTCAACAAAGACTTCAGGAAGATTGCTATATTAATGCTTCATGATTCTATAAAACAATAATCACTCCTATCCCAAAGTTTTATATAAATGCAAACACTTCTGGTTCACAGTTATGTGAAAAGAGCCTTGCATCAGCAGCTATGGCACAGTTCATTCAGGAAAATGAGAGGAAAATGTCCTACAGCTATTGACTTCATGTACTTAAATTCATTGTTCTGACTGGCAGAAATGAGCTGTAGCCAAATTACTGGTACTTCATTGCAACTTTCTGCCGCTTTGCATTGTACATTTCCCTTGAAACACGAGGGAACAATCAGCTTAACAATAGCATGATAAGACCCATAGAGAACAACTGCCTGGCTTGCTGTTTATTTTATTCAGCTAAGGATGGGGTGGAGAACAAGAGAGATTTCTACATGTCATACTACTGACTAGACTGTTAGATCCAAGCTCAAATATCACACTGGTTCATACACAGCAGAAGTTGTGATTCAAGACATTTGTACTTCTTTAAGATTAAAACATTAACCTTGCTTTATTCAATTAATTCTGAAGCATCATCAGGGACTGCACTATCTACAGGTAAAGCCACAGCGTAGAGCTATTCCCCAGTAAACAGCACAGTAAGCTTATTCACTCAAAAAATGAGCACTCTAATTCATCAGGTCAGATGCTGTTTTTAAGTCAAAATTTACTTGTAATACAAAATGGACAACACTGTGAAGGGCCAGTCTCTCAAAACACAGAACCAGTTTTCTGTACTAAAAGGGTCAAGTAGCAACACACAAGATGAAAGCAAGCAAGATTCCCAGTTCATCTACTCCAGGAATACTAGGAGCACCAATTGTAATGGAAACAAGGCAGGCACAAATTTAGAGACAGTAACAGTCCAGCATTCATCATCTCCTTTAGAAATGCCACTGTTAAGAAAGAGTGGTGACAAAAACACTGTTCTGCAGACACTTAAAGATGTCTTGCTGAAAGTAAAGCCATTTTTTAGAATCAGTTTAGGAAGGTATTGCCTAATAAAGTTACAAAAGACCATAAAGGACAGATTGAGGCAAATCAAAGCAAAATAACAAGGAGATAGTTTCCTTTTGTAGGCAGGTCTGCTGGGCAAACTAAGACAATATTTTAACACTTTTCCAAGACAGCAGCAGTGTTATTTCACCATAAAGTATTCAGATTTCCTCAGAAACTCACAGAAAGATGGGTAAAGGATGACACAACCAACATTGTCAACAGCAGAGTGGATGTTTATTTGGTAAAAAATGACAAGTATTCACAGTTCTACATTAGGCATCATATAAAAATCCACCAGGTTGAAAAACACATTTAAAAAACAGTGAAGAAGCAGATTTGCAAGTGATTAGGTAATGCAACATAGTAGTCCATGCCAGACTACATAAACTTCTAAAAGATAAATACATAGAGGTCTGTGGGCGAAAATACACCATATTTAAATGTCCAGATATGCAATGCCACAGCTGCTGAAGCAAAGCACTTCAAGACACAGACTTGGTATTAAATGAATCATTTAATACCAAAAAACACCTCAAGAGACTAATTTCTCTCTCAGTGAGGACTTCTGTTTAATTAGCAGCTTCAGTTATGCCCACCCCCCAACTGAAAGTTTCAGTTGCATAAGAGATAATATATGAGGATATCATATCTTATTACGTATTTATAAAACAAATGGTGTGATCTTATCTGGAATTCCTTGTGTGCAATTGACCTTGTAAGTCAAAAGTATTGTTGCAGAAAACAGGGTTCACAGAAAGGCAACACGTGATCAAAGTATAAAACCAACAATCACTACACTAGAAGGCAGAATGTTTTGTAAGAATCATATCAAAATCTGTAAGTATCAAGATTAATGTTTTTGAGAATCATAGTGTCTCATAAATATGAAAAACAACTTATATTTAAAGAATCAATGTTGGACTTACAAGATTTTTAGAACCCAATCGTGCATAACATTGCAGATGTCAAACAGAACTTCTCATAAAAATCCTTTCAATATAAAGATTTCTACCACCATTTGCCCACCTGGAGTTGAATCTCAGAAGAGGTATCATAGGCAGCATGAAGGACTTGTGTAGGTACACAGATAACAAAAGAATGTCGAGGGAATGTCTTCTCCCCATGGGCCTGCTGCAGAATCGGGCAGGGCCCTGGTGAGATGGGATATGGAAAAGGCTGAGGTATTGAATGCCTCAGGCTTTCCTAGCAATATGAGCCTTCAGAACTTGATGAAGTTCAACAAAGAGAAGTGTAAAATCCTGCACCTGGGAAGGAACAATGCCATGCTGTGGGCCACACAGCAGGACAGCAACTTGCAGGAGAGCACCTGCTGGTCACCAAGTTGCACATGAACCAGTAGTGTGTCCTTGCAACAAAGAAGGCTAATGGCTCCCTGGCCTGCATTAGGAGTGCTGCCAGCAAGCGAGGGTAGTGATCTTGCCCCTCTACTCAGCAGTATGAGATAAGGTTGTACTGGAAGGGGAGTGCAAAGAAGGTCCATTAAAATGATGAAAGCTTTTCTGTCTGATTAAAGTCTGAGAGAGCTGGGACTGTTTAGCCTAGAGAAGACTCAGGGGAGTCTCATCAATGTGCATAAATAAATATAAATAAATAAATACATGTCTTTCAGGAGTGTCCAGTGACAGGACAAGAATCAATAAGCAACAACGAAAACACACCATCTAAATATGAGGAAAAACCTTGTCACTGTGAGGGTGACTGACTACAGGTCACCCAGAAAGGTTGTGGGGTCTACATCCTTAGAGATATTCAAAAGCTGTCTGGACATGGTCCTGGGCAACTTGCTCTTGGTACCCCACTTCAGGAGAGAATACAATGCCTTGTATTATATGCTTTCATTACAAGCATTGTAACTTGGTAATAGATTTTTCATGTTACAATAAGCTTCAGAAAGTTGCAGAAGCACAATGTTAACTGGAGATGTTAACTAAAGGCTTCCATTGACTTTATTAGTGATTTGGCTCAAGGAAGTATTATCAGAAAAAAAAAAGCAGAACAAATCACAGGATATTTAACCATCCTCTTCTCTCTAAAACAAAACTAGTCCACTGCCTGGATCAATGTTGCTTAAAATAGCATGTATCTGAGGCACATAAAGAAAAATATCTTTTAATTCTATACTTGCATACTATTAAATCTCAGGTTAAGCAATGCATCAAGTCACCATGTATTCCTAATCACTATCAGAAAACTGGTTTCTTAGGTTCTTTAGTTTGTCTCCACAGTTTCATGTGGAAGTAATCTCAGTTTCCTCACTATGATTTATTTTACAAGCTCTTCTGACAATAACTACAGTTCTTCTGCATGTTTCACCTCAAGAAGTCTCCCTTATCCCACATGTATGCATATCCCTCCCTACCAAGCACCACAACAAGCAGGACAAGCAAATTCTTTGTCGTATTCAGACCAAGAATAGACAGGCTCATCAGCTGGCAGGTCAAATAGCATTTCTTATTTGGCCTTTCCTACCTACCCATATTTTCAAAACCTTTCACAAATTTAAATGCAACAAGGGCTCCGTTCTGTCAGAGTTTGACTGAAATTGGCACGTAGACAGAAATGTTATTAGGAAGAACTAACTAAACCACAAGACATAAACCAAACATGCCTGGGGAACTTACAGACTCACAAGCTGCCTATCTTTTTCTTCTGAGTGTGCACAACTGCCTTAGCCGAGGTTGCTACAAATCACCTAAGCCCAGGATTCATAAACAAAGTACAACAGAAATCAACACGAAAGCTGACTGATTGTTCAAATACAGCTCTGAGCTACTACCCTTCCATGGCTGTGTAAAACTGAAATGAGCTTAAGGATAGAGGCAACAATGGCAGAAATCTGACCTTAAATATGAAATCACTGAAGTACTTGCAGAGTTAACTGTTCAGCTATCCTAAACAGCATACTGATCCCATCTTACTTGCTTTACCCGTGGTTTTAAAGGAACTCCCAAATGTTTCCAGTTCTGCACAGAGAGCAAGAACTAGACACCAGCAAAATAAATAAAGTGCCAGGAAGAACACAGGATACTGTTGGCACTCTCAGGGGTACGAGGTCCATTACTGAAGTAATATACTCAAAAAAGTGAAAAATCTTGAATTCAGATTGCTGAACTGTCAGAAGGAGAAAGCATAATTGATAAAAAACAATTCTTTGCTTAGCATGTGTTTTTTCTATTCTCTCGTATCAACTCTAGCCATTTCTTAAGAGAAATACAAAACTGTGTTGTACTATTGCATGTAGATCTCCTCAGATTTAGAGGGTCTGCAATCATTTGTCCATTGCTCCTCTTCATCAGTTTCAAGTTCTAAAAATTATTTACTTAGCTTTCAGTATTTGCAAAAATTATTTTTCATTCATTGAACTTATAAGTTTTCAAATAACAATAATGTTCAAATATTCACTGAAACTATCAATCTGGTTTAAGTACAATTGTTCTTGAGTTGAACCATCAGACAATTTATTATGCAAAGGTGCAGCTTAGGTTTGCATTTGTTAATTACAAAAACTACCAGGAAGTGAGAGGAGGTATAAAGTGAAGTTCTATTACTTATCATTTGTGAACTCATAGACTAATTCTAGTTAATTACTTTTATTTACTTGAAAAATACTTCCAAGTTTAAAATGCTATGGTGCTTGGTGAAAATCCTGCTAACCCATGTCAAGTTATGATAACATGAAATGCCCTACCTCCTTAATGCTCTCATTAGGGTTTGAATGCAAAAGCTTGTGATTACATTTACATTCAAAAATATAATTTCTCATACTGCTTGTAAAAGAACAAGATTTAAACTTTGATTTCATCTTTGGCAAAGATGAAGTGACCATTTAATATTCAAAAGTATTTCTTTTTAAAATATTAGAATCTATTTTATCTATCTACCAGACAAATGCATATGGATCTAAAGAATAACCAACATAAGATGCTTCACAGCAACTGTCAGGCTAATGGCTTATTCATGTAAAAGTCAACATAAAACATCTACTCTGTTAACAAGTATGAACTTTCGTGCAAACAATCCAACCATCAAAACCACTGATAAAAATATCATCTTCATAGAAACTTCTCCTACATCTCACCGCATGCACACCACTTGTAAAATTCTAACTAATTTGCTAATTCAGCCATATGACTATTTTTATTCTTTACAGTTCAGGTTAGTAAACCTCTGTGGACTTGAGTCTTGTCTTACTTTACACCATGAATATGTATCATATGACACAGCCAAGTGCTGTGAATATTTAATCTGTTTTAAGGCTAAATTTTAGCCTCATTTTGACAAGTTCTGTTCTGAGACTGAGGTTAAGTAAGTCTCAGAAGAGTGTGAATTTTTGATTTGTAATAAATGATACTACTTCCACCCAAATCAACTCAAATCTCTTCCAGACAGATCTTATCATCATTGTCCTTTATTAAGCTCTTATAAATAGACTCAATACAATGTATATTTGCTATTATTCAAAAGCATCAGCCAAGGCAGTGAGACAAACCTATCCACACACATTTTTAAAGAAATTAATTACAAAAACATCCTGTACAATTTTGTGAACAGTCTCCTATTTACTATGAAGATCTGATGGATGCTCTTGGAAGAATCCAAGTTACCACTCAAAAAGTTTTTAAGTATGTCCAGCTGTTTTGGAAAACATCAGGATTTTAAACATCAGTTGGCACTTTTAATTGGCAAAGTACTCCTCTGAACAGACTGAAATCAATAATCAACTTTACAGAAATTTGTCCTCTGGAAAAATGCCAGCAAAGTCCACAAGACAATTAAAAATCAGCAGCCCTGCTCAATAATTAGTCATTCTACCTTGCAGTAAGATGGGAATAAAGACATATCCAATAGTGATCAACCTTTTCAGTTCCTTCTCTTTGTAGTACATTTTGGCATTTGTTTGGCATTTCCCTTTCAATTTTCATGACCACTGTAGAAAGGGTGCAGGTCAAGTCTGCACAAATTCTGACAGCCTGAAGGAGGTTGGCTACTTTGGTAGGTGGACCTACCACATTTTGAACTATTGCAAAGTAGTGAAAATACAAAGCCTGCCCACAAAGTAATTTCTGAGGAACCTTAGCAGCTCTTATGATTTTTTAAACTCAAGAAAGTATATCAAGATATCATTTGTGGTGGAAACCACCAACAAGGATATGGATTGACTGAAGGAAACAATGTGACTGATCATGACATGAACAGGGAGAAAGACCATCTCTCTTCTCTATTTCTATCACATGAGTAAATTCTGAAGGAATTTATCAACATTCCCAAAGCAGAGACATCTCACAGTCAAGAAAGCAGATTTTTTCACTTTAGTAAAACCTAGTATTTCTAAATTATTTGGATTGCTTTTGTCACCCTTAGCATTTATTTTTCAGCAGCATTTTACTTTATACAGAGTTCAGATAAAGCTAGATTCTTGCATGTATTCATGCTTTCAACATTCTTTTATCCTTTTCCTTTGTGCAAATGTCAAAGCTACTCCCTTTGACAATTGCTTCCACTTGGAACAGTTTTACTACTTTGCTGCTAAAAATATGAAATAGAGTGAAACCCGGTCAGTATTACTGAGTGGTGGGATTTGATTGTGCATTTGGTGGGCCTTTATTCATATTAATTTCTACAAAAAGCAGTATTTTCTCTATCAGACTCTGTATAAATTTTCCTGGTTTTCCGATAATGATTAAAAGATGCTTCTCATGCACTTTGAAAATACCAAAATTGAACTTTACAATAATGCTGACAGTCTTCTATAAAGCATGCTTTGATAAAGACCACAAGTGTTGAAATCACATCAAAATGGTCCAAACACTAGCATGTGAAGCACCCAAAAACAAAGTCATTGCTGCTTATGCACACTTGCCAGAAAGAAGCCCTTGCAAGATGTGATACATAAGACCAAAAAAAAAAAAAGAATGAAATTTGAGGTGTAAGGAAGAATATGTACCCTTGTGGGCTAAAAGAATATTCCTTGCAGAATAACTTACTGTTAGAACTGAGTAAATACAATACTTACCTATAACACCAGAATCATCTCTAGTTGTTCAAAGACTCATGCAGTTCCATTTGTCTTCCTCTTTCCAAGAAAAATTGAGGTAGCAGAAAACAAATCTAGAGAAAGAGAAAGACAAGTAAGAACCACCCACTGGAGTGTGGGGGAAAAAAGGAATCATCTCAAAAGCAGATTCCCTACTCTGATCAGATAGAACTTTGTTTTGTGATTCTTGCACTTACTGACAGGAATATGTTAGAAGTGTATCACTGCACAACTGTCACCTTAGTTCCTTACACAACTTCAAGTTACATAACCATCAACAAAGACTCACAAAAAAGAGTGGAAAAAAAATTAACCTTAGTCCACTGTCACCCTTATCTGTGATTCCCTTCCCTGAAGGGAAAAGCAGTGAAGAACTGATCTGCCACATGAAGCACTTAAGCTGAACACTAGTGCCAAAGAGTAACACTGACTGCATTGGTGAGTAACGCCAACTACACATGCTTCCCTAAATGGAGCAGCTCTATAAAAATTCACACTTACTGTTGCAGTGGTTCTCAACCCTTACCTATTTACAGGTCACTAAAAATTTTCGTACCAAAGTTAGACTCTGCTCAAAAAATCAAACCTGAAATAGTATGTATCTTTTTGGCTGGGCACCAAACAAATTACGATATGCACTTTGAAGTGAAAGAAAGTAGCCTTACATGATACCTGCATGCATAATGTGATACCTAATATGTAACCTCTCATGGTCTGATCTTTCTTACTAGCTTCCAGAACCTTGCAGGTCTCTGAAGGGTAATACCACTTCATTCTTCTATCTGGAGCACATAAGCTCATCTCTCCCATATGACTTAAGGCCACACAGCCCAATAATACTTGTGTCTATGGGCAGTGTTGCCTTGCTGCTAACTATGAATGAAAGATTTTGTTCTTATGACAAAAAGCAAGCAGTGGATAGTCAGGTTTGTAACTTCTGCAATTTTCTACTTGGTAAGACTGCCGTAAGGAAAAGCTATTTATTTACTATGGAAAGAGGAAACTGTAAGAATTTTGTAAGGGAAATGTAAAATCATACAATAGTTTCTTAAGAGCTGTAGCAACTTCCAATATTGGGTCATATTATGTCTGATTAGGTAATCTTCACCATATCATGAAACACTGAATTATATCAACGAAACCACAAGACATAAACATAAGCAAACAATAATCTTTTTTAAAAGCATGGGTGATACAAAAGTCCAGAGAGTTGGAACAAGTCCACCAATATGAACTGTCATTGTTAGCAACAGCTTGAAATTACTGTGTGACCAAAAGGGAAGATTTTCTTTATCTTCACTCAAAATTATTTTCTATTTTAAATTAGCAGTTATTACATTCCTGTGAAACACAGTGTATTAGTCTACTGCCATGGTATAAACATGCTGTCATTGGTAGTGGACCTGCCCATGAAGAGGAAATGACTGAAAAATGGATGGTTCAATGAAGTTGACACGTGGCAGAAAAAAAACCACTATTTGACTCAGATTATGTTTATTATTTATTATTATTATTTTGGTTTTATCTTGCTTTATGTTCCCTAGCATTGTTCAGCAAGAAGAAAATGGGAAAACCATGAAAGGGGAATACAATCTGCCCTATCAGGAATGCATCTATGAAGTTCAGGAAAAGGGTGCCTTTTGTTTGTTTGTTTGTTTTAAATACTAATCCACAAATGCCCCTGGAAATGCCCAGGCAAAAACCCTTTATGAGAAATGATCAGATTATTTCTGGCAAAATTGATTAATTACTCAAGAAAATACTTCAATAATCTACTTTTAAAAAAGATCCACCTATCCAGTCCATAGAGCTTGTCTAGATAGAAAAGCTACACCAACATTACCATGAGTTCAAGTTTTTGTTTATACTCATAGAAGACCTGAGCAATATCTTTTCCATCAAAAGATGACTGTGTTTGGAGTTTAGCTCATGTAATTTCAAATCATCTTTTAAGTAAAAGAAAGGAACAAGCCAAGCCTTCCCTTTTTACTGTTCTGACATTACTGCCTAAAAAGCTGACCACGAGCCTGGGGCGGCTGGGCTTCAGATGGGCTGCTCAGGAAGCTCAACCAGTCCACGCTCAAAGCCCCAAGCCACAAAAACGCTTTAAGGACAAACATAAACCAATAATGTATATAATCAACAGCTGTTTGATGTCCAACACTTATGCTTCTTTTTGCTCCCCGTGTAATAACGCCGCTCCTCCTGTAGTGAGGCGGCAGTCACTGCTGTTATCTGTTCGACCAGTCTCAAATTTAAAAAAAAATTGTTTTCCACTATTTTATGCTGTGACGGTGGAGGTTAAGACACATGGGGTTAAGTCCCCGAGAGCTGTGTCAGTGCACTTCCACCAGGTCTCCGCTCTGACCGCTTCGGACCGAACCGGACACGGCTGCTGCCCATCTCCGCGGGACCGGACCCCGCGCCGCGTCCCGCCGCGCCGCGCCGCCCCGCCCCGCTCGGGCGAGCGCCGGCACTGCCCGCCGAGCGCCGCGGCTCCCGCCGGGCCCCGCTCAGCCGGCACCGGGCACGGGGCACCGGGCACCGGCCCCAGCGCCTCTCCGCAGCCGGCCGGCAGGAGGGGGCCCGGCGGTGGCGAGGGCGAACCCGCCCCCACCCCTCGCAGGCGCCGGCCCTCGCCCTCCTCCTCCTTCTCGCTTTCTCCTCCCCCTCCCGGCAGCCGCGGCCCCCTCCCCTCGCTGCCGAGCCCCCACCGCCCTTCTCACCTCTCACGGTCCGGGAAGGGGGCGCGGCTGGGAGGGGGCGGAGAAAGGAAAAAATCGCAAGGAAGGCCCCCGCACCCTCTCCCGTCCCCTCCCGTGCCCTCTCCTCCCGCCCCGCGCGGCGGCCGCCAGCCCTCCCGCTCCGCCGGGAGCCGCGGGCACCGGGCGCTCCCGCCCGCCGCTGTCGCGTCCCGCGGCCCCGCTCCGGCCCCTCCCTGCGCTCGGCGGCCCGGGAGGGGCGGGGCCCCGCAGGGACACGCCCCATCCCCGGCCCCGCCCCCTGCCCCGGGGCGGGAGCGGCGCGTGGCCGCCGGCCGGGGCCGCTCCCCGCCCCGCCCCTCACGCAGCGGCGCCGCCCGCGCCGCGCGCCCCCTGCCGGCGGGGCAGGGCAAGCGGCAGCGGGGGCGATGTCCGCCTCGTCCGGTCCCTGGAGGTCTTTGTCTTCCTTCCAAAAGCACAAAGCCAAACATTTCCGTAGCTGCCCCCTTCCCATTGAAGTGAAATAAACCTGTGGTAATTCACACTGCACCCTTTTGCTTCCTCTCAGGAGCCTGTACTCGATGCTGAGGCAGCCGGTTCTAAGTGTCTCATGTACAAGCACACGTGGCCTTTCCTGCCCTCCTCACGCAAAGCCAGTGCCCGCTGCCATCCAGAGGTTGAATAATTTTCCAAATTAATAGACTGTGTGACAGCCAGATCACAGATCGCTCCAAGTGCTCAAACTGATTCAAGGGTGCAGGAGGCCATTACCGAGGCATGGTGCTGCAGGTTTGATGCAGCGATGAGATCCACAGCCATTGCTGGGCTCCATTCTGCACGGAAATACGGCCTGCGTGCCTGTGCGCTTCTTCTCACAGTTCTCATCCCGGCTGGCGTTAAATAACTGAGCTACTTTTAACTAAACTTGACAGAAGGATGGGGGTTTCAAAGATGCTAGTTGTTCCAGCTGTGTAAAAATTACTAGCTAGGTGGTGGGAAGATTGTCCCCGAGAAAGCTCATGTTTTCCAGGTCCATGTGTGGCCAGGCCACACAAACAAACACACACTTGATTCAGCCAGTTCACACACACACACACACACACACACGCACAGAGAGAACTGCCCAAAGGTAGCAGTGTCTAAAGTTTACAGTGTCCCTGAGGGATGTGCAGACAGATCATACATGGGCACTCTGAACTCAGAAACAATGCTAAAATCCACCATCACAGTAGCCCTAAAATAGATACACCCCACTGGCTTGCTGCAGAGTTCTTGGAAGGCACCTTCTGTAGAATCTGATGCTCAGTGTATTCCACAGGTTAATACTGTATCAGTCTGAGCTTGGGTGGAATCTTTTAGGGCAATATCTATTCTAACCTTGGACACTACCATCAGTGATGATAATCTGTATCAGAAAGAGACAGATACACTTAGTTCTTGAAAAGTCCTCCTGCTGTTTTCCAGTATTTTCTCCATTTCTTCTGGGAAGAAAGGATGGGTGAACACCACACAACACTGAAAACAGGAAAATGTAATTGATATGGAAGATACTTAAGGGGCAATGCAAATCAGCAAAAACAAAGTAGAGCTAAATTCCTAATGGATGACATACAAATTGTATTTTTTTCCCTTGCAATTCATACCTATGATTTTTTGTATCTTATTGCTTCTATTATATCATTCTGTCAAAAAATCGGAGTTCATTTTGCTTTGATTTCATTGCTTTCATTCCATGAAAGTGCTACATTTAAAATATCATATTGAATTTATATTCACTACAGCTTCATTAGGACTCTTTCTATAGAATGAAGAGTGTATTTGCTTCCACTTGCCTTACTCATCTTCTGAGATAACTAGATGACAAAAAGAGCATTTTGAGTTTGTAGGGCATTTCTTATTTTAATTTCAACAGTATTACTTCATTTGGGTATTACCCAGTATTTAATGGCTTGTGGGAAAAATACTTCAGAAGACATCTTTCTGAATTAATGAAATCCTTTATACTGCATAATCCTTTATACTATATTTGAGTAGGTTGTTTGTTTTTACATATGCATTATTCAGAGTAGTTTTATGCATAACATTTCAGAAGTATTCTTTGCAGTCTCATCTATAAGAAAAATTTATAGTCTGTCATGGTGGTTGTCAGAATTAAATACTTCACTTTTAACTGGAAAGTTTAGCCAAAAAATTATGACTATGATGTATTGAAATAGCAGTGGCTCTATCCAGTTTTCTTGTTGCATAAAGAATAGTAAAATGCAAACTGAAGATACTTGACAGATTGGCAACACATCTGTCATCTTTTAAGAATACAGCATCAATGATAATATGAACAACTCATCTTCAGTTCATTGTACTTAATATATCACTGATTTCCAGATAAAAAACTTTAGATTGTAATAATCAAATCAGTAGTCTATTAAAATCTGATATATTGTCTATTACATCGGCATAATGTATATATTATATGCATAGACATAATATATTATATGCATAGCCACATGCAAATGTATATAAATAAAACAATAAAATCCCCATAACTGACTCATGTGGTCCTGAATAATTTTTATAATGAGTGTCTGTCTCATTTTTAAAAAATCGTCTTGTCCAAATAAGAACAAAATTCCTTCACAAAGATAATTGATTTACTGTTTAGCAGGTACATGAAAGTGGTTATTAAGGGGTTCTTAAAGCAAAACGTCCACAAACATCTAAAATAGTTGCTTTTGTTTTTTCTAATTGTCATTGTGGTACATGAATTTTATCTTGAGCATATTTGAATGAATCATCCTCATCTATGCCCATGTAAGAACAGAATGTGGCTTTCTGCAAGTTAATGCAGTGAGAAGTAAAAAGGAAAGTCATTATAAGAAAAGGAAATGAATAGATGTTATTTTGCATAATGTCTGCACTAAGTTAACAGCTAAACCAGGAAGGAAGTTGCCATCACTATGATAGATGGGAGTGCTTTGCTGACATGTGCTTGCTTTTGAGAAAACCAGTAGTCTTCAGATTAGGACTAGGAATAATTACCATGTTTATTTTGTGTTTACCTGAATTTTTCAAAATCCGTGAAGGTGAGTGATCAGCTTTTAAAATCGCCTTTTATTTATTCTGAAGTCTGCAATTGAAAAGTTGGCACATGCTTTCCTAAAAGCAATGTTAGGATGCTGCACACATGTGGAATATGCAAAGGATATAGACTCTTTTTCTTAGATTTTTTACCAACAGAGTAAATGATATGTGGTAATTTGAAATGAGTTTGTCATTCATTTACATATACTGCAGAATTTTTTTAACTATTTCAATGCATGTATTTCTATGGCCTTCATAATGAAGAAAGTTTGAAAATGCTAATGTTCTTTTCTAGCAGGTGCCTCATATCTTCAAAAATAACTTTTTAGAAGTTTTTATTCTTAAATGCTGTAAAACTTTCTACAATTACTATCGGGCAATGAGATGCTGTCTGAGAAAGAGATATGCAATGGTAACCTGAGAAAAAGTGGAGCAGAATGGATGTAACTGAGTAAAGCAAATCCTGTAGCATAAATGCCAAATACTTCTTAGTGATCCTAGAGGCTGATACTGAATTTAGGATAAATGCAAACTGTAATAAAAATCATCGGTTTGATGAAGAGTGTATTCTCAGGCATCATAACATAATTTCTTTATGAAGCATATAATTTTCTGAAATAATTTAGTATCAAAATATCCAGATTAGTTTACTTGTATTTTTTTAATTAACCATAAAGAAAGAACATATCAGTAATTACAATATAATATATAGATTTTTATAGTTTATAAATTAACAAACTTGGTAAGCTGTCATAAGTTTTGAATATCGTAACTTTCATAATTCAGTTTAAGATGTTGGAATAATTAATGTTTTACCTTCATGCAGAAGTAAACAAAGTGTTTGGTAGCACAGATTATCCAAACAAACAATTACAGGACTATTACCAGAAGGAAACATTAACCTTAGTGTCAAACATCAAAGCATAATTACATTTTTCCATTATAATTTTTCTAGATTGCTCTTACTGGCCATGCTTTAGGCTGCAATAGGGTGATCACTGCAATTCTGTCTTAATCACAGCATGTCTAAAATAAGATTGTGATGTATATGTGCAGAACAGAATTATACTTGGGGCAGCACAGATTTATATTTGGAAAATTAGAATTATTGCTGCATTTTGGATGTTTTAAAAACTAAATTACTATATAACAGACTGTAGTCATGTCTGAATTACATTAGAAAGTAAATATGTTGGACAAATTATTCAAAATCTCTAAGGATTTTGGGCCTCTGGTTCATTAAAAACCTTCTGTTGAAAACCAGTTTTATTTCAAATTTTGCTGTACATTTCAAACCTAAAATGTACAGAATTTTTTGTAAATATTTCAAATTGTTGGTTACACCATGAGACTTCAGCAGACAGAGTTGTTGGAAATCTTTGAGATGTGAAGTATAATCACTGGCTCTTCCTCTGCGAGTTCCTAAATGAATGGCAGAAAGCTCCTAATTCCTGGATGTCTTATCTCAGGGGAAGTTCCAGCATTCTGGAGAGGGAATAAAAATGTAAATTTATCATTAAACAAAAATGTAGGGGGAAATCAATTTGCAAAAAACAAAAAACCTTTCAAATTTTTTTCAAAAGAATACAGTTCAGCATTACCAGAAGTGAAATGATTCCTTTCTGTTTGTAAAGCAACACACTTGTTTGGTTACAAGTCATTGAACTTTTTAATTACACTGATTTAGGGTAGGAAGTTATGCTTTTGGGGTCTGATGCTTTCAATTCCAGTCCTATCCCTTGGGTCCTGCTACTTGCTGGAGTGTATCTCCTTTGATCTATCAGCTGTGTATCCTCCAGCTTGTACTGTAGGTCTTGTATCTCTAAAGTATCATGTGGAGACTCCAGCTTCCATAAGGAAATAATAAAAAATGCAACTGTACACACTGCTGCTCTCACTCAAAACAGAATACTGCAGATCAAATGAAAAAGAGTCAAACCTATGCAAAGTGAAATATTTGTGATTTTCTTAATGGGAAGCAAGTTCTGTGAAAATTTTTGATCTTCCCTGTGAATAATTTCATTTTACTGGATTTGGATTTTATATTAAAAACCACCCTGTAAATAGAGGTTTTATAGAAGAATTTGATAATTACAGAACTTCTTAACATTAAGCATATAGTTGCAGATCTTTGAATATAAAACAGTTTCCTAGAGTTACTTTGCACAGTTTCATCTCAGCAATCCTTTTTTAGTATTCAGGCTGCCTGTGCTCAGATGTCACAAAACCCTTTCCAAATTTCTAGAGTGATGTTTACATTTGGGAGGGTGCTTCCCAGTCCTGCAGTAAGGAGCAATGAGTATGGGATGGCTTTCTGTCTGCCATGGAAACCACTGGGAAAGTGTGGTGTTGTTGCAGCCTTTCTTCGAGTGTTCAACAATCTATATCCCTCCTTAGAAAGGCCACAGTCCTGTGACCTGGGGAAAAAAATACGTGTTTATGCTAGATTGTCATTTGATTGGCTGTCTCAGTAGAGACCTTTCAAGAGGATGGTAAGCATCTCCCTAACTCAAAACATTCACACCTTTTCCACTCAGATAACAGGCCTTTTACACACCTACAGTGTGGGTCACAGGCAACTCTGGAATCCGTTTAGCCACTTGTGGAGTTCAAAATGGACTTTGCAGTGCTGAACATGGATGTCTGTCACAGTCCAGTCAGCAGACTCCCAAGTCCATGTAAAGATTTCTTGGTGAAAATAATATGTTAGGGAATTATGAATAGTTGCCCTTGAAAGCTGTAGCAGTGGTTTTAGACTGGTTGCCGAGAAGCCATGGCTTGCCGTGAGAACAGAGTAAGCATTCACTCCTGGCTCATCTCCACAGACAAGTTCTACACAAAATGCCTCTTTAAGGTGGAAGAATTTGATCTCAGAAGCCTGCTCCAGGACCTGTTGTGTGGGTCAAATTGTAAGCATTTCAAGGGAAATTCTGTATCTTGCCTCAGGGAAGGATCAAGCTCTAAATTTTTTCTGATATTCCTTTTTATATCAAAATGAACTTTTTCTTACCTGTGTGTTTTACATTTCAATTTACTATGTTTTACAAGGAGTTTTTGACTCTCTGATGTAGTGTTAGTAAAGGGAAGATAGTTGACTTGGACATTGGAGTTTGGATTTTATTTCTGTATCCTGTCTGGAATCTTTTACTGAGTAATTTCTGAGGTCAACCTGCTGCTCTGTGAGTGCAGGTGGCCAGTTGAAGCCATCAGAGTGCAGCTGAGCACTGAAGCAACTAAAGCCTATATTTTGCTCTCCATACATAAGGATTTATGATCACATTGCTCCAGTTGCTCATAATGGGAGTTAATACAAAATTTTCCCTTTATAGAGATGCAAGGATACTACCAGAATTGGAAACATAGCTATAAAACCGTAGGTTAGTGCTGTATCAGCTCTGGGAAGTGGTTATTCATAAATACGTATTTCATGTTGGGGTTGCATACATTTTTTTATTCTTGAGTTTTTGTATCTGAAAAAGTACTTCAAAGTTACTGAAAAAGTGGTTCAAAGTTAACACAAATAAAAATTTGCATTATAAAGCTCTACTGTAATATGGAAAACAAATCACACTCATTTATAACCATGTGTTTTTGCTGCTTGCCAGAACTGCATTAATGTACTATAGCTATGGTATTTTGACACTGAAATTTGACTACGAGTACCAAGCCCAAAGGTCATAATTAAAATCCACGTTTGCTGACTGAATATAAGAGAATGTGAAGGGTGTGGCTGGAGCGTTCAGCAGCATTTCTGTGTATTTTCACACTGTGGTTTCAATGTCATTTGGAAAGAAAGCTTTCATTCTGATTATAGCTACTTTACAACATAAATGCTTTGGAGTGTGGCAACTGCACTGTTCCAGGGTTGAGTTCCCTCTCCAAACAAGTTTTTTCTTCTTTTGAAGAAGCATAAATGTGCTTTCTCTTCTTTTGAAGAGCAGTCAAACTGGAGCAGCTTTGAAACAGGAATGTGACTAGATACCATCAGAAATTCCAATTCCTATTACAAGAGTTTTAATACAATTCAGCAAATAAAATCCAGCATCTAGGTTGTGGGAAGACTGTGCTTCCTTTCTCTTACATATGATGCATTTAACATCCCATCATAACCCTCAATAAGAAAGAAAAAAAAAGTGCATTTCATCATAAAATGGTTGGAATATCCACTGCATGATGTTTCTAGGTACATACTTGTCCATGTGTCCTATATGATTGTCTGACTAATGTATCACTCTTTCTTTTACAGCTAACACTGTAATGGTGTCCTGCATGGATACCTGTTCATCAAGTAACACCACTTTTCCGCTTTGTACTTTTAACAATTCTTACAAAAGATCAGTGCAAGAAAGAAGAGAGACCCAGACTATTTTGTTGAAGGTCATTATAAATAATTCCAATTTCCAAAATATTGCATGTATTTGCCAGTCATCCCGGAGGGAAAAACAGTCCCACCCTAAACAGACAGAGTGTGAATCCAAGAGGGATGTGAATGTTGATCATCAAGGATCAGGGTCAATAGCTAAAAAAAGTAAGTAGGATAAGATTATTTGAAGCAGCTCATTACAAAATAAAACCCAAGTTTTTATTTGGTACTTAGAAGAAAATTATATGCTCCTGGTTCTCTATGGTCTTTGCAAGTCTACGAACAATGGTAGTTTTTAGCTTTTCCTTGAATAGTTAGAAAATGCTGATTTTGTGCTAGATTCTTAGTGGCATTCATTCCTAGTTGTCAGTGAAACATGTGGTAGCAAGTACTTTCTAAAGTACTTAATTTATTTCTAAGGAGTTCTAAGTATTTTCTGACAATTTTTCAAGCTGAATTTGCTTTTAAATGTCATTATGGAACTCTACATGTAGATTGCTGGTATTATGAAGATAGGTTGTAAGCAAGTATCTGAAGAACTAATTCAGTAGGTAACTATTCTGATGGCAACTATGCAAGAAAAAAACATTTTTATGTTTGTAGTCTACATTATCCTCAACTGTGTAGTATCAGAAATAGCATTACATGTTTTATAGAAAGCAGCACTGACTAAGGAATGGCACAGCAGTACAGAGGAGAGGTAGCAACACCCATATCTTTTCAGAGCAATAGCAGCCCATTCCTTCTTTGCCATTTACACTTGTAAATATCTGGAAATCTTTGGGAAAGAGGATAACTCTTTCTAACATTGTCAGCAACAGGGGCAGTAGGCCAAGTCCTGAATATAAGAAATTCAGTTATTTTCCAGCCATATATTTTCCTTATTACAAAAGAGTTGTCTTAACAAGTATGAAAAGTAAAAGCTTATATATGGACAACCTCTATTTTCAGTTATAGCTGTACAACTAACACTTGACAATATTTATGTTTCTTGTAAACATAGCACAAGCCTCACATCTTGTGTGTTTTGAAGCAAAGCAAGGACCTCCTGCAACTGATAGCAGATAGACAGTGTGTGCACTTCAAATCTCTGTCATCATAGGCTTCTGCCTGGGTTCTATCCTTCTCATAGTCTGATTTTTGCCTGTTGCCTTTAACAACTGACAACAAAAAAATCAACAAAAAAAAGGTAATAGTAAATAAAAAATAGTTATACTTTGCAGGGAATATATATAGATAATCAATGCTCTTCAGAACTATTCCGAGTAACTTTACACATTATACATTTATCCATCTTTTTCATAGTCAGTGATGTCGAAACCTTTATGTTGTTGCAAATGAGACAGAAAATTCACTGTACTTTTTGAGAGTTTTCTCTTGATCTACTACAACAGTTTTGTTTTAATTTTTATTTCCAAAAGCAAAAGGCTCACCTGAAGTGAAAACAGAAAATGTTACTTATTTTTATAAATATTTTAATTTCACTATGAATTCCAAGAAAGAAGTGGAGCATAATATGAACTACCTGATGGAAATACACATCAACAATTCAATAGTTGGAGGACGAAGTGCAGCCAACGAACAACTAAATCATTCTTGTCTCTTGGCAATGATGGAAGACCAAAATGACTGTATGAATATTTCACTGCAGCTGAAGTCTTATATGGAATGTAAGTTACAAGGGAAATTCAGAATGGAAATCAAACTAGAAACAATATAATCTTGCAAAAAAATCTCAAATAGGTAGTTGTCTGCTTCCAGCAACCATTTGAAAATATTTAAATATTTCACAAGAACAGAATACTATTTTCAATACCCTTTATTAAAAAACAATCCATAGTACACAACTGATGATTTTTATAGTGATTTAAAGTAATTTAGCTATGCCTTTTTTTTTTTCTAGGAGAAATACAGTAAAGACCTGTACATTGTTTCTTGCTTAGCAGCAACAGACTCACACATTGCATGTGACAAAACCTGGAAATACAATTTTCCCTTTCCTGATAATGGCATAACCCTGTTGTCTTGGAGGAAAACTTAAAAATCCCTGTTTATGGTGATAAAAGAACCAGGAGATAGATTTGACCATTCTAATTTTGTACTGCATAGCCTCACTACAGTATGCTTAAAAGATAAATCTTCAGCTCAACTAACCTTAGTTTTCCCAGAGGACAACCTTCAAGTTTTCATATTTCTCTTTGTGCTGCAAGAGTTTTTTGTCTGATTTCCTGACAGGGCTTCCATTCTGTCTATCTGCAGCACTTGTCATTTAAAAGTTGCTGAATTATTGCATTCCCTTGGTTTTGCATGGAAAATGTATTTTATGCTGTACATTTCCTGGAAAAAAAATGTTTTTTCTAGAGTTGGATTAATATATGTTAAATAAATCCAGGGAAAATCCTGGAGAAGAAAGGGCAGTTTAGGATTGTTTTGTTTTTTTGTTTGTTGGGAATTTTTTAATAAGTGTGTCTAGCCACAAGAGGAGCATAATTTGTAGCTTGCCCTGCTACCTTGTGTCAATACTGTGAGCTAACCACCCTTTGTTAATACTGATTTACCTGATTTACCTGATTACCAGTAATCTCATATTAGCAATGAAAATTAACAATATGTCTTTTTTTTTCTTTACTTCAAAACAGCTAAAGAGTTCCTGAGGGATTTACTAAGCAAGGCTGATAATCAAGTCACTACAGGCCACTATGAGATGGGATAAAGTGCTCTGTTTAAAAGGAGCCTAGATTACCATATAAAAGATATTTTTAGTTCTAAATTAGGAGGAATGAGCCGTGGGGTCATTGGCATTTGCCTCACTAGCTCTTGATGGAGAAGATACAAGGGAAGTTGAAGTCTAATTATACTGTTCTAAGTCAGGGAAAGGGGAAACAGTAGTTTGGCCACAGTCTGTAATTTGGTTTTTATTATTTATAGTAACATAACTGGTCTTTAAAACAGTTATTTGACAGTGCTAAGGTATGCATTAACGGGCAGCTGCCAAAGAAGTTTGAAAGGCCACTCAAATAACCAGAGGGAAAGTTCTTCAAGTAATTTCTTTGTTGTGTACAGTCCTGACTTTTACTAGTTATTGAACTAAATCCCTGCAGAATGTGAGTGCTTTTCTGCAGCAGCTGTTGTCCAAAAGAGCAGCCTACCTCCTGTATCCAGTCCCATGTGATTCTCCCTCAAACCAGCTTTAAAGGAATTCCCCAGAGTGCTCCTGTTGGTGACATTTCCTCACTTTTTTATAAGAAAATTTCTATGTGTAGAATCTTGCCTTCTCTCATATATGAAGATGGACCAGGAGGTTAAGAATGCCAGTACAAGCCAATGTTGGACAGTGGACCTCTTCCTTCCATGCTCTATGCAGACAGAGGGGACATGTATTACCCTTGTTCTACCTTAAATATAAATGTTCATCTTTGAAGCATTTTCATTGGCTGAATTGAAAAGTTTTCATTCATTCAGTCATCTGTATCTATTTCAGCCATGGGGAGATATATAGATATAGATACAGATATAGATATAAAAATACAGGCAAAAATTAAGCTAAATTTTAGACAGGAAAACTAACATCAAAAACCAGAGAAAGCTGAAAGAAAAAGGCATAATCTCTTCTCCTTTTTTGTTTGTTTTGTTTTGTTATGTTTTTATCTGTGGGCATAGACACAATCCAAAAACCTACCAAGATGGAATGTTATGCTTTTCTCTGCTGCCAGTAATGTGCTTTTTAATTTTCTCTCTTGTATATTTTATGGACAGATCCAATGTGTATAACGAAGATTACTTGGCTCACTATGATTCCAGCAGTTTTTGTATTTACTGTTTCATTCGTCATCTACAAAATAGTCCAAGAAAATAAACAGAGCTGTAAGTAACAAATAGTTAATCTGCATGAATTTAAATTTCTATGCAAGTAAAAACATATTACTTTATAATAACAAACTGTTGATTATTACTGTGGCTCAGACACTGATATTTTGATTGTCAAATGGTAAAAGCTTCTTAGAGACTGACTGAAGTACTCAGATGTTTGACAGTATCACCTCTCATCTCTTTGGTGGATGCAAAAATTGTGGATGCAAATCCAAGCTTGTTGATGGCAAATTAAATGTGGGGTTTTTGATAGATGGTTGGTGGCTTAGTGATATGAACTTCTGGTTTCACACTGATTTCAGTAGATGAAACAATTACTGTTAAACTTTGTGGAAGGTTTTAAGCAGAAATCCCAATGACCAGTGTAAGTGAATTGAAATACCCTTTCCGTCCTGAAGATTATTTATTTAAGTCATAGTCAGGAAAAATTACAGGATAGATATGAGGAGATATACACTCATCTGTCTGTCCTAAAAACTGGCTATTCAAATTCGTTGGTGGTGGAATCCTATGCAGGGCAAGCAAGGTGCCACCTTCTTAAGCCGAGAGCTGAATTAAGCCCAGATAACATCTCTTTGCTATTGCTTCAGCAAAGAAAACATTGCTGTGATTTCTGAACCATCACTATCGACTATTCCAAGTGATTAGAACTTTGCTATGAGAGAACTTGCCATTAGTTCAGAGATTGAAACAATTGTTTCTAGAATATTCCTTCAGCCATGACAGGCTCTTCTCTTGGGATACAGGCTGAAATCAGATTTACAGAATTTTCTCTAGCAATATACAATGAATAAAACAAGAATAAAATTGTAGGAGTACCTTGAGCTTGAGACCTTTGAGCAATCAAGATAAAATCCTCTGCACAAAAACAGTGCTGAAAATTGACTGCTTGTCAGATGCTGGTCCTTGTCTCGCTTCCCAAGCCAGAGGTAGGTGGTACCAGGAGCACATTACATACCTTTCATCACTGTGAAAAGAATATTACTTAAGCTGTTACGTGAGGGAATAACTCCCAGGTGCTGTTCACAGCAGTTTCCAGAGGTGTTCTGCTTGTGTCAGCCCTGAGCGGGCAGAATGCCTCCAGACAACTGGCATGTAGTGCTATTGCCAGGCAGGCCCCCTGTAGTTCAGAGGTGCTGAAAGGAGACCCTGGTCACAGGGGTGGTAAACCAAACAGTAAGCCATATCCATTCCCCTGATCATCCTTGCTGTATGCACAGGTAGTTTTGTAATGACGGAGCAATAGAAATCTAGCTTTAGTCATACTGGAACAGAAGGAAGAAGAGTGCCCACACACAAAATGTTTCTGTGATTTTTTGCATAATGTAAATATTTCATGAATATATTTTTAATGAATAAGACAAATAATTGCTTGAGATGTCAAGTTTGCACCCTCCCCACCCCAATGAAAGGAGCTCCTTGACAGATTATGTTGCTTAAAATACATTATATTTTACTTATTGCTAGAACAAATTTCTGAGACATATTTTATGTATATAAAACCCCAGGAAGTATAAATTAGGATTTTATAAGTGGGCTATTAAGTGCTCTAATTTAAAGGACTTTTATTTGTAATTTGAAAACTACTTATAAATGTCACGTCTCTGATTTTCTATGCTTTGAGTCATAAAATTCTATTTTTAATGTAGAACTGTAAGTAGTGATGATTAATGATTTAGTACCTTTATTCTTAAACATCACTTTTTTATTAAATTCATGTATTCAGAATAATCGTGGAGACAAACAGGGAGGAAGAGATGCCCTTTTGAGACTTTTAATTACTTTCTAGATTCAAGGATACATTTTCTGCTAATTGAGGAAAAGTGGGTTTATAAGTTAAATTTATAATATGTAACATTA
Organism: Chloebia gouldiae; assembly: GCA_003676055.1. Taxonomy (NCBI): domain Eukaryota; kingdom Metazoa; phylum Chordata; class Aves; order Passeriformes; family Passeridae; genus Chloebia; species Chloebia gouldiae. The sequence goes on from QUSF01000005.1 coordinate 26,038,116, forward strand.
TAACCAACATCATTGTGTGACTGATAAAAAGACAAGTGCATAAAAAAACCCTTAAGGTTTATGTGTATATATTAAGATGCCACCTTTCATTGCAAGTCTATACACTAATTTTTTTTCAGTGGCGCTCAAAGAATAGAGCAGAACTGTTAGCTATGTTACTAAAACAGCTGGTATGAATTTTTCCAGCCATAATTCAGTTAGTATTTTTTCTTTTCATTTCTGAGCACCATAGAAAGCTGTTAAGAAATGTAAAATTACCCATTTCCTCTTGAGACCTTGCAAGAAATTCTGCTAGGTAGACTCTGAAACTCTCTGAATCATTACACTATTTTCATGAGTGCATAAAATAAAATATCCAAATAAACTTGGTGGAGGTTACAATTGATCCATGACAAAGGCCCTAAATTGGAAATTAATTGTTTTGCCTTTTCCTTTCCACTCTTGTCTCACAAACACTTCCAGAGCTTCCTGTGACATTAACTGTTATACTGCATGCTTGGGGCTTTAGCATTTTAGATCTCCACTGGCTAGTCATAAAAAAATTCATGACCTAAGTAATTTTAACTTAATGAATTTCTTAGTGTTCTCAAAGGAAAAAGATAAAAATAAATTCTGTTACATAGAATTGGAGCGAGCCTGTCACCAGAAGCTGGCTGAGCCCTGAACTGCAGTCACTGCTGAGCAGAGCTAATCACAACAGCTGCACAACCATCTGCAATAAGCCCATTGAGAGCACAGCATTTAGAGAGCAGCAGAAGGATAGAAGGACTGAGAGTTTATGAACTGAGTGCTGAGGAACACCAGAGGTGCCCAGTCCAGCTCTAGCTTTGTCAGGGGTGTGGAGCTTGCTCTCAGACTGTGCTTTCCAAGATGAACACCACACTAGCAAGGAATCTGTCAGCTTCCTAGGATGCCAGTACACTCCATCCTTGCTACTTCACTGTCACCAGTGAGAGTCCAAACCTGTACTGAAAGATGTACTTCCCTTGATATCCTTCCAAAATTTGTTCAAGGTACACAGCCTAGAAAAAGGCAAGGAATAATTTGAAAGGGACAAACCTGAATGAAATTTCTAGAAAATTTCTGGAAAATTTCATTCAGGGAAATATAAACCATATGGCCCTTGGTTTTTCCTCATCACCTTATTCCAACACCTTCCTGATTTTTTGAACAGTTTTCAAGGTTTTCAACAGTTTAATAATAAGGGGTTTACAAGCTTTCCTTCTAATCAGGGCTGATGCTAAAATAAGACATTTTATTTAAAGCAGATTATAAAAAAAGAGTAGCAGCATCAGTTTCTACTGTTCTAAGAAGAAAGATCTCCAGACATGCAAGAAGAACTGTATCTGCTACTGAAATTCATCCTTTTCCTGGTAAGTATATAAAAGTAAAACACAATTTAACAAATCTTGAGGCATGAGGAGGTCAAGAAAGATCTTTTAAGACTTTCCTGTCAAGAGATTCTTCGGGTTTGTTTCAGAGTTTCCTTGGTCCTACACAAATTTGATCTGGCTTATGTTAAGGAAACACTTTTTTGTTTTAAAGAAATAAATCTGACAACAAAACCATAAGAAGACTTACATATATCATGTGGGAATGCTTCTCCCAGTCTTCCCAGTGTGTTGCATTAATGACTTGGAACATTTTAATTTTTGGTCATATTGTGTGCCAGTTTTGAGGTTTGTCACCTGAGTCCTTTGTGTGTGTATGAAAAGTATACAGAGATGTTCATATGTGTATGTATGCTCTATGTGTTTGTGACTCTTGATAAAATTCGCTACCAAAGCATGGCATGAATGGCTGCAGCAGGACTCAATAAATGGTTTTGCTGGCACTTCATAGCCATTTTCTAGGGTCCAATTCCCACAAAATGCGATTTTTGAGTTTCAGATAGGTAAAAAATTGTGGTCTTCAGAGAGTGTAGAATGCTTACCACAGATAAATTAAATGGCATGGCTAAACTCAAAGTTTGGATTCTAGAAAACTGGATTTGGCAACAAATAACTGTGTGAGTGACAAATATCAGGTGTTGCTGTGAGAGTTACTGACATTGCTCAAAGAGTAAAATGTTTTTAATAGATTTCATGGATTCTGGTTTTGTGACGGGAGCTATATCTTTAAAAAGATTAGCACGAACATATAGAATAATAGCTCTGAATAGCAAACTAACCTTTCTTCAAAACAAGAAAAAATACAAAGCCAGCAAATGAAAAAATTGTTTTAAATATGACTTAAGGCTTAAGTACTTTGCTTTTTGTCTTGTTAGTTCTTCAGGAGTAAGAGGAGACTCAATAATTTATGTCTACAACTCAGTATTTCATAGCATTTCAATTTTACCTAGAAAAGAATGAATAGCTTCTTATCTGTCTGAACTCCCCTGTGAGTACAATTTATGCTTCTTGCTCTTACAGCATTGGCTATCTCTGCAATATATTTATGAACTCATTATTTTCATTCTGCAGGGAAGGAATTACTTTTCTGACATCTATTGTCTTGAGTAGCTTCACTAATATCATACTTGTTTAATCACATGTTCAGAATGGCATTTTTAATGTTGTATATCCAAGGCATTTTTGATAATAGGGTCTTATGGAAATTCAAATCTGCTTTTACTAGATTTTACTGAAGAGAATGGGAATCCCTTATTGGTCTGTCATTCTCACTTTTAAGTGCCTCTCACTACAATCAATCCATGTAACCCAGAAAGATGCTTAGTTGCATAAACTGCTATAATGGGGTTTATTTTAATATAAAATTCCTTGGTTTCACACACCATAATTTCAGTCAATCCAATCAATTTTATAGTTTATACCAATATAATTTAAAATACAATCAAATCCTTATGAATAATTTATTCTTTCCACAGTTGCTAAGCTTAGGATTTGCTGCCATGATAATGGATTATAAATAGCTACAGATGACTTTGTTGACAGCCCTTGACAATATTTTCCCCATAATTAGAGCATAGCTTGTAATCTTGAAAAAAACCATTGAGATCCACTGAAGACAATACAATCACCCTGGAAACACAGTAATGAGTACTTGAGAGACTATGACAGTACATCATATAGATGAAAAGACATATAGGTACTCCTGAAACATTATTTGAAATTAAGAAATTATAAGGGAAAAAAAAAGAGGGAAGCCTATACTTAGAGAATGGGAGTGAATTCTTAGGAAGCTTAGTAAATTACTGGCTTAATGCCACTGTGATCCTACAAAAAAAAGTAATTTACAGCATGGATGTTAGTTTTGTGAAATTGTTAGTGGCTTTATATCCATGAATCATTGCCCGTAAGTCCAGTGACTAGAGGAAAGGGGGGAAAATGTATAGAATGTTCTCTAGGGAAGGATTAAATTTACAACCTTCCAAATTCACAATACTGCAAAGGATTAAGCACATATAGTGAGGAGAGGGGAGTTTAATAGCATTCTGGTCATAAATGTTGACTAAATGTTGTCTGGACTGTAAAGCTATAAAAGAATGCACTAGACCGTGGGTTGTACAAAGCACATTTTCTAGACTTCAGAACTGGTCTGCCATTGCATTTATGTACAATAACTGTCCCTTGAATAGTATTAAATTGTATTAATATGGACAAAATATAGTTTCCCTTAAATGCATCCACAAGACAAGGGAAAGAAGAGAGGGTACTTTTTTCTACTGCAAGAAGTAAGTAATTAAGTGGCTGATTTGTATTTCCAGACACAGAGCATTTTCATCAAACAGAACTTGATAGTAATAACACACGGAAAAGAATCCATTGAAGCCACTTTGCTTTACATTTACTACAGAGAATTTTTGTGAGATTCCCACACATGAGAATTTTATTGCAGAAATTTCTCTGAAGAGCTTTCTTAAATTGAAGAGGCAGTAGAAGAGGTTTTAGAGCAGCTTAATAAATTAATAATGGCAATTAGAAGGACTAGAAAGTATTCCCCACAGAGTTTTAAAAGAACTCAGATAGAAACAGCTGAATTGTCATTTGAAGCTTACTGCTTAAATCAGTCTCGGATGCAGATAAAGGGAAGAAAGTTCATTTTCCCTGCTGTTATTCCTCTTCCTTAGCCCATTTTCCCTGAACCATTTTGATACCTCTTCCATTACTAGTAACTGACTAAGCGTAGTTGTTCTCATGTAGCTGTGTCCTAAAAAAAGGCAATCCTGGCCACATGGCACAAAATTACTTGTTGGGAGCAGGTCAGTGTGTGTGAACTGTATGCTACATCATTAAAAATAAAAAAAAAAAGAAAAAAAAAGAAAAAGAAAAAGCAACAACAATTTGCAGAGGAATGAGATTGCATAAATCAGAGCATCTAATACCTAAGCTGAATCTGCCTAGTAGGGTTTGGAAGATTCATTAATATAATTAGATGGATTATACTTAAGTGGGAATTTATATTACTAGAATCTTATCACCATAAATTCCCATTTAGACTTTCTTTTCCTAGAATAAGAACAACATTCCTTGTTTATTTTGATTCTATTTTGAATGTGGCATAAGATGTGTTAGGAAAAAAGCTTGCTCTCATTCCTTTGTTAGAACTGGACAAAGCAGACAAGGAATCATATTGTTAAAATCATGATGTCATTGCTCTACTGTCTGTGTGGGCAGCCTTAGTTCAAGCACAATACCTTGCTCTACATTGCTCAAACAGTATATTCATTTTTGGTGATACTCCATTGGCTCATGGAGTCACAGTTTGGTTCATTACGATTTAGGATACAAATACAGGATTCCTTGACTCAATTGTCTGGCTCACAGTAATGCAAAGTTAATTCTGATGGATGGTAATTTTATAACTCATCCTGAAAGAAGAGCATTGCAGGGTCACAGTGGCAACCAGGATTCAGAGAAAAAAAACCTCAGGCTTCCTGGCCTGCAGTTGTTTCCTGGACTGTTTAGGGTTTGTGACATCCATAGTATTTGATACAAGTGGTCTTGACAGCTGTAATTTGCACAGAAGAAACAACAAGACAAATTCCCTCTCATTTGAATTCCTGTACTGTTTTCTTTGCTATCCTATTAAAATAATAGTTCCTTTCCCACAAGATTAGAAGACATAGGGGAAATTCTGCCATATCCCTGATGTGCTGCTATAGCTTCAGGTTAGTTGACATGTTGGAAATAGAAGCAAATTCTGGCTCAGCAATGTCAGGGCTGACATCCCAGCAAGTTCAGACTTCTCCTTGTATTCTGCAATACATTTTCTTTTTAGCAAAGAGAACAGGCACAATATATCCTCTATAGAAGCAAATAGATGCAAACACAAGAAGGTGACATTTGTTTAATCATGGCTAACTGAAAATCACCTATTTGGTGGTCCCTCTCAGTTCCTGACATAGCTGAATGATTATCTTTCTGCAACTTACATGAATAATGCTGGCAAAAGCAAAGCTTCTCATAGTATTCAATATTTAACATAGACTTAAGTATTTCTGAAATGCAACATAACTAAGAAGATTGTGAAGTCTTATTACCACTTTCGAGCTTTTAAATTTTTTTTTTTCAGATAAAAAGAAAGATAAAATCTATAGGATGCAGGTAACTTTAGGGAGCTTTTTATAGCCCCTGTATGCTTTCCATAGAGCACTGATGCGCTGATGCATGCTCACTTTGCATGCATGCAGAACACTGTTACACGCAGGGACTGAAGGGGATATCAGCCTATATTCCCATTCTCTCCAAATTCATCCTGAGGGTGAAACAAGAACCATTGTTATTTTTTTAAAAACTGCTCCAGTCTTATTTTGACTTTGCTTTTCAGATGCAGCTGCTTAAGTGCTGAGATCCAAACTCTACATTTTAATTGCATTTGTAAAGAGAGAAGCCCAAATGATGTAGTCAGTGGAGAATGAACATGGCTAGATATAAGTGGCACAGTTTATCCTCTTGTTGTCAGCTCAGTAGAAACCCATTTGTAGGTTTGCAGAAGTAATGGATAGTCAGGGACAGGATGGGCCTGGAGTTAAAATACTATTTGTGCTCTACAGTAGTTCTTTGAAAAATGCATTGGATAAACAACTCTGTTGCTTTTGCCTGACAATGTTATCTCTGCATTTCCTTATCTGTATTCCACTGAGATACTCTACCAGGATCTGTGTGCTAAAGGCATCACCTCAGCCCTTCCTGCTTCTGAGGTGTATGCTGTCATCTTATTGACAACTGCGTGATACTCAGTAGCTCTCCCTGTGTTTATGACAAATGAGCTGAGGCTACATCATGCGTGCCTGTGGCAATCTGTGCTGTCCTTATGTGAAAATGAGTCAGGAATTTCACACTCTAGGTTTCCATTGTTTCTGCTTAACTAGCCAAATATAGAGGTTTGTATTTTGGGGGACTCTTACATAACCTCAAATTTGCATGCTCTTGGATTTTCACTACAATTTATTCACAAAGTTATTTCACACAAATTTATTTGCCTACCTTCAAACTACTTCCCAGATAGACTTAGCATTGTAGTCCTACTAGTATTAAGAGGGAGTTAAATACCAAATATGGTTAATATTTTCAGTAGTCTATCCATCTCTGTCTCGTGTTCAGATAGGTCTCAATTATTTTCAAACTTGCATATGCAAGTCCAACACTCTGCAGATATATTTGCTGTTAATAATATGGATAAAAACTATTTTAACTTTCAATAGTGAAAACCAGGAAACAGCAGGTTCTACTTCCTGCACAGGCCACAAAGATACTGCCTGTAATTCCTGAACAAGAGCATTCTCACGTGGATCAACTGTAGAAGGTAAGTAAGCATCTTACAACCCTGATTATTCTGGTTTGCCTCATATATTTATAATTAATAGTGTATTATTGTTCAGATATCTGAACAAAATATTATACTACTTCTAGCCAAGTGAATAAGATGAAAAACTGAATAATGTGTTTTGTGAGAGCTCGGTGGCATGAAAAGAGAATCAGTTTTACTTCTGCTACCAAAAGTGATCTATGATCATATGTGTTAGCCTAACAAACCTTGTGTGTCCCTGCAGACCTTGGTGCAAATTCTGACACCTTTCTTCTGGTGCAAAATGTGTGTCCTAGACTTTAGCACTGTGCTGACATTTGTTTCTACAAGGGTGGAGGAAAAAAGCAATTTGCAAATGATCTCTGAAGAAAATTCCATATTTGAAAGAAATACCCTCTTTATGAAATTCCTCAAGCAAAAGAAATTGATTGCTCTGTTGTTCTTACAGTCAGAAGGAATGACAAGAACCTGGTTTCTGTTCAGAACTAAAACTAATCTCCCAGTCCTAACTTTCTGCAGCCACTGTGCTGCAGTAATTGTTTCAGGAATCCCAGATGTAAGGAACCAAATCTTCATAGAAATATGCAGTAAGAGATGTCTCTTCCTGAAAATACTTGTAATGTCTAGAAAAAAACAGATGCTACTTGAATAAGTAATACAGACTAATATTTCAAGTGCATAGATCAGATGATGGCTACTTGCACGCATGATATTATTGTGTATGGTGATTTTTTTAGGTTAAAAGCTTAAGGAGCTCCTTCTTTTATATTTCTATTTAAATTGGATGGAGTGTTATTGGAAACTCAATATAATGTCTTGCTATCTTCTTATTGTGTTAAAAAAAATTATGTACTGAAGAGCGGTTTGATTTTTGTGCTTCATGTGGAACCATGAAGATGAAATTGCACATTGAGAACACAGCTAAATAAAAAATTTTGAACAGCTTTGCTGACAGAAGATGAAGTAATTCCATAGTAAATTAATAACTAAACTAGACAATTTTTTAGTGTTTGAATGAGACTAGCTGGGTTATAGGATAGTATATTATAGTTATTAAGAATGCTGACCTCTGTTTAAGTGATTGTCATCCATAGATCTTGTGAAGACTTACAAAGTTGAGAAGTTGTTATTACAACTATTTAAAAAATGAGGCTGTCAGGAGGCACAAAGTCATGACATGACTTGGGAACTCTGTGACATACGTGAGAGCAGTTCCCAGATCATCTGAGTACAGCTGTTTGCTATTTGGACTCAGTTTCTGACTAAGCAGGTGCTTTCCAGGCCCCATTAACCTTTCTGTAGGGCAGCTTCTCCCCTTTCTGCAGGGAAGAAGCAACTTAATTTTTTTTTTTTTACGCTTGGGTTAAAAATAAGACATTTCTAAGTCTGAAATAGGATGTGCTGCTAAGCAGGTGCTCACCTGTATTCAGTGCCTTCACTTATACAGTATTATGGCTGATCATTAGCATGCTTTGTTAATTCTGTTCTTCCAGGATGTTGCATTCACCTAAAACTTGTATTTTAGAAGCAGGGAGGAAAAGTCATGGCTCATTCCCATACAAATTTAACTTTTGTTTTGCTGGAAGTGGGAGTAATTTTGGGGTGACCTTTTGCTTTTATTACCTTAACTATTAGGAACTAAAGAATAGAAAGAAGAGACTGAACAGCTTTTCAGATTTTTGGTTGCTCTGTGAGACAATATATGAAATCCAGGACACTTTGGGCTTAATGATTCCCTTTCCTTAATCTCTGTGTGAATGACTGAAAGAAAAAGATTAGGTATCTTGAGAAAGCACAAAAGCCTTGTTCAATGCTGTATAGAAGCAGGCTTGCTTTTCCAGATAATCTTCCTGTCAGAGGGACAGCTGGCAGTGAGGTGAAATCCATGTGTGATAATGTGGGAATAATGCTGAATACATCGTAAATTATGTTACATGACATTGTGTGGAAATATTATTAAAGAATGCAGCTGCAGAAACTTAGATCTAGATCTTGCCTTTCATCATGTTTTGTTTTGAATAGGTTTCTTAAAGGAATGTCTCAGAGCTCAATACTCTGTGAAAATAATAAAAAGCACTTTCTGCTTTAGTTTTGCTTTACTTCCTGCAAAAAACCCCCTTCTTCTCGCTTCATCTGATAAGGTCAGATCCACATCATTGCTTCACGTGTCTGTGGGTGCCTCAGTTCCAGGAAAGCTTGCTAGCTATGAGTACTTGTGCTAACTGAGGCTGGGGAAGGAAATTGTAATCTGCTTTAAGCACAAGTGCTGGCTTTGTGAAGTCTCTAGAATGCTGCTAAAGACTCGCTTGCTCAACTGAGAGAAGCTGTGTTACAAGTACTGCACATGAAAGCTAAGTACTGAGGCTGGAAAATGCAAAAATAATCAAATTCCCAGAATTGCCAAAGACAGTTCTAGACTACATCAGCTTGATGAAGCGTGGGTTTTTCTCTGAAGGAGGAGGTGGGGTGGAGATGAGAAGTGTGTACCAGAGAGCTTCTTCATCAAACCCATCATCTTTGTATCACTGACAGCTGCTCCCCTGAAGCATCTCACTGATACAAGAGCCTCAAATCAGGAAGGGTTCTAGGCAGAGCTAGAAACCTGTGAGCTCCACTGGGGATACTGCTAAAGTCTGCCCTTCCCTGCCTCAAACCTGGCTTCTGTCTGGTTAGTAAGAGTTACCTCAATGCCTGCCCTGAATCAGACGGGCAAGATGAGTTATACTTTTCCTCATCTTCAGCCAGCTGGAGCTGCACTCGGAGAAATCATTAACCACAGCACAGTGTTTGATTTCCCTGTCAGGAGACTACCTACACAGTAGCTGTGGTAGGTGTAAGAGCAGTTGTGAGGAGGAGGAAATGTAAAAGCAAGGATCACTCTGATCATGATCATTATAGCTAATGAGCTGGAGGACCTGCTGATGGCCTCAGCAGTGGGCCTTAACACAACACATTGAAAGATGAAAGGCTGAAAAATATTGGTTTTAGCCATGGGAATGGTCAGGAGAGATATATTTGCCTATTCTTTCCTTGTCACTCCAGTCTGCAACAGTGAAGTATTGCTCTTACTAGTAGATGGAGAGAGATCAATAATCAATTACACATTGCAATTTTCTGCTGTTTTTCTTTTTATGACAAGAAAAAGACATTTCTTTCTAGAAATGTATTTTTAAGTCTTTAGATTTAAGACAATACTCTTGATTATAAAATGTAAATATATTGATAAACATATAACTGTACATGTGTTGCCATGTTTATCAATATACTTAGATCCAATTGTGTGGTCTATCTATCTAGCTATCTATCTATCCTGTGTGTGCACACAGAAATGCACCCAAATGCTTTGTTATTCACTATTGCACTGACAGCTAATTCAGCCAAAAAAAAAATGTTCTGCATTTGTGACTTTGCCAAAGGTGAATCTTTTCAGCATATATCACTTAATGTCTCTGTGTATTTTCACGGTAACTATTACAACTACACTTGAGTACCAAAGGTAAGACTCCTCTGTTTCTTCCATATTTCATTAAACTACCATATTAGCAACTGTCCTGGAAAACAATGAATGAGCCATGTCCCTCAAGTGTTAAAACACACTTTACCTATGTTGTGGTTTAGGAATGGTATTTTCCAATTCAGTAGGCCTGCTAAAACCAGGCTGCAGCTCGATTCCTCTCCCACAAAAGGCAAAGATCATGGCTTGAGATACGAACAATTTAGTGGAAACAGCAATGAGATAAGAAAACAATAACAAAAGGTACATGGAAGGAAACAATTTACACGGAAAGCCTGGGACAATACCGACTGGTTCTTCCCTACCACCTTTCTTCCCACTGGAAGGAACACCCTTCTCTTTGGAAGCTAGAGTGCCTTATCCCTGCTCCTGGCAATGACCCGAGATGGAATAATCTCCCAGCCACGCCCACACACCTGAGGCTCAGCCGCTCACAGCTACTGCAAAATGTTAACTCTGTCCTGGCCAGAACCAGGACAATATGTGACAGCTGTCAGTGTATTTTCTTAGTACTGTGAGAGGATTGTGACATTAATTACCCTAATTTTGTTTAGATTGGAAGCATGAACATTTCATTCAGAGGCAAATATTTGCATTCAGAGGCAAATATTTGCATTTAGAGGCAATGCTGTTCAGGTAAGAGCTAGAATAAGGCTCTGGAGACATGACTTTTCTGTCTCTCCTAATTACACCTCCTTACTAATTTGCATGGATGTAAGAAAGAACTGTTTATCGTCAGCTAAAAGAGAGATTCCATAGTGCTTTTAACAATGCTTTACTCACATCAACTGGTACTTTTAACTTTAAGAATACGATTTCCATAAACTATCATTTTTAGCAACTGTGAAATGCTGTGATGTATATCTGGTTTGAGAAAACATGAGGACTAGCACTTCTGAATATGCTTGATTCAATGGCCATTCCCTAACCAGTGGGGGCAAAGAATAATTGAAGTAAGAAATTAAAGTGGGCAAGTCAGAGCCAAATCATCGTACCCATATCTAAAATGAAGTTGTTGGAGCATACAGAAATATGGTTTTCTTGATGGTTATCCATGAAATCATTGTTGAGTAGGGAAGGTTTTGGCTCAACTTTCCCTTTGAGGCTAAAGAAGCCTGCTTCAAGGAGTGACTTTCTGTGTCCTGCCCTTGTGACAATCTGTCTTTCTCTGGGGTGGGGCTACATGGAGTCTGGGCAGACTGTGCAGGGCTCGCTGGCCTCTCTCACTCCAAAGCTGCACTTCAGTCTTAGAGTGGTTAGGGCAGAATAAAAGCCACACATTTATAGCATGAAGAAAAACTGTGAGCCCTCTCCTCCAGTACCTCTGTCCTCTGCCTATTTAAGGGGAAGCAGCACTGTATTCTCTGAATCAAAGGCAGAATTAATAGATTTCATGAATGGTTAGGGACAGAATGGTGTTCTATTTGGGGAAATTAGAGACAGATAGAGACCTGACAGTTCTTGAATGAAGTGCTGCCATTTTAAGAGAAAAGAAAGAAAGAAAGAAGAAAACTTAGTGTCTTAAAGCCAACTGTTGTGGACTTCTTTTTTTTCCTTGAAAGTGCATGGTGTTATGCTCTGAGCTGATGCTAGATCAAATTCACACAAACTGGTCACTGTTACCCAAGTATTTTATTTACTGCATCAATCTCTTTGACAATCAATGCCTCAAGGACAAGATAAAAGAATCTTGGTGTCCTGCATCCCATTAATTCTTATAATAAAACTGGTAGACATGTCAAAGACTGCATAAAACTAATGAGAGTTCCACATCAGCAACTGCCAATGATTTTTAGTACACTGCCTTTTGCCATCTGTCTTTGTAAAGAGCTTTGAGATCCTTGAACACCTAAGGTGCTTCATGTCTCTGTAGTTCTGAGTGACAGTGTAGCTGTACAGTTAAGTAAGACAAGTTGGTCTCCAGTGAATATAGAAATTAAGGCACAATCTTATCTTCAGGTGAAACGGATTATAAAACTGGAACATAAGGTAGATGACAGGTAACTGGCAGGGACAACACATGGTGTATGGCTAAAAAGATGAAAACCTCTGTCAAAGAAATTGTAAAATAGAATTTGATAGGTCCCTTTCCTCTTTTACAATCTGAGAAGCATGTGGGCATGAAACCCCCTATAGGTACAAGGGTTAGCACAAAAGATCAACAAGTGTATGAGAGGCTGACTCTTATCCAGCAACATTCAGATTATCATTGCCATCATTGTTTTCTAATGAAACACTCCCATAGAAAATTATAAATTACACTGTGCATATCCCAGTCTAATGCCAGGAAATTTCACTGCAGGTATATCTAGAGTATTACCTGGGCTTTGGCTGATGCTGCTGCTGCCTTCCTGAAGAGGTCTTTAAATGCCATCATTGCTGAACTTAGTAGCACAAACAGAAAATGCAACTAAAAATATTCTTTGCCTGTTTTCCTTATGTGATTGTGGCTTTACAAAAACGTTTTCATATTTAAAAGAATCTCTTTCTCATCTGTCTTCAAGCAAGGCACCCACACAAACAGCAGAAGACAGGAATTATGCAGAGAGAAAACAGGTAAACGCATAAGACATTCTAGCAAAGGCATGTAATGAGTGAGCTCAGGAATGAGGGGAAGATTACAGTTAAGGTATTTCATGCAGGTATTTGTGAAGAATAGCAGGTGTGATTTTAAATTACTGGAATCCTTCCAATTATCCTTTTGACAGTTTTTCTGAAAGGACAATTTCAGTGCTTGGAAGTAATAGTACTGTTGTTAAACTTGTCATAAAATTTGGTGTGAAGCTTCTGAAGGGAGGTGTTCTGACTAGTACTGACCTAGTGGCTTTGTGGATTGGCCATTTCTGTTAGACTTCGTTGTTTACACAGTAATTCCTGTTGATAACTGTGATTCTATGATTTATGCCCTCAGGCAGCTTAAAATTGTTTTCAGAACTGTATGCACTCAATTACGTATTTATTTTTTAAATATCATGAAAGGTAATTCCTCCTGTTTCTGCTTCTGTAAGAGATTCTAGTCTTAATTGCACATTAAAATGTCAACTTCTCTCAGCACAGAAGAGCTCACAGAATCAGATTGCAGAGGATATTCCAGAGTACTTGGCACAATTACTGGATCTGCACTAAATGCATGCCAGGCTGTGTTTCTCTCCAGAGGAGACACTAAGGGTTTCCAAGGGGAACACTCCTGCTTACTGGCAGAACTGGACGATAAAAGGCACTGTGCAGGTAGTTTAAACCCACCGCTCCATTAGCTGGCATCAATTTTTGATGCAGTCTATGCTGCCTACACTTGTCATTTTCTAGCTCACTTTAGCAGCTGCTGCCTCCAGTATGATTTCACAGCCAAGGAACACTTCTGAATCCAGTTCCTACCATGTAAAAGAAAATGTAGACAGATGTTGTAATCCGGCCTGCAGCTATGGGAACTACCAGAATGGGTGACAAGCTATATTTGCTTTTTCACTCGGTGTGCAAGTTACAAGTACAGAAATCCTGTACTTCCACTCCACCCCCTCTTCTCCTCCCTTAGCATGTTATAGTTCCCTAAAAAGTAAGAGAAGCTTGATTGGAATCTGTGCGCTCTGGGAGCTGCAATCCAAATTCCAAAGTGTCATTGATGGTTAGTGAGAAGCAGTTCACTTGTGAATGTGGAAAAAGCTGCTTTCATTTCGTTATTTCCAAATTTGTCCTGCCATATAGCAGTATGGAATGGTAAATGCAGTTGGGCACAGAAGAGCACTTCAGCTAGGTGGATGTGGTGAGCGTTCCTGGCTCTGCTCACCCTTCCACTGCCAGCTTCCCTGGAAGGGGTAAGGCCCTGTGTGCCTTGCTCAGGTTCCTGTATCACACTCTCGTGGGGCAGGTACCTGAGCCACCACTCAGCTGCCAGGTATCACTCTCAGTCTTTTGCTCCAATATGATGTGCATCACCTATTTTGTCTGCCTTTTAGTTATAATGTTGTCTTCTTTTGTAATAAAGAGGAGGATTCATTATTGTGAAAGTCAAAATTATGACATTTGAGCTAAATTAGAGAAGACTTATCCTTCTCTTTTTTTTTTCTGATACTATTTTCTTTAATTTCAGGTATCATCCTATGAAATACCAGCACTTCTGGATGAAAGAATCATACACCACAGAAGAAAGCATCCCCATTTCCAGCTTGGGGGGCTATGTTATCCATCTTTTAATGGGAATGACAATTATGCATTTTAGTTGACAAGTTCAATTTTTTCCATAATTACTTTGTATTTAAAAAATAGAAATGATGGACAAACATGTTTTGCTGCATAAACAACTTTGATAGCAGAGTACAGATTTCACATCTATTTTCTGTTCATTCAGGATTCATACTTAGTTATATGGTTGCAAGATAATCCTTGTGATAATTGCATATTTTTATTAGAATAAAAATTTATTTTATATATTCCATAGGATAAAAAGTCTGTATAAAGCTAGGAATTATCCTCTACTTTCATGAAATGAGCACAATTTTCAACCTACTTAATGCTCTAGCTGACTAAGATGCCTAAAAGATACAGTTTCTGGCTGTTGAGAAGGGTGGCCAAAGTATTACAGAAGGAAAGAATTCAGTAGCAAGCATGTTAGTTTCTGCAGTAAACCAGGAAGACCATCATAATTTGTGCAATATCTTAGGTGGATAAAGAAAAAATTGTGGAAAAATACTAATTTGGCTTCAAATCACAAGATCATCATTATTATAAATTTCTAATAACTCATTCAGATATTTAATGGGTTTGTACTTTTTGAGAAATTGCATTTCCATCTTTTGTTCTAGCTTGGGTCATTAGCATTCCAACCCATTATCTCTTGGAACTTTTCCTTACTTTCCATTTACTACTGCTCCTCTGAGTGCAGTAGAGCTGTTTGGGCTGAGTAGGGTCCCGACTCCTGTGGTGCTAACACATGATTTGTGGGTACAGCTTAGCCATCAGTTACTAGGCAGAGAAGGAAATTGCCAGGACTTCAGGCTCCCTTGTGCTAAATCCATCAGGATGAACAGATTGTAAACTGCCCATTGCAAACATATAGGCAACAATTTAGCATCCAGTTAATACTTCATTACCTCCATTCCTTACATTTATACAGCCTTTCCCTCCTGAAGCTTTCTGAAATTGAATTTTCCAGTCTACACTGAGCAGTTCAGATTTAATAGTAATAGTTATGAACATTAGCTTCTGAATGATTTGAGTGCATATGGATATTTTTGTATTTTGTTGGATAAGTCTGAAGTATTTGTTTCTATTGTTTTTATTTTACCATCTTATTAAAAAAAAATAAGAGGAAAATACTTTCTTGATTTGGGGGTTTTTGTTGTTTGTTTGTGGTAATAACAAAGCTTCTCAGAAGCAGAGTTTTTCAGAAGCAGAGTTTAAATAAAGCCTATAAAGTAAACCTCTCACAGTTGGCTTCTCAGTTGCTTCTACCTACAAAGAGACATATTTGTCTCAATTCACTACAGAGTTCCTTAGGCCATTTTGTCAGTGTTTACATACTTCAAGTGATTCAAGCTATGTATCACTTTTCCCCTTTAGTAATCCAGAGATCTTGACAAGAACAGCCCTGCTTCTTGTGACCCCAACTTAATTTTCTTTCTTCTATAATGTAATTCTATTATTATTATTATTATTATTGCTATTTTATTATTATAACCTGCCTCTTTTCTTTTCCTTAGACAAATAAACCGTGATTTGCTATTTTATTACCCAAAGTTATCCCACAGCTCTCCAAGTGTTTGGTTTTACTACCCTGGAAGGTTCCATCTTCCAAGTTACCTTTAAGAACACCATAAACAAGAAAACCCAAAAGGCTCCTACAAGTTTTTCTTCTCTGCTCAGTAAAGCTTACTGTGTCTTCTAACTAAGATCAAACTACAGGAAATAATGGAAGAATGGGGGGACATTGGTAAGGATAGTAACAAAAAATGTGATCCTGAAGTAATTCCAGTTGAGAAAGATTTCAGGTGATTCCTGGTCCAACATCCTTACACTGGAGGAGGGACTGAAAACAACTGGTTTAGTCTTGACATTTTCTCCTGAGGTTTGGGTTCTCTCCTCTCACATCCTTGTAACTACTTGTTCTCATCTCTGGCTTTGTCAGAACTGAACATGTCAGGAGATAAAGGGTGTCCTGGTGCAGCCTCTCAAGCACAAGATGATGGGCAGGAGGGAAGAGCCTCCGAAATAAACAAGGGGAAGGAGACATAAAGGTGGAGGAGGGGTGTATGTGTGTGAGTAAAACTGGTGGGGAAGGTGGAACTGATGGAACAGAGAATGTGCAAAATGGACATGGGACTGAACTGGCAAAGGGAACTGGAGGAAAGGCAGAGACCATCTTAAATGCCAGCACCAGATAAGCTGCTGATACAGACTCTGAGATCTCAAAGGGCTGGAAGAGCAGGGCTGCATTTTTCCAAATCTATTAAATGGGTTGAGGGGCTTCTTAAGGTGTTTAAAAATCAGTTGAATTAACTGGTGTTCTGGGAAGGTCCTCAAAAGGCTGTAATGGAAGGCTGTGAAGAGGAGATCAAACTGGGGAGACTGCTAAGGAGTTCTTAGCAAAGGTGTGCTCAGGGACTTTTGCAGGGCAGCCAAAAGAGGGAGAATGAGCACTGTGGATCCAGAGTGATCAAATAAACTGTTATTTCCTATTATTTTATTTTTTTCTATTTCATTTCTATTCTTTCCTTTGAGCTCTTCCTCTTTTAATGTTTCACCTCTGACTACCTTTCAGTTCATCCAGATTTTCATGTAACTTCAGAAATGCATTATTCCGGTTCTGCTGAGCTAATCAGATGTCATCTCTTATTTATTCTGAAAAATGCTGAAAAAATATTTTTACAGAGGCTTTTCTCTAAACAAACCACGAAAATTGTTCTTATTTCCAGAGAGCACATTCTTTTGTTTTTTCTTTTGAAAATAATTTCCATCTCCCATCTTTTTAATACAGCTGAATTTTTGACATTTTATTTTCAATTTTTAATTCTAAAACTGCACACTGTCATCAATATGAATGCTGAAGTGGAAGACAGCATGGAAAATGTATAAATTGCACAATAAAAGCAGTTTCAGCAACAAAGACTGACCTGAGACAGAATAAAGTGTTTAAAGTCCAGAGGGCTTTCCAGTCCAACTGTAAGAACTTCAAAAGTAGGTCAGACTGGCTGATGTCATTATGTTAAACCTTACTCTGAGATGGTTTTCAAAAGAACTTAGGAAATTCCTTTTCCACGCTCTACATTCTTCTAAGACTAGCAGAAAGGATGGGGCTGTCATCTGAAATAGAACTGGAATGTCTCAAAAATTAACCCTGTGAGCTGGGTGAATGCTTGTATGACAAAAACACTTCTGTAAATCAGAAAAAAAGGGGGAAACCTGCATTTGTAATTCAAAATACTGTGGTGTTTCAGACTCCTTTAAATTGTTATGAATCCTGACGTGTGAGTGACACTGGACATTACTTGTGACACACATCATTAAGAACCATCCCAACTAGTAATGACTGTGATTTTTGTACTGTGATTTTTGATATTACTGAGAGACATTTTGGAGGAAGATATTAAAGGCTTCAGTGGGTGATTTAAGCAGCATGATAAAAAGTGGAAGAGACAGTTCTTTTGTTCAGCTGTCTCTAGCAATGGAAGCTGGAGTGTAGGAGGAACTCATGGGGAAGAGATGTTTACACACAAGTACACTATACCCTAAAAAGCAGTAAACAACTTACAGCTTGCTTTGGTTTGTTTACCCTGAAAAAAACCCAAATCCAAGGAAAAAAAAAGTCAATATCCTTAATATTACTTCTTTAACAGTCTAATTCCAGCTAGTTCTTCAGGGATGACCTGTAACTCTGGATCATCTGCAAGACAGAAGGTATTTTTGCCATTGTTTTAAGTTTCATCCTGACAAATTTTGAACTTAGTCAGTGCACAAGCCTGCCTCCTTTGTCGCTGCATAACAGGGTGGGTGTGCTCCAAAGTGAATGGAATGCCATGGAAAACACATCTGCTCAAGAAAACAGGTAATTTTCACATGTACTTAAAACCTAGTAGTTTGCCAAGTGCCAAGGCACAGTGTACCAACCTGGAAAAGGGTGTGATGAAAGGAAGAACACTCTCCATTAAAAGTTTAAGGCAACATCTGTTTTTGTCAATCTCCCAGTAAAATCCCACTCATAATTCGAAAGGTAAATCAAAAAATCAGAAAGTAAATTACTTCACTGAGAATATACTCCCATCACATTTTTCTTCAATCCACTCCCTTTTAGTGTACTGTCTCAGTTCAGTATCTCAAATTATTTATTTGACTGGTGGAAAAATACAAATCAGTGTAAACAAAATATTCTGGCTACATCCATACAGTACTTTTCTACTGAAATATTATTTGCCTAAAATTGATTTTAAATTATATAACATTCAGTTTTCGTAGGATAAGATGGCTGAATCTAAGATCAGATGGGAGTATCCCTATGCTTACATACTGCCCTGTTCCCCTTCCTATATTGTATGGATGTAAATACTTTATGTCTCCATGTTACTTTTTATGGCCTTTTTAACTTCAGGGTAAGGTATTCTTATATAAGAAAGGGTATACTTCAGGGTAATTTATTCATAAATGCATAATTTAAGCAAGAAAATGAAACCTCTGGTAAGGAGTATCTCAGATAAGCAATCTTTGTCTTAAGAATGATGTCAAAGACTTCAAAAATTATTCCCTGAGGCTTCTGATATTATATTCAGCCTGTACAAATAAACTTGAAGACTGTATATCCTCTACTTACCCAGAAAGATATCTCTATGTCTGTTAAATTACAGGGTGCCAGAAAATAGATTTTGTGTAATAAACCTTATTTCAGGGATAGGGAAAATAACAAAAAATGGAAAAGTCACACTGAGTGTGACAGCAGAACAGGGACCACAATCGTGTAAAACAAAAAAAGACCTTTCTGTCCACTTATTTGGACTCAAAGAAGTTACCATGTGCAGAGCATATACATAGTTTCTCTTTTCTATCAGACACAGAAACTGCCTCGTGCACTATTGCATTATTTTTATGATGTATGAACTATGCTTAGAAGTATTAAAATGTTAACTGTAAAAATTAGCATTTAAATACAATTAATGGGTATACCAAGAGAGAAAAATACAAAATAATGGAAAGAAACATAATAAATGACAACAATTAAAAAAAACAGGCTATGTAAAATATTGGAAGGTTCTTCCTGTCTAACAGGTAAACTGGCCTAAACAAATTCTTAGGTCCAAAGCTCAGTATTTTAAACTAAAGATATGGACAAATTAGCATGGTTGCTAGTGTTGTTATGAACTATCATTCCTATTGCTTCCTTATGCTCTAACTATTGCCTCAGAAAAAAGATGATTGCTCTGACAGATGACCTCCACAGCCAAAGCAATTCTTTCATAACTTCTTGCTACAAATTCTATTTCTGAACAGTAGGTATCAGTAAACCCCACAGTGTTAACCTGGTAATATATCTGAGAGAAGGTTGTTCAGCAGGTGTTTCAAATGCCAAACAAAAGGGAAATTTTCTACCCTTGCATATTAAAAAGATCACTTTTGTCTCCTGTGTTGTTCAACCATTGAAATGATGAAATAGACCTAAATTAATATAAACTTATGGGTCAGCAAATACAGAGCTACACCCGTAATCTTAACTGGCTCAGAAAATTTCTTTTCAATATAATTCTTTATGCATAACCTCCATAATTTTCACTTAGTAAATTTAATACCTATTGCTGTGCAACTCCTTCAATACAAAGTGTTATGTTAGTGGCACATATTAAAATGATGTTATTATTTGCTACTGGAAATAATACTTGACAAGTTCAACACTATGATAATTTGTTCATGTTGGCGAAAATTAAATACTGAAACCATCTTCTGAAATATACTTTTTAAATTGCAGTTATAATACAAACAATATAGATGGTAATTTGAAGTTAAATGTTTTAAAGGACTTTACATTCCAATTTGTTTCATACGTTGTTTACAACTGAAAGGGACAATATTTAGAATCTGTATTTAAGGCAATGCTAATATCAATAAACTTCTGTTTAAATTAATGCAAAGCATGAACTGCATTGGAAAAGAAATTACTCATTTTACTAACTACTTCTAAAATCTTAAAGTCTGAAAGAGTTTTAAAATGGTCAGTACTGTGTGTGCAAAACCGCATTTAGTGTCTTCAAAGAACTCTAGTGGCCAGACATCTCTTGTACCAGCTCTTCTCTTGGCACAGCTCAAGACTTCGGTTGCTGTCAAGCTGACAACTTCTGGGCTTTGGAACAACTGGTCTGGATATGGGAAATTTGCAGAACTGGAAGCAGTAACTGGAAAGCATCCTGAATATAAGTAGTACTGTTGCAGCCCTAATGGGGAGAGAAAACATGTAGTTCATCAGTACAGCTGCCATGTACTCCAGGAATGACACTGGACTGTTTTTTTATTGTCTTTTATTTATTTATTTTTTTTACATCTGCATCATGCTGTATTAGCGTATATCTTCACACAGGATTTTACAATCTGTAGATAGCATAACCTGAATAAATATAGAAAAACCTGACTGCCACTATGTTTGACCTCTAAGACAGTTTTGTTGGTAATATGAGTAGAATAAAATGCCACAATGTTCAGAAGCAGATTTGACTTTTTAAACACAAACCAGATAGTCTTTCCATCAACTGAACTAATTTTGAATTTGCTGTAGGTGAGAGAAGTGTCACTGAAATTAAGAGTTCAAATTATAATGGTTTTAACATGTAGTACTATTTTTAGAATTTCTAATACTGAACAGTATAGCGGCTTGTAATTCTCCATGATCCTAGACTGTATTAATACATATTTGTATACAAGTATGGGATTTATGAAGTACAAAACATTGCATTCCACAATTCTAAATATTCCTAGATTTTGCAGTTCCCAGAGTGCAGGAAGGTAAGTCAGCAGCAACAGCAAATGTACCTTTATAACAAAAGGAACTGCATGGTAAACTTCACTACAGCTCTATTCAACTTTCCATAATTTTCCTTAAGGGTATTGTAAATTCAGCAAAAGTGCCTATTGTAAAGCAATCTTTTCCTTATTTTTAAGGTTATGCAGCTATTAAATACAGAATGACAATTTGTGGACACTATTATATGTTTATTTATGTTTTAAGGGAAATGTGATCTAACAGTTAAAAACTTGTGCTGTAGTTCCTATGAGTTTTAGGACTTTATGAGGATATTACTTTATCTCAAACTCTTCTTGGTAAAACTGAGGTATATTTTACTCACTGTGCTTTTTTGAAGAAAAACAGATCATGGTGCCAAATAAAATAAATCACTCATGAACATTTTGGTGGTCTGAGACATAGTTATCCATGTGCTGACCAAGGCTGTTGCTAGACTGTGAATCTTTGTAAATGCCTGAAGATGGGAAACACTGTAGCATACCTACAATCCAAATTTTAATGGAAAGAACAGTCTGAAACTGCAACTGGTTGCTGTGCTCTGATCAATACAGTAGCAGAGTTTCAGAGCTGGCCAGCCTCACTTCTGTCATACAGCTCTTAAGAATCCTCAGTAAATGCAATTTTATTTCTACAGTATTTGTGGGAGAGGCTGAACACAAAATTTATGTCCTGAACAGTCAGAATGAGATTGTCATTACGTTTTAAAAAGTTTTTCCTTTAGAAATAAATGTCCCTGTCTCATTTAAAATAATTTTATTAGAACATTTTCTAATGTGAAGAGGTGGAGCTTACCTCTAACAGCACACTATTGATGATGGGGTTAAGAACCTCTGCCTTCATATTGCTCTGTAAACCAGAACACAGGATGAAAAGCCAGGTCAAAAAATACACTTAACAGCAATATACTGATATCTGAGCTGGGGTTTTATGAATTCTGTAGGGGTCTTCTTTCACTTTGATTCTTACTCAAGACTGTTTATCTCAGTATTTCTAGTAACTGTGTCTGCATTTCAAACACACAGTACACCC
The DNA here is from genome assembly GCA_003676055.1 of Chloebia gouldiae. NCBI lineage: Eukaryota > Metazoa > Chordata > Aves > Passeriformes > Passeridae > Chloebia > Chloebia gouldiae. The sequence goes on from QUSF01000005.1 coordinate 26,060,399, forward strand.
TATCCATTTGTATCAGAGAGTACAATGAACTAAGAGAGTCCCATGGTTTTACTTCTTCATTAATTCATGTACAACAGAGTTTCAAATTGCCTACTTTCCTAAAGATGTGACATTCATGTAATGACACTGTTTGTCCACCTGTCTTTCATTGACCTTTTCACATCCCATAAAATTTTAAACCCCTTGCTCATTTTCAAGGACACAAAAAGGAAAAAGACATGTCAGAAGAAGAATGAAGTTCTTAGAAGTTACACAAATATCTGTGGTTAGGACAAAATGAAAGGTCCAGCAAGAGTTGTTTTCTTTCAACACTGAACAAAATACTGATTAATTTAACTGAAGGATTTCCACTTACAACCTTGTAGCTCTCATATTACAGATTTACAGAAACATGAAACTTAATTTTAGTTTGGAGAAAGATGGCAGAACAAAGGAGAGATGGTTAGTGAAAAAAAGTACATTTTTACTCTTAGTTACAGAAAATCCATTACAAAATGCACTGTTTACTGGGCCAGTTTAAACTTTTGTGTGCAATTTATTTTTATATTTTTGTGCATGCATTTATTTCAAGATTCCCACAGATATATGCTAAAGTACAATCCCCAAATGCAAAATAAGCATTTTTTCCTTACAGTAATTGAAAGTTATGTAAATTATTCATAATAAAAACAAGGAAATAAATCATGTCCTTTACAAATAACTATCAAAAAACATGCTCAGAGATGTGCTGGAAGAGCTAATGGAAAACTGGAAAAAATTTCCTTTTAATTACATTCATGTTTTCATGGAACAATCAGGAGAACCAGAATTTGCTCTTCTCTGATGTTTACAGAACAATTTCAGCAACAGCACAATTTTTACCTCTGAATCCTGCTATAATACTGAGATGACAGTCATCCTTGAAGCTTCTTGAATGGCAGGATACTATTTCTAGCAAAGATGTTCACAGATAAATGGATGTTCTTAAACAGACTATCTTGTGATAAAAGACAGAGTGATTTTTTTTTAAGTTGGACCAAATAGATTTTCTAATCTCTTAAACCTTTTGAAAACACTGCAGTGCTAAGCCAGGAGATCTAGTAAAGGCTAAGAAGACAATTCATGAAACCATCTTAAGGTACTGTAAATACAATCTGTTAATGACTTTTATACAAATGTGTTCAAAAGGGATAGGCCGAGTCAGAGGAGAAATTATCATCAAGCTCTGTAACTTCAAATGTGGGGCCCTTCAACGTGAGAAGTGTTGAGTGGTGATCAGGAAAAACAGGAAGTGGTTTCTAGAAAGAGAGATTTTACAAGGCAGGGGACATGGTGTCATCTATCAAGGCTTATAAACTTTCCCTGCTGTAGAAATGCTCTGTGTTCTTGATCTGAGGAAAGAAGCAGTCTCTCTGCTGATACAAAGCCTCTGGACCCATGTAAGAATTTCTGTTTCAAGAGGTGAACTATGTTTAAAAAGCCCAAATGCTACAGAAAATGCTGTCACCTTACCCCAGCTGCTGTTACAGAATCAGAAAACTTCTTTGATAAAGATGAAACTTCATTGCACATGGCACTTGTTAAACTGGTTTAAAAAAACAAGAGAGACAAATATAAAAATACATCCTTGACCTATTAATAGATAAAAACCCCATGACAAACTTTATCTTGGAAGCAAAGATGTTCTTAAAGCAATTTGGCTTCTAAATATTTTTAAAATATTTAGGCATAAACTGTTAATGATAAAGCTTTTATATTCCTTCACTGAAAAACCCACTGCTGACTACAGCAGCAAAATGATGTGCTGTTGCACACACCAGTCATTTTTGACAGAAGTTTTCTATGTGAACAATAAAACATCTACTCTATGGTAAAAGGAAAAGCCCATTTGTGGTTAAAATATGAGAGAACAATTCTGTTCTGAGATCTTTCATTGTTTTCCTAGACATTCCCAAGTGTATCCCATAGGACCTCATCCTACAAGGTGTGCTGTACCTTAGCTCTGATTCTGAAAAATACTTAGTAAGTGCTTTGTTTCAGACTGAAGTGTTCCTGTGGACTTTGCTATTCTTAGTAGCATTCTTAAGGATAAGCACTTGGTTAAATATTTTACTTACTTAGGAGTCAACTGTTTAAAATATCTTAACACGAAAACTTACTGAAATAAGTAGACTTAATAACTACAGAGAGCTTGAGATCTGAGTTTAGAGTCCCACTAGACAGACTGGCTTCTTGGAATTCTGGGTGTTTCACCATGATTAACTACAAAGTTGCTAAAAAATGCCTATTGTTTAGAACTACAGATTGATTTTTGTATATTTCTAGCAGATAACACTAGATAATGAAGCTCTGTTGGCAGATAATAGGACTGCATTACACACCCTAAAAGCAAATTCCATATAGGCAGGCACAGTATCTTCTGCAGAGGGAAAAGGAAATGCAACTCAAGTTGGCATTCACATTTGTTTGCTGGAGCAGAAACAACTTTTAGCCTGTGTATAGGTCATGTTTTTGTAAACATACATATGTCAACCATGTCAAAAAATGACAAGTAGCCTATAGAAACTGATTTCATGAGAAAATATAGCACCAGGACCCCTAAAACCAATGCTGTTTGTTGATCCATTAACTTACTGTGCCTTTAAGGTAAATGGAACTTCATGAGCTCTGTGCAAATGTCAAATGTTCATATATGAAGTATATAATACTCACTTTGTCAGTACTTTTGCTTGATCTTGAGCTGTTTTTTCTACTTCCTGCCCATGTAGAATTAATTCTGCTACTTTATGAAGCTGCTCAATACAACGAGCAGTTACTTCAGCCAGACTTTCAATGGACAGCATGTAGATTTCCTTAAATTTAAAATGGGAATAATATAATTAATAATAACAACTGATAAATACATTTATAGATAAATACATATAGAAGAATGTGAAACAAAATACAGACATTTTACTTGCTCTGAAAAATTAGTAAGATCATGTCTACCATTTACTTGGCTGGGAACTAGGTCAGGCTCTTGAATTTTCTAATATACCACTTTTAAACCTCTTCCTAACGAACAGAAAGATACCTAAACTCTAGAATAAGTCATAATTATAATTATTTTCATATGGAGCCAAAAGTACTGAGTCATCCCTTAGCTGAATCTCTAGAGCAGAAATAGATAACGTGCTCAATAAAAAATTGGCTTTTATCAACAATTACAGAAATCTTTACATAGCACTGTGGCGTTACAGCTTTCACAAGCTGATGCCAGATAGTAATCTGCAATCACATAAAAATCTGGAATATATACAGTGTACACATTCTGTCTGCTTCTTTAGAGTTTTTTGTAGGGAAACATGACAGATAATTTTTAATTAGAAATAACAATCTCAAGAAACATAGCAACCACATTTAATATTGCCATTAACTTGACAGGAAATATTCAATCACAATTAACCTTATCAGAACTGCCTAAATGAACACTTTCAGCCTTGAGAGCTTTCATAAAGAGAATGAACAGTTGTTAGTTGCCTAAACAAAATTTCTGTTTTGTCCATTTATGATTTAAATTGTTTAAATAGTTTGGACATTTTCCCATGTATTGTCACTGAGAGAAGGAGATACTAAGAAAAACTGAGACACAACTTTCAGTGTGCATGTAATGTTTGACCTCAGGATCCCTCAGCTCACTGTATGTTGAATATACGCATGCATACACACAAAACCACACATATGAAACAATACAAACAATGTGATAGAGAACCTGTTACTTTGATATTTACTAATGGAAACAGAATAACAGTAAGAATATTTATATAATTTAGTCTTCAACTGGGTCTGCAGTGAACAGTTGTGTATTATTATTTCTTACTACTTCCATGAATTTAAAAAATAATCATGACATATAAAGCCAACACACAAAGAATCTTATAATTTAATGAAACTTATCCTCCAAATGTTATTTTACCTCCACAGTTTTGTTTTTGTCTACTTCTGTTTTATCACTCTCAGTTTTATTGTCTTTTTGAGTCTTTTCTTCACCAGGTTCTTCAGGTTTTTCATTTAGCTCCTCCTCTATGTCTACTGGGGTGGACAAACTGGCTTCTTCCAGCCATTCATGAGCTTTTTTTCTAGCCTGCCAAACAAAGAACCCAACCCCAAAGTTCAGTCTGAGAAGAGACTATGAGATGACATTCCTGAATATCAATTAACAATACATTTAATTACTTCCTCTTTATACTCAGAGGTTTGAATGTATCAAACCTCTGAGTGGCATTTAGTTAGGTGTACATTTAAGAAACTGTAGGGAGAAGCATTCTGAACTGCATAAAGATGGATCATCCAGGGATAATTCCTCTAAAGCTATAATATTCCTAACCAACATGTACAGCTGGTGTTAATTGTAAAGTAACATTTCAGCTTTATCATTCAAATGGATTTACACTGAAATTTTTCTTAAACCGTTCTCCAAATAAGAAAATAAGAAGTGTGTATAAAAAAAGAAAAAACTGGAGCGGTAAGACAGATATATTAAATTCTTAAGGAAAAATAAATATAAAATCACTGTATCTTGAGCTGCTTTCCCTGACATGCAAATAGATCAAAGCTGAAAAGTCTTGAGGCTTTATACAACTTCAGACAACTGCTATGCCTAGTAGGAAATTAATTATGTCTCTTTTTTACCATGAAATCAATTCAAAACACATCGAGACCTAAGCCTAAGCTAGTTATCCATAGTATATCTATGTAGCTAGAGAGATAAACATTCATTTGAGCTTAAGACCAGCAGATGAATCAGCTTTAAAGCGACCTGATAGTACAAATGTGATTAATTATGTAGCTAACTCCTAGACATCTCAATTTTAGAGCAAGAAAAAATATTCTTTACCTGACTTTTGTTCCCAGTATGTAAGATCAAATCTGCTGTTCTCATGACCCTGTTCTGCTGAGACACTCCTGGTTCAAGCCTTCTAAAACTGGAAAGGGCTTGTTCAACTGTACTGCCTTACTCATCTCACTTCTGTGAAAGCTCTTCTATATTCAGAATTTTAGTCCCAGTCTCCTGTACTTCCCTTTCTGAATTGTCTGAAGTGAACTGGGTACTGCTCTGTGTCAGACTTCAGAACAAAGCCCTCCTTCTTTGCCCAAGAAACTGAAGGCAGCTCAGTAACAGGTGCTAACCTTATTTAGCTTGTCAGGAGTAGCAGCAACATGCAATTCAAACAGCAGTTCTGTGAGCATGCTGACAAACTCTTCTGTATCTGCTGCAAGAAATAACAAGACAGTTTTTGTTAGCATGTTACTGCTATAGTATTTTATATGGTAATGTACATACAGTGAAATAGTTTCACCGAGTATTCCAGCACTTGAAAAATAGTGACAATGACACATGAAAGGAATGTGTGGAGGTGTGCATGTATATGCACCAAAATTATAGATAACTGGGATATTCAACTGAATGTTCACTGTGGTTACTATCTTATTTAACCTCATGTATGAAATTTTTGGTGATAATAGCTTTCAAAATGTAGGTAAAGCCACTTTTTCAAATATTCTAATTTTTTCATAAACAACTGAAATGAAGCTGCAGTGAAAAATACATGAAAGGGCTCCATAATCAAAGTGAGAGGAAACATTAGAGAGAAGGGTATGAGGCCTTCTGCTGCTTGTACCAGAAAAGAGTCATAGTTGTTTCTGCAGTCATAGGAGGAAGGAATGTGTTTCACTGATGAGTGGTTTGTTTTTGCAGGGGCAAATCTGCAGCACACTTTGGTTTGGTCCCTTTTAAGGCGCTCACTGCCTTGGTTGCAGCCCATTCAAAACCCCCGTGCATGTTTCAAGAAGCAAGATAAGCAGTTGTGATTTACTAAAAAAAACCAGAACATCTGACCTTCAGAGGAAACATCACTTTGTGCAAGAAGCAGAGCTTCTCTTGGGAGCAGGTTTCAAAGCAAGGAACTACTTTCCACAGAAATTATGGAACAACAGACATCTAATGAATCCTCACTCCTAAGCAGGTAATACACTTTCTTCTATTTTGCACAACTCCATAGAGGCATGGGGTTTAAAGAGCAAGTAAAGTACAAAAATGTACCATACTAAGACTTTATGCTGAGTACTTGCTGCTCCCCTCAATGATAAACAACGAGTTCCCTATGAGAGGGATCAAGAAAGCTGAGTAAGCACTGCCAGAAGGAGCAGTCTGAGAAGAAATTACTCTCCTGTTAGAACATGTGGATGTTAACAGAGTTTTGCTAACTTTTCTGAAGGCTAGAGAAATCTTATCTCACCATCTTGCAAAATGTAGATTTATGGGCAAAGTACCCCTGAGAAGATCAAGAGGATGTGGAAGAAATATCCTTTTATGTTTCTTTGTTTCCAAAATACAACAATATGGTGTTCAATGGCATAAGCCAGTCTTCAGTCAGGTCAAGGGGATTTTTGCTACTAGCTCTAAGAGGTTTGGTATAGGTCTCACAGGCCTGGAGACATGACCCATGCTGCCTTTAAGCTGACTTCTTATCCTTCTGTTCTAACCTGTTTGGGGAACTGCTAACATTTCTGACCTGTTTAAGACACCTATTTTGCCCCTAACCAAAGCACTCACTCATTTTATTGTAATTTTTGTGAGCTCTGCCTATTCTCTCCAGTGCTATGCCGTGTCACAGTTATGGAAACGCTTGTGCTGCTCTAACTTCCTTCTCACACTCCACATGCCACATCTGGCCAAGCAAAACCTATAAAGCAGCTTTGTTACTATGTTTCAGTCACTTCCATTCAAAAAAATTCTGGGTTCTTAAATTTTTTTATGATACTTGAATCTTTTCCCCCATCTAGCAAGGGGGGTGCAGAGTGAGGATGAAGTTGCTGAACAGAAAATAATTTCTAAGTACTTCAAAACTTTCAGATTATACAACTTCTGTAAAAAAAGCTCAGTTATTAAAAAGTTATTATTTTCCATTTTTGCTTTCACTGATGATATAGCAAAAAAAATTTAATATTTATTCATGTTTGATCTTCCGTATCTCACACTTCAGTTACAATATAAATTCAAAATTAAGCACTGACCAGGTTTCAGAACATTTAGAGTTAATTTTAGTAACTACCTTATGAAGACTATTAGAATATCAGAAATAACAGTTTGGACTGGATTTTTAAAAATTACTAGATAAAGAAGTAGCAATTATTTAAGTCTCTGTATTTCTAATTACCTTTTTGCGCCTGCACCACTTCATCATCTAATTCCTTTGGAACAAAGATCTCTTTTATAGCAATTAAATCATTTTTCACAGTCTCCAATTGTTCTCCATCAAGTGTTGCTAAATGTGACTGAATCTGTAAAAGAAAGGACAGTATTACTAAATGATAATTTAGAGCCTGAATCCAAAATAGACTAAGGAATGGAAACTTCCATTATGTTCAAATCTTGTCTCCCCAGCTTAGACATATTTTTAGATCTTGTCAACAGAATTTGTTGAGTATCACAAAAATTACACTAGCCTTGCCAGATCATCAGGTCCCTTCCTTCCTCCAGAACATAAGTTTTGAACTATAAATCTATGGTTTAACTGCACACTGCATTTTGGGATTGCCTGGATGAAGACAGCAGGCAAAAAGAGCACAGGCATGATGGCTAGTCTGAGCACTTATGGGAAGAGCTGGAAAAGGTTGCCTTCAAAATGCAGCCAAAATTATGGACAGTCTACCTGTTCTGAAGAATGCATTGGTAGGTCTTTGCATATCTCAGTTATCTCCAAGTCCCTGCTATCTAATAGGATGGCATACCTAAGAGGGATGGAATCACTGTTTGTACTGCAGTTATATGGTGCCAATTCCGTGAGCAGAGCACTCCTTCTGCCTATGGAAGCCAAGAGAAATGCTCTTCCTCCCCTTGGTACAAAGTTTTACCTTTATGTTTGTTTCAAGGGGCTTTTTTAAAGCTTGCTTGACAGATGTACACTCTACCTCAGTGCAAGGCTGGACACAGCTGTTACTTTCTTACTGGTGTGTCCCGTGTCCAGCTCCTGTGCTCAGGATAAAACCCAAGGTAAAGCCGTGGCCTCGAGTCAGGTTGTGAAGGACTACATAAGGCTTTTTTCCTCCCTTTCTATAGCACTTTCCATTTCAAGGGGACTTCTTTTAATGGAAACTTAAAATAAAAGCCTAAATACATGTCTTCAGCACCTTTTGCACTCCTCCTGTGGCTTTTGGGCTGTTAGAAATGGTCTCAAGTTTCTACAGTACTCTTTCTGTATTCTGTATTCTGTATCTGTGTGCATCTGTGCATGGTAAGTGGAACAGTTATCTGAGTACTGGACTTGTTGACCCACACAGTCACCATCAATCCTGCTGGACTGAGTAGGACTATGTATGTGTCTAGGACATAAATGAAATGCATCAGAAACCTCATGGTAACAACCTGCACATATCTGGCTTACCCTGTGGTATTTCACAGTAAAATAAAAATATTGTTGACACACGCAATTAACCTGAACTTCTTTTCTATCTATCCCTTTCCTATTTAGTGGGGGGGGGGGGGGGAATTTTGGCCATTTTTGATTTTGTTTCTTGCTCCAAAAGCAGACCCTTGAACCTTACATGTGTGGTTTGAACATATAGTTTTTCATCTAGATAGTAACAAAAAATAAAAACAACACTGACAGTATGCAACTAACTGTTATTAATATAAGCTTCTTTTATTCGTGAGAACAAATAAAATATTTTAAAATATAAGTTGGTTATATTTTATTAAGAAATACCCCACAGGGCAAAGAATGCTAATTACAGTAACAAACAAAAAGAAAACTTGTTTTTAAGAAATTTATTTAGAAAACTGTTTCAATACAAAAATATCACTGCTAGGAATCCACAAAATTCTATTAGGCCACTGTCAGTGATCTACTTATGTAGTAGCAGAGCAAATAAATTGAGAGTTGAAAGTGAAATACATATGTATCAGATAGGTCTTACTAACATTACCATCTTCAGAGAGACATTTGTATGCTTCCAGTAATAATATCTTGGTGTAGTTCTACATAACTTTAAAAACTAACACAATACGAAGTGAATAAGTAATCTGGAACTAATTTTAATTCACTAGCCTCCATGTGCCGTAGGTCTGGAATTCCTGAATTTAAGTATGTGTACCTGATTTCAACCAAAAGATTTCAATCTCATTGCAAATTCTGCAAGGAATTTCAAAACATCTGCAGTGTCACAAGCTGTGTATAGCACACTACATATGGTCCTAACAAAAATACCTGTCAGTTATGAACATCTGTTTATGAATACCTGTTATGTTATGAATACCTGTTTTGAGTTAATCTTGTAGTTACATTTTAGATGTATTGAGTTCCTAAAACCCAGGGCTAGCCCATAGGATCAATTTGGCTTTCTCTGAACTTGATGGAAAACTTACTGTTCATTCTATGCACATCTGCAGAATAAAATTAATGTAAAGATAATTTTTTTTACCAACCACATTGATTTAGGCTGTCTGCATACTGTACCTGAGCTTCACTTTCATTTGACAGGATTTCCAGAGCTTCAAGATGAGACAAACCTTGGAATTCATCAAAAAGTAGTCCATAATGTGCTGTTCGTTCAACTGTAACTTGCTGGGCCCGCCTCTGTTTCTCTTTTTCTTTGGCTTCTCTCAACAGCTGCAAATATGTACATTATTCTATGTTTTATTGATAATACTGTAAGTGTGACAGATTTTATTACTATCTGCTTCTGTGTGCCTAGAAGTAGTAATAAAATTTGGCACTATATCACACCTGCAGAGCTAAAATTTTAGAGGTGAAATAGCTAACTTATTTTTTGATAATTTTCTCTGATAAAATATTTATATAGTATTCTAAACAGGGTTTTCCCAGTGGTAATTGCTAACCAACTGTCTTTAAAATACAATGAAAAAAAAAATCTTGCAATCTGGCTTGCATTTGCAAAAGCAATGTCAGCTAGAGATACCATATAATAAATTTCCCCACCTGTTATAATGAAAGGACTATTTCATGTGCAGCCTTAAAGAGCCATCCAATTCTTTTTACAGATCACAAAATGGGAAGAGTATTATTTTTTAGGACCTGTCCACCAACTTGCATAAATAATGCACCTATGTAAATATTTTCTATAAAATATTTTTAGCAAATACTAAAGTCAGTTTCATGTGACAGTTGTACTGGCAAAAGAGATTAATAAACTTATACCCAAGGTGGGGCAGAGCTACCCTCTATATACATGGGTATATTTTGGTGGGCTTTTAATTCACTTCTATCAGTGTATAAGAAGGCTAGAATAGGATAGCATAGGATATCAAATACGATCTCCTCCTTCCTTGTATTCCTGGACAAAGTGGCCTCTTGTGAATTTCCTACAGTAAAGGTGGTAAATACATCTGAACTACATGTTAGGCTACATACAAGTCTCTGAATACAGGTGAACTCCCACCACTTACGTTATTCCACTGTTCAAAATTCCTACAATATTGTCTTCAGTGATTAATTTAATACAAAAGACTTAAAATTTACACTACAGTACATTTCTCCTCTGAAGTCTCTATCTTCAAAAGTTAACTCACAAAGTTTTCTGAACAAATCACTGACAAGTGATAGTGCAACCCCTGAGAACTGATTTATGCTGCATTCTGCCTCAGATTCTATGTGCAAATCTATGCATGTTGTTAAAAGGAGACATTCTCAAAAGCTCATTTTAACTCTGCAGGCTTTAACAAGAGTTAAATGCTTTTTATCTACTACAACAGTATAAATCTGTTAACTCTTCCAGTGATGAATACTAAAGATGAAACATCTCATTAAAAGAAAAATACCTTACTCTTCTCTACAGGGTAACATGCAGTAAACACAGTTTCTTTTCAATGTCTGTTGTTTACCACCCTTTCAGTGTCTGGAGTACTAAATTAATTTTGTACTGACAGCATTTATATGTCTGTTTTTACCACATTTCTGAGCTTTAAAACATATCAGTCACAACGGTGTAAGGATACCATTAAGCTAGATGGACACTGAGATACAAATTTTTACAGGTTTAATTCCTAATGAAACGTATGTCATATTCCAGTATTACTTATTTCCAAGGAAAACAATCTAGTAATGTTTATGCTGGAAGATATCTATCTACAGCTGTTGCCAAACCACCAACAATTTGATTTTGCCTCCAGAGTGTAATTAATGATTTATCACCACATATACCATCTTATTTAAATCAGCAATTGCATATATGATTATGTAGAAAAGATAAAATTACTTTTTTTTTGTGATTCTATGAAGAAAAATAAAGTAGAGCAAATGTAAAGATTAATAGTTATTTCCATAAGCCCAGCCAGCATCTACTGCAATAAATAAAGCCTCTCCCTGAGGCATGTGAAATTCTGGAAAAAAATCTGAAATTGCACTGACAGAGTAGTATTTAAATATATCCAACCTGAGATAGTGAGACTGTTCTTGCCATCAATGTTTTGGTTCTCTTAAATCCAGGATCGCTTTCTGCAAGGACATTCATGGTTGTCTTCCCAATAAATTCCAAAGCATCTAAGCCTCCAGATAATACACTCTTCCCCTGTATAAAGAATGCAATGTGTTATTTTCTTCCCAGTTTAGGCTAATATGAACTTTAAAGAGGAGTGCTTTTGTAGACACTGTCTTTGAACATTCAGGTCCCTAAATATCCTATACTTGATGCATTTACTTTGTTCTGAATACCTTTTCTGACAGAAAAAAAAAAGCTCTATAAAAATATTTCCAGTAAATAGAACTACTTACACCAGAGGAAATGTAACAATTGTTGTAAATTAAAAATAATAATTAAAAAAATTATATATATCGTAAAAAGGCTGGAGCACATCTCCTGTGAAAACAGTCTGAGAAAATTGGGGCTGCTCAGCCTGGAGAACAGAATGCTCTGAGAGACCTTCCAGTACCTAAATGGGGCCTATGGGAGGGCTTGAGAGGGTCACTTTGCAAGGCCAAGCAGTGTTTGGACAAAAGGGAATGGCTTTACTTTGAAAGAGGATAGATTTAGATTGGATATCAGGAAGAAATTCTTCACTATGGGGATGGTGAAGCACTGGAACAAGTTGCCCAAAGAGGTGGTGGATGCCCCACCTCTGGATGTATTAAAGGCCAGGCTGGATCAGGCTTTGAACAACCTGGTTTAGTAGAAGGTGTCCATGCCCAAGGCAGGGGCATAGTACTAGATGATCTTTAAGTTCTCTTCCAATACTAACTATTCTGTGTCTCTGTCATTCTATGAATACCACTTTAATTTCAACCAATGGCATCTGGTTTGTAGGAACTTGTTTTAGACATGAATAACATGGAGCCAAGTTCATAATGAACAGAAGACTCTGCCTTACTGGATTTTTAAAATTTTAACACTTATGAGGACTCTGGAACTGTCTATTTAAATATATATAGTTTTCTGTGTCTTCATATTTTTTATGTACACTGAAGAAGAAGTTTCACTGGCTAAAGATTTCCATTTCAATCTGGATTATGTATGTGTCAGATACTCAAATGCTGATGTAACCTGATATATAATGGAAAACCCTTCCAAAGTCTCAAGTGGTATTACAGGTGACTTGCTGAGACCTTAAGTGATTCTATTTGTGCCACATTTGTCACTGTGGTATAGCAGCCTCTCCAGGCTGCCTACAAGCACATTTCTCTTACTTGCAAATCTTGTATAATGCTCAAGTAATCTTACTGGTGACCAGCTCTCACAAGCCATATGATGCTCCAGGTTCTGTAGAGACTATGTTAGGAATAATTTATAGGAATCTCCTTCTGTTCCCAAAATCTTTGATATAAGAGTGATGAGGCAGTCAGAGCAAACTGGATATACAATAAAAAAGAAGTGCCATTTCATAAAACTTGCTCAGTGGGGAATTAATCTGCTATGCTTTTACAGCCAGTGTTTAAAGTCTTATTTAATTTCAAGTGAAACACCATACTTAAAGATGTAAAAAAAGTTGGGGAAGATAATGCAAAAATTGATTTGGAAACAGTATGGTACAGAATTTTGCAAAATCTCTTTTTTCTCAAAAAAAGAGAAAAGGATGAAGTTCAACACACAAAACATAAGGACGACAGGAAAGAACTGTGAACCAAAGATTTTGCCTCACTGAGTTTGCAATCAGGCCCCCTTCTGGGAAGGCTAACATGAAATGAGAGACTAGATAAAGAAGTGAAGGTAAAGGACAGGAACTAAAAATAGAGAGCTTAGTAAAAACCTTAAAATAAGGAAATGGAGTATTTTCTTATGTTATCTGCCTTCAAAAATGGTAACAAGTCCTATCACACTTTCTCTGGAAGGACTTAACTGTAAAAATAAAAAATCAGATGTTGGTACAATTATAAAAAATATTTTCCAATAATTTGCAGAATTCTACATAGTTTTGGAGAAGACCATATGTTTTTCACTAAAACTGGTGAAAACATAGTAACTGAGTTAGTTCTGTTTGACTTTTTTTTTTTAATTAGACAGTTTAATTTTAAAGTTATTTTACCATAGAAAATACTCTAAAGAGACTTACAAAAGAACTTTTACAAAGACCTGTAACTTAAAAAATGGGACCTAAAAATAATGAAAAATAACTACAGCAGAGAGACCAGCTAAAATGACTCACTGTGTTTTGTACAGCACTAGTGATAGCTGACAGCATGCCACGAGATCCAGATGAAGGAGAAGAAGGAATATTCTCAGAAGAGCTTTGGGCCAAAGAATCTTCTGCTTCTAACAAAAGAAAAGAAGCAGGTTATAGCCTAAGTTCAACCCTGCAAGTCAAAAATTACAGAAAACTGGTTTCTGTGACCAAAATCTTAAAATTTTGTAAATGGAACTAATTTGGCAGGGTCAAAGAGTTTTGTCCAATTTCAGTGGACTTGAACTTACGAGTAACTGATGTTTCAGCTGCAGGAGGCTCTGCTGTTTCCAGAGATGCTGAACTTCCACTATGGATTCTAAGGGTAGTTCCTGCTTTTTCCTTTACTGCTGTTATCCCATGACCTGAAGCAGAGGCATATTTTAGAATATATTATTTGAAAACTATTAACAGTGCATAGTATTCTTCTACTTCATGAATTATAATAAAATATCTATTAAACTTACCTCAATTGCTTAATTTTCTCTAGGTTAATAATCCACTTCTTCTACTACATTCTTATTAACTGAATATAAATTATAAAGCTGAAATATAACACAAACTATGCTGGATCTGAAAAGTAAAAGTTATTTCAGTGGCACATGTAAGTTTAGTTCCCTGCTTTTCAAAATGCTAAATATTCTATTGCAATCAGTTTAAACGGAGACTGACAGTCCTCCTAAGGTCATAGGGTACGACCTCACATAGTTTTCAGTATTCTAGAACAATTAACCCAAAGGTATTGTGTATGACCGCAGGACTCAGGCAAGGAATTTGTTCTTCAGTCCTCTACACAGGTTCTATGTTTTTAGGAATACTCCAACCCTCAAAGTTATTTCAGGATTTAAGCTCCTTTAAGTTTCTCATTTGAAGTAAAATTCTGAAGTGTCTCTCCCCAAAGCTACTATTTAAATACACTTTGTAAAGTCTGCTGATGTTAAGTGACACAGGCAGAACAATTGCTCCAGTGGCAGATGATTGATCTCCTACAGAGATTTTACTACCTTTACATTATTCATATACCGTGACTCCTTAGCCCTCTATTAAAATGGTCTACTTAAAATAAAGTATGTATGTTGCTACCATTTCTATCTGAATATTTTTGACAGAACAGGACTGACTTGCTATTTTTCTACACAGAGTTTATTTATACTAGCAGATCACAAGGACTGGTAACATCCCACTATAGGACTGGGTAGACTGGCTGGTAGTCAGTCAAGGGGAGGCAATATCTTCCTAAACTGCAACAACTATAGCTGAAAAATGCTGCCCTTAAAAAAGACTACTCTACTCTTGTCTGCCTATTTTGCTTCTGGATATGTGCACAAGTATGTCCATGATAAATTCTTTTGTTACAAGCAATCCACTTGTTAATCTTCCTTAGCTGGAAATTTCTGTGTATCAGCTAAGATGCAAGAGGTAAACAACAAACCAGGTGAGCAATATTTCTTTCCAACATAAAATTAAATAGCCTCAGTGACAGGGTTTGATTTTTGTCTTGCATTGATTTTTATCTTGTATTGAT
The DNA here is from genome assembly GCA_003676055.1 of Chloebia gouldiae. Lineage (NCBI taxonomy): Eukaryota > Metazoa > Chordata > Aves > Passeriformes > Passeridae > Chloebia > Chloebia gouldiae. Next base: position 26,075,554 of record QUSF01000005.1, read on the forward strand.
TTTTGTCTCGCACTGTTAGTGCATCTTGCAAGAAACTGATCACTTCTAGCAGTAGGACAATCCAGAGTGCTTCAAGTATCTGCCTAATAACTTAAGAGAAATGTTAATGAAAATGTCATACTTCTTTGATTAAACTGAAGTGTAAATATGTGCATTCTGTTAGAAAAATTCAAAGCATCTTTTCTGAATTACATTAATTACAGCAAAATAGCCTATCACTTGCCAGTGCTCTGAAGGATTCTGAATAAACATATACATCTATGTGTGTGTGTGTAGTCACACAAATATGCTTTTGAACATCGGATTCAAGAAAATCTAGTTGGAGTAGGAAAAAGGAGATATTAAATTTATGAATATTTATGAATATATATATATATTTATTAATAAATATACTATAGAAAACATACGTGAAGCAGCACCTCTGAAAGATCACGTAGAAGAAAACTGCAGTATCTGGAGGTAAACATACAGAACAGATATGCCCTAGGGAGCAGACCTGCAGAGACAAGGAATTTCATAGGCTGCACAAGGTCCCAATATTTTACACTGTAACAGCCTAGGCAGATAAATGCTTTTCCCTGTCTGAAGAAAATATGACCTTTATCTATTTTATCTCATGTCTTACTAAAAACAGTAGTGCATCCAACTGTGCAGGTCATACCAGGTTATGCACCACAATGTTTAAGTCATTGTTGGATAATTTCCTGACTTTTGCAAAGTCTCTTCCAATGCAGATACTGAAGAGCAATGTACTGCATGGTCTAATCCCAATCTCCCACATACTGTAATGAACTCAATGAAAATATTAGCATGGATAGATTCTGGAGTCATTTATTTAATCCCCATATTCCTGGGACTCAGTTCACTTACTTGTGCTTTTACACTAATATAATAGATACTACATGTCCTTTCCATTGCTTCTGCTTGCAACTTTTAAAATGAACAAGAATTTTATTATTTTAATTGACTTAATCAATTTGACTTGGTAACAAAATACTATGGTCATGTAGTCATATAAAAAATCCTATAAATATTGAGCAAAAATTTGAATTGTCTGCAAAAGTTACACATTTTCAGAACAATTTCCCACTTTTTTCCCGTTATTATTTTATAGCCTTGAATTGGTTCCCATAGTTTGACAGACAAACTAACACATTTAAGAAGAGAAAGAACAGTTGCTGTATTGATATTTACTGACCTACAAAAGGCAGCATTTTTGGGTCTGTGGTTACATGCACTAGAATAATAAGAAAACACTCCAGGTCAGCTAAGGGTGGCTTTGTTGAACTAAACTATATGGCATGTACATTTGACTGCAGCAGAAAAACCAGATGAGATCAGAAGACCACAGCTGAAGCAACCATTAGATACACATACATGCACAAACAGGGCAGAAATGCCTGTTGCCTTGGAAATGAAAGTGATTATTTGAAATTTCAAAAGGCACAGAAATAAAAGAGGTCATGGAGGAGAAGCCTACAATTTAAAGATGCATTCATTTTGTAACACTGGGTGTGCTAACACAACTGAGCTGACACCTCTGACATCTCTGTAATAGCAGACAGAAGAGCTATGCAATGGGCATTAACTGTGAGCTTTGGGAAGAAAGCTTTCTTTTTCCCTCTGTGCTGTCGCTTTTGTTTCTCTTCCCTCCATGATTCCTTGCCTTTCTAATTTCCACAGAATATTACTGTTCGTGTTCCTAGCTGGGATCTTTCATTAGAAAAGGAAGGTTTTGCTAACACTGCCTAACAACATGACCTGCCTTTTGGTTTGCCTTATCTGTCCAAGGCCAGATTACAGCACTCACAGCTTTAGTCAACTTCACTGCAAGCTATATTATCTTCCCCCTCCCAGCTTAGTAGTTTAAGATTCCCTGCAGAGCTGAGAGAGGCAAACAGCCACCTCTGGAGGGCAGTTTACTATGTCTGAAACCTCAACTACTCCCTATAGGAATCACTGATCCTTGTCCATCTAATACTCACAGGCAATTGGACTTTCTGATTCAGTGGTACACACGGGGAGGAGTAGGAGTTTGAGATTTTGTCCCTGGCTACCACACCATCTTTGTAACCTGTGTCCTATCATGGAAGCATATCTAATGAAGAACTGATCAAAATTTAGTCTAGAAACATGAGTGAAGCCTCATCTAGCTCAAGCTAAAGATGAAGACTGAGGCCTTAAATGAACATCTTTCACCAGATGAGAAACTGAGGAACCCGAAACTGGCTGGAAAAGAATAACTCCACAACATGAAGTATAGAGATGTGGACAATCCAGCCATTATCCTGTTTTGTACACTAAAAAGTGAGGTTGCATTGTGCTCCCTTTTAGGCTATCCTATTGGCACTCCGTTCACTTCAAGCCTTCACAAAATTTCTCTTCCTTGCAGTTAAAACAAAAAAAACAAAACAACAGGCTAGATTCTTGCAATACCTATGCTATCTTGTCTATAAATCAGGAATCACACCAATTAATCTAGTAAATAAGACTAGATTCAGATCTCCTTATTGCAAGCATGAAAGGTTTCAATAATAGCAATAAGCATAAAGGGTGTTACACCATTTTATTGGTTCTCAGTTTCTACTAGACTATAAGCCCATGTTAAAAGAAATAAAGAAAGCAAAAGAGACTGCCAACCCAAAATGCATGCACATTTCCTTCAGTTTGTTACTTCATTCAGCATTCTTAAAAAGGAATAAGTGTAAAGGGCTTTGCTGCTACAGCAGCTGAAAAGTGTTATTTACAAAACAGTTGTGACCACCATGTGATTCCAACCCAAAGTAGTTTTCCCTTAATCAGCGAATTTATGAAATAAAAAAAAGGCTGAGGAGATTAACTATATTCCTTATGATAAAGTACAAACATAACTAAAGTACAAGCATAACACACAGACTTCTTTTTTTAATACTGTACTTTATTTTGCAACAGGGCAACAGTATCTATAGAGAATAGTAAAGACATTTGCAATGTTTGAATACTTTAGGTTCACATTATCTGCAGCACTGGCATTTCTGTTCCACAAAGAAGTCAACTTAAGCTATGTAATGCTGATTATTACACATACCCATGCATAATAGTATCCAAGCTCATGAACACAGTGACTTCTAAAGTGACATTTCATTCTGTCATACTGAGTGACAAAAAGTGTTTTTCAGCATACTAGGGAGAACTATGGGTGTCTGATTTTTTCATGTGCCAGTCTCATAGCTGAAGAACTAGATGAGCATATACACAAGAACAAAATAATCAAGATAGCAGAACATTAATTACAAACAATACATTAAAAAGATGCATTATACAGCCTTATAGTATGAATTTCAGGGATCATGTGAATCAAACAGCTGAGTTTTTTTTTAATGGCTTTTACTGTGTAAATGGATTGACAAGGGCTAGGCTTAGCAATGGCCCTAAAGAGAAAACACTTTATACTTACACAGAGTGAAGCATTTGTATACAGCATTACAGAGAACAGACTTTTCTTGGACATGCAGCTCACTGAGCACCATAACTTCAGCACTTTAGAATACCATACCTCATTCTAAACACCACAACATATGAAAGGCAAGGCTTGCAGAAGGTAGTCACTTTCATTAAGCTAGCAGATAGGTTAGTTGGAAGAAAAACCAAAGACCCAAGCTTTAAAGCCTAGAAGATGTTTTAAAACTGCAAGTGACAAGCTGTCAGTACAAACTGAAAATATATTTTGCCTCGTATAAACCCTGAGGATAAAGAGTTTGCTGTTACAGCTAAGCTAACCTAATGGCTTCTTGGTGCAGTTATGGGAGGTTCTACTCCTCCCCCTGTTCCACGCTTGTCCCTTCTGCTTGCCCTGAAACTGGTCTCAAAGAGTTGGTTCAAGTAACTGAAGAGGCAGCAAATGGATTTTTCTTTCCTCTAGAGTTATTCTTATGTCAGTTTCGCTTCCTAAACTGGATTAGAGGGAACTCAGAGGAACATGAATGCTGGTACAGGGAGAAGGAAGAAACATGCAAGGAAAAGACAGATGAGGGACTACACGTTTCAGTGGCTACTACCCATTAATTGATTTAGCTGCAATAGTCACCCACTTGAGCAGGACAGCTTTATCAACATTGTCAAAAGACTGCGTTGTGTAATGGCTGATTTACTAAAAAACACAACTGAAAAGAAAAACACTACAATGGTGATAATTAGTACAAGTTGTTCCTCCATATCACAGTGAGCCTAATCCCATCTCATCATTCCAGCAACTATTTCAGTTGTTCTGCTCCATTGTGGTTCCACAATGGAGCAGAAGAAGGAACCAGCTTTATTGCATGTTTTGAAGACAAAAGAAATCTCTTCACCTCATTGATGGAATTGATTCTATAGTTTGTTTAGTGTGACATCTAGTGTCAAAACCCCAAACATGGTTCAGGCACTGACTGAAACTAATCCAAAGGCATTACCGATTCTGTTGTGTGGAGGAGTATCACATATGTCTTGCCGTGGGACTTTGATCTAAATAATGTCAAAATCAGTTCAAAGACGACAGATATTTTCTTTGGAATAAAAAACTACCACCAAAAGAGTCCTTGGCTGTATGTGCAGAGTTACTTAAAGGACAATGAGATACAAATTATATGGAAATCGAGTTATTATTGGGAACTAAAATCAGCTGTCTTGAATAAATTATAGCCATACATTAAAAATGTTCATATGTTTGTGAATTCTCTATCCGTGTCTGAAGGATAACAAAACTGAGATGACTGGAACAACATTTTAACTCAAATAGGTAGGAATGCAAGAAAAATTAATTACAGTAAAAAGAATTATTCACTGGAAAAACCTACCCAGAGATATGGTAGAGTCTCCATTACTGGAGGTTTTCAAGATGTGACAGGACAACATGCTAGATAATCTCATCTAGATGCACAAAGCTTTTCCCACAAAACCACTGACTAGATGACTTTTCAAGGTACCGTCTAACCCTGGCTGGTCTATGATACTCTTTGCTACAAGCAGAATGTATTTGTTTAAGCTTTTAAGATGTTATTTAGTCCACCTCAAACTGTTTGTGCTATTTTTACAAAGTACAATTTTGAAGAAAAATATAAGGAGTAGTAAATATTGGTCATATTTCCCCAGATAAGCAACTGTGTTGTACAATATGATGACAGAACAACAGAAAAATCACAGACTGAAGGTGTTGCTACTAAGTCTTAACTCCAAGAAGACAGTTTTACTTACAGCATTTGCTACACTGAAGGAATAGAAACTTTACAATGGACTGGTCTGGAGCAAAACTATTTTCTGGTGTGGAATAGGAGATGAAGTGTTGGTTGAACTGATCAGATATTAAATGGAATAACTTGAAGGAGAGTAATAAATATATAATAATAAAGCAGCTTGTAGAAATTCTCAATAGCTTTAATTTTTTTTTCCATATATCTCACTAAGGAATTATCATACGGAAGGAAATATGTGGTCTATACAGTACCATATCCTGTCCATGACAGTGAGAGACAGTAAATATTTCAGATGAGCAAGCATGAATTTTCATAATAAACAACTAGGAAATAAGCCCTCTGTACCAGGAATATAAAATATGACCTGGTGCATTGATTTCCTGTAATATATCTAAGACTAGCTATTTGGTCTTCCAAGTTACCTTGGGTTCACAAAACATGGAAGAACATAAATTTGATTTCTGCTTAATTCAAAGTCTATGTTTTAAAATAAATTCACTAAGTTAGATTCAAAATTATTAGATAGGAACATGGAAACTCAACCTACCCTGATCTCAGGGTCAGGAAGTCTGTCTATATGCAGATTCCAGGAAATAGGAAATCAGGGGAAACTGCTGCTTTATATACACTCGCATTTAGGTGCTTTCCTAGTTGTTCTTGGTCACTGCCAGAACCTAAATAGTAGATGGGTCTTCAGTGTGAAACAGTGGAACCATTCCAATGTTGAATTAAAATTATTCTAAAATTTTCCTTTTCCTTTTCTGCATGTGGATGCTTTTTTCAAGGCAACTTGACTTGTTCCAACTGTGCTCATTTTTAGACAATAATAATCCTAAAAATATTTATTCATGGTGATGAAAACAGACATCACATGATTGTATCAAGTCAGACTGCCTACACAACAAAGTTGTTCTACACACCCTAGAAACCCATTCTGAATGTAACTAGAAATATTAATTGTTGTTGTCTGAAAGACAGTGTTATGTAGTCCCGACTGTGGATCTTATTGAAAAAAAAGAGGACAAGGAAACTTCCCTCCTCTGAGAAATAGTCAGAAACCATTTACTGTCCATGAAACAGACATAAAGAGAATTATTTAGCTTTATATGGGATCATAAAACCAGTATCTCTATTAAACTTATTTTTAGTAACTAGCAATTAATTTTAATTTCTAGGTTCATCTTTTGAAGGTGTTCTGTGGATCCTTTATGGGAACTGACTAGCTAACAGATTTTTTTGATACAAAACATTTCTGGTTTGTGAGAAATTATTTTCCACTGGTAACTAAATATTTCTATGCTTTGCTTTTTGTCAGTGAGTCTTCAAAGAGCACTAATTAAGTTTTACCTAAAGTCTTCACAAGGACATTCTGCACTGACCTACTATTGGAAATGAGAATATAGGGAGAGGGAGTACAGGGCCCACATTTTAATACACTGTTCTACTGTCTGAAAACTAGTGTGACAGTGTGAATGTTTCACTGGGTGGCAAGGAAAGCTGGAATGATTTACTAGAAGTGAGTTCATGTGTAGGCAGGAGTCAAACTTGGCATACAAAGCATTAACACGCATGAGCATGAATCTGGGTTGCTTTGACTTGAGAAACCATAAGCCTTTGGCTGATAGAAATTGTATTGGATTATGGATCTTTTCTATGAAGAAGTCACAATCATGTAATCCATTAACTTACCAACAAGCCTAGCACCTTGTCCATAATTTGAATAATTAGGAAGGCCCATCTTCCTCTTTAAAAAAAAATCATGCTTCCCAAACTTATCAAGGCAAAATTACCTATGAATCCTTAAGATGAAACACTAATCTGTCTAATGACACATGAAAATTATTAATTATTTCCACACTTTACCAACTGAACACTTACCCACTGTGGCAGAGGCTGATGACAGGAGAGACTTTCCCCAGGTACCCCAAGCTCCCCATCTACTTGCTTTAGATGAGGAGTCTGCAGCCTATAAGAACAAAGATGTTACTCCACTGTCTAGAAGTCTTGTTCTCAAGGGGCAGGAGGAAATACAAAGAACCTATCAGGCAACAAGGTCTGGCATTTAATAGATGATGACAGATTGGGTATTACGTGCAGTTCAAACTTCAAACAAAAAAGCAGAAGCATAGTTCACATCATCTATTCCTGGAAGAGCCTGAAACTCCAGAGATGTCTTTATAGATGTTCTAAAATTTCTTCAAGTTCTCAATTCTATAAGTCCATACAAGTTTATTAGGGTTAATATTAGGGACAGGCAGGAACCTGTCTCCTTCCTGGGTTGGAGGCAGGAACCATAGTTGGAGGCTTCTCTTCCAAAGTTTCCTCACATGTGTAGTTCAGTAGATGTGCACAGGGAACTCCTAACAACTGAGTTCAATAAAAACACAGCCAGAGGAGGTACTGCATACCTTTTATACTAATGGGTAGTGTTAAGCCATTATCAGTATTCCATATTTAAATCATGTTAAAAAACTGTTGTCTCAAGAAAGTGTCCTCACCTCTACACAATGCAAGTTTCATTGCAACCAGACTGGAAAGACCAAATTAATATTACAATGGCAAAGTGAAATTAAACTATTCCTAGTTTTCAAAAGCTTGGTGTTGCAATTTAATTTAGCCCTATGGGTTTTCTGCATAACTTCCTAGGTTTTTGTGAAAAAACAGGACATAGATTATACAAAATTCTGTCCTCACAGGGCAAGGAGAAAAGGGCTTTTACAGAAAAGAAAGTATTGCTTACTGGATTGCTTTGCTCCTGCAGTGTTTCTTCCAATTCAGGTTCTGCATCAAGGCTTACAGTTTCAATGCACGCGGTGGGCATGCCTTCAGCTGTCTCTTCACTGGAAGGCAGGCTTTCAACCAGCTTTTCAGTCAAAGGGCTTTCATTAATGACTATGTCTCCTTCCTTTCCATTACTAACATTCTGAGTGACCTGTCCATGTTGATCTTGTGAAGACTCATGCAAGATCTCAGCTTCTACAAGGTCTGGTACTGAATTTTGAGGCAATACCTCATTGCTGGGCATTTCCATTACTTCAGGTTTTTCTCCAGATGGGGTGCCCTCAGATAGCTCTTCAGACATTTTCAATTCTGAATATAGAAAGTAAAGTCTTTTAGGTGCCGTAAACATTTGAGTGTTTATTATAAAATACACAGTGTTTACCATATGCTGCTGCTGAAAAACAATACAGCCTTGGTGTAAGACCTCCTAAAGCATGGAGCTCTGTGGCACATGCCTCATGCTGGCACTGGTATCAGAATGATACTGTAAATACTCCACTCACTCTGCAGGATCCCACTCAAATACAACGAGCAGCATTACTGTTTTCCAAAATATGATTTAGTGAGAGTGAAAGGATATTAATTTGTGTGGAGAAGTCAAATGTAGGAGTTTCCACATAGTTAATGTCTATATTCACTATCAGGTGTGTATGAAAGACCATTGCAGAACAAAATAATCCAAGCTGCAATAAATAGCCAAGCAGCTCTTGCTCTCCCTTTCATCACTGCGTTCCTACAGCCTCCTGACTGATAGAGGGGAGGACTCTGTACCTAAACTGTGGTGACATTCATGTGCTTGAGAAGGGGCATAATCTGTGAACACGATAGGCCATGGGCCCTAGAGCCATTTCATAGACACAGCCATAGCATAGTCATTGCTCACACTGTTTCTGCATCTCTTGTCCCAGAGTCTTGCTCTTTGGGGAATGCATCACTTCTCACCATCTCCTAAGATTCCAACTGTGCGATTAAACTTCAATTTTGAAGCCAAGTAAGCTTGTATGAGGTAGTCACTCACTGATTTTTATTTTGAAAGTTATGAACCAGTTTTCTCTTATTTCTTCCCTATCTTCCAATGTAATTTTGGAGGTATTTTCCACCATTGTACAGTCATCAGGCTAAGGATGCTGATGGACAAAGATAAAGCCATACAGCAAACTCTGCAGCTCATTAAGGAGTTGTACTGCCAGAGTCCAAATGGACTGCTGATCTGACATTAGTAACACTTATTTTTTGGTAATGACAGTATACTTGGCACTCAGAAAACAATCCTTGACAGACAGCTTGCAAAATGTTGAGTTGCATGGCATAAAAAGACTTGTACAGTCCTCTCTGTAGATGCTTTTTCATTGACTCTCATATTAATTAAACATGGCTCAAAGGTTTGCATCTGTCAGGAAGATTGGAGATTCTATGAGAGACTACAGAACAGGGGGAAAAAAAAGGCAAAAGGCAAAACATAACTGGGATTTAGGAGAAATCTGCCTGAGAAGCATGTATTTAAATTAGTATATTTTATTAACGTCTATAGAGCTATATACATCTATAGCTTTAGTAGCCTGTTTATCTAATGTGAATGTAGATCACTTGCTTAAACAGTTCCAAGAGTAGCACTTCGGATCAGTGAACAAGAAACCTAAGTAAAAAAGTAAGCAGTTACTACCACTTCAGCTTACACTATACCTTAATTCTCTTCAGAAAACTTGAATTCTGAAGTCAGAATCTTTGCATTTGACAGCTTTTCATTAAAAATGCAGCAAATATTATAAAATGCTTTCTTGTAGGGAAGTATTGCTATTGTTTTAACAGTACTCATTGTGTGATGAGCAGCATCACCTAAGGAAAATTTTTGTATCTGTAAATCAAATTCCATCATGAGGTACGAGAATTCTCTATTAAAACCTGTAAAACCTTTAGACACATACTTCGTAATTTTGAATGGGCATTAGCTCTGAGTAAGCCCAGCACTTTTTAAAAGATCACACAGACGCGCACATGGATTTTTGCAATCATCTTTGGGTACCACAGGCAACAGCAAATCACTGCCAGAACACACGAGCCGTGCTGCACCGGGGTCAGCGTCATTCAACCCTTCATCCGTAAGACTGTCCTCATCCAAATCAACTCGGAGAGCTCCGCCCAAAGGCAATGACTCTACGGGGGGTTCGTGAGGGAGATGCTAAGGCCGGCCCGGGCCGGCGGCGGGAAGCGCCCGGCCCGCACGGACCGGCCGCGCTGAGGGGCCCGGCGGCGGCGGCACCTGCCGAGGTCCGACGGAGGAGTTTCACCTCCCCTAGAACGCAGAGCCCAGCTGCGCCGGGCGCCTTCGGGCACGAATCGCCGTCCCCGCGCGGGAAGGAGGAATAACTTTTTTTGGCGACAGCGCCTCGCTCCCCTCTCGCTCGACGCCCGCTGCCGCTTCTCCTCCGCGGGCGCTGCGGGCACGGCGGGCGCAGGTGAACCTCCCCGGCAGCTCGCCCTGCCCCGCTGCCCTCCGCCCCACGCGGGCAGGAGCAGCCAGCGCGCCGCTCCCCCAAGCCCGCAGCGGCCGCAACTTCCCGCTTCTCCTTTTCTTTTTTCCCCTTTTCGAAGTTCCCCTCTGGGACAGAGCTGTGTGGCGCAGCCACTGTCAAAAGCGGCAGAAAATGCAGAAATCGCCGCGCTCCTTACCGCTCAGCAGTGCCCCGGCCGGCGCGCCCCCGGCTCCTTCCCTTCCCCGCCCCGCCACGTCGGCAGCAGCGGGGGGAGGAGGCAGAGCGGGCCCGGCCGGCCGCGGGGAGGAGGCAGGGCTGGCTTTTGTCCCTCGCTCTCCTTCCGCCTGTGTGCGCGGCCGCCTGTGGTAAAGGGGCAGCGCCGCACGGCCGTGCCCGGGCTCCAGGCTTGTCCGACCCGGCGCGGGGAGCCGCCCGGCCGCCATGCCCGCCCCTCAGGGCAGAACGTCTAATCCTTCCTCAAAGCGAGCACTTACTGACCCGTGGGGTTGCGGAATTGGACGGAGATGCAGCTTTTCAGGTGCCGCTGTGTGCTCCGGAAATGCCCCGGCAGGAGCCGGCGGTGCCCGCATGCATTTCCAGTCAGCCGATGAAACACTTGGTTGAGCAAAGGGGTTTCAGGCTGTTCCCAACAGCCTGTGGTTCTTGTTTCTGTGTAGTTCCTCATACCCGTTCCTCTTTTTGCTGCCTCGTTTTAAGGCAAAGCATGGTGAAAAGCCATATAGCAGCATTGCTATCACTAGTCTGCCAGTGAGAGAAGGTTTGACACAGGAGGCAAACCGGCACATTGTGAGCCACTGAGGAGAGCTACTCCAAGAGGTCACAACAGCTCTCAGAAGGGTGTTCTACAAATACCCATCATGCTTTGTGACATTACCACGCATAAATCTCTGAAGTTTCTCAATAAGGTAGTTGGTAGCAGACCAAACGTTTGTAGCCCTATAGAATGAGTTTCTTTTTCAGGTCTTTCAGTGAGAATTTTAAGTGTCAGGGAATGGTGGGTAATGTATTAATGTTAGATTTATTTATTGAAAATAAATTCTAGAATGGCCCTTGGGATTTCCCTCTGCATTTCAGTGAAGCTTGTGGAAGAGTAAGAGCAGGATCTCAGGAGGAATCACAGTAGCTGGAGATTAACCCATGACATAATAATTTTGACTGTAACGTGGATCTTGCACTGTCAGTTTTGCAGATTCTTTACATAACCATGCATATCATAGAACTGCAAAACATTACTATTATCATTGTTAATCACCGTTGTAACACAAAGTTACCACCTAAGGGTGAAATTAACATTAAATGTACATGAATGTGGATGTCTGTCTGTTTGAATGTAGGGATGCATACATTTTTAAGTTCCTAAACTATTTTTTGAATTTAAGACTTCTACACTTGGCATTTTTTAATTTTTTTCTTTTTCAATTTTAATTGATTTAACTTGTATTTTTTCACTATGGTAATATTGCACATGGTTTTGGAATAAATAAGCATTAGGGGTTGAGCATATCCACTCATCTCAGGTTTCACTGATGTTTGTTATTACTCTCATTATCTTTCTAATGGGTTTCAGAAAAGATACCTTCCTTTTAATAAATAGATAAATATAAATGAAGGCAAAAAGACATTTGGTTACATTTAACAGAACATGGAAGTATGCATGGACTGTATTAATCTTAGTGATTAATCTTCCAGTGATTGCACTGGTAAATCTAAGTGGTAAATCTGAAGGGTTAATGGCGTCCACTTAATGGTAATATGCTTATTTTGGTGTTTAACATAATTAATTGTTCATATGTCTTCATAGTATATAGACATATAAACAATGCCAGTGGCAGCTCATACTGTCACTGAATTTAAGAGATTCTCTGGAATAAGAGTCTCTGCCTTTCAGCAGATAATACACGGTACCAATTGTACATGTGGTTTTGCAGAGCAATATGTAGGCTATGTTCAAGCAGTTCAGCTGTTACATTTCAAAACAGGAATGAGTATTTGGTAGAAGCAAGGTATTAGGATGACTTTAGGATTTTATCTCATCCTAAGGATGTATAGCAAAGTCTTTCCAGCTAAGAGCAGGCAATGGGGAGGTTTTTATGTACCATCATTATAAGATTTGGAAATCAGCTGTGACTAGTCTTGTCTGAATTGACAGAAATGGAGAATGAATAATAAAATCATAGAGTAATATTGTAAGACTTATCAGTATTATAGCAGTGAATTTTCTGTATTCTGTTACTTACTACCTGTCCTATCTTTCAATTTCATTTTTGGATAACTTCTTTTCACTTGAGGCTGAGAAATTAAATATAATCTACAGAATAAGCCTCAAAGCAAAAAAGTAATTTTTAGATTATTTCCTCTGCTTCCTGAATCATAATATTAAATCATGAATGTGTATCATTAATATAATGAAATATTAGATCATGAATGTGAATTGTTAATCATGAATATGCTAACACAGAAAGGTAAGTTATAGTGTGGCAGTTCTGTATTTAGATCTCAGCTATGGTGGAATTTCCAACCAATATTATCAAGAAATAAACAGAGACTGGTTTATGTCTTTACCAGGACAGTAGCCCTGTGTTTGGCCATTCAGTACCAAAGTCACTGCTCTGTTTTAATTAAAAAAAAAAAAAACACCACACCAAAAAAAAAAAAAACCAACCAAAAAAACAAACCAAACTCCTCTCAGTGTTTCCATGTTCACTGTTTAACCCAATGACAACACTGCTGGAGCAGGAGAGGGATTATTATTCCATTCCCATTAAATGGAAATTAAACTAAGACAAATGGTACTTTTATAAACCAGCCTTGATAAGAGTCTGACATCTAAATTGGTATAGCAAAATGGATGAAAAATTAACATAATGCATAGAGACTTAGATCATTATTCAGATAGGAAGGTGTTTGAATTTCTTATTCAAAAGAAGTACTTATTTTCATATTCATTTAATGAAGGTATAAAGTTGGTAAAAAGCTTAACTTTTCTCCTGTTTAATATATTGCAAAGCATAAAGCCACAAAGTTCAATAATAATAGAATAAGGGGATATTACAGTAATGTATATGAAAAATACATCTGGAGAAAAGCAAATGCCATTTCACAAGCTGTCAGTAGATGGCACAAACAGGTATATAAAAATTTGGGTGTTCCTAAGTATTGTTACTCAACAGGATAAAGTTACAGGAAGTTTTTTTTTTGTTTGTTTTCCTGAGAACACTTTCTGCTTTTTCGGACAGCAGGGATTTCTGGTGAGAAAGTTTTAATTTTGTTGACTTTGTGCTGTTGCTAGTTAGATGGAATTGTTTTATATTCTGTATCTTATTTGAAAATGAGCCTTGTATTCCATAGGAAGTGTACGATGTTCTTTCAAGTGTATGGGTGAGCAGTGATGGTGAAGTTGCTTGTGTTCAGAACATTTATCCAAAGAACTGCCCAGGTAGCAGTCTCTTTTTATTAGCACTGCACCCATAATTAAGGGAGGCAGAGTGGTGGCAGTAGTTTTTCTACAGTTCAGGAACTGGGTCTAACCTGATCATGTGTTTCATCCTTGTTAAAGGCATGTTTGTAACATTAGAGTTTTTTGCTATGTTGGTAACTTGTGAAGTGCATGTCTTAATACTGAACTGTCTTAGCTAAATGTATTCTGTATATTTCTTATATGGAAGTTTAGTCAGTTTATACCAGTTTCATATTGGCAAAACTCTTAAAACCTCATTTTTTGTCTCTCCCCTTGCTCTTTAAACAACGGGGCACTTTCTTACTATGCTCTTGGCTTGCCTACCCTCCTGGATTGCTTTTCTTGATTAAGCTTTTTTTATCATGTTTGAAGACATGAGGATACTTCTGAATTAAATGTGATATGACTATGAAGGATAATTTCTACAGTATTATCATCCAAATCACATGTATAAAGGTTTTTACTTGTGTTGCTTCCTATGATATTCTAAAGAAATTTTGAAGGTACTCATAAATAATTTGACTTAATGCTAGGATAGATGAAAGAGAAAGAAAATAAAACACGTAGAAGACTCCTATCCTTTTTTCATCTAGTCCATGGATATTGCTGAAATTTTATCCAAAGAAGGAATAATGATTTAAAGGTAGATTTTTTTTTAAGCTTTCTCTTGAAGCTACATATTTTAAGCACATAAATTTATAAACACATTAGTAGAGTTGCCCAAACAATCAGAAGAACAGGACTGAATATGCCCAAGTACCTTTTGCGGGCTGTGATACATATAATTTTTCCAAATGAGGATTTGGAAAAAGTCTGGAAAAATTTTTCCATATTACTGCTATTTCTAGATTATTTCCAAGCTTAGTTTCATGCATTCTTTAAAAAAGAACTCAGTGGACTTTTTTTTCTTTTTTCATTTTTTTTTTTGTTTGATCAAGTAGAACATGTATTTTGCCCCAGTAATTCTGAGAAAGCTTGTGGAATGGTTAATGGTGCATGTGTGGAATGGTTAATGTAGTCTTTGAAGTTCTAAATGAGTCTGTCAGGTGATAGCTACTGTCTCATTGTAGAGTCATTAGAAATATATAAACTCAGAATTTAACTTCTTCAATATCAAGTGAAAGTTGAAGGCCTGTGCAGTCATTAATAAATACTATGGGAAACTTCAGGCAAAACTATGATTTAAAATTAATGGGATGGAAGGGGAAGGAGGAGGAAATAAAAAGACATTAGAAATCTGGAAAACAACTTTAAATAATATTTACACATGTGAAAGTGTTAAAACCAAGTTCTTACGAGTTCCTCTTTTAGAGGGGCGGTCTAATGGATTTATGCAATACCTAAAAAGAGATTTAAGACAGTATTCTCAATGGCTGACAAAGGGAGGCTGGCTATCCTAAACTGCTACATTCAGAAAGAAAAAGTGACCTCTAATAGGGAAAACCAAAGCAAGGACAACGTTATCATTTTTTTTCCCTTTAAAATCTGTTTAAATAAAGTTCTCTCACAACAGAGATGTCTGAGGTCAGTGTCCTTAAATCAGGGCTGGATTTCACGTACAGAGGTTCTACAACTGATATATTTTTGTGTAGCCTGCAAAAATTCCCAGCATGTGTCTGGTGTTCTCTTTGTACACATGTCAAACAAGATGTGAGCACCCCACTTTCAGAGTCTAAATTCAGGAAATGCTTAAGCTCAGACAAGAAGTGAACCCTCCTGTGGACTTCCCCAAGGCATAAATATAGATCATTCTACCCTCACCCCCTTTTCCCCAGTTAAAAGAAGCACTGATGATCCAATCTCAGCTATCTAAAGACATTCAACTTTTGATTCAGGGTCTTGAACCTCCATCCTATGTTTCAGTCTAAGCGTTGCTGTCAAAAGTCCATTTTTAAATAATGTCTCTGCGCCCAGTTCACATCACTTAAGAGAGAATCTGAGGAGAGAATGACGTGTTGACACCAGTTATTGTACTTTCTAATCAAAGTGTATTACACAGTTTAGGAAGCCTTCCTAATACACTGTATCACAGCAGTAATTCTGTAACTAAGCAGCAAATTTTAGACACCTATGAAATCAGACACATTTTGTAAAAAACGGACTCATTATTTGATAAATACACCATAGTTGCCAAATAAAAAATTCAGTGGTCTGTTAATAAAGATTGTCTCTTCTGAATGATTGTAGAAAATCATTGCTTTTTGAATCAAACAGAGAATGAGAAATTGGAATCTTAAAAGAATCTCTCTCTCTGATGGTTCCTGCACAGCTACTTAATAATACAATCTGGTTTTTGCTTGTGTTTCTTTGTTTTCCGCAGGATTAGAACAAAGATGGACAGTTAAGAAAAGTATTGACCATCTCCAAGGAAACAGAAAACAGTATGACACAAAATACGAGCTTTCTTAGAAACATTTTTCTTTACAAGTGTCTGTTTGCATTAACTTTTTGGAACCACATCAGCCTGTCTGTGGAAGATGAACTCTTTACATCTGTTTCTAACAATTTTCCAGAAGATGATTCTAACCAAAAAATCAAGAGCCTGCCACTCCTATATACAAACAGTAATCAGTCCAAAGCTGATTTTGATTGGGTTGTGATACAAAATACTACAGAAAGTCTGTCATTGTCAGAAATCACAAATGACAATGTAAAAAAATTGATAGTTTTACTATCTAATTTCAGACAAGGATCCACATTACAAAATCTGACACTAACAAATGTGTCAGTGGATTGGAATGCTCTTATGGAAATATTTCAGACCATATGGCACTCATCCATTGAATACTTCAATACTAACAATGTAACACAACTGTCAGACATTGAAAGTTATGACTTTGACTATTCAGGTACTTCTATGAAAGCACTGACAATGAAGAAAATTACAGTCACGGACATGTACTTCACACAGGATGACCTATACAAAATATTTGCAGACATGAATATCGCAAACATGACAATAGCTGATTCAGAGATGATTCATATGCTTTGTCCTTCATCTAAGAGTCCCTTTAGATACCTAAATTTTTTAAAGAATGATTTAACAGATTTTCTTTTTCAAAAATGTGACAACCTACTCCAGCTGGAGATACTAATCTTGCAGAAGAATAAATTTGAGAGCCTTCGCAAAGTAAGCTTCATGAC
>QUSF01000005.1:26092650-26258646 GCA_003676055.1 Chloebia gouldiae
CCTATTCTGGGCTAACCTCAGGGCAGCCATTAACATTAACCTGCCAATATCCAGTGAAGCAAATGAATAGGAGAGTGATGCTTCACCTGCTAGTAGTATAAGTATGTAAATAACTGACTTGACTTTTTTGCATTAAACTGTCAATATTTTTTTCTGTTTTCTTATACTTTCCTGTTTGTTGTGAAATGTAGCACATTTAGAAATTGATACTGCTTATTCAAGCTATCCAAGTAGTCAGAAGTCATCTCTAGTTGCCCATCATCAATGAAGAGAATGAGAGAGAAATTTTCATAATAATTGACCTTATTTTTAGGTTGCATTTGGACTTCTCCAAGAACTGGGATTGTTCAGCCAGGAGAAAAGAATGCTATATTGAAAGTTGAATGCTATATTTGAAAGTAATAAGAATAATGGTTTGTTTGGTGTCATTGGGCAGCCAAGGCATACATTTAATCTTTGTTCTGATGTGAATGTGGTGAGGTTAAGATTGTAGGGATCTGCTTTCTTCTTTTTAATAAAATAACACAAAGAAGAATACTCTTGTTTGAATCCCTTCCAGTACATTGGTATAGCACACGTTAAGAGTGCAGTATCTGTATCCTTTTTGCCTGTTTTTCCTTCCTGGAAATCTTTCACTTCATCACAGAGAGACTTTCTTGGGTATGCACTGAAAAGCTGAATCCATTAATACTTGTTTGATGCTCTTCTTCCTTTGTGGTATTAACATTACCAATTGCCTAGAGATAGGTATCGGCCAAGTAACGATTTTATAGAATTTGCTATTCATTGTACTTATTATTTGTATAGTATTGTAATATTGCTGCTTTCTGCTGTGATTCTGTCAAGCTATACTGGGTTGCATGTTTTTTCTAATACTTAGAAACTTGTTTCCTAATACTTAGAAACTTGATGTTTGGAGGTGAACCCCTTTTATCTCTAGGCTTCCACTGAACTCTGTTACCTTGCTCATTTAATGAGCAGGTGCTGAGGGTCATCACACAGGTGAAAAAAGAGACATTTTTCCTTGGGAAATAATTTCTCTGCTAAAATCTTACTGATTAAACTTATAGTGTTTGTTAGTAGGAGACATCTAGTAACTTGCTGTGCTTGGAATTGAGAGTCTAATAAACATCTAATTCTTTAGCCATTAAATTTCATGTGCCATTTCAATGGCAATGTGGAGCTGTGTCATTATAGTTAAAACTTAATGGAAATGTAAAGTCCTGAGATTACAACTGTGGGCAGCGCATGAGGTGATCAAACTGGTAAGGAGATGTGGTCTTTAACACTCACTGAGGTGGCTCACCAAGCACACAGCAGGTGTGGTAGCTAGAGGAAACAGTGAAATTGAAGTGGTGGGAGAGTTTCTTGGTGTCCAAAGATGACACTGCTGGGCACCCACTTACCAGTACAGGTTAACTAGATAGGATCACAGTAGGATGCCAGGTGCCTGGCTCCTGAGATTTGGAAAGAAGAGCTAAAAGTATCTACTAAACCTTAATTATCACTCAATTGTTCCCACACTCATTAAATCTGTATCTTTCCAGTTTAGAGGAGGATGTTGTGGGGGACCATGTCAAAGCCTTACCCAGAAATCAAGATATAGTAGGGATTAGGGATGCTGGTGGATGAGAGGCTGGACATGACCCAGCCATGGGCACTCAGCCCAGAGAGCCAAACGTGTCCTGGGCTGCACCCAGAGCCCCGCGGGCAGCAGGGGAGGGAGGGGATTCTGTCCCTCTGCTCTGCTTGGTGAGAGCCCACCTGGGGTGCTGCAGCCACCTCTGGGCCCCAGCGTAAGAAGAATGTGAACCTGTTGGAGTGAGTCCAGAGGAGGCCAAAAAGATGATCATAAGGCTGGAGCACCTCTCCTATTAGGACAGACTGAGAGAGCTGGGATTGTTCAGCCAGGAGGAAAGAATGCTCTGTGGAGATCTTGTTGAGGCTTTGCAGTAGTTAAACGGGGCTTATAAGAAAGATGAGAACAGACTTTTAACAGGGCTTGTTGTGGTAAGATAAGGGGGGTACTGGTTATAAACTAAAAGAGGGCTGATTTAGGTTGGATACGAGAAATGATTTTTTTATAATGAGGGTGGTGAAACACTACAAGAGATGGCCCAAAGAAGTTGTGGATATCCCATCTCTGGAAACATTCAAGGTCAGGTTGGGAAGGGCTCATTGCAGGGAATTGGACTAGATGAGCTTTAGAAGTCCCTTCCATCCCAAACCATTTTATGATTCTACAATTTTACCTCTCTAAGACTTCTTGACACTTTGAAGTGGGGAATGCTACCAAGAAATCCTGTGCCTCTTCTTCCTGAAAGCCTCCTCCTCCTCCTAGGCATTACAGCCTAACATGATTAGCAGTCACACTTAGTGCTAATGGGCTAAAGGGTGTGTAGTCTATCCTGTTTACTAGCAAGAAAAGAGGAAGTAAAATTTCTTAATTCAGGCTTTCCGGTCTCTGTAAATTTAATGCATAAGCAAACTGGGGGTTATGTCCTAAATAACGCACAGACTGGGCTGTGGAGGAGTCCCTCACCTTTAAGACTGTTCTGAAATGTAAGTTTTAGGTGGGTGTGAAAGAAATAGTTTATCAATTCTGCCATGTATATTGTTTTGGAATATTAATGCTGTAAGAGCCCTTTATACTCTATTCTTCTCACCTCACAGATCTTTCATGAAGATGCCAAATATTTTGGTTATGTACATACCATAAACTACAGCTTCTTAAAACTCTTCTTCTGAGTTCCTTTGATAAAGCAGACTCATTTTGTCATGGTTTGGTGTGTTGGTTGGTTTTCTTTTTTAAGGAAGCACTTTACAGTATTTCTCATCAAGCAACATTGTGTTGGCTTAGTTAGTGTTCAGCCAGGCCACAGTTTTAATTGTTTTTAATTAATCCTTTAATTTAAAGGATACATTTAAAATGTTTTTATTACTAAAACTTGCAGTGAAGACACAGATATCAGTTTTAAATCCTTGGGCAGACTTCTGTGTATGACAGGATTGAACTCAGTGACAGAAAATAAGACAGAGGGAACACCTTAATTTCTCAAGTATGAGAAAATGAATATTATCTTAAATTACAATCTCATGGATTTAAATTGTGCCTTTTTCTCAGACTAAGAGGGACATCCAGTGGCCGATGAAATTATCACTGCTTCCTGAAAATGATCACTCAGTCTAGAACATATGCAATGCTTTTTGACTCCTAGGAAAACAGGTAAATCTTATCAGCCTGACAGCTGGAGTAGCCTCTTGCAGGTGTGCGGGCTCCGAGGACAGATCAGGACGAGCTCCTCCCGTGACAGCTGCCATGGCCGTGACTCCCTCGTGCCATTGGTCGCTCCTGCCTGAACCTTAGAAATCAACAGCATGATAATGAGCTGTCTCTGGCTTTGCAATGTGCAGTCCTTATTTTCAAGCAGGAGGCCAAGAAACACAAGCCAGCCATTTTCTCATATTCTGATTGCTATTTGCAGGCTTCTGTTTTCATGCCTCACTCCTGCTGTACCTGCTTTCCCTTCTGTACATTACCATGGCATAGCACAGGTACTCAGCAGGCTGATCTGCAGGATCCCAGGCAGCAAGAGACCAACATCCTGATGCAAATGCTTCAGCAGAAATGGGAAGTGTTACAGATGTATAGTGAGTTCAGCCAGGCTCCCTCTTCTTAGGCATCTGATAAGGTTACCAAGAAATAAAACCCCATTCTTCATCATCACCATCGCCACCATTATCTCTCAGCAGAGACTGCAGGTGTGTCTGGAGGTGTGCAGGACCCGTGTGGTGATGTGTCAGCAGCCTCTGGCACCCCGCTCTGGGAGAGGCTGTGGGGAGCAGGCCCAGTCAGTCATCTTGTGAGTGATAAAAAAGGCAAACTCATGTGTTTGGTGCTCCACACCTGCCTATGGGCTAATTAGAATGCCCTAATTAGAATGACCTAATTAGAAGAGAGTAAAACATTTTTATGAGCTTGCCACTAAGTGTGCTGCAAGACAGCTCCTCCAGCACAAATTCCTTGTGCTCCTGCCCTGGGCCCCGTGTGGGGCAGGCACACAGAGGACATGGCCACTGGCCGGGCAGAAGGGCCACCCAAACACCCAGAGCCACAGGGCACTCCTCCAGGCCTGCCTCTGACCCAAGCTCAGCATCACTGCTCTTTGTCATCCAGCATGTGACAACATGACCATGAACTTCATTCTGAGTGTTTTATTAACAAGTATAATACATATGCACTGTATACTAAATATACTAAATATAGTATGAGGACTGTACAGTACAAATTTATGTTCACAGTTTGACATGACAAAATGTCATTACTGAATTCCCATTGGACTACCAAAGTAGAAACAGTGAAAGTACGTTAAACATTCACATCTTTAATAAGAAAAGATTACCAAAATGTCTCCATATTTGCAAGTTATAGTAATGCACGCTAGAAACCTTTAATTAGCCATTTTGTCTTATTAGTTTATAAAATATATTACATTTTATTTTAAAAATTCTGCATAGTTTATAGAAGTATTAAAGTAAATAAAAATCCTTGCTATATTTGCAGGTGAGAGATGCTAAGCAAAAAGATTATTTTGACCCTCTAAAGTACATTAAGTGCTACTATCTGTAAAATATAATGAAAAATGGTGTAGCCCTCTTAAGAGATGTAAAATGCTTTAGATATTTTAGAAAGGATTTGTATTCATCTGTATGTTGCTAACCTTGAGCAGAGACGACATATTTGAACAAGACATGGCATTAGAAGTATCACTGCAGAATGCCATGTGCATATTTAAATAAACCCCACACATTAATACCTGCTTAGTTTCTTGCAATTGTATTAGAAACTAGTATTATTATAATCAAATGGCCTAAACAGGCACATTTTAGTAAAACAGCATTACCTGTTATGCACTGCACAGTGCAATACTGTTAGGTGGGGAGGTTTTAAATATACTCATTCTCCAGGATTAGGATCTTCTATCTTAACTGGTTTTCTTTAGAGCATAGATGGAATGACTGGTTCTGCAAAGCATTTAATAGAGTACATTTAAAAATTGCAAGGTATCCCTCAAATCAAAGTTTGGTAAAATGAGCCAATGAGCTAGTTAAGATGTAAATTCACACTCAGCTAAAAGTGTATTTGTTTGTGACCTTTTAGACATCGTACAAAGACACCAGAAACAACTGAAAAATCCTATAAGGAAGGCATTATCATGTAATAATCTCAAGTACTTATATTTACTATTTAAATTTTTGTTGTCCTAATTTGCAAGACACATGGATGAAATTTGAAAGTTTTGCTCAAGCTCCACTGTATTAGACCCCATCATTAGCATAAATACTTTCAGGAAAAAGGTAAATAAGCTAATGAATTAGCATGGCAAATAACCGAGACTAAATTATCTGAAGTAACCCTGACTTACAAAGAAGTTCTGCTTTTGGGGTACTGATTCAAAAATATTAGAAAACATACTAATGAAAACATTTTATGTAAGCCTCAAAAGAGAAACAGAGCATTAGAAAGCAATGTTCCTTTAACATTCTGAATTTTATAAATTTGCATTTTTAAGGTAAAAATGGGACCAGTGCCATTAAGGTGCTTATTTTTATAGTATCTGTTTTTTCCCCTCTACAACAGAACAGAGAATTGTTTTCATTGCAGGGTACTAAATGTCTGTAGACTTGTGACTGATGCCACAGGGCTCCCTCCACACAGACTCTCAGCCAGTGACGTGCTTGGATTTCCAAAACTGCCATTAAACCTAGAGTTAATTCTGATACCACTGACAAAAAAATAAAATAAAACAGGAAGTCCACATTCTGGAATAGCTGCTCATTAGTATCAGTCTCTTTCCTACAGGTTTCTCAATGTCACTAACACCAAGAAAGAAAAAAGACCCATTCATGTGCCAGGTGTTTCAGCACCAAAGGTGAGCAGATGAGGGAGTTACAAGACAAGATGCAGCCCTGCCGAGGTGGTGAAGATGTATGGGGTTGGACCAGTGCAATTGCTGTCACAGCATTTTTCTACAGGAAGTACAGACCTCTCCTTCTCTAATTCCACAGGCACATGGATGTCAACAGAACAGCTGGTAAAGTCCTATCACCAAATAAAGGCTCTTTGCACTCACACTCTTGCATCTTCAAGATTGTTTGGCATTGAGCTCCACTGATTATAGAAGAACAGCCTATCTGCTCCACAAGCACAAATATACCCACCTGCAGATGGACACTCCATCTGTCTCCTGCAGAGTTCTATGAAACTCTTCGTCCCCTCACACCTCCATTGTTCACTGCGTTTTTCCAAAAAAAGGAAAAGCCAACTTCAGAATGTTCAATGCACAGAGAATGATTACTTTACATAGGGCAAGGAAGAAAAATGTGCTTGTGTGTGGAAGTGTAGAGAAATACATCCTGTTTCCTTGCAGTGCCACAAAGTCTGCCAGCAAATACAGACAGAAACCTTCCTTTCAGAGGGCTCCCAGACAGGAACATTTCTAGGGGCAACTGCAGGTTGCTTGAATTCAGTTTCTTTCAGCTATGGAGTTCTGCTTGCTAATGGGCATGGTTTTAATGCAATAGACATGTCCACAGGGAAGTAGCTGTACCCAAAGTCACAAACCAGAGTTAGGAACTGGGTGATTTGGTATATGCCTTTATCGAAAACAGATATATGACTCAATTTATCATCAGAAGTACTTAATATCTGATGCCATCTTCTCATAAAAATATTATGGATCAATAATTTAAAATACTGTTGTGTATTGCAGTGATACTCACAACAATACAGTTCAGAGCATTTTTGAATTAATGATCGCTTTTTTCTGAAGTACAGCAAAGAGAAAAAAATTATTTAGAAGAAATACAGGGGCATGATTGCAGGGGGATAATCTATATCCCTGAAATGAGGTGCAGTAGGTTTCCATGAATGTCATTTAATACCATATCACAGGAGAGTACCATAGAATCACAGAATCATAGAATATGCTGAGTTGGAAGGGACCCATCAGGACCATCAAGTCCAACTCCTGGCCCTCCACAGGACACACCAAAAGTCACACTATATGCCTGAAAGCATTGTCCAGATGCTTAACTCAGGCTTGGTGCTGTAACCACTTCCCTGGGAAGCCTGTTCCAATGCCCAACCACCCTCTAGGTGAAGAACTTCCTAATGGTAAACCCCTGACTCAGCTTCAAGCCATTCCATCCATACACTTGCACAGAAACCAGACATACAGAGTCACACAAAGTCTTCCTTTAACAAATCCACTGGGGCATTATGCAATAAAAACAAGGATATATACTACACTGTAACACAGATGACATTGGTTTAGATGCATCATATTATGTACGGACCAATTCCTGCCCATTCTTCTTCTTGACTGGGGTAAATGATGCTATGACTCAATCTTCCTGTAAAGTAATTACACTGTTTAGATTTATTTCCTCAGTATTACTCACTGTTTGGGCAGAGGGGATTTCTAAATCAGGTGTCTTTCTAAAACTGTTGTATGAACCACATTGCAGAAATCAACAGCTGGGAGAGTCCATTCATTGCATTGTTGAGCATAAAATGAGAATCCCTTACAGGGCACATAAATAATAGTCTCTTGCAAGGACTAGCATTTCGGATATTCAATTACATTTACTATTTTATCAGTATATGTTGGGTTGATTATATAAAGAAACCAACAAAAGCTGTTAGTTTAAAAATTCCCTTATTCACAAATGAAAGACAATAAACATACTGAATGCAAAGGGTTTGCTTAGCATCCCCAGAAGGAAAGAAAGAAGTGTTCACATTCTTTAGGTCTGACCCGTGGCAAGGACATAGAAGGGTTAGATAACATCTGTTACTGACCATACGTAAGCTTTTAATGGTATAAACTCAGAGATCCAGACCAGCTGAATCCAAATTAAAATGCATGTGTAAAATACAAAAAAAGTGTGGCAGGAGTCAGGGACAGAAGACATTCAGACTAGCATGTGGCGTTTCCTGTGAAGAGCAAGATGGTCCGAACGTGAAAAGCTGCGGTCACAGTCTGGACACTGGAAGGGTTTGATTCCTGTGTGCTTGCGGAAATGCCGCGTTAGTTCATCGGAACGAGCAAACTTCCACGTGCATCCCTCCCAAGTGCATTTGTATGGTTTTTCTCCTGGAAAAGGAAACACAGAAGTGCAGATTTAAGACATGAACATTTCAGTTCAGATCACGTAAATTCACACATAAATCTGATAGATTTATTCTACTGCCTTGCCAAATTTCTGTAAGTAATTCAATGCTTACTCAAAAAGCCCCCAAACAGCTCAAAGCTGAAGAGCACTCTGTGCTGGAAACTGTGCAGTCTAAGCCAACTGACCAAAATATTGCTACCTGCCACAACTTATTTTTTTATTGTCTCTTTGTTCCTCTCTCTGCCATATTAGTACTTGTTTTGTATAACGAAACCAAGAAGGATGAAGATTTAAGCGTTTGTTCAAGTATTTTCAAAACTGGGATCTCATTTTCTAGCTTTCTGGGGGAAAGGACTATGCTACCATAAAGCACAACAGGGAGAAATCTTGTGATTTCCAAAATTTAATGCAGTGTAAATGACTGGTATCAGTGTCGCAAGTATCTCAAGTTAAACTCTCTCTCTGTCATTACTAATATGTCATCCTTGTCCTTTAACACCACTGTATTGCCCAACAGGTAAATGGCTGGCTTGATGCACAACAGACATGAACTGGGCTCGATTTTTCCTAAAAGAGGTACCCTTGTAAAAACCTTGGATGTATACATTCATTCAGCATGCAAAGATGGACATTTCTGTGGAGAACAGACATGTTTACTGGAACACTCATTCAGATAAAAAGCACCACTGCACCAGTGGTTAACATCTCCACAGAGCAGATGTGTTTCCATTTAGCATACAGTCCAAACTTCTGCAAATGGGCTACTCCCATACAAATTACAGTCAAATTTAACAGTGATGTCATAGATGAGCCAGTGCAATTTGAACTGATTTGGTGTTTACAGGGTGTGTGGATTGAGTAAACTGCAAGCAACTGGACACAAAATGAGTGAAGAGCCAGTGAATGTAACACAGATCAGCATGCACTGTGAACCTGTTCTGGCTTACAGTCTCTTGTTGTAGGTTTTTCCTACTACGTCCAATGTCTTTTGCTCAGCCTGTAATTATTTTCACAACAATGTCAGAAGATCTACCTTCTGTCATTCTGTTATTTTCACCTGTGGTCACCTGGCCATTAGCAGAAGTTACAAGCTTAGCCTACTATTTTACCACAGACTTGATGAAGGAGAAGCATAGCTATGCTCAGACCTGTATGGGTTCTTCGGTGAGCTTTCAGGTGGGAGCTTTTAGTGTAGACTTTGTTGCAGCCTTCATAATCACATCGATGTATTCTGCGTTTTCGTTGTGTGTCTGGAGATTCCACAGGTAAAGGTCTCTTTCCTGGCTGAACTATAACTGAAGGGTGATTCCTGCAAAGTTAAAATAATGTCAAAATAAAAAATACTTAAGCAGAGCAAACCTCAGCTAATGTGATTCATAACAGAGCCTTTTATTCACTACCACTCTGTCTCTTGGCAGAAAGAACAACATTACATGCATGTCGAAAAATTCAACAGGGTTGAGCAAATTTTGTGTATTTTAGCAGTAATATTTTAAAATGTTTACTAATTTTGTGGCATGATGTAGCCATTTTTACTACTTCCTAGCTCTTTTTTAAGGCTTTCGGAGGAAAACTTTGTGTTCAACTTTGTGTTTTTCAGTCAAACTCAGATTTCTTAAACCCTGAGTGAACTTCCGTTTTATTCACTGGTTTTTTCCTTCAAATACAACTAATTTGATTGTAATTGGAAGCAGCTATTCCATATTATTAAAGAAATTGTATCTTTAGGGTTTCAAAGCACAACTCAATCTTTATTGTTCCAGCCACTCCTTTAGAATGTAATTAAGAACTTCCTGTTTGGGGCTGGCAGCAGGGTGCGGCCTCCCTGTACTACTGACGTCAATTCCTAAAAGTAGAGCTTAGCCTGTGTGGCACACCCACAGGATGTCTGAAGTTGTCCCTCCACCTTCTTAAACATAATTTTTCACTTCAGAAGCCCACTGGTACAGTGCAGGTATGACATATACGAACTACACACAGACTTCTGCACAAACAAACCCATAAATGTTCATGCATACGAAAACATGCAAGCTTCTTGAAAGGTGTTTTTTTGAGTGTTGCATGAGAGCGCTACTGTAGAACTGGGGACAAGCTTGACTCTTTCTTCCACATCAATCTCAGAAAACTTGTTTGTCAAAAAGGTACGGGTCAAATATAACGTGCAGATATTAGCATTTCTTGTTGCAAAACCAGTTCCTCCGTGCAACAGAAAGGAGCTTTCTAAAACTCTTGTCTTTTCTAATTTAATGTATTTCACATGTTTTTACCAATCAACTTCTCTTTTGTAACTGAGTTCTATTGGTTACTTACTCCAAGTTCCTTTAGGGCCTGATTTTCAGAAACACTGAATTCCTATTTCTCTCAGCAAAGTAAGGGGCATGTGCTAAAGACAGAAAATCTTGTGCATGGCTTAAGAAGGAAAGATTTTTCTATGACCCCACAGCAGCAGGATGGGGATTACCAATGTGGGAAAAGTTGAATTCTGTTATTGATTTTTTTCTTAAAAGTTAGAAACTGGAAAACTCTTTCTTGGGTGGTTCTGTGACTGCTGAGTGATGTACTCTTCAAGTACACATTAAGTCTAGCTAAAAATATTATAATGGCAGGAAAACCCAGATGGTGATGTTAGATAGAGACGTACACACTCTTAAATAAGAAGGCAGGCTTCTAGCTTCCAAAGAAACAGCTCTCTAAAGCTCAGTTTCAATGCAGTTGCATCTTTTTGGAGAAGCTCAGGCTCAGACAGCAAACAGACTTGGTTTAAATCATTAAGTATGGAGGCTAGTCCTGGACATGGTAACATCTGGGAAAAGGGAGAAAAAGGATATTGGCCATACACCATTTGTGATTAAGATTTTCAATCTACAAGTGACTGGTAAAAGCACTGAGAGTATCTTCTTTTGCCCTTATGGGAGAGGAGACTGGCAAGACAATAGAATGTTATCAATAATCAGATAGGGCGTGGCAGTTTTAAAAAATGGTTAGGGTGGTGTCAAATTCAGAGGTAAATATTAAGTAAGTGCCAATAATAAAAGCACAGCCCTAATTCTTTTGTTCCCTCTTCTACAACTAGATGTAAGTTCATGTATGTCTACCCATTAAAGTGTCACTCTTCAATAGGTAAGAGTACCTTCTAAAAATTATCATAAAACTTCAACAGCTTTTTCTTCTTTACCACAGACCACACTATGTTGACAGCATAAGTTAGACTTTGAAACTTGCATGAAAATATGTTAATAAGGCTCCTTAAACTATTATTATTACCTCAAGTTTGATTTTAAAAATAACTAAAACTAGATTTTAGAAATAATTTAGAAACTTGATTTTACAAATAACTAATTGATGCACAGTTATATCGATTATCAGACATACTAGAAAGTTGAACCATCCCTACAGAAATGTCACCAACATTTTTTTTTAGATAGATAGATATAGATATCAAAATATAGAGAGATATACTGCCAAAAGCTAACACTAAAGCAAAATAAGTCACTTAAAAGTCTTAAATAAGTCACTTCAGTGAGACTAAAGGTTTCCTATGCCCCTTTAATGTAGCCTAGGTGTCTGAATAGTACACTCTGGGCAGTTGGAATCAATGAATAGTAAAAACTTCAGTGCCTAACTACAGCTCATAAAACTGTGAGACAACAGCATTTTTTAAAAATAAATGTTCAAGTATCTCATAACTTGTGTGAGTTGTCTATGCATTTTTTTTAATGATAAGAAATACAATTTATAAACTTCTTGCTTTGGATACAGCAGAATGTGAACTTGTAAGAGCTGGTTCTAGGAGCAAGACCTAGAGCTCCACAGGGCAGTACAACGCAATTTAAGCTGTTACAATGCAAGGACAGAATCTCCATGAACATAACACTCTACATGGGCAAGCAGAGGAGATGCTTAGGAAACATGGGCATACAAATGTTTTCTGTAACAAAGCTATCTACACAAGATACCAAATTTTATATTCTTTGCTCAGTGGATGGGTTTGCTGGGGAAACTACACCCATTGGGAAATAAATAATGCAAATCACTAATGCAGGTGACAAGTCTGCAGAAGTTTCAGCCCTGGAGGAAGGGTGTGGTACCAGCCAGGAACAGCACTTACTGGTTTGCTCTTGTCAAAGAGACTTAACAAATACAAAAAATAAACTGAACCATTTCATAGTCCTGACCTAGCAGTAGTGAGTTCCAGCTACATAAAGACCTGACTCCCTTGTGTGGTAGGTCCATTATGTTAGTAAATTACCAACTAGTAAACATGCATGTTTACTATTTATGTAATAAACATGTATAGGGTGATTTAAAAGAAACAGCATACAGTTTATAAAAGCTAGGTGGCAAACAATTGCAAAGAGCCTGCAGTCTAGGAGGTGCATCTAGACTGTTTGAAGACAAGGAGGGGTGCCCACAAGAAGGCTGTTGTGGAATGTAGCCAGCCCTGGTGCTGTGGCGTGCTTTTGAACCCAAGAGCCATGAGCAGGAGGAAGAGGCAGCGTTCTGGAGGAAATACAGGAGACCACCCATCCACCTATGCTTTTCTTTCTGAACCATTTGAGTGTCTGGCTTGAAGCTCTCTTACTCAATGAGGTGAGGCCAAACACAACTACCTGAAGGGTGACAGTGAGCAAAAGGGAAGTGCAGAAATGGATTCTGAAGTTCTGTGCTGGGAGCCCTGCTCGGCTCCTAGCTTCAGCTCCTGCCAGAGCCACGTTGGCAGCCTGCCTAGCCAGAGCACTGCCTGCTGAAGGATGAGCCTGCCTCTGGGTCATTCCATGGTTTTAGTAAGTTGACAGGATTTTCCCCAGAAAAACAGGAAATGGAAGGGTGCCCATGACTCCTCAGGTACTTCCTTGAGAATTTTTTCATGTTTTTAATTAAATGGTTTATGCCCCAGACCAAATTTCTTCTTCTAGCCCTTGTCCTTTCTTCTGCAAACAGCATTGTTTAAAAACCCATTAGATCTGTGATCCAGTTCATGCAGGGGCCCCAGTAACAGCTATGCCAGCACAATGAGATAATATTGGGATGGAAACAAATGGCGGTGAGGGAGGAAAACTTCAGAATTTACTTGATCTGTCAAAAAAATCCCCTACAGAACAGTGGTCTCAGGTAAAAATGCAATTTCACTTATATATACAGAACTTGTAAGCCTGAAGAGCTTCTTCCCACCAAGCAGGCAATTCTTTGAAAAGACAAAGAAATCCTCCAAGAAAAGAAAATCACAACACTCATTTTAAAGAAAGGTATTTCAAGTAACATGAATAGGGATATCAGTATGAAGTGTCTTTTAAGTTTCTTTCAATTTTGCTGCTGATTTTACTTAAGTAGCTTATCAGCGGCTTATTGGGAATCCTACTTTCAGTTAGTTGTGGAATTGGGACCTATCATCACTTTATGCAATGCATTATATAAATGCCAGATCTATTGCAAGGTATAAATATGTATCAACTCCTCTATTGCTGAAGAAGGGGGAAAGAAACTTGCAATCACATTTCACAGTGACAGCGGTGGGAGGGATGAATGTGTATTTTATTACACATTTTGAAGCACAGCAACAATCCTTCCCACTCCTTGGAACTGGTAACTGCTGTAATGAACTGCTTTCCATTCCTCTGCTGATCTTGGGACTACTGTTAGCTACTTACTCTTGCAACATTACTTGCTGAGGAGACAATGAGGTCATCATTGGAGGTGACATTTGTTCAGGATAGAAGTCAGTCTTTGATGGTTCACTTCCTGGTTCTACTTTGATTGTTTTCTTCAGTGTGGGTTTCTCGTAAGACTCAATGACAGGCACTGTATGGCAGGGGGTAGGAGAGGGAAAGCAAACACATTAAAACTATGAAGAGTTATCGAAATAAATAATATACAGAAAAAAATATATAGTTAAAACAAGTCCATCAGTTCTACATTCACTGTGACAATTTACACTAAATACAAAATCCTTGTTTTAGTTATCTCCTGATGAACTACGACTCAAAACATTTCTATGAATTTCCATCAGTCCAATGTTATTATCAGTCCAAATCTCAGTAGATCAATAGTTTATGTAGATACAAACAAGAGCAACAGAGTTGGTGAAGGGTCTGGAGAACAAGTCCTGTGAGGAGCAGGTGAGAGAGCTGGGGTTGTTTATCTTGGAGAAAATAAAGATCAGAGAGGCCTCATTGCTCTCTACAACTGCCTGAAAGGACAAGAGGAAATAGCTTCAAGGTGCACTAGGGGAGGTTTAGTTTGGACATATAGGAAGAAGCTCTTCCCAGAAAGGGTAATTGGACATTGGAATGGGCAGCTCAGAGAGGTGGTGGAGTCACCGTCCCTGGAAGTTTTTAAGGAAAGACTGGATGTGGCACTCAGTGCCATGGTCTGGTTGACAAGGTGGTGTTCGGTCACAGGTTGGACTTGATGATCTCAGAAGTCTTTCCAACCTAAGAGATTCTGTGATCCTATGACCTTGATAAGTCTGGTAAAATATTTACACAACAAATTCTATGCCTGTTTATTCTGAAAGAACAGGAATTATGTTCCACTTCCTAAAATGCCAACAACCCACATAAACCAAGTGCTTGGATATTTGTCTTATTTTGTCAGCATATAAGACAGCATAAAAAGCAATTCTGACAACACCAACCTTGCATGCTACTTGGAGTTTCCATCTCATCTGCGAGAACTGTGGACACCATGATGGGCTGCTGGAGATGGGGAGCATACATGAAAGGAACTGGCTGGACCACAACAGGCTGTATCACAGGGAGTATCCCAGGGCTTCTCAGTCCATGGCGTGAAAGAGCAGCGGCCATTACAGGTGGGATTGTTATTGGCATAGAAAGAGGCTGTACTCCTGGGGGTGACGGTGTGAATTTACTGAGAGGTGAGCTGGGTGAGGACAGAGTCAATCCAGGTGAACTTCTCCTATGCACAGTCTGAAATTTAAGTGGGGAAGGAGAACTTCCAGTTGAAGGTGGTGAGCTCCTTTTATTTACCGTAAGGTCCACTGGCTCCATCTGGATTCCATTTGATAGTCCTTCAGGGTTTGAATAGAATTTATTGTGCAACATACTTGGTGTAGAATAAATGACGCTGTATTTGTTTGGCTTCATTTGGTCCATGTAATTGGATGGGTATGACTGTCAGAAAGAGTGGAAAAGAAATACAGAAAATCAAATAATAAATCAACACATACAAGCAGCTACTGCTGAAATAGAAAGGCAGCCAATAAAACAGGCAAAATGAAAAAGTTTCAAGAAAGCACTTTAATGTAGTTTCTAAATAAAACAGAATTAAATAAAGCCTCAGATTCCCCACACAGGAAGTTAAACAAGTTCTGATTCACTAACTGTTTCAAAAGCAATGTAAGACAGATTATGAAAACAAATGTTCAAGGCTTATTCAACTACTTTTCTCCCTTTAAAATTGCCTGTCATATATACATGCCTGTACATTTCTTAACTGAGCTGGGACATACATTGGCTATGCCAAGCTTGTAACTATGTACTGAGGATCATTAATTCTGGCAAGAGGGGAGCTCAGTTGGGTTTAGAATTGCTAGTAATGGGTCCCCATCAACTACTAAAGTAATTGAAAAACAATCATCACAAAGAAATTATGAATCTGAACCCTACAATCAATACAAAATACTCAGCTGAACTATGTAAGTAATGGATGAGTAACTCAAGAATGCAAAAGGTAAACGAAACCTTTCTAAACGATTTTTTTGAGATATAAAGCAGCTACTTAGCCAGTCTAATTTGGGAAAATGAGTACAAGGATAAACATCTGGTGTATTGGAAGAATATTCCTTTTAGTGGTAGCTAGCAGTTCCCATTACAGTATAAACCTATGTGACAATCTCTACAATTTAGTAATAATTAATATATATATATGTATGTATGTATGTATGCATTATATAAGTAACAAATACATATCTAGTGATTTTTGTAAACCAAGAAATATTAACATTAACTGTAGAGTATTATTAAACAAATATCCAGACCAATACTGCATTTAAAAACTGTTAAAAACTGAGGTTGTTTACGAACAGCTAATTCACAATGGAAAACTGATGTGATGCTCTAACACAGCAGTGAGACACAGAAAATGCAATGCACGTAAATTTTTAAAATGCTATCTTTGGATTTTAGGTAAGTAAACCAATATTTAAAAACTAATTACTTCCTTGGCACCAGAAGTATTTTGATGAGTGGAATTAAATACATTCAAAATTGTATAAAGTGAATTATCAGAAGCATAAAACTACTGCATTTTTATAAAATTATTTCTGTAATATTTCCATTATTTTTCTTCCCGGTGTGAACACTGCTGTCAATGCATTGTCCTGGTTTCTTACCTCTGTCTTCCCTGTGAGGGAACACTTGGGTCATTTTAAATGTCAATGTTAACGGGAGGTAACATTGCATAATATTTTTGCAAAATGATACAAATGTTTTCTTCTTTTCAGTTACTGTTTGAAACACTGAGTTTAGAAAATATTAAATTTACCTTTGCATTCATGGCACTGTGATCAAACAACAATGCTGAGTCCCTCAGTACATAAAACATTCAAATAAAGCAGCACACAAAATGGTGATTAATCTTCAGACAGTAAATATTACATTAAAATCTCTGCAAGTTATATATTATCTTTATGATTATTCTTACAAATTCCATCTATAGAAACATCAATCTTTGATGGTAATTGGTTCATCAGAATTTTATTAAATGCCATTATTGCAAGAATTGCTGTGTGTAGACCTGCCAGCACTGCCGAGCCAAGCAATAAAATTATTAGCATTCTAAGTGATGGAGACCACTAAATATTGATATAATTTAATATTTAGCAGCATTTGGTATCTATTAGATCATATAGCAAAACAATCAAAAATGTAACAGGTAAGAACATTAAATACTTCTGTTAAAGCTCCTTTTATTGGTTTACAGTACAGAGTTCACCCAGCTTTAATGAACTGTACACATTCCACCACTAAGCATCAGTGCATTTACAGTGCTGCAGGTTTGTCAGGGATGATCACAATGTCATTGCCTATGAACTTTTCTTCCATTGCAAGAATGCTAAATAGAAAAAAGCCTGTGAAGTTAAAATCTCCAGGAAAGCTTTTGGCCAATGAAGTGTGTTAAAGAACAAGCATCCCTAGGTGTAACCTTATCCTGAGAACACCCAGTGGAAATTTGAGGAATAACTGTGTGGATGCTCACATAGCTTCTGCATTCTTTGATGGGGGAGCAATGCTGATCATGATTTATTCTGGTGCACAGCCTGCAAAAGGATAGAAATGCTACTGGAGACTGGGAAAACTGGTCTCCTGAGACTGTGGGCAGCTTCCAGGTAGATTCCCCCCTCCCCAGCAGGGAGGCCAGCAGAATACACCCACAGTGAAGACTGGAACACTTGCTTTTGGATGGGTGAGTAAAAATGCCAAGATTCAGTTACATAAAAAGATAAAACCCTGAAGCAGTTCCACAGGTGCTTTGCTCCTTTGTACTTGTGTATTCTGCAAGACCAAAGGCTTCAAACATTTCTAGCTGAATCTGCTTTAATACTATATTATAATATTAATATTTTTATATATAATACTATATTATAATAATTAAATTAATATTATAACCCTTTAGACCTTAGTATGTTATACTGTATTAGCAATAGTTAGTTACTGCATTATCAATAATCATCATCACCCACATAATCACTGTTGTACTTCTTAGTGCCTGACCAAGTCCTCTCGTTACTACTCTGCTAAACAGAGAAAAACTGTTTATTCCAATTCAAACAAAAAAGCAACTTGTTTCACCAAATGGTAACTGGTCCAAATGTTTTAAAAGTCCTCACAGCAAATAGGTAGTCCTGTGGGTAGGACTCGGATGACTTTGTCAGTAGTTCATCAAAAACTGTCATAATATATGTTCAAAAATTAATTTCAATAAATGGCATGAGCTGTTGGCAGAGAGCTGAAATAGTGTGGGTGCAAGCTTCAGTCACCTGAGAAGTATAGTTAATCCTTTCAGTCACACACCCTGAAATACAGCGGTGTCAAAACCATTACTAATTTCCTCCTTCCCCTCCAACTACTGTGATGTTTTAGAGACACAAAGACTTTACACCTACAGTGTAAAGAGTACACCTACACTCAGAGAGACAAGTGAGTTATTCCTAAGGGGCTTGATTTAATCCGGCCTCTAATGAGTCTATTAGAATGAAAGATGCAATACAAATAATCCTGATTGTAGACTTCCAGGTTATGTTAGCCCAGTCTGCTCTGCCTAGCACCTCTGAACATCACACTGACAGTTTCTCTCTCATTCCACCTCCTCAAAAGGTGGCCAAGAAAATTAACTCCCTCAGTGGCTGCTATCCTTTCCTGTGTTCTCTCCATATCACAATACCTCCCTTTAGAGGTGTCTCCAGAGCAGTTTCTGTTGTGGCACCAGTGCTCCAAGGAAGCCACAAGACCAAGAAGAGCTGGGGAGCTCAAGGGCTTGGGGCTAAGCAGCCTATGTGTGTACAGAAGCTGAAACACACATGGTCCTCAGCCTGAGGG
Organism: Chloebia gouldiae; assembly: GCA_003676055.1. Taxonomy (NCBI): domain Eukaryota; kingdom Metazoa; phylum Chordata; class Aves; order Passeriformes; family Passeridae; genus Chloebia; species Chloebia gouldiae. The sequence goes on from QUSF01000005.1 coordinate 26,111,385, forward strand.
AAAACAAAGTAGTGTCCAGTGATGGAAACTTCACTCACAGAAACCATACTTTCCTCTGGACTTTCTGCTTTTTCTTTTCGGCTTTTTTTTCCCCTCACCCAATGGCAAAAAGAAAAACATACACAGGTGGTAAAATGCTCTGAGTAGTCTCCAATAGCTGGTCAGAATGATTACACTGACTTACGAGAAGACTCCAAAGGTCCAGTGCGTGGAAGGCACCAACCAATATTTGGAGCTCTAGTCTTGAACTGCACTTGGCTCAAAAATGCTCCCTTGTTCTTTCCACTGCAGTTTTTCCTTCTTCTGCTCGTCTGGGAAAGACTGCTCACTCCTCTCCTGGTGAGCCTTTTGAGGGACTGATCTTACCCATCTGGCAGAAGCACACAACTCTTTGGGGCACTTGGGTGTCTTGTGCAGAGCCCCAAACCATTGCAGAACCTTCTCTGGGAGATGAAGGCAGATGTGCACAAAAGGCACAAAAGATAGCAATGAGACTTCTTTTGTAAAACCAGCCTCTTTTCTGATTTCAATGGACACCATTAGATAATCTTAGATTATAGTAGATAATCACTACTAATCTTAATATAGCTACACAATAACTGTGATTAAAGTGACAGACAGGCTGGCCAATACTAAAATTCTTTCTTGACCCAAATATTGGAATTTGTCATGCTCGTACTTTCAGCGACACTTATTGTTTTATCATTACTCTCCAGCAAATAAACCCCACTTAAGTCAAACTGTAATTTTAAAATGCATATAAACTTAACTCACAGAAGTGCTATTAATAGCACCGAAGAAATCAGACAGCTTACAGATGTATTTAAATTTATGAAAATTATTTTAAATAAAACAGGAAACAAACTTTTCATTGAAAGATGCCATTCAGAGCACAAATTTAATACACTCTGAGTTATATACACTGAGTTCACCCTTTTTATTTATCAGCCTTTCTAGGGGTGTGGTTTCATGTTACACTTAATCTGTGATTGCAGGCTAAAAGCTGAAAGGGGAGGTCCTGTTCTCTCATCTTCTGCCCTCCCCTTGCTCTAATATTGAGCAGCTGCACAGAATGAGTCAGATCAGCTTCCTGATCTTACCCAAAAATGAGTATTTTTGGTGGGTTAGCAATTCTGACCATTCAGTGAGCTGATCCAAAGGTTTCAAATAATTCTAGGACCATACAATTCTTCAGTCACACAAAGGAGACACAGAGCTGGTATGGAGGGAGCCAAGTCAAAACCTTTCCCTTCAGCAGCAGCCTGTATCATCACAATTCTCACTGTACTGCTCCCACCTATATGTCCTGTTGCTTTTGCTTATCAGACTCTTCTCTGAGGTGAGCCTATTCTCTGAGTTCATGGAAAATTAACTCAATTTTAAAGAAGTGTCTCCTCCTCCCCTTTTTTCCCCACTGCCCTAGTTCTCATTTGTTCACCTGGTAAAGCAGTGCAACCAGTTCACCCAGCAAAAAGCCATTGCTGGTTTGGGTTTTTGCAGGATTAATTTTCTGCTGTTTAGAGCACGTTAGCTGTTACCACAGGCATCTGTTACCACCAGCAAGAGAAAAACAAAAAAAAGGCACAGCAAGAAGCTGTTCACTTAGTTCAAGGGTGTAACACTGAAACCACAGGCTATTGACACTTCACCATGAAGCGTGGCAACTTAATTTCAACCCACTTCCATCAGCAGCATCAGCTACAGAGATTATATTTACAGAGCAGTGGCTCAGGAATATATGGATGCTCTCTCCTCTGATAGGCAACTGGTCAGGTAGTTTAAGGCAATAAATTAATAAACTACATAAATTTTCCTAAAATGTGAATGTGATTGCACTAAGAGCAAAATATAGTTTCACGTGCTTTCCTAAGATAGTCCAAAGCTTAATTGCATCTCATTATGAATTTAAAGGTGGAAAAACTAAGGAGTCATCTTTAGGGCAAATATATTTGGAAAGTCTTACCACTGAAACAGGCTCCATGGCTTCTTGCTTGATAGGGACTGGGTCAAACATTAGCATCTTTTTTATTCACCTGTTCTGATGCCTCTGAGGTTCTGTTCTGATGGGGAAAGACAAAGTGTTAGAAAGCCATGGGAAATACCTGAATCAACTTTCTGAATTGTAGAGAATTTACTATTTTGTCAGATTAATGTGAATATTTATCCACCTCTAACACAGATCTTTAAATCTCTGACTGAATTTATTGCAAGATTTTTCTTTCCAAATTGCTATTGAAACAAAGGGACATCTGCTCACTTTAATGAAAGTTAAATTGAGTTTTTGTTGTGCATGCCAGCACATCAAGACCACAGAATTTTCACTTTCATTAGCTGTCAAGTGTTTTAACACATCACCGTTTAGACCACGGATTTCTCATCAGCATTACAACCTCAGAATAATCTTGTTTACACAAATGAACTGATTCTGGAAAGGATCTCTCTTTCCTAAGAGTTCTAATAGAAACACTCAATAGATCACATACAGCGAAACTGTTATCAATGCAAAAAAAAAAAAATTAAAATTCAAAACTAACTTGGACTACATTCAACATACTACAATGAATTAACAGAAAAATGAATTATTTATTATAAGATAATAGATTTACTGACAATTCAACGACTATTTGCGCTCACTGTGCAACATAAAAGCACTTCAAAACAATCTCCTTGCATTCTGTGCAGCTTCAGGGCTTTTTTCCTATAGTTCAACCTTGCTTGTCCAATCTCTAAATGCCTGAAATAAAAGTATTTAGCATAAAGCATGTCGTAACTGTCATACTTCACATTTGCCATGGTCATCTTGTAAAGATACAGGGAAGGAAAGGAGATACCTCTTCTATAAGGGCTTTACCCAGAAGAAGCTAAGGGGAAGCAAAGGGAATTTGCTCGCAGTGACATTTAGATGCTGCCAAGCTGTTTATAAATCACTCGAGGTTATACATTATATGACTGATGTCGAAGGAGCAAGTTCTGACCCTACACCGTGAGCTTCGCAGCCCTGCCTGGAGGCGGTACGACCTCTTCTAAGAGGCGAGAACAAAAGTAAATGACACAAATTCCTTTTGCCAGTAGATGGCACTGGAAAGAAGCGAATAGAGACTCCAGCATCGGCAATTCACCCCGCAGGACCGGCTGAAGGCTCACCAACAGATTTGTAGCTGTGGCTGGAAAATTATCCCAGACATGTAAATGAACATGTAAAGCTGTACCTGCTCAAATTAAAACAATTCTAATAAGCCTACGCTAATGAACAACTTTGCAGTTTAAAGATCAAAATTTGTTAGGAGAGGTAGCATGAGCTGTTACAAGTCTACCATTCAGGTACATAAATGAAGTTTAAAGATTTTTGGAAATATATTAAAACAGTGCGCACTTTGAATAATGGAAACAAACAAGTAGCAGAGTAAATTATAGCATCTTCATAATTCACCTTATAAAAGTTGAAGGTCTGACAAAAACAAATTGCAAAACTAAAGTGAAACAAATACAGCTTAATGCAATTTCCAGTTTAAACTTAATATGTAGTTTTAGTTCAGGAGCAGTCATGTAAAATGGCACTATTTACTGAAATTTGTGGTAATTCCGTAAATACCTTAAACATGTTTGTGAGAAGGTCATTAATTACACTATTTCCTTTGAATGGTTATAATTTAGATAACTGTTACCTAGCTATCTTTTTCAGGTTTCAACATGTCACATAGCTAGAACTAACGTTTCAGAACGTTAGTTCTGAACTTCTGACTTCCCAATACTGACTTTTCCACTACATGGAAATATACATTCAGGTATCTATGCATCACTCATAATCTCACACATTCATCTGCATTGTGAAAAGAGAGAAGTTCTACTTTTAGACATGAAAAAGCTTTACAGTAAAATGTAGCCACTTACAATCCTATATAGGAATTTGGAACTAATTTCTTTAAGGTTTCCAGAAACTTTTGATTTTTAGCTTGTATGTGCATAGATAAAGTAACACACCAATTTGTACTGTAGTGAAGGAAGTAAGGAAAGAAAGAAGAAAAACAGGGAGGGAAGGAAGGAAGGAAGGAAGGAAGGAAGGAAGGAAGGAAAACAGTCTTATCTGTTTCTATTACAGTGGAATGCAAAAACAGTTGGGTTCTACTTTAGAGTGGTTTCAGAAGCTACTTGTTTGAAAGCCTGCAAATTGTTTAGTATATACAAATAATTTCTGGAAAAGCAAAATATCATATCTCATTCCTGAGAGAAAAACTGGTGAGGTTGACAACAATATACTCATGTTAAATGTGTTAAAAATTAAGAACTTTTGTCTTTGACTTTATTAGGTAAACTTATTTTGCATTAAAGGGTTTTCTCATGTGAGGTAAAAGAATTTAATATGAATGTAATCTGAAACTAAATAATTAACTGCAATCTGGTAAGCAAACATTCCACCCTCTCTTTTTTCTTGCTCTCCCTCTTTTTTTTCTGCTAACAAGCCACCCAGTTTTACTTTCTTGCCTCCTCCCATTCACTCCACCCTGTGGATCTCTGCCAAGTCAGTCCAACTTGTCCAAACAGGACCCGGCTTTTGATAAGATTTTGCTCACACCCTGTACTTCAGAAAGACAAATGAAGCAACTGGGTTTTGTATGCAAATAAGGACAGGTGCAAGGTAAAGTCCAGGCAAAGTCCCTCAGTATTCCCCTATCTGAAGTCCAGTAAAGACAGCAAGCCAGCTGTTGTCTTCACAACACAAACTCTGCCCTTATGATCCAACATACAGCAAGGTATCCATTCCAGAAGGGGAATTCATTATCATTAGAGCTCATCACCTTGTCAGGATTGAACACTTGTCAGTATTAACTTCCTGACAGGTGTATGGTTTATTGTTTCAGAGACATAATTAAGATTAAATGAAAGCTGAAAGGTACTTAAACGTGCATTCTGACAATAAAGGCTTGTATGGATTATTTACCCTGGATGAAATGTGCAAAGTGGTTAAAAATGCACTCAGACTACACATCTGCACTGCAGAGCAGCTGGAAAAGAGCAACCACCGTGGAGCTACTCCCAGCAGCCCTGAACATCTACCTTCAAGGTCCACCAACTCTGCAGACCTGTTATGAAAGGAAAGGGTGGGGTGGAGGGCCAGTTTTAACTGTGCACATCCAACAACAAAGCTTTATTCTAATGAAAAGCCTGTCCTCATTAAATACCTGGAAGGGCAGTCAGTGACTGACTTTTGCTACAGACAGGGGGGTGGTGACCATACATGCTGCCCCTCTTCACTCTGCCTGAGAACACATACAGGGTTTATTTCCTCTATCTTTGTGACAGAGAAGCAAAGGAATGCTGCTCCATGTACAGCAAGTCTTTGTCTAGAAGCTTCAAGGTATGATTGTTATTGTCAGTATAATTACAGAATAATGTAATGGTATCTGCTAAATTAGCACCGTACAAGTGCCCTCTGCAAGGAAGTGCAGCTCTTGCAGCACAGTTTGAATCCAGCAGCAAACATTATCATGTTGCAAAAGCTCTTCAGTCCAAGCACTTTGGGACTCCGACCTGTCACCCTGAACCTATGACATCTGTGAACCTCAAGTCAAACTTCCTCTGATACATGGGAGAAACAATAGTATCAGAGGATTCTCCACTGATGAAATCCAAAAGGGAAGGGAGGTTTTTGGAACCCAGGTGAAAAGTTGTCTTCAGTGGAACTTCCAAAGAGTTTGACAGAGAGAAACCAGTTTCTGAGACAAACATTCCCTGTGGAAGGTAAAAAAGCTGTTTTCCAGAGCTCGTAACGTGTTTGTACTTTACTGTACCAGTTGCCCATCCAGACCTGAGTCAGCAAAAAAGTGTTTCTGAAGTTCCATTAATTTTAATGGGAAGTAAGTGCTTAACTGCACTTGACCCCAAAATAGCAGCAGGCAAAGCTGCTCTCCAGTTCAGCACAGCAGTCAGACTCAGCCAAAGTACCAAAGGTTCAGACGTGGTGCTGTGGGAAGAGTCCAGAGCAGCCAGACCATGAGGAACAGAGCAGAAGGAGAACCAGGAAGCACCAGCATGCCAAGAAAATGTTCTACTGATCAATAGCTTTCTGTGTTTATTTGCTGGATTTCCACTGGGTAATAATAATAATTGTTTAAAAACTTATAATATTTTGTAAAAGAAAATGGTACCTAGGTAAAAATTTTGTCTTCAAAGTTTTATTGATAGGCATTAAGAAAAAGAGCATTTCTACAGAATTCTGGTATTTAGTATTTAAAACTTTATTTGTTTCTTAGCCAAGACTTGAAAATCTTTTATCTTCCACCTTTCAGGATACAAGCAGGCTGAAAAACTCATGGTTTTGCACAACCTGTGCATCATAACTTTGTTGATGTCACCTTGTTTGACCTAGAACTGCTTTGACATGTAGCTGACTAATTGGTATTTCAATTAAATTTCTGATAATACTGTTGCAGGCTCTCTGAAGCCATGTGTCTTGAAATGGCTTTCTTGTATGTAAAAATCTTGGGGGAAAATGTTCTTGAAGTGCTCGTTAAGAAAATATCTTCTTTACCAAGTAAAAATTGAGCCCATATAAACCCTGTTCAACCTCCAGTTCTACATTCACTGAACATAAGAGAACCTCTTGAGGCACCTCCATTAGACTATTCTCCCTTATCAGGGCAGACTGCTGTCTGGTTTCCTGTCTCAAGCTACTTCTTAGAAGGAGAAACAGTCTAGTAAGGATAAAAGATCAGACTTTTGAAAACAAATGAAGTATGTGGAATGGTATGATAATCTTTCCCTTCCAAACTGAGCTTCACTCTTCTTGTTTTGTTTTTCTTAAGAGAAGGTTAATTTTTAAGATTATGGTTAATTTTTAAGATAATTTAAAAGGAGAAATATTAAACCTTTTAATTGTGAGTGAAAAATGACAGAAAATATTGTTCTCTTCTGTGAAGGGTTCTGCTATTTCAGGAAACGTGAAAAAGAGATTCAACATTTTTATAGCATGGGAAAGAAGAAAGAAAGTCCAATCCTAGAGAAAGGAAGTATATATTTATGAACAACAGCCTAAATGATTGATTTGAACAAGAATCTGAATACAGGGCAAATGCTGATGAACTGCTATGAACCTATGGAAATGAAAAAAAAAACAACACACAAGGAAAAGTGGTGGACAGTATAGTAGGTACAAATGTCACAGTGATCAAAGCAACTCACTCTTTAAAAAGTGGAAACTCTGTCATGTAAGTTAATTGGTTGCTAACATACATGGACTGCATGATAGACACACCATGGATTTGGTTGTAAGTTTTTTCCCTTCTGAGTTAGTTTACTATTTAAAACCTGTTGAAGCTTTGTCTTTCCATTTGGCTGATGAACACTTACACTTTCTTCCCCTGGGAAATATCACCTACAGCTAGAAAACCCTCAAAGGAAGCTTCAGCATCAAGTGAGTGCTTCAAAGGGAAGAGTTAAATCTCTCCTAAAACCAGCTCTGCCAAACTTCATATTCTGGATTGGAAGCAACTAGCCCCGGAATGAAAACACAAAGATTGAATGCTGACAGCATAAAGGAACTCTAAAAGACCTCCTGTTAGCAGTATTAATATTTAAAAGTTGGTTTACAAAAATTATTATAATTTTAACCTCAGTTCCCTATTTTATAGAACTTCTGGCTACAAAAAGGTGTGAACCACAAAATTTACTGCATTATACAGCAGTTTCCAATATTAAACATAGTTAAATGCAAATTAAAAGTACAAGAATTTAAATATGTAACTGTATTCTAATGAATAAACTCATCCATGGTGTTCTAAAACAAACAGAAAAAACAACAAAATAAAAACAAATGAGAGCAACACATTAAAATAATCAATAAACAACTTACCAAAACTGTGTAGCCAAATACTTCTTTTTATCTGGATTTCTGAACAGACAAAAAACAGTTTTCTGTTAATATGTGCACATAATCCAATAAATTTTCTTTTCACATACAATTAAGCTCTGAAATAAGTTTAAAGTGTGTACTTCAGATACGTCCTAAAGATTCCATCAGTGATCTCAAACAGCTAACTTGTAGCATCCAGAAGACCGAGAGCAGGAACTAAAAGACTACTTTAAAAATGACTGGAGAAAAAAAAAAAAAGAGTAAAATGAAAGGGTGGAAGTATTTCTGTGTGTACAGTAACCATGCATATTCCAGCCCATAAGAGACAGAGAAGAATAAATGCTCCATCTTGCAATTTTCATCCAGGGCACACTGAATTTAGTGCAAGTTTTTCTCTCGGTTTCACTGAGCTTTGGCTTGGATCCTTTACCTCTTCTTCTGTCAGATTCAAAGTAACAGAAAGATTTATGTTTTTCTCAATTTCATTATGTCTGCCTGCAACAGGGTGAGGGGGAAAGATAAATATAAAAACAGGAGTAAAACAATTATATTTATGCCTTCAAAAATGCAAAATGTACTACTGATTAAGCAGTACAGGGACAGCCGTACTTATTATACCAAATAAAAGTTAGACATCAGTGCCTCATTTTCTGTATTACATCCAGAAGACAATGAATCTTCTAGCCTGTTTAAGGGGAAAATACCTTCGTCTTTTGAGATTTGAAAATACAAAGTGCTTATAGTGAGCCATTCAGATTGAGAAAGGGCTGAAGTCAAAACCCTTTGACAATTATGAGCCTACAGAAGTGGACTCTCTTCTCATGTATACTTTTTATACATCAGTGCAACTCTGTGACTTTAATGGAGCTATTCCAGATCAGCTGATGAGCAAGTGAGAGCAGAAAATTGGCTCACAACTTTCTGGAGACTTGAGTTCAAGTTTTCAGCGAACAGAGCTAAAAACCTCCAGTCCACCCCCATAACTGCATTGGAGTTGAAGGGGCGTGTTAAAGGTTAACTTGGAAACCTCGTTATGACATAACACAGGCATCTTAAGCAATCCTGAGTGTGTAGAGACATGATAACTCATCGGGTGGGGATTGGGAGTTGAGGGGCAGTGACAAGGGGCCTGGACCGAGGCTACTGAACTGCCAGAAAACAGCCTGAAACAGGAAAGAGCACCACATATGCCACTTGGAATGTGTGACGCAAACCCCAGCCTTGAAACAAAGAACAGGAAACAGCTCTGCTGGCTGTGCTGAGGAGAAAGCACAGAGAAACATTTAGGCGGCCCTCCCTGACCCTATATTCATGAGCAGCTGGAGTCTTTTAAAACAACAACAGTGGGTGGAGGTGTTTGTTCATTGGGTGTGAATAAAAACACTGTCCTTATGCAGGGGACCTGCCCTATTTACAAACAGGCTCCCTTAACATGAGGGAGCAGATTTAAAGACACCACAGGTCAGGAGGATTTGCTGAAACCTTCCCTTAGACCAGTTGGTTTATTACTGTATTTATGCCAGTAGCTAAACAGAGCTCCGGCTTCATCACATCAGAGGCAGCACCCAGCCTGGCAGAAGCACGTTCTTCCCAGAGAGAGCTGGGGGATGAGAATTGCAGGAAGGATTTCTAAAGCTTCGGGCTGCTCCTGGACAGTGGCTCATTATGCTCAATACTGCTCCATAGCTGAGGACCAGCGTCACTCAGAGCACCCAAGAATATTTTTCCAAGCCATCACAAGCTTAGCCTCCCCTGTTTTCATATGCACTTAGAATATGCACTTTATTTCAGAATCTGATTTCCCATTAATTTACTACTTTTCTCTTTGAAGCACCCACATATAAAGCTGAATAAATGAAGTAAGCTGAAGCAGAGCAATAGCACAACTTGTCTAGATTTCATTCAGCAGAATAACTTCAACACTTGTTTTCCTTCAAATCAGTAGTTTCAAATACTCTCTCTTCTCTTAGATACCTTGCATCAGTTTTTTAGACACCATGGGTGGAACATCTAATATCATCCAATGTGAGAATGTTAGAGCAAATTACATGGACAGGTACCACAGCAACACCAATGAATGCTGTGGGGTTCCAAGGCTGGAGTTTAATAACGAACATGGGGTAAAAACTAGCTAGTACAGCATCTACACAGCAAGGTAAGTTTTATGGCAATAGTATTAGTTCCTTACTTCTTCATACCGAGTAACTGCAAATATAGGTAATTCGGTGATTGTATAACATCTCCATTATCACTCAGTCTTTAACTTATCTCACTCACACTTACATCTTTATTTATCTGAAGGCTTTTGCTTTTGGCTAAACAGGTGTTGACTAGGTCAAATGTTCACAGTACCTAAGGGCTACCTTGCAGCTAGCTCTGCAGCTTGGAGGAAGTTTTGCTTGGATTCTTAGGGAAGGGAAAGACCATTTCGTATTCTTTCCTGCCCCCACCCCTCGCCCTTATCCCCAGTCTCTCTTGTGATCTGTACCATAGCTATGTGCAGGGAAAAAAAAAAACAAAACAAACATTTGCCTGCTTGTGAAAAAAAGGCCACTCAAGTCAGCCTCGGATTTTTTATATTTTGATACTAGGCAGTAACAATATATTCTTAAAAATACAAGATGAAAGCTAATTTGAAGTAAGTGTCTTTTGGGTCAGGTGGGATTATCAAATCCAGATGTAATTGCTCTCACACAAGCACCAGCTGTTCATGTGACTATCACACGGGTGTCTTAAAAGTATTTGATGGAAAAGTCACTAGTCAGCAGCCATGTAAGTCTTCCTTTTCAATACAGCTAATGTATATTTATGAATATTAGTTTAAATGAAGTCAGGTCTTCAGAGGTCTCCTACAGCCACTCAAATTCAGCTTTTTCCAACAATTAAACCTTCAGAGTTCAGTTCCACAAACAGTGACACTTCCTGAATTCTCAAAGGTGAGGAAATGAATAAAACAGTGGACCATGCATGTACAGTACCTGAAGCAAAAGGGAAGTGTACAAAACAGCTTTAAGGTATTTTTTCACCTAACTCCCAAATGACCACTTAAGCTATTCTGAACCAGGTCTTTCTCCCAAGCTTCAGTTAGGTGCTGTGATCTCCCACCGCAGGCTCGTGTTGCTGAGCCTTCCTTTGCCAGGGCTCCCCTAGCTGTGTCAGGCACTCACCCGACAGCGCTCCGAGGCAAGTAACTCGTATTCCCATTTCGGTTAAAAACAAGTAAATAAACAAAAAAAGTAAAAAACAAACAAAAGTCCCACAAAAGCCAAAACAAAACAAAATAAAACCCCTAAAGCAAAACAAAACAAAAAAAAAACCCAATAAAAGACATCTAGCAAAGGAAAGGTTATTTCTAACTCCACACTTCGCTGCTTTGCTGTCCCACGTTTTACCTTCGCCTGCATGGCGGCCAAGCGGTGCTAAGGTGACGTGCCAGTACGAGGGGCAGCCGATTTCATCCTAGACCTCACCCAGGGTTAAATGGGGGACACGGCGCTTGCCGACCCGCGCCGCGCTACGGGAGGAACACGGCCCGGACACGAGCTCCTGCCCTGGCATCTAGCCCTTCGCCCGCGGAACCGAGCGAGCCCGCTATACCTTCCACCTCGGTCTGGTCGGGCACTGTATCTCGCCCGGCATCCGATGGCACTTCAGTCTCTACCCGAGGACGCGCCTGTCCCACCCCGGCGAGAGGCCAGGGAGAGCCGGGCGGGAGAGCGGCCCCGAGGGGCGGGCGGCCCGCGGGCCCCCCGCCGGGGACAGGCGGGGCAGGGCGCCGGGGAAGGCGCCCCCCGAGCGGCCCCGCCGGCCACACAGGTGCGCGGCCCGCCCGGCGGCCTCCGCCCGCGGCTCCCGCCGGCCGCGCAGCGAGAGGCCCGGGAGCCGCGCAGGGAAGCCCCGCGGCGAGTCCTGCTCCCCCTTTCCCGCAAGTGCGGCCTGACGGAGACACAGTTCCCGCCACCCCCGGCGGGGCAGCGGCTCCCGCGGCATCACCTCGCCGCCTCGGGCTCCGCGCTGCTCGCAGCGCCGGGAAACTTTCCTCCTCCGGCACATCCATCCCGCAGTCAGCACAGCCCGGCCCCCGCATTACCCCCGCCCTCGCACTTACGCTCGGCAGGCGGTGCGGCGAGCGCCGCGATTCCGTCGGCTCCCGCAGCGCCGGGGGCCGCGGTAAGTAGCGGGAGCGCTCCGGTGGGACCGAGGCGCGAGGCCGGCGTGTCCCGCGTCCCCGCGGCTAAGGCGCCTCGGCGGTGTCTCCGGGTCTGTGTGCGAGGAGGAGCTGCCCGCTCCCGCCCTCCGCCCGCTCGCCTTCCCCCCGGGCTCCTGGCACCGGGCCGCGCTGTCACATGACGCCGGCGCCGCTCGCCCTGCCAGGCTCCCCGGGCCGGCGGGGTGAGTGGCGGTGGGAGGGTCACGGCAGGGAGCGCGGCCGGGCGGGTCCCCGCCCGCGGGGTGGAGGCTCCGCCGAGGGGCCGGGGCGAGTCACCGCTCACAAACAGGCGGGCACGCACCGACTGCGCGCCCGCCCTGCCTGCCGGGGGCAGACAGCCTCGCACAGACACTAATTATCCCCAGCAGCCCGGGGAGGAGAGGGGAGGGGAGCGGGGCCGCCCCACCGACAAACCTGCCCGTCCAGCTCCTCCTTCCCGCCCGTGTGTCAGGCAGAGGCGTGCACCTGGCAGCGGCCCTGCGGCAGGGCGCACCCCTCCCTGCTTGCCTCCCTCCCTCCGCGTCCACCCCGGCCGACCTGCGGCGGCAGCAAAACAACAGCAACACCCAGCGCCCGGGGGGAAGGAAGGGAGGTGCTCACGCTGGGCCGCTGCCGCCGAGCTGGCTTCGCCGGCGGGGGCTGGGAAAGGGCGCGGGGCGGCGCGGAGCCGGGCGGCGGCTCCCCTGCCCTGCCGCCGCGGGCTGCCCGCGCCGCGCCCCGTCGCGCCGGGGGAGGTGGCGGGGCCGGGCGGGGCGAGGGCTGGAGCGCGGCGGGCGTGGGGCAGAGGTGTCGGCCCGGCTCCGCCCCGGCTTGGCCGCTGGCCCGGCGGGACCGCCGGCTGCTGAGGCCCGTGCCGGGGAGGTTTTTATGGCTGCGCTTTGCCCGTCGTGCTTCGGGTGCGCTCCGGCCGGAGCGAAAAGGGTCTGACGGGGAGAGGCGCTGCCAGCTTGCCTCGACTCGACCCCGTCGCCAGAGGCGGCGATCCCCTCCCTCCCTCTCTCCCCAACCCGTGCCGCCCCAGCCTGCCCAGCCTTGCGTCTGGCTCCGGCCCGGGGCAGGTGTGTGTGGTGACCCAGCCCGCCCCTCCGGGCTCCGCCCGCAGCGGCGCGGGGCCGCTCCAGCGCAGGGATGCGGGGTGCGGCGGGGCGCTGGCTCTGCCCCAGACTGCGCTTGCTGCTTGAAACTGTTTTCAGCGGAGTGCACTGCACACACTCTCTGTAAAACGTGAGGCGGTGATAGCCACAGAAGAAGACCGAGGGATTTCACTGGGAACAATACTTTAAAAAAAACCTGTATCTTGGCTGACTGTATCGATTCCACTAATTAAGGAAAAGTTCTGCCACTTATTCACTGGAATAGTATGCTTACTGGTTGTAGTGTGCTGTATGAAATCATGTTCTCTCCTTACTGATGTATGGTACCTAACCATGAGACCAAGGAAGAGGTAAATGCTGTGCTTGGTAAAGCCCTGTCCAGTGCTAATGGCGTGGACAGATGAAAAGCCAGTTATACTTGTGGATTGACAGGTTTTCCGGCAGATCTTCATTTATATGCTTTGTTTCGTGGGTAAAGTCAGTAGAAGGGGCTGAGTATTTCTGGCTCTGCAGGACCAGTCTATGTATATAACTGTCTTAATTGGACCCTAGTGTAACATACCTGTTTGTATGTTTAGGTTGAAGTTTCTCTTCACTTTGATTCTTCTTGACCCAATCGATAATGCTGTAAAAACAAAGCAAAGAAGGGGAAAGAATTTTCAAACACATGGCTGTGCACGCATGTTCAGACGATGTCTTTATTCCTAGGTTGTTCTAATAAATCCCTTTACTTATCTTGCTAGTCTGTATGGCTTTAAAAAAGCAAATTAAGACACCAATCTGAAGCCCTGAAGGGTATGACTCAGTAACATAACAATAAATTGTAGTATCTCCTGCTAAGTAATTACACTATATCGTGTCACAACAAGGTATTGTTGAAATACTATCATGTAGCTCATAAAGTGTCATTTTTTTATTATAAGCCTATAAAATAAACAGAATGCTGTGTTATACAGACAGGCACAAAATACTTCATTAAGGCTGTGAAAAGGAGCTGCTGTAGTTTTCTTGCATGAACATGCTCAAGGTAAAGTAGGTATGTCCCAGTTTGCATTCTTTTATTCTGGGAACTAGCAGAGGTTAAACAGCTAACTGAAACCCTTAGGTCAGAGGCAGAGCTGTTCTGATGTCAAATAGTGAGAAATGCCAAAATATTTAGTAGTAGCCAGCATGCTGCTCCTGGTAGAGTCACTGGCTGTGGCCTCAGATGAACCTGTTTTAATCTGGTGTAATTTTACAGTCTTCATGTGAAGTGGCAGAGGAGAGGGAGGATTGAGAATGATGCTTTTGCACTGTCAAGACTGTATACCTGTCAGCATTTTGTTGCCTTCCAGTGTTTTTGGCAAGTCCAAATTCTGAAGGGAGCAGAATCGTATTTATTTTAGCGAGAATTGAAAAATCAGAAGAGAGAAGCTGGGAGCAGGGAGAGCCATTGCCATCTGGTTAGCAGACCCAGCAGTTTTAACCATGTCTGGACGTGTTTCTAGATCAAAGGACTGGTTGATGGCAGCCTTTAACATCTTCCAGCACAACCTCTTCCATTTCTGTTCTACCCATCATCCCCACAGAATGATTTCTGTCTTCAAACAGAAGGAAGAGAAGTGGTATGCAAGTCCTTGGTATTGAAAAAAAGAAAGAATGCTGGTTGGGTGTCCTTTAATTTGTAGCACCTGCCATGAGTCTTTGCAACAAGATGGAGCATTTAACATGATGGGGCCTCGAGGATCCATAATCCCAAGCATTAGGAAGAGCGCTGGCAACATATTACAAGTTTCTGATATAAGCAGACAGTAGGTGTTGCCTAGAGTGTGCTGAAGGGAACGTATGGATCTCTGATGTGAACAAATCAGTATTAAAATGTTAAATGAATGGGCATAATATGTTCAGATGTCTGTTAAAAGACCAAATCCAGCCATTTGTTGAAAAAATTCAGCTACATTCAGCCAAATTGCCACTGTGATAAATGTGACTGTTCTGTCACGTTTCTGACAAATTCAGCTTCCCAAAAATCAGTTAAAAATAAAAGAAATACTTAAGAATTCTGTGCACTTTTTCAGTTCTTAATTCAACTTCACATTATGAGGTGAATTGGAAGTAGTTTGCTGGATCCAAGCAGTACAATTGTTAAGCTGGCATTTCTTCCAAGTTGTTCTGTGTTACAAAATGTACTATATATATATAGTCAGTGAGTAGTATTTATGCAGGGAAAATGTCCACTGCAACCAGTGGGCTTTTTTCTTAGTCTACAGATACATATTTAAGGGATTTGGATATCTGTGTATAAACTTTGTTCTATAGAGTTTCAAGTTAGATAGTCACCTCATACATCTAGTACTCACTAACGGCTGCTGGAAGGAATGAGGGAGAGATCATCACATAGCCAGCATTATTCATTATTCTTGTAAAACACAGTTCACATTTTGGAAGAACCATACATTTTACACTTAAAATGCTATTGATTTATTGCACCCCAAATGTTTAATCTCCACAGTACAGTGAGGATAAGTGCTATAAGTCTAAGTTGTTAAAAATATGGAAGTTGAGGCAGTCTAAATTTGAATTGAACCTTAAATGACTGAAAGGCTTAGGTATGTTTACACCGCAGTGATGCACATACCTGAGCTGGTTTAAAACTAGTCAGCTGGGGAACTGGTAGCAATCTAGCTGTGGCAGTGTGGAGCCTGTAGCTATCTGGAAAACATGCCCAAAAAGCTGGGTAAATACTTGAGTGGTTAGGCTGGCCTGAACTCAATGGCCAGACTACTACCAGTACCCTTAACAAGTAATTTAAAGCTTGCCTGGCAGTGTATCCCCAGCATTGCAGTCACATCACTAGTGACTATAGCCCAGACATATCCTTCTGTGAATTCTGTGACTCAGCCTTGTCTTCTGGCAGATGATTCCTAACTCTTCTGGGAGTTCTGTGGCTAGTATCAATTCAGTGGTCCATGGGAAAGGCCTTTGGAGGTATTAAAAACTCACAGGACAGCATAAGATGCACCTTTATCCTATTGAAACATCCTATGTTGTAACGGTGGGCTCTCGTAGCCACGTGAGCAGCTTGTGAGTCAATCTGTGTGTTTGCATAATTGGGTTCTTCTTGTTTGCTTGGAGGAAGGGCAAGGCAAGGGTGAATAGCCAGGCTTCCTGGCTCTGTCATACAGGTGTGGACAAGAGGAAACCACTGGAGGAGCTTGGGCAGAGCTGGGATTGAGGTGCATGGGGCCTAGGGCAGAGGCTACTGTGTGAACCCCTCCCTGCCTCTCTCCTGCCCACACATGGATGATGAGTCTTACTGCCTGACCTGGCCCAGGTTCTTCCTCCTCCCTGTCCCTTCCTTAGCCCATGGACCAAGACAATTACTGTAGTTCCTCATCCCTGCAATGAATTCACATTTTGTGCAGAAACAAATTCCAAACACCACAACAGAAGGTTCCTCTGTGTTCACCGCCTCGCACAAGGAAAGGATGGATGGCTGCTCTTTCTAGTCAAAACCAACAAGTCACACATGACTGCTTTTAACAAAAATCAGCTCTCTGAGGTCCAGCCTTCAAGCCCACTGCAGCAATCAAAATTACAGAGGCAATGTGTACGGACTGGCATGTGTGTGTGTTGAATTTCTTGTCATATGTTGATGTTTTTAAGAATAGGTATGATTTTGTTGCAGGTGTAATGACCACTGAAGGCTGCTGAGCTTGAATTTCATTATTTGACATATAGAATGATGGTTGAATTTAGTAGTGAGGCCCAAGATGTAGTTGAAAGACACTTGAAGTTTCCATAGCAGAAAGGATAACAACAATTTTGGAAGCATGACCAGAAACGTATGTGTGAAGATTGATGGGTTTGGAGACCAAATCTTCAAGTATATGCTGACATGAACTCAAGACAATGTGTGGATGATGTTATTACCTTGTGTAGGTGCCCTGTCTATTAATACTGTTCTTGAGCTTTATTTCTATAATGATGTTTTCCTCAGTACTGGGGCTGGAATTTCTCTCCAGAGTGCACAAAAAGAAACATACAAAAATACATGCAGTCAGTGGTTTGGTTTTAAAAGGTCTATTGCTTTCAGTCTATGTTCACTGTTCTTTCCCAACAGAAAGCAATGGAAAACACATGGATAAAAAATGAATTACTCTGTTGACTTTCACTGTATAAGGATTTGTTCTGTGCTCTGGAAGTCTTGAAATGATAGTGTGTTGGGTTTGCATGGCCAGGCTTTGGTAGCAGGGGGCTAAAGCTGTGGCTTCTGTGAGAAGGTGCCAGAAGCTTCCCCTGTGTCCAGCAGAGCCAATGCCAAAAGGCTTCAGAACAGCCGTGCTGCTGGCCAAGCTTGGGCCAATTAGAAATGTGGTAATGACTCTGTGATAACATATCTAAGAAGGAAGAAAGAAAGTTATTGTGCAGATGTAATTGCAGCTAGAGAAGAGTGGAACAAGAATATGTGAAAGGAACAGCTCTGCAGACACCCAGGTCAGTGGAGAAGGAGGGGCAGGAGGTGCTTCAAGCACTGGAGCTGATATTCCCCTGCAGCTGTGAGGTGAGGCAGCCGTGCCCCTGCAGCCCATGGGGGGATGCTGAGATCCACCTGCAGCCTGTGGAAGTCCCACGCTGGAGCAGGTGGATGCCTGAGAGGAGGCTGTGATCCCATGGGAGAACTGTCATAGAGCAGGGTCCCTGGAGGGATCTGCAGACCCATGACAAGAGGAGCCCATGCCAGATCAGGTTTGCTGGTAGGACTTGTGAGCCCCTGGGGACCCACACTGGAACAGCCTGTCCTTGAAGGACTGCACCTTGTGGAAGAGTGGCCCCTTTTGGAGCAGTTTGTGGAGAACTGTTGCCTGTGAGATGGACCCTACATTGGAGAACTGTCTCCTGCAGGAGGGAGCAGGGGAAGGACTGCTCTCCCTGAACAGTGGCAGAAACAACATGTGATGAAGTGACCATAATCCCCCATTCCCCATCTGTCTGCACTATGAGGGGAGGAGATAGAGATAGGATGAAGGGAGGGGTAAGGGAATGTGTTTGTAAGGTCTTATTTTGCTTCTCATTATCCTGCTCTGATTTTGTTAAAATAAATTCAGTTAACATCTCTAATTCAAGCCTGATTTGCCCATGACAGTATTTGGTGAGTGATCTCTCTCTGTCTGTATCTAAACTCATGAACCCTTTGTTGTATTTTCTCTCCCCTGTCCAGCTGTGGAGAGGAGTGATAGGAGAGGCTTTGGTGGGTGCCTGGGACCCAGCAAGGGTCAACCCATGGTAGATGGGAAATTGAGAGAAGTGATTCTGCTCTTTGCTAGTCTCAGAAAATCTTGTAATGCACCAGTTAGAAAGTGGAATTGTTAACAGATGGAAGTTGACTTTGCTACGCAAAAAAGTAATTTAGATGTATCAGTTTATGTCTATTTAGGGTCCCTATAATGTAAAAGTAATTTGACTTTGCTCAGTTAAGCAACTCATTGGAGTAATGCCAGATTACTCCCAGGGGAAAACCAGGTCTTGGATCTTCCAGGACATAGTTAAGGCTATCTAACTATAGTAGCCTATAGTTAAAGCTGCTAGAGCTTCAGTTATTATTTATTTGCTTGATTGATGGGAAAATAGATAAAATTTAAGAATTTTATTGAGAGTTTGTTTTTTTTTTAATTTAAGAATTTGTTTTCCCATTTTGTTGTGTTTTATTAGGTATGGCTTTATATAACTTGAGTAGGAGACAGATTGATCTTTGGAGGTTTCATATATCCAGAGATCACAGGGTTTTATGTGTCCTGCAAGAATAGAGGTTTTGGGTTTAATTTGGGTGATTGAGAGCTATCTTAAAATGTGGAGATGTCAACACTCCTTTCACATTTGGGGACATTGTTTGCTTGTGTCATTTAGGATGTACTGTCAGGAATTAAAGAGTCCAGTTCAGGTCTGACGTAACTCCATTGACTTACTGGAATTTCCACAGTCACTAATGACTCATAATGCTCAATATTCAAAAACAAACTCCAAAAGCATGCAATTTTGGGAAACAATGTTTGGTTTGGTTTGGTTTGTTGTTTTGGGTTTTCTTCCCTTGCAAAGCTGGTATTATATGAAAAAGATACAGAAGAAGAAACTGAAAAGTTAACATAGAACTAAAAAAGGTTGTATCTCTTTTACTATAATGTTATTGAATACTTATTGAAAAGTTAGCACATTCTTTGCTGAATTGTGAGGCCCTGAAAAGACTTACCAGATAAAATGTAGAATTTAACACATTTGACTGAAGAATGTATTGAAATTGGTAAGATATTGGCTCCTTCTCTTGGTGTTTGAAAAACCTTTGCAGACTCTGACCAGTTTGAACTAGCTGCCATCTTAAGCTGATTTTCATAAATTAAAAATATCACTGTATGAAAGAAGTATTTCAGTAAAGGCTGTGACAGTCTGGAGAAAAAAATGATGTCAGGAGATCTACGAGCAGCCTCCTGAGCACTGGAGGTTATTGAGGAGGTGAAACTGAAGCTGAGGAGCACAGCGTGGAAATGGGAGACAATGGTTTCCTAAAAATGAGGAAATGGGGGAGGGGAATTCTAGCCAAAACAAGTATTAACATTGTTTTGGTTTGGAGTTTTGGAACAAGTTGCCCAGAGAAGCTCTGAAATGTTTTCAAAAGGTTTTCAGGATCTGACTGGACAAAGTCTAGACAAATCCATTCTAAACTCAGAACCAGTTCTGAACAGGAGTTTGGAATAAATGACCTCCTGAGGTCCTGTCCAGCCTGACCAACCCTGTCATTTCTTTGCTTCTGCATTAAGTACCACTGCTGGGGGAAGAAAAGCATCCTTCTATACTTTAAAATCAGGTTGTTCATGGCAACTTCCAGCTATAAGATGTTGTACTTGTTAAAAGGAAAACCTGAATGAGAACAAATTGTAAGTTAAAATTATCATAATGCAGGCATTAACAACAAAGTAAAGGAATAGCCAGTGGCTACCATCTTACATACCTGCATGTAGTACTATATGCTCCAGCAAGAATGGCATCTATGGTTCCCTATTTTAACCAGCTATAATATTTTTTTTTTAATTTACTGAATATTCTAAGTACAAAAGCTCAAAATTTCAAAAATTTTTAAAAGTATCAACATGTCTATTTTTTAAACATAACTGCTGTTTTCATGATACTTCCAAACTACTTTTGTAAAGCAATGGTATTTAGAATTTCAGTGTATATAAACAAATTATTAATGGGGTGATATCAGCTATAGTGTGAAATTTAGACCTCTTCTGTGTAATTTAATTTCTTTGCCTTCCACACAGATATCTAATAATGTCATTATTGATCCAAGTATTTTAATGAAAAGTGATTTGACAGAAAATTTTAATAGCATACTTAGCAATACAGTTCCTGCAGTAAGAAAAACATATCTCTCTATCTGCAGAGCAAAATTCTATACTCATAAATTAATGGGAGAAAACTCCTGTTTGATGACTAATGCTTTGACCACCTGTGTCTCACATGTCCAACTACCATATGAAGGCTAGATGAGATTTCACTTATTCAGTATGGGCATATTCTTTGGGACAGTACAGCCAGCAGAAACTTGAGATGAGGATTATCTTGTAGGTCTGGTTTTTCGAACTAGCTAGGGTGTGTTACCTTAATAAGTAAGCCAAATAATTACTTATTTACAGAGTCAGCAAATAGTAAGGTCACACTGGCATTTTTGAGCAAAGACTGACACTGAACTGATCAGTTAAAGTGGCCCGAATTCACTTGAAATACTCCAGCAGTAGTTATAATTCAAGCAAACCCCTGTGGAATTGTAAAAAAAAAAGTACTGAGACAGAAGGAGATGTGGCATTTAGAACATCCAAAGTCATGGGGGGTTACTACATAGGTATCCTGCTTACAGCTCAGTTTATAGTTCAGGATTTCATCAAGAAAGTGAGTGACATTAAAATGATGTGAAAATAAAGAAACTATTTCACAATACATGCAAGTCTTTCAGCTGTGCTCATAGCTTCTTCAGTGCAATAGGAAAGCATTTGTACAGTATGTTTTGCCAAACAACTTCAAAATTTTTCATGAATCAGATATAAAACCATCACCAGAAAAACATCTTCCAGTCTAAGCTTTGAGGGAAAACTCACCAATTCTCTTCCTTAATCTACATCACTTCATACTAGTACTACATTTTCAAAAAAGACCAGGTTCTTTTTAAGTCCTCAGGTTTTCAGAGTGCATCTTGAAACAGTTTTGAAGGAACCAGGTTGTTAAAAAGTGGGAGTCATGGTTTAACCCCAGGTGGTAACTAAGTATGACACAGCTGCTTGCTGC
The DNA here is from genome assembly GCA_003676055.1 of Chloebia gouldiae. Classification (NCBI taxonomy): domain Eukaryota; kingdom Metazoa; phylum Chordata; class Aves; order Passeriformes; family Passeridae; genus Chloebia; species Chloebia gouldiae. The sequence continues at coordinate 26,132,854 of QUSF01000005.1, forward strand.
AACCTGGCCCCCAGTGTGATCAGAGAAGAATGGGGGGGAAAAAGGTAAAACCTGTGGGTTGAGATAAGAACAGCTTAATCATAGGAATAAAATATAATAATAATAATAATTCTATAATAATTTTAATGAAAAGAGATGCAACAAAAAGAAGAGACAGCAAAATAAACCCCAAGAAACACAAATTATGAAAAAATGTAATTGTTCATCACCCGCTGACAAATGCTAGGCCTATCCCTGAGCAGTGATTGACCTCTCCCTCACCCAGTTTCTATACTGAGTGTGACACTCTGTGGTATGGAACATCTCTCTGGTCTCTTTGGGCCAACTGTCCTGGCCATGCTTCTTCTGTGCTTGTGGACCACCTTGCTGGCAGAGGATGGGCAGCTGAAAAGTCCTCGACTTAAGAGTATGCACTGCTGAGCAACAACTAAAACATCAGTATGCTATCAACATTATTATCATACTAAATCCAAATCCCAGCCCTGTAACAGCTACTAGGAAAAAAAAAAATCAACTCCCAGCCAAAACCTGGGCAGCAGAGGAATCAGTACATCATAGAAATTGTTCTCTATTGGCATTTCTCAAGGCAAACTGGGCTTTTAAAAATTTGTTTGTTTTGTAGGTTTTTTTGTGAAGGATTTAATTTAATTTAATTTCAGTTCATTTCATTGTTAGTAACAGAAGGTGGAAATAAAATGTCTGTGTATATATATATACACACACTACAAGCACTGGAGTCACTACAAGCACTGGAGTCAGGACCTCCTGCTTGCCTTGTCAATACTGGATCATTTACTATCCCTCTTCATGGTTACATAAACCCTGTTTTTTAAATGCACAGATACAGTGGACCTGTGTCTGACCCGTTTTCCATGCTTGGGGAAAAATCTACTAACTTAAGTATGTACTTATTTCAAATGGTGTTGGAGACTTTCAAGTGCAGCACTATACTTATACCTTGTGAAGAGTATCTAAATGGCCTTTATTTAATTAAAAGCTACATATGGGTTAAAAACTCTGGTATCAGTATAACTGGTTGTGAGACAGAGTTGTGAGATATAAAACTGGGGTATCAGGTATATGCAGGGAAGGTGAAACAAGACTCCTGTTCACAAAATCTGCTTGCCTATATTATTGCCATGTGGTGTTGATTAATTCTTACTTCTGGTCCTAAATGGCTGTCTTGCTGAGCTCTCTGCTTGTTTCACTAAAGAAGCAGCAGCATCTTCACTGGTTATAAAGGGAGCATTTGTAGCAGTTGCCAAGAAAGGCAAGATTACAATGGACACTAATTTAAATAAAAAGCATTTGGACATTTTATGTACCTGGGATGCAGGGAATTTCTATTTCAGCTCTTTTTCAGTCCTTTTCTTTAGACATTGATGACATGCATCACATACTTGCTAAGGGAATTTCTTTGCTACAGCTCTGTGAAATAGGGAAGCATGATCACCATTTTCAGTAAACTGGTAGTGTGGGCAGGGAAGTGTGAAAATTACAGTGTCTGAATTAGTGGATACTCTGTTAAATGCTCAAATGTCTATTTCAGTTCAGAATTGTCGACTTAGACTTCAGTGTTTCAAGAGGTCAAGAGCTGAGCCTGGCTTTGTTGAAAACATTGGGAAAGCAGTGCACCATCCTTCCCCTCTAACATGCAGGTCCCCACTTGGAGTTAGTTTTCTTTGGTAGAGCAATAGAGGATTTCTGGGCTTTGAGGATAGTGAACTTTTCCTAAGCATTTTCCTAAATTATGAACATGATGAAAAAGCTAAATGAATATCTGAGTTCGTGTAGAAACTTCTTTTTCTTACCATATGACAAAGAAATATTCATGAGTAATAGAAAAATGCTTGAGCCATGAGCATACTACCATGGTTAGGTAACATTGCTCAGAGTTTGCACTGAGGAAACTCGTGATTTTTTGAACTGTGTTTATCCAGCCACCACCACAGATCTTGGGCACAGAGACAGCAGTGACACAACAACTGACTAGGTCTGCTTTTAGGGCTAGTTAGCTGCTGTGCTTGGCCACTCTGACACCCTGGCATAGACTTAGCTTCTTCCAAGGTGGTTGGTTTCTGTACTCATCACTGTCCTGAACAGTCCAAACAAAGGCAATGTACCTTCATTCCTGTTTCCAAGCTGTAATGTGTCTACTGGTATGTGTTGCTCTCTCTCTCTCTGTCTGAACAGTATCTGCTGTTACCCTTTCAATATTTTTATGACTGTGCTATGACTAGTTGTTTCACCCAGTTGTTCCCAGATGCTTCAGCCATGTTCTGTCCCTTATGGGTCTCAGGGCAGGCACACAGCCTCCCAGACCTGGAGATAGGTGTGAAGGGTACCTTCCCCTCCCAGCACTTCTGCACCAAATGTTCTCTGTGTCAGATTTGCACAGGAGGGTGTTATGTCCATCCAGATACCCTTGCCCTTGCCTCTGCAGAGGCTGGTTATGTAACTTTGTAAGGCTAGGTTCCAGTATCTATAGTAACATTTAAACAGAAATAAAACAGTTCCCAAAACAGGAAAAAATTACTAACATAAATCCAAAATTACTGAAAATATCCAGAAATTAGGTTTTACCTCTCCTGGGTTATATCAAAACACGAGTTGTTGGATCTATACAAATTGTAGATGAAAACCTTATCCATACTGTGTCCTTTGACAGTATGCAAGAGAGATGGAAGAGAGGAAGATGTCTTTAGAGAGGAGACAATTGACCTGGAATGGGAACAGGCATAGTCAAGTGGCACTTTCCAAAGCTCCAAAGGTGCTTTCAGAAAGAGGGTTTTAGTAGGGATGGGTGTGGGAAGAGTCATGGAATGTTATTAATGGCTGCCTTTTGAAGTGTGTTGGTGCTGGGAGAGCACTGCTGCTCATGTGCTCATTAAAGAGTTTGTCTGGGATGTCTGAATTACATGGGAATAAGGAGAACACGAAGATGGCTTTTCAGTTTACTCTCCTCTGTCTACACTGAAGGCATGCTCTCCTCAGGCTTCTTTGTATCCCTTGTGAACAGCAAAGTTATTCCTGTAGTGAGCACCTCTCAAAGGAATTGCTTCAGCTACAGCTCACCACTGAGGCATGGCAAAAGCAGATTCACATCAGTGAAGAAATTCAGCCTTTGGTGAACAGTTACTTAGAACTATCATCATAAAAACATGCGGGAGAAATCCTGGTACAAATAAAATATTTTATCAATAAATATGCTGTATTTATTTTTGCAGGCATCAAATCTGTTCTGTCATCTCTTCAGGGCAAACGATGTCCAAAGTCTTCCTTTAGCCTCTTCCATTGTGCCTGTTGCCATTTCCCCTCTTTATGAAGCAGTTGCAGAGTACATCTGGAGAGGGCAATATATTGTGCATACTTCTGATAAAAGGCCTGGACAATCTCCTATTCAATGAATATTTCAGCTATTCAGTGAATAGCTGAAAACTCAAAGTTTGGGGTTTGTTGAGCCTCACTGGTACAAAAGTGTACCAGTTTTGTACAGAATATATGTATTTGTCTTGGGTAATACTAATGGCTCTTCCAATGCAATTTTCAACTTTTTGGTTTTTTGTTCTTCTATACTTGAATAGCATTATATTCTGGCACAATGTTTCATCTCTTTTTGGAGTGTGCTTGTGGCCAGCAAGAACTATAAATTCATAATACAGAAGTCTCAAATCAGAGCTTTACTTACTGGGTTCCAGAGAGGATCAAAAAATGCATCAGTTATTTAGGATGTAATGTGAAATTAGAAAAGGTACTTTAATTTAAAAATCAAGCTATCAAGCTTAAGGAAATACTATTTTAAAAAGTAAGAGATGTAAAATAACATTCATTTTTAAAAGCAGCTGAATTTTATTACCTTAGGGAAATTATTATATAACTCAAAATTCAAATTAATGTTTCTCTCAAAAATGTTTATTAACTTGCTTTAAAATTTGCCACTAAGTCTGAAATGTTTAAGCTCTCAAATCTTCTGAAGAAAATTGTTGCAAACACGAGTCCTTTGGAGGTAGAAGTTCTCAGAAATATGCACTTGAGAAAGTTAGAACCTCTCATATGGATACCATCAGCTTAAAGAAGTCGTCAGTGACATGTTTTTCCCCAGTAGTCCAGAAATCAAGACCTACTCAGTTAATAAACTAGTTTTTAGTTACATGAATAATTAATAAAAACATGATCAATCCATTTAAACTTTTTTAAGCAGCTATGATCAGGGCTGAGGAAGACAGTTAAAGGCAAATAGAAAAAGGATCAGATGTGGAATACTTTGACCATAAGTTTTATAAATCTTTCTTCAGGTGTACAAAAAAAACCAGACCTAACAATAGCAATCTTGGCAGGTAGTAATGAAGAATTGGGAGGATCAGAAATTCTAGAGTGGAAAATCAACACACACACCCACTGGACCAAATTCACTCATGTGCTAATAGCCAGCAACAGCACAATTCATGCATAAATCCTATTTACATCCTTAAGTTGGACTAGAAGTACAGGTGTAATTTCAAGGATACTTGAGGAGAGTTTTAGTCTTTGTGATCTCCTACATTCTACAAAGGCTTGTAGATGTGTCTAAACTAATATACTCCATGTTTTTCTGGTATAATAATTGATAATGTGTAAACTTAAAATGCTGGCTATTAGGAAGAATTGGAACCTAAACAAAGAAATGTAAGACATGAAGAATAAATCATAAAGTCTATCTTTTAAGTATGTGTCAACAGTAATGGAGTAGTTAGTGTAGGCACAAGGCTCTATATATCAAAACCACTGTATGAACAACAGCCTACATTCTAAATGCCACTATGTCAATGGTTCCAAGGAAGTGCAAGGGTCTACTTTGATAGGGTTTCTCTTCACTGAGCTTTATGTGCAAGAGAGTCACTGTTATTACCTCCTATAATTTACAGATGAAATAGCATGATGGGATAAGACCAGCAAAATATTAAGTTCTTAATTCTGAAATAATTAGACACAAATCTTGAAAAAACAGTGATTCTGTGAATACAGTCACTTGAGCTGTGTTGCATCAAGAAGTTATTTGTCCCTGCATATTTAGCAGAAGATATCCTTGGGTGTTGGTAGTGATAAGTGTAATTGAGAGAAAGCAAAACAACGCAGGTCCCTTTTTATGCCAGTGGTTCACACTGAGGAACCTTGAAAACTCTCTTGTTTCACACAGGCTATCTGTGGAATTCCTGCCATCTATGTGCAATGAATTCCGACTGAGATCTTAATACTGGCTTCTTTCAATCGAGTTTTCTTATGCACTTGGCATGCTTTCACACCCAAACCTCCCATCTGCAGCCTGCACCTGCATTGCTCAATATTTAACTCAAAGATCTCTGAACTTCCTGGACCATTAAGGTGTCTCTTGCTTTGTGGCTTGCTGGTGTGGTTGTTGCTTACCATGAGAAGGGAGTTGAAATGCAGTAAAACAGTGTAGTTTTCCTCAGTTTTGTTTGAAAAGAGCTGCTGTCTGGCATGCTGCAGCTTTTCCTCGGCATGAAGCATGGGGTATGGAGAGCAGAGGGTAGCATTTCCAACCTGAAATTAAAAGGCTATTGCTTTGCATTCTTATATTTTCTCTTTCTATACAGTAGCAGAGTGAGTGCAGGGTGTAGTGCTGTCCTTACCACAAACAAACCCACTATTTTCTGCTACTGAACTGTTTGAAAAAGAGCAATTCCTTTGTCTTATGACTCTTTCTGATAAGCTGACAATAAAAATTCAGGACTCCATGCAGCCTCTCATATAACACAGCTTAGTTTCTCCACAACATGCACTCTACATCCAGCAGCTCAGTGGGTAAGAGGTACAGTAGGTATTTGCCCAGTGATTTTACAACTACATTGCACCACAAATTATTCATCCTGGCTTTACAGCCATACCTCTCCCTTCCTGATCTGGTCAGTCTTTTCAGAAGGCTAAGTCCAGAATGATAAAGTGAAAGATATCTCTTTGGAGTTCCCCTATGAGTGCATACAAATAACTGGTGAGCTGCATACTTCATTAGTATGAACAAGTATTTCAGAATCAAGAGCTACTCCTAAAAATGATAAAATTGTGTGTGTGCTCATCCAAACACCTCTTGAGAGTGAGTATATTTGAGTGTACCCACTTGAGAGTGGGTACACTCAAATATACATAAATGTGTATATTATTACAGATACACACATAGTGGCTTGGATAACCTAAGAACTTGAAGGTTCACTGGCCTGACTTTTGTGTATGGGAGGTGACATAGTACTTGTGAAGGCTTGAGGTCTGCTCTACTCTAGAAAATATGTTTGGAGCTGGCAAGCCTTTTACAGTTAAGGTCAGAGGAAAGATTGCTTTTGATCATATCCCTTCTTTCCTGGGGAAAAAAAAACCAACCCATAAATCAACCAACACTTTTCTGGTACAACTCTCTCTACTGAAATTTTACAAAATCTGAAGCAGTGAAGTTTCACTTAGAATGGCTTTGGATGTGGAACCTGACTGAACTTCAAGCTGGTTAAGGGGCATGGACTGGCCACCTAGTTACAGAAAATCCTTTATGTGTAACCACACTATTCTAGGCAAGGCACTACAAGCCATTAATAACCCATGTAAAACTGCTGTTGATGTTTGCAGGCAACAAGTAGAAAGGTGTTTGTTGAAAGAGGCATGGTTTAATGGTCTTTGCACAGGATTGTGATTGAGGATCTCCTGTCTGTCTTGTGACATTGACAGTGATTGCCAGTCTGTCTTTTGACAGGTCAGATACTCTCTATGTGTTTCTATTTACCTTATCTGAAATGGGCTACAAAATTTTACTTAGCTTTTAAGAGCCAGAAATGATTAATTTTTGTTACAAAACACTGTCAAGACTTAAACCATCAATCATCAGACTCATCTACCTTTTGTTTCTGAGTGTTAGGTGTCCTAGAGATGTATTTAATGGAGAGAGACCTTTCCAAAGGGTAAGACCTCTCCACGTGTCAGTGTAGGAGACTTTTTCATTCTAAAAGAATTCTCTTCAGCCATTATAGAGATAATCTAAATTATTGACTTAGGCTGACTTTTCAATGGCTAGGTGGAGTGAAATGGACTCCATCCTCAAAGTTAATATTGTTTATAAACTGCACAAAGAAGGCAGAGTTTGTGTTTCACATCTCTGGCCTCTGAAATCAAAAGACCTGCATGATCTAGAGTGATGAGTGTTTCACACGGGAACTGGAAAGAAGCATTCTAACCCAAAATTGAAACATTTCAAGTAAAATCTTCCAGCAAAGCTAAGTTGTTTCTATGAATTAGGGGGAATGGTCTGCAGAGCTACTTGGACCTTTTGAGTAGAATGGGAACACAGGATCATGAAGTATTTCAACAACTTTGGTGGCTGGCTAGGGAAAATACAAGGCAAGAAAAATAGTAGTTATAGATATTATCATAGGTAGGGAGCAAGGCCTGCAATAGTCCAATTGCAAGCCTGCTACATCAGTGGGAAGCTGAACAGAGGGAGAGAGTTTTAGGCCATCTGTCCGAGTGGACTAGCAGAGATTCAGAAGGGCTCAGAAGTGACCTCAGCTGCAGGAGGCAGAATGCCAGCCACATTACTAACACAGACTCCTTTGCCAACTGAGCTTTTTGGCAGTGCTGGTGTCAGCAAAGCAAAACACGGCTTAATGAGATTGCAGGAGGAATGGCAGGCGATGGCTGTAGGTGGGCAAAACTTCTTTTCAGTTAAACAATAGCTGCAGTTTCACCTTGTGGTGACAAGGTTGCAAATACACCAGAAAGTGACCCCTGGGTGGGACCACCCAGTTCAACAGAAAAATGTTTTTTTTGATGAAAACAGGCTGAAGTCAAAAAGCCAGGCTTGGAACGCTCCAGGATCCACAGTTCATGTCAACAAACTGACCTCTTCCTGAAAGCCAAAATTTCTAAGTCCTGGCTGCTTCAACACTGCTAGTCCCTCCCACAGTCCTCTAGGTTTACTGCGTGTTCCATGCAGGGTTTCCAGCTCCCTGAGTGCTTGTGCTCAGTGCAAGGCAGCACTCGGCAGAGGAGCCTGGGCAGGGACGAGACCCCGCGCAGCACAGTCTGGGTAACCTGTGTTCTGGAAGCTGCTTTTAGCGGGGACAGACACTGGCAGCACATTTGTAGCCACAGCAAAAAAGAGTGATTTCAGGAAAATGGTAAACGTGAGTGAACATTGTCTGAGAGCTCTCAGTTTGAATTTAGAAGTGATTTTAAGGTGCTAGTACCTGTCAGCTGTTGCAAGCCTTGAAACTTTGGTGATGCCCAGTCTTCTATGGATGGCTGAACCCCATTAAACCTATGGCTGGGTTATATCATACCTATAGGATGAATACCTATTAGGTAGGATGATACAATTCAAAAAGACATTTTGGATGATCAAGTCTGTGTCTCTCCTGTTGCAGACAACTATCATACAATCCCTCTCACAAGCTGTGTCTCTCTGTAAAGCAATTAAGTTTCTATTTTCACTTAGTGTCTATTGCAGAAACATATTTCTTTGCTGGTCAAGAATCTACATTATTGTAAAAATGTCAGAATCCCAATTTCCATCAAGTGTCATCATTATCCAATAGCTAAAAAAGTTATTTTAGCTTTATGGGGTTATGCTTGATTCCATTTTCACTACTGACCTTCACTTCTCTAGGTTAAACAAATGAGCCTATTGTATTTACATATATGGTAGCCTGTCCATTCTTTGGCTCATGCCAGTCATCTGCACTGCTTTTGCATCCTGAATTCATCCCTTCCGAACAATGAATGATCAGAATTGTACACAATATACTTCAGATTTAGGTGAAGCAATGCACATTTCCATGAATATTGTTCCATTTCTAGAGGAAACATTTTATCTGAAATATCCCAGGACCACATTACTTAGCTCATAATTACATTTGGGTCTAATGGGTTTCCTATGGTCTTGGTATCCTCTGTTTTCTCTTCTGTGGTTTTAGTTGATAACCTCCACCATGCTGCAGGAATCCTTGGTTCTAATCCCTAAACACAGGAATTAATATTACATTTCATTTATTTTTAACCTACGGGAACACTTTGTTCTATGGTGCATTTGTAAAGTACTTAATTAACTATCCCTGACTGATATCAGTGCAGTCAATGAATTAATTATTATTTTTATTTCACATAAACAAAAATAAACAAACAAACAGAAAAAGGATGTACTCAGAGTGTGTATTGCCTAATTTATGAGACCAATAACATTTGTGTGGGTTAAAAAAGGATAGCAGTCGTAATATTGAGTACTAAAGGGAAATCTTTAGTTTAGATTTCTAAATCCTTATATATATATATAATTGTAATGATGTACAATATTACTAAATTTGAGTTCCATAGTTTATCCATTTGCAGCAAGGAGAATGTATCTACTGCATTCTTCATTAAGAGTTTAGCAAATTCTCTGCAAAGTTTAACTAGCCAAAGCAATCCTTTTCCAGACTGAGAACCAAGGACACCATTGCAGCTTCATGCCCAAAAACTGTAAACAATAACAAACTGAGGAGAGTAATCTGGGAGGATGGGACTTCATAACCTGAAGCTGTAATTGGACAATTAACCCCAATATGTAAATGGACCAAAACTTATAAAAGTGTGGAAACTTCTGTCCGGTCATCCATCTTGGGTCCATCTTGGGTAGAGGCACACCAGGCTCTCATAGTGCCCAAGGTGAATCATTTTAAAGCCTTTTAATAAATACCTACTTTATTTCTTTAACACTGTCTATCCTCTGTTCCAGATAGCCTCTCTAGGCATCACAAACACATTAAATAACTTTTTCCCTGATAAAACCATGCCTTCATTGTGCGAGGATAACTGAGCAATAAGACAGTTTAACCAAAGTTAGCTTAATTTATACACTTTTGTAATTCAAATATGACAGTCTTGCAGAAAACTAGCAGAGGTGAAGTTCTACAGCCTAAGGGCCCAAGGGCCAAACATTACTTTTGGTGAAGGATCATATACTGAGTTGTACCAAAAAAGGTTTAATGGTTTTTGTGCTCTTGGAATCACCAATATTTCCTCTTTATTTCTATAACCAATCCAATATTTTAGAATAAATATAGAGGGTAAAGTTCAGGGATAGCATTTTATTTTAAGACTATGTTTCCCTGCCTTTGAATGCTTGTTTTCTCAACACTGTGGTTCCATGGATGATATTATTTTTCTTGACATCTTTATGTATGCTTTGTATACATAACATTCATGAAGATGCAAAAATATTACATACAGTGCAATAAAGGCTTATCCATTGTCTTTTTATTACTGGCAGTTCTTGAGAAATGGAAAACAGTGCTTGTTTCTTTTTCATTCTTTTTAATTTTTTGCTCTATTTCAAGCATACAGAGATGGGGCCTTTGGGAACTATGACATTGTTTTTCCTACTTTGAGGAAAATGTAACTGTCATCCAGCAGTGCCTTATCTGTCACATTTCTCTGCCTACAGCAAAGTTTTATAGAACTACTTGTTTATATGTGTAGAGGATCTTTGGCTACCACATGCCCTCTGGCTTAAATAGTTATTCCTAGGAATCTGACCAGTCATGCTTCTTTAAAAATAAAAGCTGGCAGGTCATTTTGGTACTAGCACTGTTGGAAAAACAAGAAAAAAAGCTTTACAAAAAGAAATATTAACCAGACCAAAACAATGCCATAGACTTGAGAAACCTTTCATGCTCCAGGTGAGTTTGATGTTGACAAAGAAGGACAAGCCTATGGGTAAATAAGGAACTTTATGTTTTTTTTTCCCCAGCTTTCAGTGTAGCAGATGACCAAAATGATCCTGATGTCCCTAGGGTCATACCATGTCTTTGCTCTGCCTCCAGTGGACTTTATGCTGTGTTTTGGGCTTTTTTAAATCTTCTTGGATCTTTGGGATCTGTTGTATGCAAATACCTATTGTCTTCTTTTGGGTATTAAAAGAGTTGCTATAAAAATTGTTAGATATTAATATTGGTTTGCATTTTCAAAGGCAGGAAAATGAGGTAGGTCTCCATAGGTAGCTAGGTCCACTAAATGCCATGGGAAATTTAACTGTTAAAACCAGCAATCCTTGCCACTGTATACAGAGTGCACATGTAAATTAAGATATATCATGTATAGTATGCTAATAGTTAAATCCATAAATGTGAGCTGGTTCAGCACTCAGGAGAATAGGGAAATTGTGGGTAAAATATAGCTACAACATTTGATAAGAATTAAAATCTTTCTTTTGTTGGTAAATGTTTGATATGCCTTGCTGAAGAGGATCACAAATAGTCTTTTAAAAGAGGAATTCTGACCAGAGACAGGGAAAAAACAGGAGCTGACTTGCCAGCTAACCCTCTGCTGCTCTAAAGATGTGCATTTTTAAGTTAAAAATCAGAAATAAATTCCTTATATTTGAAATCTATATTGTAGCTTGAAAAGCTACAATAAAAATTTGAAGAAATTTTTTTCTGCAGTAGTGACACATCCAGTTTCTCAAACTTTGAGCTAACTTGTACTGTTTTTGCAGATATAGTGTCCATATCTGAAAATACCACTTCACACTTTTGGATAAGCTATAAGCAACCCATAATCCTGTAGGCTAGTCTGTGGGAATGAACTCTGGTGTCCCTATGAAGCTTTAAACTCAGAGGCTAAGAAAAAGAGTAATGACAGAAGTGCCTACAGGATAAGAACATAATTTTGCCAAGAGCAGCAAAATAAACTGTAATGTTTAAACGAAAAATTGAATTTGAATAGCAGACATTTTTATTTAGCAATTGTACAGAGTCCAAAACAAAGTGATCTCTGTGTTTGCCCTCCCCTTTTTATGATTCTCTTTGAAGTTTATTTTCTGTTTAAATGCAGTTGCTTACTTCCCAGAAATTCATTTCTCTTTCTATAAGTAGATTCATGAAGCAGAAATTATGTCTTCATGTTACACAAACTCCACACCCTTTGTGTTTTATTGCACTACCGGTAGTTGGGTCTTGTTCAGATGTTTGCTTGCAAAGGAGATACGAGACTCTGGTTGTGATAGTAATTTATTACCTGTTTTATTGTTGCCATTTGGCCTATAATTGTAAAGGTAACCTGAAATGTTTTCTTAAGAAATGTTTAGCCTTGGACTTGTGTCCCCAGCCCTCTGGGATGCTCAACAGCCTCAAACTTTTGCACGAGCACCAAGTACATTTAAATAACGTTGGGGCTGAGATAAATGTTGAATGTCTCACAAAAAGGAAAAGAAAACTAAGAAAGCTTCACCTTAATTTAACTTTTTCCAAATGTGTCAAAAATTCTTAATGTTTTAACTTGGAAGATACTTCCCTGCTGCGTGGGTAACTGGGCAGTTCACTATGTGAGTTGTCATCAACAAATTGCTGTGTATGAGGCAAGGAATTAAAAATGCACTGTGGGTCTCAGTGTAATGCTCCAGAGACAAGATTTCATTTCCTGGACTATGCTGTCAATCTGGGGAAAACATACTTTAAAAAGCTGAGTGTACTTTAAGCACAGGCCGTGCCCAGAGTCGGCATGTGCCCACACTCACAGGTGCAAGAGCCCAGGTCAGATTTGGCATTATTGCTCCTTGGCTCACTGCAATGATCAACCAAAAAATCCTAAAAATCCATTCCAGAAGGGTTAAAGAGGAATATGATCAGTTAAGAAGCTGTCTAGAGAAAATGGTGGGGCTGTGCAAGCTACAGGCACCCTATGGTTGGTAGTAACAGTGTGTGCCATGAGAAGCAGGGAATATACCCCTGCTGGAGGCTGATCTCTGGCTGCACCCCTCTATCTCTATTCTCTTCTGCTTACCACATTCATTTCTTTTTGTTCTGGGATTTTTTGCTGCATAATGCAAACAAGTTTTAAACTTTTCCGCCTTAAAAAAATCTCCATCTTTGATCTCAATTTCTTCTGTAACTACTGCTTTTGCTTTCTCCCTTTCACAAAATTTTTAAACACTGCTAGGATTTCCTCTCTTTTTTTTTCTGAGAGAATCCGTTCAGTCTGCTGTTCACTGCAGTCCCATGCAAGTCTTGGCTGAGTTTTACAACCATCCTACAATTTCAAACTTTATCTTATCAGGCTTCTCTGGCACATAGTCTGGGCTCCCTTTCCATGCCTGACCCTGCTCTTACCCCTGAGTGTTTCTGCAGCACAATCATCACTGCCCTGTGTGGGTCTTATAGAATCTGCACTTGGTCCATGTGTGCCAAAGCTTTGCACAGAGTATGCAAAGCAGTACAGCAACAACTACAACTGAGGCTGGATGCACAGTTTCACATGCATAGGATAAACTGGCAAACAGAAATGTGAATGATAAGGACAAAACCCACAATATCATGTTGAGTGTCACACGATAATTTTGTTGGATTTCTGCAATGTCACTGCCCTTCTAAAGGCAGTTGCAAGAAGCTTTTTGTATGTCACTCTGAGTGTTCCTTTCTTGTCTGAATAATGACCTTTTTGTTCTGTGCAGCACCTAGGGGAGTTACTTTCAGTGGTGAGCACACGAGAGAGTGAGCACTAACACAGAACAGTTTCTGCCAAGTTCACCAGCCTGTGTGGATCTTGCTGACCAAGGAGTCACTGTGTGTGAGGAGGTTTATACCTTTGGTCTCACTAAGAATGAAAAAGTGTTTTATTTCTTACCAGCTTTTACATACATCTCAGGCTGTGCTTGCACAGCAAATGGTCACTTAGTGTTTTTCCATCTGTCTTTCAGAGTACAGAGCAAGCAAGGATTTGTGATTTCCTTCTCTATCAAGAATAGCAAAACCGAAACAGTAATATTCCACATGTCTCCATTATGGAAATGACCTTCTCAGGACTGGAGAAAAAACTTTACCATTTCAGTTTAGAAGAAACCATATTTAAAATAAGAGTTTAATCTTAATATAAGGGTCTTTGAAGAGATGTCACTGGTACTAAGGTACTTCTGCTTGGTTCTGTTACCCCAGATTCATGTTATTTCTACAGCATCATGCCAGTGTGTCAGCTATCTAAAATACTAAATACCTTCTCATAGGGTGAAAGCAGTCAGGTGCCATCATTTCTAAGAGAGACACAAGTCAGTTCCAGTTGCAGATCTGCATCACTGGTTAGAACGGGAATGTTCTCATTCCAGGAAGAACCTGAAACCCAATATTTATTATAATATAGACATTTCATGCTATCTCCACAGCATCCACTCTAGAACTATGTCCTACCTGATAGAAGTGTGAACAGAGCCATGCAATAGTGTCCCCTTCTTTCCCCTCTCTTGGCAGTCAACAGGTCTTCTCAATATTTTCCTTCTGATTTTCATCCTTGTGTTTTCCTCTTACTCTAGGTATCCTAATTGCTCCAAATGTTTCCAGTATATGAACCTGAACTTCACCATAGAACTTCAGAATCAGTTTAACTGAGGTTGAACTTCCTAGAAATTAGGACAAGTTTGGATTTAAATGGCATAAATTGGGTATCTCATTTTCAGTAGGGTTGAGTCTGAACTGAGATTTTGGGTTTGGGCATGAATTTGTGTTATATCAAATCTGGACATAGTTTTAAAAAACCTATGAAGATGGAAAAATTAGATTCAAGTCCAGAGTCCTAAGCCCTGGATTTAGAGTGCTCTTGTATCCAAGGTTCTATTTTCCCATAGCATATACATACAAAACTCAGATCTATAATTTTGACTGTGGCTTATCTCATAGTTCTGTTTCACAGCTCAAATTTACATCCTTGTAATATACATTAATAGTGCTCTCTGTCCTGCAAAGACATCAGATTTCAGCTCTTTAACCACTGATGCTGGGTGTGCCACCTTGTTCTGTGTGTCACTGTGCTTGTCATGCTCACTGAACTCACACTGGATTGTGTGCTCAGTGTTGAGCTCCTGGGTACAGCAGCTGCAGGTCTGACTTTTCATATGCCACACTCCCAGACAGCCAGCCATAAATACAAGCTCACCTGTAAGCATAATTCATGAGATTTGGGGGCTGATTTGATTCCCACCAAAATCATGGCAAAAAGCTCCTCTGATTGATGTAGGATCAGAACTATCAGTCTAGAAATTATTATCTTTCACTCAATATTTGTCCAATTATAATATGGCACAAAATTACTCCTTTTTTTTTTAGTAAGTAAAATAGTCAGACCTTTGGGAAAATACAGTGTCTAGGACAGGAAACCATGGTAGAAGAATAAGGGATTTTCATGTCACTACAGTCTTAGGACACAATGTTTAACAGGAATATCCTGTCATGCACTATACCCCTGGGTCTGCAGTCATTAGAAATGCCAGACTGCAGTCAAAGCCTGTCTCTGGTGTGGAGCTGACAGCAGTGATCTCTGAAGGGAAAAGAGATCAGATGTTGGAGAGATGATAAAGAGGAGAAATGAGGAGTTAAAACTGGAAGGATGTCCTGACATCTTGGTGAGTTTGGCTCAGCCATTCAGCCTAAGCTTTGTTATGTGAATAAAACTTAAATCCTGAATTCTGGTGCTCATACAGAAAAATCTCTGTGGAGCACCAGACACTGATGAAGAACATTACAGTCTTTCTGTATGTATAGCAGCCTCTGCTGAAATCTAAACCCTGGAGCTCTTTAAACATTTTTATTTGCTCATGATTTAAAATACAGTGAGGATTAATTAACCTTTTTGCTTTCCAGCAAGATATCTGGAATTTTTCCATATTGTCCTCATTTAACATTTATCTGCAGAAATGCAAGAATTATGAGACTGTATTATGTTTAAAAGTGACAATTTGTCATGGGATGGTTTGATTTTACAGCTAAGAAATTTCTTGTAGTTACTAGAGACATATTTTTTAAGGATTTTCCAATGTAAAAACTGACTGGCTTGACTTAGTTTGAGGGCTAGGGAAACAGGTTGCTCCTTAGCTGAGATTTTACCCTTGATTGTGTTGGGAAAGCCCAGGGATCAACAGCTCTAGATAGTATTTACAATGAAAGAACAGCACAACTTACTCAAAGGCTACATGAAAATTTATGGCTACTACCATGAAAACAGGGCTGAGAAAAACAATTGTGGATCCCGTTTGATAATTGGAATTATGATTAGCAAAGTGAGAGACTGCTTTCTATTCCCTTGGCCCACAAAGGCCTCTCCCATCATTGGCACAGTCATCAAGCAGCTAAGGCATGGTACACAGGGCACTTTGGGCAGTCAGGTCACTGATTTTGGGAGAGGTGCTGATTAGGGAGGCTTAGAATTAGGAAGGGAGTGAAAGTGGAGTTCAAAACATAGACAGACAGTAGGAATAGATGGTGAAGTAAAAATTTTTATGTGCCATATAGTTAGAAAATATGTGAGAATATCAGAAAAGGATTTCACAATTTTCCTTTGGAAAGTATTTATCTTTTCCTAAATGTAGGTGTCTTCTGCAGGCTCTTCTCTCAGAAGTGAGGCTTCCTCTTGCAAGTGCCTTCATTGCTCTAAGATCAAAGCTGGTCCTGGGCCCTGACACTGTAAGTACAACTTTTTGGAGAAGTTCCCCTGTTCAGCTGAACTCTGAATCACACACAGCCTCCCTCCCAAGTTACTCATCAGCTGAACAAGTACTATCTAGAGCTAAACCAGAGTTTGTGAGTGTAACCACTGCATAGTTCATATAGTAAAGCTGCCTATAGAAAGAGACTGGAAGAGGAGCCCCTGTGAGTGTTGTGCATGGGAATTACAGGCAGAATATATGCTTGAAAGTGACATATTCAATGGCCTAGCACAGTACTGAAATTAGGTGGCTTGAAAGAGGTGTCTGTCTGCTTGTAAGAGCTGGAGGGATCCATCTGCATTAATAGTTTGGCTGGGGATTTTCTTTCTCAGCTGGGGAATTTTCTTTCTCAGTTCTGCTGTAGTTTTTGTTCGTGTTCAAAAAGCAATTATAGGAGGTTTCACCCCTTGAAAATTATGAAAACATTTTCAGCCATGCCACTAGCAGTGCCTCTGCCACACCAGTGTGCAGCTCCAGTTTTGCCATCTTATTTGTATGTAGACACAAGCTAAATGAAGATCTGCATGCACATGCAGCCAAGACCAACAGAAAGACAGATTTCAAAATTCCATGTAAATTCCTAAAAAATGTGGCATGCTCACATAAATGAGCATGTTTTTTTCACATTTCCCCATTATCATTCAATTTTGTTCTCCCGCTGTCTTATTTACCTACTAGAGGCTATCTATGTTATTGAGCAGATTTTTATATAAATCCTTAGAACATAAGCCCCCTTATTTGTATAACTGTGTAAGAGTATGAAACTGACTGTAAGTCCAGCAATGTGTAAGTTATTGATGCCCCTGAGCCATAGACTATGAACAGAACTATAACACCTCCTGGAGAAGCGGGTCTACTGAGAAAGTTTTAGGTTCATAGAAATGGCAAATTCATATATCCACATTCACACAGATGAGTATTCAGGTATTCACAAAAGGATACAGGCTTTCATTAAGACATTTAATTCTGATGGTTAAGCTCCTACTACTTATGATCTACAGATGATTCTTCTTACATGATAAAAAACAAAAGGGAGAATGTAAGAGAAGCCTTTTAAGCCTTGGAGGAAGGCTGAAGGAAGAAGAAAAAGACCATCACTGCAGCTCTTGAAGTGTGTTGAGTTTAAAGATCTTAGTGAAGCAAATGAAGATTGTCACAGGAAAACAAGAGAAGATCTGTAAAAAAAAGCTGGTGACACACAGATTTGAAACTGAATCATCAGAAAAAGGGGCTTAGCTTGATGCTGCTGAGACAAATAAACTCCTGAGGCAGTTAACTTTTTGAATTCAGTGGTGTGAATGAGTCAGATTTCTTAGGGAGAGGTAGCATCTTTTGCTCAAACAGCACATGATATTGCAAACTGGGGATGGAACCACAAAGGTAAGAGAAAAAAAGTAGGAATGAGAGCGGGGAGAAGGGGAATGTAATGTTTACTGCAAGAGTAGGGTAAGCAGGGCTGAGAATCAACAGCAAGGAGCAAACACGATTTTTTCTGAGAACCACTGGGAGTGAGGGCTGAGGATGTAGTGAGCTGGCACTGAACCAACAGCTGAGGAAATGGTGGAAGAAAGAAGGGTTGAATTCGTGGAAAATTAGTTTTCTTTCTCTGTGAAAGAGGTTGTTTTGTTTTTGACAGTCTTATTTGAACAGAAAGAGGAATTTGCCATCTGTGGAGACATCACTTCCAGAAAATCTTAACCTTTTCCTGACCGACTGTGGAGCAGCAGCTGCTTCAGACACTAACTGTGCAGTCACCCCAGTCACTCATTTTTTACTACCAGGAGTTTGAAACGTCAGGGGTCTTTATAACCTCGTGATACAGAGACTTGCAGTTCTTCTGACATAACCTTTAGTGGCATTATACTACTGAAGCACTAATCTCCTTTCTGGGCCATAACTCACACTCATAAATGTTATATGCTTACACCCAGGGACATAATGCATAGTGTCACAGCTTTTAATGTAGTGAGGACTGATTGCTAAGATCTCTGGGAAGCTAATTTCATTAGCTCTCCTCCATACTTTGAAGTAAGAAAGTTACATTAATTATATCCTTTTTGTTTGTCAGCACTTGGGGTATTCAAATAACCTGAGTGATGAGGGCTAGGAGGGAAATCAGTAAGTTTTATTTGTGCCATAGAGTCAGGTGTGCACTGCAGCAAACTAATAGTTAAACTTGAAGTGCAGTAAGTCATGTTAGGGTGGCATGGGAAAATAAAAGCCAGCAAGAAGAGCTAATTCTAAAAATAAAGCAGAAGTTGTTTGTTAGGGTGGTCCGGAAAGAAACAGGGCAGTAAAATTTGTAGATGCCATGTTATGAAACATTACAGGAATGTGTAACAAACGTGAAGAATTAATTGTTTTATTCTGATGAAAGGAAAACCGTGGCTAGGGAAAATAGGAGTTGTATCCATCATATTCCTCAAAGATACTAGCTCTTGGTGTAATACTGAAGAGAACTGATGTAAAGTTTGAAACTGAACTTTCCCTTTGGAAAATGCTGCTCCACAGGGTATGAGATGTGTTTCTCAAAGAAGAAGGTTGAAAATATTCTTCGGCTTTTTCCTTGGGAAAATTTCAAAGAAATTCAAAATTGATTTGTGATATTCCACTTGTATATTCTCTCCTTGTTTTATTTTGATTCCCCTTCATCACTTTTCCTGAATTTTTAGTGTTGGTATTCTTGTTGTATTTCCATATGTATTTATATGTGCATGTCTGAATTATGTGATGATCTTTTCACACCATTAACATTTTGTACTAATTAAAATATTTTGGATTATTCCTGTAAAATATATGATCTGCATTTTTTATCTCAAATCTGGTTAAAACCACACTCTAGAATGCTGGAAATTCCCCATGTCTTAGTGAACTCCATTTACTGAGAAGCTGTGCTGCCAGCTGATAATTTGGTTGGAAAGCATCTCCCCAGCATCTACATTTCTATTCTTCTATTTAAATAGATAATGGTTATTTTCTTCTTGGTATTCCCCTGGATAGTTACAGTGATGTGAAAAATCCTCAAAACCTGTCAACTAGTGCTCCTTCAACTGCAGTAGAGTAACTGGCCATAAACTGACAGCCCCACAGAGGAGGGACCTCTGGGCATTGGGCAGTCTGCCCCCCTGTCCTTCTCAGAGCAGGTCAGCTGGAGGTGTTTGCTCCGACAATGTTTAAATACCTCCAAGGGTGGAGACCCCATAGCCTCTCTGGGCAGCCTGTGCTAGTGCTTGGCTCCCTTCTTAGTGCAAACAATTTCCTTGTATCTAGCTGGAATGTCCCATGTTGGAGCACGTGTCGCTTATCCTGCCCCTGTGCATCTCCAAGGAGAGCCTGATTCTGTCCTCTCTCACAGTCCCATGCAACAGCTGCTGTTTCCACTGGGCATCTCACTGGGTTGCTACACTGGAGTGTACTCTGCTGCCTTGCAGCCTGCACAGCACCTACAGCTCAGGGCTGTGCTGACAGGTGTGGAGTGGCACCTTATGAAATACAATAATATGATTGTAAACTCTTGTTGGATTATATCATTAGCTCTGTTTTTATCTCTTACAAGATAATAAAAGATAAACCTTTATCTGTGGTTCAAATCAATTGATTTTTACCCAGTATGGATGAAGGATTTCAGATGGTGCCGTGTGTTTTGCAAACACAGTAGGTCTGTCTGTGCTCAGAGAGTACTGTGGTTTACTATCCAGATGAAGTCATGGGGCTTCTGGAGCAACCTACAAACTTTAGCAAAAAATATTTTTAACCAGTCAATGGTTACCTGGGATTTCCCATATTTTTAATCTAAGGAGATTGGTTTGGTAATTCAAGAAAAGTGCACTTGACCCAGAAGAAAATATCTATATGGTAAGGATTCTCACCAGTTATCATGCCCAACTAATCTTCTAATTTGTCAGTTTAGCAAATATTTGGATTAGAAAAGGGGTACAACCATTTTGAGCTGGCTGGCAAAAGGCTTTGCTGGGCTCTCTGAGGCTTATGTGGAGTCCTGAAGAAGAGGAATGGTGTGATGGCAGCAGAGATAGGTGCAGGCTGAACAACAGGAGGGGTGGCTGGCAGGAAGGGCTGTCCCCAGAGTGCTGATTCAGCAGCCAGGAGCTTATTGTGCAAGAGGAATGGCACTTTTAAGGTGTTTACATTCTCTTATCAGACCTGTCTATGTAAATAATGTGTTTGTCAGCAGCATGGCTGTGACCAAAAAGCTTTGCAAATGCCATATAAAGACTGGACCTCCTATAGGAAGGTAAATCATGCTGTTTGAGCCTTTGGAAGTCCTTTGGAAAGGGACAGGAGAGATATGATTTTGCCACGGTCAGAAAGTTGCTTCATTATATTTAATCTAATTTCAACCTTCATGGCTCTGTTGCCTTCCAAGAACCTATGCTGATTAAAGATATTGTTCAAAGTACCCAAATTCTCTGTGATAAGAAGTGCTGTAGTTATGCATTATACCCTTGTATATAGGCTATAACCAGATTCATAATGGGAAAAGTCTTCCTTACTGTGTGACCATTAAAATTATATATGTATGTATATTTGTGTTATAGAGCTCTCTAAGAACGTCTTTTAGGCCAGTTACAGCAACACTTTGTATCTTCTAGGATACTTCTAGGAGGAGCAAACAGAGAAAATACCAGTTAAAAAAAAAAAGAGATTTGTGATTTGAAATGTTTTATCTTATAAGATAAGGAGTTTTCATTCCTGCTCCAGTCTCACATAGGAATCTGGAGAGAGAAGGAAACAAAAATATTATACTTCATTTTCAACCAGAGATGAGTTTTCAAATAGAATCTAAGCACCTGAGTCTCTTCTTACAGTGTCAAAAATACTTTGCATTATAAACTCCAGGACGACAATTAGATTCCTCAAATCAGTAATTAGTCTTTAGAAAATTAAGCTTGAATATCAGTCCCAGAATCAGTGTGAGGTGACTGAAGTTATAAAGATTTCATTTTCTTTTTAGTCTTTGTGCATTTTATTCAAAATGTAATTAAACTAGCAGCTGAAGATACTAACTTGCTTGCAGCAATAAAACTACCACACTGTATAAATATGTGATACACCCCTGCTCTGAATATTGTGTGCTCTTCTCAAAAAGGGTACAGTCACATTATAAAAGGTATAGATAAGGTGAAGAAATATCACTTAAGACATGGAATAGCTTTCATATCAGAAACACTTCAGTAAACCAAGGTCCCTGAAGCCAAGGAGAGGTAATAAGGGAGGATAAACTAGCAATTGATAAGCAGAGGAAAGGAGAAAATGCGTGTGGCTTGAATTGCTTACTGTTTCTTGTGGTACAAGATTTAGGTGGGATGAAATTAAATCATCAAGTGGGAAATTTAAACAAATGAATAAAAGTAGATGAAGCCATGTAACATGGTGTTAAAATATAATTAATTTGATTAGAGTATTATGGATACTGGGGGCCTCTGGGGTTTAAAAAATGGACTAAATTAAAGTAGAAAGTTAAGCATCAAGTACATTGAGATCTCTGAAAGGATACTGAAAGCCAAGCAATATTGAAGCAATTAAATTTATTCCGTACTTTTAAACATAATTTTCAGTAACATATTTATTCTGTTTTCTCTTTTTTTTAATCATTAACCCCACTACATCCTGTTTTTAATTTGAGCTGCTTAGAACAGGCACTATCCTGCATGTTTGTTCAATACTTCTGAATTGATGTTCTGTAGAGTGACAAGTATTTTTGTGGTGCTTTCTAAATGATAAGCAATACTGATTAGTCTCTCCACTAGTGCCTGATTGGTGTGCACCTGGTTGGTTTTTAGAAGGAAAATAGCTTAAGTAAAAATACCTAGAGTCAAATCAACAACAGATCCAAGAAACAGTGATGTCACTGCTATGCTTGTCTTCTTTGCATGTCCTAGTGACATCTTGATGTTCAGGGAGGTGACTGAACATTAGAGGTGTCACTGTGGCTTGTACAATAAAGGTGAACTATTATGCCAAATGCAAATAAGTATCTGCAAATTTTGCTATAATAACAGCAAGAGAGTGGAGCTATCAACCTTGTCACACGGATGGAAAAACTTTCAAGACAAAAGTATCAGGTTTTAGAGAAGCTGAATTTCCACATGTGCCACAAAATCTTTCTCAAGGCTAGGTGCAGATTATTACTGCTGAGGTGCCTGCGGCAGTTTGGCAGTTTGGGTGGGAGACACAGCATCTCCTGGATAACACTGACACAAATAAGCAGCCTGAGAAACTGTGCAAGCCCTCTCCTCTGGCAGCTGCCTGCCTGTCACAGACATCTTCAGGCTCTGTCCTTTAAAGCACTGTCAATGAGTGGAGGATGAGCTACACCTCCTCAAAAAGCTGTCTTGAAACAAACAAATAAAACGCCTATAATTTGCATACTACCATGTGGTTAAGCCTGGGGAAACAAGTTATGTAAGAGAAAATGTTCTAAATGAACCCCAGCAGTTTAACCCCATTTTTTGTAGCTGTCTATAAAGAGCCTTGTGGCTGTACTATTGAAGATGATTAAAGGATTTTTTTTTTCACCCCCAAATTAGGTGATTCTTTGCTTGAAAATGCTAAGGACCTTCAGCTCCCATAATTGTGAGCAAGCTCCAGTGCACAGATCTGGCTGACTGTTCTATGGCAGACAAGGTCTTCAACTACTGTATTGAGCCATACAGCCATAATAATAGAGTTCAGGCACTAAAACCTGCTTACACTGGTGCCACCTGAACAGTCTAATGCTGTACCTGGCTCCTAGGAAGGCCTGAACATTTTTAAAATGCCAAGAGAAGTCCTCCCCCTAAGCAGACAAATCCCTTTACCCTTCCCCCACGTTTTAATTTTAAGTGCCAGCAAATAACTTGTAATTGTCAATGAATAGAAGCATCGGTGAAAGCAAGCATGTTGCTTCCTTGAAGGTAAATAATTTACTGAAATCTTGTCTTTAGGCAGATGACTTTATAAACTACTCTTAGTATTTCTTCAGTACAGTATATGCAGATTAGCTGTGGTTTGTAATCTGCAAAGGCGTTATTGTTTGCATTATCCACACAAATCTTCCAGCATCTGTGTATTTCATAAGGGTAAAAACATTCCTACCTATTACAAGAGCACGACTATTGTAATAAACTCATGTTATGACAGACTGTAATTACTGCAAGCAGTCTCCCCAAAGCCTACAGCCAGGGTGTTGCACCGAAACAAGAACACTGCCAGCAGCCTAGAGAGAATCAGCAGATCCTGATCGGCCGCACAAGGGGCGTTTGCCGCGGGCGCTGCCTGGCCGCGGGGAGGGTGTCCAGCAGCGCAGCTGCCCCGGGCTAGGCGCGCTGCCCTTTGCCCGGGGCCGAGCGAGGGCCGGGCGGAGCCGCGTGCCCGCGGGGCTGCTCCGAGGGAGGGCGCGGGCTGCGCGATGCCCCGGGGCACGCACACAGCCCGCCCTGCCCGCGCCGGGCACAACCAAGCTCCTGCGACCTGCACCAGCCACCTGCGACACGGAGCACTCGCTGCTGAAGCTGAACGTTTCTAAACTCTCTCCCCAGAGCGTTATGCAGCTGTAGGAATGATTCTCTGAACTTGCAGCGTAGGAGCTCAGCACGCACAGGCGTCTTGCAGAGATCTGCAAAGATCTGTGCTAGTGCTTGATGATTGCACCAGATCGAACCAGGAAACTGCTCTGATCTCGGTTAAAATCTTAGAGGGGTGATTGTGGCATGCAAATAGTGAGCAAAAAGGTTAGTTGCATGATTTATGCTCAGCCATGAAGTTGTATGATAGTATGGTAGTTAGATTTCATTTTGCTAGCATTATCTCTCCCCTACATTTCCAAATTAGAAATTGAGCTAAGAATTTGCTCCTCCATACAACTCTTAGCGTCTGAAAAAGACTTTTCCTTGTGACATGGATTAAAAAAAATGCCTGACAGAAAAACAGTACAACCTGGTTGCATTAAATGAATTTAAAATTTCTTAGTTGATAGTTCTCAACACGATTTTAAAGACTTTATTATGTAAATAATCCATTTGCAATACTGATTGTCTTTGCCTTCAATTTCCATGAATCTGTGACTGTTTCCTGGGCCTGTAGTCCTTTCTCTGGAAACTTCTCAGGCAGTAAATCCATGACTACTAACACTGGATCCGTGTTTGACTGGATCTCCCAGAAATACATGTTTGATTCAGATCAGGTGTGGCACAGGATCACATTTCTGTGTAATCACCCCAAGCACATTTCTGTTGCCTCTCTGTGCTGGCCTGGCTGGTGAAAATCTAGAGGGAGTCAGGCACAGATCCTGCAGGTACCAGTAAGAGTGAACCCATCAGGGATTTTTTGGTACTATCTGAATTGTTAGAGTGAGTTTATACTGTATCTGTGCTTTGCAAATGGGTTTCTGGAGTTTGTGATCTCAATCAATGTGCTTCAAATCCAGATACGCACAGCTTTTTTTCATACCAGCAGTAACAGCTTTGAGTGTAAAGGCTGTATTTCTCAGCCCTTTAATCTCAGGGCAGGTGTATTGCTTTGTCCTGCCATGGCAAGATTGTACAGGAAAAAGCCCCCACCAGTCTAACCCTGTATTGCTGCATGATACTGTGAGTGAAGTACTAAAAAGAATGTAGAAAGAAGGATATTTCCTTTTCTGCTTATTTTTATTTGTTTTATTCAATTTTTGTTATGTGGAACTATATCTTTGAAATACAATTGAGTCAGCTCTTTTCCCTTACTGCTCCCAGAACAGCCAAGAAGGAAAATAAAACAACCTCCCCCATGAGGGGGTTGATTGTCCAGCAGAGGAAATGTTTTATATATGTTTCATGTGTACTACATTCCACTGATGTTCAGCTAAGTGACACACAAAAGACACGCCACTGATGCAGGAATGGGAGTGGACTAAGCAGGAAAGAGGCAGAAGAGGAAAGGAGTGATGGATAAAAGTTGTTCCTAATGAAAGCTGGGGACTGGGTTTTGTGGAGTGGTTTGAGCAGAAGCTTTTTTGGCCTGCTGGACTTCATTGCAAGTTCTACCTCTCTGTGGTGAAGTGGTACATGTCACCCCAGACAGGTTCTGGAGGGTGGCTGAAGAGTTTGAGAGGAACCCCAGGGTGTGCTAAATCAGAAGCTGGCACAGGTGCTGACCTGCCCTGTGCCAGGGGGCTGGGAGCACACACCTGCCATAGGTGAGGCATCGCTGCAGCTGGGAGCTGAACTGAGTTAATCCACCCTCTTTTTCTAATAGCTACATGTCCCTCCTCATTACTGTAATGTGCCACTTGTCCCATTGCTACATGCAATGTGAGCTGCTCCTTACCTCTCATGCTCCAAAGTATTTTTTAACGCCTATCATCAAATTGTGATTAAAAAAATCAAGCCCACATGAAGAAGAAATTTTATAAAAGCACTGAGGGGTGCTGGCTCTAAACTAAGCAAATAAAACATCTCTCATATTGTTCTAGGGAGATAGAGCAGAGGACCTAAGCCAAGGTGGCAGTAATATTGCACCAATATGAATCCTTAAGCCATACAGAAAACATGTATAAGGTATAATGAATATTAATTTTTTTTTTTAATAAAGACTATCAGAGTTGGTTTGCTTTGGAGAGACATAAGTTAGGAGACGCCAGCATTCATAAATATATTTCCTTTTTTTTATGTTGTCATAGTTGTACTGACTAAGGATTACTGAGAAGTTTTACTGTTGGTATACATATGTGAAAGACATTTTGGATAATGACATATATTTATGTACCAAGACATTCATTATGCAGTCTAATTATGAAATTCAAATATTAATGATACAATTCGTGATGCAATTATACAATGACATTTATTCAATATACATGCATGTATATATATATTTATATACAAACACATATATATATATCTGTGTTAAAGAGACATTTTTTAGCTGCCAAAATGAACATTTTGGACAGCAAGTAGTAATTTCTCTTATGGGGACCTAAGTCAGACCCAACCACAGTCAGTGATATTAAAGAATGCTCTGCCTATTTAAAGTTGGCTTTCTGAGAAGAAACAAAAAGAGACATAAAACACATAACTGAGATTCTCTTGCAGCTGATATAGAATTAAATCCACAACTGCTACTGGTGTCACATCTTCTAAACAAAGTGAAAGACAGATCTATGTTCTGTCACACCACACCACAGTGGAACTGCAAAGTACCGAATTTCTTCTGTTTCAAAGGAAAAGCTGAGTCATGGTTGTGTTCACACAGGAAGGGCTCTGGCTGGGAAAGAGCCGATGCAAATGCAAGCTGGAGTGGTTTCCTACCGCTGAAAGGCTTCTTACAGAGAGCGTAGGGAAGTGAACATGAGCTGGTGTGAATATAGATGAGCTTTTAGATATTTCCCCTGCTGGCCTGACTGATGGCACCACTAGTATGTCATGGCTTAGCAGAAGAGACTGTCTCCCAGGTGAGGATGCTGCAAGAAACTTGTACTGCAGATGCATAACAATTTCAGATGTTGAAGTCCCTGATGGGTCGAACGGCCGTGAAGGAAAGGAGCACGGCGTGCACTGGTGGATCACTGACGTGAGCGGCTGTTGCTATCAGCCCGGTGCTCCCCGCAGCTGTGCATGAGCTCTGCCTTGCCCCGGCTGAGCGGGGCTGCGGGAGCTGCTGGGGTGACAGGGGCACAAAGGTGCGAGCGATTCCTGATGGGAGGTGTCCTGCCGGTGTGTGGCTCCTCGCTGATTCCACATACAAGCATCGCCATTTCTCTGCAAATGCACGCAGGCATGCAAAGCCGTGCTGCCAGCAACATGCCCTCAGCTTTACTGCAGTGCATAAAGGTTTTATGTGCTTTATCCATAAATCTCTCTCTGTTAGTTCTCTCTCTTTTCAGTTCTCTGTGGGGGAAGACTGCCTAGCAGTCATGCTGCAGAAGACTTGTAGCAATACAATAAAGTAAAATTCCTGCCTCTTTGAGAAGCTGGTTATTTCAGTATTTTTAAGGTACCAAAACATTTTCCTACACAATCTTTTAGTTTGGGAAGTTTCACCTGTAGATAGAGCAGGTATACTGTAGTATGTCTGTATTCAATACCACACAAAAAGAAAGAAGGTTTCAGATCTGAATATTGGTTGAAATGGCAGGAACTTGAGCTGACATTTCAGTAACTAATTATTAAAACCCTGTCTTTTTTGATTTTTTTACTGGATTAAATTTATGATGGTATTACACTGTGAAACTTGATTGGAAAATTAATAAAGTAAGTAGAGAAATATGAAGCTTCATAACAGGAACAAAGACTTCATATTAAAGATAAAGTTAGAGAATGAGTTAGAAAAAAGACTTGCCAGTTCAATAAGACTTTGAATTATTTTGGTGTGATTTATTGCCTGGATAAATTTGATGCCTGATATTAAACTCACCTGTTCATCACACTATAAATACAGACACAAAACTCTCTTTCTTTTGCTTCCTGTTAGCTGCCAATTGCACTTGGATTGCCACATTCATAAAAATTCTCAGATCTGTGCTTCAGCTATGTAATTTGTGGGGCCTTCTCCCAAACAGGAGCACAGCACTTTAACATGCAGGGATATGAAAACACCACAGATGTGGCAGATGTTGCTGAAGAAGACAAGATGAATATCAATTGCATTTTCCAAGAACACCCTCTACTGTGCGCCCTAAACATTGACAAAAACCTTGGTGAATTGTTTCAAATATATTCCTCTTACTAGCATCCTGATAAATAAAAAAAGTAATGCAATGTTTGCAAATACTCAGTTGTTTCTTTTTCCATTCCTTTCAGACTTGCAGTTCACAGAAATACGAATCACCTTATGTTTCACAGAAGGAGAACAGATTGTGGGAGACACCAATTAGCCATATCACTGATTATCCATTCTATAAGTTTGAATTCTAATTTTCTTAGCTAAAATTCAGTATTTCAGCTGGCATCCTTGTTCTGTTTGGTGTGTTTGTTTACAACATTTTCTGGAGATAAGTGACAAAAGGCAAAATCTTATCCTGATTCTTCTAATGAGGGAAAAGATTGCGTATGAACCCTAGGGACACAAAAAGTCAGGTGAAAAATACAATGAACAAAAATGTCATTTTGCTTTGCAATCCTATGATTCTTTGAGACCTGACTTGTGGCTGTGCTAAGCTAGGATTTGGCAATGATGTGATTGTTCATTTCTTCCTCTCTATTCTCCATTCTGTGCTTCTCAGAAGTGTTTCCAAGAGAAAGCTTCTACTTATCCGCTTTTGCTTTGTCAGATCAGCTTTCCTGCCTATACCCTGTTCTTGTGGCCACAGTGGCCCCACATTACTGTGTTCATCCTCATGGTGCTGCTGGTAGGAAGATGATCACAGCTAGTCCAAGTGGAGCAGAGGCAGTGAGGCTGCGAGTACTCCACCCCCTGGCCAAGTGCTCCAGGGTGGGCTGGAGCAGTTGTCCTCTGACAGCAAAGCATCTGAGTTCTCCTCTTGCTTGTAGTTGGCTTGAGCTCAGATAGCTCACAAGTCCCATCTGCACCTGTGGCAAGAGACGTTTCTGTCTTGCTCCAGGTGTTCTTGTCCACCTGATAAAGGTCACAGGATATGTTTGCACAGGCAAACAGGCCAGGCAGAAGCTTTGCAGTGACACAGGGCCATGCACTGCATGGAAATAAGTGTGCCCTTGAGTGCACTTCAAAGCTTTTGGGTGCACATAAAGTTCATCCCTGTGACTACCAGCTGGGCTGCCCTAGAACATTCCCTGAAGGTACTTCTGCAGGCAAGTCAGATGCATAGGAGGCGGATATGGCCTGGAGCCTTATCTTTGTGATACTGCTGTACCCCAGTGGAGTTGAACTCCAAAGACTAAGGGCTAGACTGATATTTAGGCTGGTATCTGCCTAACCTGACCTGGCATGTTCCTGAGATCATCACAACCCCCTGCACAAGGTCTGCTTAGCTTGAGAGGCACTTGGTGCCCTTTGGCATCAATGATGACAAAAGTAAAGGCTGTATATAATGCACCTATATTTTTGCTGTCAGCATGCATACAATGCTTCCTCCTAAATGTCTCTGAGTTGCTAATACCTGCTTACTGAGTGCATTCACAGCTCCAAGTGTCTCCACCTTGCCATGCAATCTGAGACCACATCTACATTTCACCTGTCCTGAAACATGAGAAAACTAAAAAAAAAAACCCAAAAAAACAAAACCAAACCCCCCCCCCCCCCAAACCTCACACAGAGATGCTAGAAATTTAAATCCTGATCCCTCTGGGTCTAAACCCAGTTCTCTTGTAAAAAGTGCACAATTCAATAGAGTAAAGGGCAGTGGGACTCAGATCTCTCAGTACTTAATCGTTCACTAGATGAGGGCTAGACTGTTCATCCCAGATCAATGCTTTCTAGACATGATCTCACACCAGGGTGAGAGAGTATGTTTTTTTTTCCTCTCTGGCCAAAGAAGCATTTCAAAATTCTGTGCAAAGCAGTGCCATTGATACTGAGAGCCTGCATGGCTTTCTTGTTTAGGAGATAGAAGGCCTGAAGTTAAATCCCTGCTCTAAGTCAGGCAGAAGAGAAGGTATCCAAACCTGAATCTTCCACCTCCAGGGTGAGTTCTCTTGCCACTGGGCTACTGGGTGTCATCTCTGCCACTACATCCTCCTCCTCCTCCTCTTTTTGTGTACAGTCACTGACCTGGTTTAGCTTGCCTCTGATTAGAGGAAGGAATTTGTTTGCAGCCTGGACTCAGGCATCATCCCTCTCCTGGCATTTCCTAGGTCATGTTCAGCATCTTTGCACCCATGCTGCATGAGCGTCTCAATCTCCTTATGGGTCAAACAAAGAACTTGTAAAAGACACTGGCTGCCTCCATGCCAAAGGGTGAGAATGAAACTTTGATATTACATATTTATCCCTCAGCACTTTGCCTAAGCCACAAAGCATGTGTCTGAAAGTGGAGGGAACTGCTAGAAGTTCTCACGGATCCCATCTGAAACAGGACCATCTGGCTCTCTTCTATCTCTGGAGATCCATTTCTGTCTTCAATGCCTTCCTGTACTCATCTAAGCAGATCCCCATGTCTGGATTGTTCCTTTGTAAGCCTTAGGGCAGGGCTTGTGTCTTACTTTTTGTTCCATTATTACTATTGACATAACCTGATTTCAACAGGACCTGATGGACTCTTCTGGATATGCTGAAGTTCTTGCAGGATAGGGCCATGGATAATAAGTGTATGTGGCTACTTACTCACTTGAAGTTGGCTGATTACCACGTCCATCCTGTAATCTCTTGGTTGTCCCACATACCTGTATTTGGCAGAAGCAGAGCTATTGTTATCCAGTCAATATTGCTCCACACAGTATCATAAATGCAAGATTTCTTATGAAACTTCAGCATTTCTGTTTCTGAAGACAATCCTGAATCAACCCTCACAAACAAAAGGGCTACATTTCAATCTGAAGATTTCTGGTGTGGCAAAGAAACCCAAAGAGATGGGAGATGGGCTATATAGGGTAGGGCATCTCAGTGCCTCTTAGGGACAGGATTGATGTCCCAGTGCCAAAAGCAATGATTTATTGAGTGAGCCGTGGCTGCAGGGCTGTGAATGATGTGTATCCTCCATGGATTCATCATATGTCTTTAAGTACTGTTTGTGAAAGACATCTCAGGCAAAAGGAACTTGGTATTAAGGACACCTAACTTCTGGTGGTATGTAGAGCAGGGGAGAGAGAAAACTCCCCATGGCTTCCTCCTTAACATCTGTCATGATCAGGAGAGCCTAAAAGCAGTGTTCTGGAGGGTGGCCTTGTACTCCAAATACCAACTAAAATCAGAGTGGAAATATTGGTTTGAGTAGATTTTTCTCTTCCAGGGAGTGACAGATGATGAGTACTGATATACAAAATCAGTTCATTTTTTGTGTGATAACTGGAATTCAAAACACACTGGTTGTCTGGAGCCCAAAAGGCAGAACTGTTTGCCACAGGAAAGCCCATAGGATTGATGGTGAAAAATTTAAAGCAGATTTTGCAACTGGTAGTGAGACATAGTTATGGTTTCTCAGAAGCTTGAAATTGGCATGATGATTTTAATTTTTAAGGTCAGTTGCCAACATGCAATGTTGATTACTAAGCTTTCTTTCAAAACTAGCTGGCATTTGGCAAGGGGAAAAAATGCTAAAAAGATTTATCTTCTGTTTACTGCAATGCTAAAGACAGAAATATCAGTTGTCCTTTTTCATGTGTCAGTTTGTGATGTTTTGGGAATGTCAGTCTGCTGTCTATACTGGCAGATGGTGTAGGTGGGAAGAGGGGCATTGGTGTTTGGCTCTGGATGTGCCATAGGTACTGATAAAGTGTGTGGAAGTGTGTGGAGACAGTGAACAAAAGCCAGTGTCTGTTGACTCAAAAACAGAGCGGGCAAGAAAAAAAAGTCAGAATTCTTGGAATTCATTTACATTGTATTGGCCAGCAAAACAGATAAGATTTGGGCTATGCATGACAAATGGGACTTTTTGATATGCATGTTAATACCACGTCGTGTTAAGTCGCTCTGAATCGCGCAGTATTCATTGACGAGGGTTTTAGCCGCAGAAAGAGCAGAAGTCTCCCAGCCGCGCTGTTTTCCCCGCTGAGGGCCCTCAGGAGAGCCGCCGGGGGGGGGGGGGGGAGCGGGGCCGGGCCGCCTGAGGGGGCAGGGCGGGGCAGGGACAGGACAGGGACAGGGACAGAGACAGGCACGGGGACAGGCGAGGGACAGGGCAGGGACAGGCACGGGGACAGGGCAGGGACAGGCACGGGGACAGGGCAGGGACAGGGCAGGGACAGGCACGGGCACAGAGCGCCCCGGGGCCGGGCCGTGCCCAGGGCGCGGGCGGTGCCTCCGCGGCGGGCGGGACCGGCAGCCCCGGCGGGCTCCGCGATCGCCTCGCTCGGGAGCGTTCGGGGAAACGCTTCTGTGCTGTCAGGAGCTGGGGGAGAGGTTAAACACTGAAAACAAGCACCCAGCTAACTGCGTTCAAGCTGGTTAGCGGAGTCCTGCTGAAGAGTGGATTGCGTGTTCAGGGATTCCTGAAACTCCGGAAGAGCTGGGAATCCGGAATAATTTTTGGTAGATAGAATAAGGCCTATTGAAAATCGTGGGCAA
Organism: Chloebia gouldiae; assembly: GCA_003676055.1. NCBI lineage: Eukaryota > Metazoa > Chordata > Aves > Passeriformes > Passeridae > Chloebia > Chloebia gouldiae. The sequence continues at coordinate 26,165,444 of QUSF01000005.1, forward strand.
AAGAACGACGAGCTCATTAGGGCTAAATTAACGAATAATAAAGGAGAAAAATGCAAATAATTCTAGTCATCATTACTATATGGGAAATAAATTGATACTGGAAATCTTACTTGCCATCTTTTTTATGAAATGGCAAATTAGTTTGATAAGCATGATGAAAATGACCAAATTTGACCTAACATCACATGAGACAGCAGTTAAGAATGCCATTTTAATATAAAATTAACATGGTGTGAGTTAGACTGATTGAAAGCTGGCCAGATGACAGGCCTTGGAGTGCAAATGTAGAATCATTTGGGTTGGAAGGTACCTGTGCAGGTCATGTAGTCCAGCCCCTTCCTCAAAGCTGTACTAGTGTCAGCAGATTAAGGAGATTGGGGTCTTGTTCAGCTGAGTTTGCAATGACTGCACAGGTGGAAACTTGCACAATCTATTATTTAGTGTGGAAGTTTGTCTTCCTTAGACAGATTTGTTATACCAACTTTTTTTTTGAGAAATTGTTCTGATGACACAGAACTAGTGCAATTTCAGAGGACATTTTCAGAGGACATTAATGGTGAAGAAACTAACAAAGGTCAAAGCAGTAGTATTATAATTCAAGTGACCTTTGATTGCTTGTTTTAACATGGTTGAATATACAGTCATTGGATAGAGAACAAAAATCTTAAGTCATACAGATGGCATGGACCAATCTTGGCTGGGGAAGAGTGATGTTCAGAGGGACATGGTAAACAGGGTGAATAACTGTCTGAGCATGAGTTGATGGTGTGGGTCACCAAAAAAAAAAACAAACTTCTGTGACCCTTGAACTTAAAAATATGAGGAAATTTATTAGATAAGTTTATAAAATCTATGTCTATGCTAATCAGTAAAATGGGCCATGTACAGTTCTCTGTCTTTCTAGAAAATTGGAATAGCACAACTTGCCTCCATACACCCGGATTCCCTTGCAAAAAGTGGACTCACCCATATTTGAACAACTTGTGCTGACATACCCCTCAAACCATGCTAAGACATTGGCTGGCAGAGGGCTAGTTCACATATTCCCAAAATGTGCTGTGGAACTAACCATGACACAGTGTGAACAAATGTGTGCTTGCACTTGTGTCCACCTTTAGTTTTCTCACGCAGACACTGCTGTTACTTACTGCTGTGCTTAGCAGTGATTTAACAGCTACTAGTGTCCAGTGTTCAGTCTGGATATTCACAGGACAGGGAGAATGCTACTCAATTAGCAAGGGTGGAAGCTCCTGAGAAATGTCAAATGTGCCTCATAATTGCCTGGGAGAAGATAAAGGAGGGATCTGGCTATAGTCTGTGAACAGTGCAGATAGGTGGGAGACTCCGATGGCCAGAAGCTGAATTAAAACAAGTTTTGGCATGAAAAAAACATCTCAGTTTCATAGTTCTACTCTTACAAGTAGGTGTATTCCTTGTAGATGTTCTGTAGCTTAAGATGGGATTCATGCAAATCCTATGGACTATGCTGTGTAGAGGAGCAGGATAGATGATGCCAACAGATACATAAACTTTGAATCTTTGGATTAATTAATTAATTAGTTAAGATTTTGAGATATGAATGAAAGTTTGGCACTTGCATTCTGTTGTTTTGCCAAACAGGGGGACTGATAGAGCTTGAAGGCTTCACCATTCCTCACTACCTTATATGACTATCTACCAACTGGGATGGTTTCTAGCACAAAATAGAAAGATTTAGTTAACACTTTTGTATACTGCTTCTGATAATTTACCATTCTAATCTCACAATATGTTATAGAGACATTGTAGAATCTATCCACTATAGAAGATTTTTTCTTCTTCAGAACATACTACTTTTTTGGTCATTGTGCTTTTATTTCTCTATTAGTCCCCATCTGCTACTTGGAAATAATTATTATCAGCTTTCTCTTCCTTTCATAGCAGTTAATGTAATAGTGCCCTCATATTTCCTTCCTACAGGAAAGAATGGTTGCCTTTAGCACTTTGAAACTGTGGCTTATTGAACATCTACTACAGTTCCTCAAGAATTTCATAGAATCATTTACACATTTGTCCTTTTGTATCGCAAGCTGAATAGATTACTGGTTTGGACTTCGCAGTCTTTAAATACAACTCATGGTAGATAATCCCTTGTGCCAAAAATACAGTTTTGCCATCAAACTCTTTTCAATCCAGTTCTAGTATAGATTTATTTAATTTTCAAATTAGGAAATTGCATGTACTTTTGCGTTTGTTTAGTGGCAACAGAAGACATCCAGCCGGCCTCATTCAGCTAGAAGATGTGAGTGAGAATGTGTTTTTCTACTCTGGCACCACAGATAGCTCATTATGGATCTAGTTATCTGATTTGATTTGATAATCTGCAAAATAGACCACCTCTTCACTTGCCTTGAACTTCATAAGTGACAGTATTAATTCATAGCCTTTCACAATAATTTTCTCCCCTAGTTCCAGCAACTTGGAGAGTAGTTGTAGGAGGGCACACCTTTAACAGGTCTGCAAAGAGATCATCTTGGTTGCAAAGAGAATGTGGTTGGGCTGAGCACACAAACTGAACGGGCAGATCTTTGTCAAGCTTTTTAGTTGTGTTTGTGAGCTGCACGCATGCAGTGATGCACCTTACATGATGTGCAAGGCCATCTCCCCTGTTCCCTGTGTCTATGCAGATCCTGGCAATTTGCTTTAACATACTTACCACGCTGGGTTCTGTAACACATTGCTTGTAGTTGTGTAACTGCAGTCCTTCTCATCTGTTATCCAGCTCTTGGTGCTGATGATTAGGCAATTATGTTTTTCTACTTTTTGTGTTCTTTGGGCTCATGACTAATTTTGTTCTCAGCATCTTGATTTTGATGACTGTTCTTTGAGTCTCCATTTGCACTCTTTTTTGAATCAATTTTCAGCCTTCCTATCTCATACAGTGCACTTTTCTCCTAAAAGTAAGATTTTCTGCAGGTGTAGAGGCCAGCTGAATGCTCTGCCTCTTCTCTCTCTGTTCCACAGTTTCAAGGCCACTTATTATTTACCTCTGTAGAAATTAAAATCTGTTTATCATCTGTTTTCCTGTGAGCATTATATGTCAAGAATTTGCAATCTTGCAACTGAAAATGCAACCTTCTCTGGTTTATCTTTTGTTCGACCTCCTGAATTGACAGTAGGTCAATCCTTTTAAGATGGTGCAATGAGAATTACTGGTAATTACTGCTTGCAAGTGTAAACAATCATGCTCATGTGCTGAAGGGACCAAACTAATGTCAGCCAATTATAAGCAATGAGAAGAAAATCATAGTTGCTGGGCTGGTGTGAATGCTGGCAGCCAGGTAAACACAACACTTCACCTGGAAGAACTGAGCTGACTAACTCTCCTTTTGCTCATGTTACATGGCCTCTTTTGAATGCTTTCAGGTCTTCAAAGGGAGTCACAATCCACAATTTGAGAATCATTGCTGGAGTATGATGAGCTTCATGGGAGACTTGTCATTAGTAGGGAAAACATATCAAGGAGCTGGCTGAGTACTTGTTAAGGAAATTCTATTTCTGAAATCACTCTGGATCATAAATCATCAAAGGACAGTTTGAAATAGACCCACTTGCCTCTTCACACACAACTGACAATAATACCCCACACGTTCTGATAGAGCTCTTTTTTATCCTGGAAAGATATTAAAAGCCATCTGCACTGCATTAATTAAGTGTCAGTCTTACTCTTATTAAAGACAATGGCAGCTCTTCTGTTAGGTTGAAGTTTGCAGTGGTTTATAGTTTTTAAAGCATTAGGATCCCACAGTGGAAGGTATGCTTTATAGGTTAAACTTTCTGCATGGAAAGCACATGAAACAGAGCAGAGGGCTTTCCTTAGCCTTGCTGGATAAAAGAAGCTTGGAGCAAACCCTAGGCCAGTGTACACTTCTGTTGGCACTAACAATTTTTGAGGATGGCATAATTAAAAGAGGAATCCTAGAGTGGAAGTGCACATGACCATTTTTCATCAAAGCTTTTCAGATGGGTCCCACACTGCTGAAATCAATGGGACATTCACAGGACAGGATGGAGCTTTAGTAGTTTGTTGGCTGCAATTCTCCATTGACATTTTTCTGAGGCTGCCTGAGGTCAGTTCAGTAACTAAGGATAAAGAGCAGCAAACTTAAGCTATCTAAGTAGTAAACTCAGCTACATTTTACTGCAACACTTTTAATACTGAAAATTTAGAAGAATTGTGCAAAATTTAGAAGGATTGTAAGTAAAGTTTTTGCTCAACAGATAAATTCCTTGAACTGTTGCTAGGTGTGGTTTCAAAACAGTTGTAATTCTACCAATATATCCACTTAAATAACAATAAAACATGACTCTTGAAGGAATTAGAAATGTGTTTCAACGGTATCCCTTCTGCTGGCATAGCTTTGTTGGTTTGTTATGTTTTGTATTAGTACTTTACATAGATACAAGAAAAATATTCTACTTAATAAAAATACTATCAAGAATGATATTTAATACAAATCACATCAAAGCTCTCCACCACACACTGTCAATTCTTAGTGATTTAATAAAATGGCCATCATCTGCTCTGTGCAAATTTACAAGTTGCAGCCTGTATGCAGATGCTGTATATGAGTTATTGCATTGAACTGGTGAGGCCAATTACAATTTGGAATTGCAAATCATCTGTAGACAATCAGACTCCTAAATTATACATTGTCATTAATTTAGCTCTGTAAATCTAGATATTTTGCATTACTAAAACAGAGAAAAAACTGTAATATATATGGCCCATATATTGAGTCTATAAACGGACTTTATAAATGGCTTTGTTATTTTAAACCAACAGAAACCTGGTAAATAAAATATCTTAGTGCATTTTATAGGAAAATTTTTAGGCAAATAATTCTGTTGTTAGTATTAGATGTAGGCTTTTAAAATATTAGCAAAATGCATAGGTTATAGCTTTATTTTCAGTAGTTTATTTTTATTCAATAAACAACATATATTTGCTACCAGAAAGTTTTGATATAGTCTAATAAATTAATTAATTAGTCTTAGGGATGTGTGTGGATGTAGATCTAAGAACATTTTGGAGCAGATTATTCTACACAGTGATACCAACCATAGTGCTTTTTCTGGATCACAGTTTCATAATTTGAGGTCATTAAGGAACACAGCATGATACATAATCAAATCAAGGCCTTTCCTAAACCTGGAACACCAAAAACCAAGACAGTACTATTTTAAAAATAAACTCAGATTTTGCTTGCAGCATGGTAGGCAGCTCCCACATTTCCAGCGAACAGGAAGGGATTAATATTCCCTCTGCAGGTGGGAAAGCAAGTTGCCACCCTCTGCTCTACACCTGCCAGTGCAATTCAGGGTGGAAGGAGGGGAGGATATTCTGATGGATGAAATAAAGACGAGAGGAATCAGGGCTGGAAATCTGCTGCTGTGTTGAGGGATAATGGCTGATGTCTAGGACAGAAATGACCTAAGGAGATAGCCCCAGGTTATGATTACATTTGTTAAGGCATGAAGAGTGGGCTGAGTCAGTTTATTTTTTCTTGTATCAAAATTCCTGGAAGAATTTTAACAGGAATTTATTTTTGGGGTTGTTGATTTTATCTGAATGATTTAGCAGGTGTGCCCACCATTGCCATGAATAGCTTTAAATAATTTTTTTCTTACACAATAAATTAGTTCCAAAACACTTTTTAAAAATCTCTTTCTTTTTAATTTTGAATCCCAGAGGTGGTAGGGCATGTTGCTTTGTGTCCTGCTTTGGATTCTTTGTGTACATTTTATGAATGGAAACTGAAATAAAGTTTGACTTTATTATTCCTTCCACAACTTAGCTGTGAAAAATTATGGCATGCTTAGGACATCTCAGGGAAATTTTTCATTTTGGATGCCATGCTGGTTTCTTGAACAATGAGAACAGGCATCATCTGTGGCAATCTCCACAGAGGAGCTCTTCCCCTGTTATCTAGTTTTTCCTGTCTTGAGAGAGTTTCACAATGAACACTTAGTGTGAACAGTAGTGATGTAATCAGGTAAACTGGGCTGCACCAGGTGTAGGATCAGGGGATGGTGATGGTGTGTTTGCATGGGCAGTGTTTGAGCCGCTCCCGTCTTGGGGCCTGGGCTGCAGAGTGCACACAAATGTGTGCAAATGGCAGCCAGAGATCTGAACTGACATTGCCAGCCCCAATGCCTCAAAAGCCCCATGTTCCTTGGTTCTGTCCTTTTTTGTGGGTTCCACAGCATTTCCCTTTCTTTCCTTGAGAGCTGCAGCCCTGGCTTTTTATTCCTCCCCAGGGCTATAGAAGGAGAAAAGCACAGTTTCTCCTGTGACAACTGATATAGATAGAGGCAGCCCATAAGGAGGATGGACACTCCATGAGGAGATTTTGGACACTATTTCAACTTGGCTGCTTTACTCCAGCTCTTCTGGTAGTGTGGTATTGATATGACTTGAAATTTCTTTCCATTAGTCCCATGCTCCCATGCCTGGTTTCCCCAAAGTGTTGGGCTGTGGCCATTAATTTTGTGTTGGTAATGAAAAGCATGAGTAAAATCCTTTAAAATAGAGTCCTCTTTTTTTTTTTTTTTTTTTTTTTTTTTTTTCTTCTTGTCATGAAAATGTTTAAAACAGGTTTTTATACCATGCCAGCTGCTTGTAGTATGTTATATTCCTCTGAGGCTGGGTTCATATTTTACCATTGCTGTCTGGAGTTCCTTGTGATTTTTCTGCTTTGTGAGGACAGTGGCATCCTAGTGCCACAGCTTTGAACAGAGAGTGACAGCCTGCAAGCCCCAGGTTAGGTAGATAAATAACTTCTGTATGGTCATAGCCAGTCCCCTGGATTTAATGCCTGTTGTGGGAGCCCTAGAGGTATGTCCCTTGTGTGGGACTCCTCAGCTCCCTTTTTTTCTTTTAAGAGATACATACCGAGTGCATACTGCATCTGGTAGAGCAACATGAAGCAACTAAAGCATTCAATAGCAAACACATTCTGTAGTAAATCTGGTGGTAAATCACATTAGCTAACTTACTGTGAGTAGATTTGACTTGCTTGTAGGGGGCATCAACTCAGACACTGTTTTTCTGCTTATTGAACTCCTTTTTCCAATTTTCATCCTGAGCACATTCATAGCCATACCCTGGGGTGGTTGCACAAACGATGTTTTAGACATTTAAATCTGACTAATAACACATCCACCCATGGCTGGCAACCGAGCACAGCACAAATCCTGACACCAAGGGATGATCTAATCCCTGGAGGTATCTCTGGCCTGAAGGAAAGCAGGGAGAGAAGGGTGGTTTCTCCAGTGGGTGGCACTTAACTTAGGACTTGCTAATCTAGCAAAGCACTGGGAGAAGTGTGGGCTTTTCCACAGCCATGTCTGGTTTGTGAAGCACCTCCTGTACCATGCCTGCCTGCAGTGGTAACAGGCGGTGAGTTGACTCCTCAATCTGGCACTGCACTTTCTGGATTTCCAGTCTCCTTCATTTTGCATAAATCCATTCAGGTTTCTAGATGGGCCAGTTAAGAAGCTGAAATTTTATCTTTCCCCAAATGACTTTTCCCTGATCACCAGGAATGACCATCTGAAGGGGGAACCAGTAATTTGCTCCAGCAGACACCACTGTGGGAACTGTCCTCAGCATCACCAATGCTGTGGCAAAGTGATGTTTGCAAGTGACCAAGCACATTGTATGTGCAAATCAGGAATATCTTCATGAAAGTCAGTAGAGTTAAAAATCTCAGGCCTCTGTTAAGTTGCATCAGCCTGTCCAACCCCTCACATCAGCATCCAAACTAAGAGAGAAGTTCAGTTTCTGGTGTTGGTTTTCAGATTTGACTAATATAAATGTAGAAAGATGGAAGAATCTGGAAGAAAGGACACACAAGAATACCAGCCTTTTGGAAAAAGTCCTTTGTTGTCTCTGTCATCGATGTCTTGTGACATGAGGTCAGTGTGACAGGCTTTTGCCTTCATTAAGCATCATAACTGAAGTTGCACTGCAGTGAGCAAAATAATGCTACTTTTTTTTGTTCATGGATTGAAGCTGTACTATCACATATTACCTCCTAGGAAACTGCACAGCTCTGGGAACTTGGCTATAGGGACAATGAACTTTAGTTCCCCAGCCATTTTCCTCCTTCTCTTAGTTTTTCCTTCATGCACATTTCTTGTTGGGTTTATCCCCCGAGTAGCAGGCAGTGATGCTGGGCGGGAAGCTGGCCCAGGGGTTTGGGATGGGAGAGCTTGTGTGCAGCCTTTCCCTCCCTCCAGGACTGCTGCTGGCATTCCCTTCAGTGCCTATCCCAACCTGCTGGCCGGGGTTTGGTGGGGAGAGGCTTCTGCTACACCCTGTTCCTGGCAGGTACGCTCTCCTTTAGGGCAGTGCCTCTGGCTGTGCTAACAAACCCCTGTTTCCTGTCAGCAAGCCACACCAGCCTCTGCTTTGCCTGCCTCCTCTGCAGTAATGCAGAGAAGAAAAGGGCTCCCCAGTTTATTTTACTCTCTTGTGTCCTTTATAGATGTTGTGACACTAAGCCAGACCTCATTTACATGTAACTCACTGCACTTGTCCCTTTAAATTATAAAGGCACACAACTGTCTGTAAAATGGCTTAACAGGTACCTAAGGCATATAATTAGCATTGCATGGGCTCCTCATCTGGGCTAGTACAAACAAGCACAGCCTTCTGGATACTGACAGCAGGCACAGGCCCTCTGAAGAAGAAAGCTTCTGTATGTGAGAGGCAAAGTGGACAGGAGCAAGCCTTTGCTGTTGCCACGGGGCTAGCACAGAACCTCCACAGATCTGAGAACGCCTCATTTTCCTTGCAGACATGCTCCTAGGCAGAGCCTCGGGGTTTTTACACTGGCCCAGGTTTCCAGCCAGTAGGAAGCCCTACTCAGTGACTGATCCTTGCCCGAGCTGACATAAATCTGGAAACCTGCACCATTTCCATGCAGAGATTAGCAACCCAGTATGTGCACAACCTGAAAGTCCTGTGGATTTCAGATAGTGTTGTTCTGCTTGTGTGAGTCTCCAGTCTATATAAATCTGAGGTGATCTGGATTCTAGATTTGCCCTGCTCATTCATGTTATTCAACAGAATTGAGCATGCACACTAAGCCATACATGTTCCAGAGCTTCCAGATCTATTGAACATCCACAGATCTTTTGTGCAGAGAATGTGCAGTCAGTTTGAATGCTTCCTGAAATGTTTGGTTTGTAACACATGGTCTACAAAGCTCATTCACACATATTTCCAACTGGGAAATCCCAGAGAAAGCGTTATAGCAGTCTGAGGGTTAAATTAATGTAGTTTTTTATGCTTAAGGACATCTCAACTTGCCAGCAGTCAGAGTTTTATCCTCTGGAAATACATTCTAAAGTTATGTTTGGCTAACCTTAATTATTTGTCAATTTAGTGTTTGTTTTCTCTTGTTTTCAGAGTAACTGATGTGAGCATGCTCTCATGACTCAGGAGTACCACCAAGCACCCAGAGGTAAATGCTCTTCTGGTTTTCCTCATCAGTCTATCCATACTTTTCATATCCATACTCTTCATATCTATCCACACTTTTTTTTTTCCCTTGAATTTACCGAACTCATTTAAAGGCTGTCTGCCATTATAGCAGTGGCCAGTTAGGTGGAATGCTGGGAGACATGGAGAATTGATTCTGCCTTGAAGAGGGAGTCACTTGTAAGACCAAGTTTGGGTGGTGACCTCAAGTAGTGTGATGCCATCACCACAACCAAAACAGGGAAGCTCACTGCTGTATCCTATCTGTGGACCTGAGGACACTGGACTACTTCCAGTGTTAAATATAACATGGGTGAATTCAAGGTTGTGTGTCATGTCATGTCACACAAGTCTGAGTGTGAATCAGATCATATTGCAGTGAGAGAAAAAGCTGCTGTGGATGGCCTTGAGAAGTAGGTGCTGTGAGACCTGGGTGCAGATGTAGTTTCAGGCTGGGGTGCAGTGTGTGAGGAAATTTTGTTGCCCAAGGGCAAAGTAGGCAGTCCTGAGTTTTCCTAGGGCTAGGCAGAATGCCCTGCCTGTGTGTCTGTGTGTGTATGGGTGCATAGATTACATGGGCTCTCGTGGTGGGGGGCTCTGTGTGTGTGTGTGATGTGGGCAGGGATCAGCTCTTCATAAGTATGGAAGCTGTGCAGCAAGAAACTCACAAGTGTGTCAAGGGAGATCCCCAAGGAATGTGGGATTTCTCCTTGCCAGAGGAGGTCTTGCAGGAAAGCCCCATGGAGCAGAACCTCATCATCAGTGCTGGATGGAAGGGAAGGGGGTGGTCAGAGGCAGGTGGCATCCCCTCCCACCTGTCAAAGGGAAATGGGAATCCACCTTTGCCTGCACTGTGTGTTTAGATTTCAGGCTTTGCAGGCAGGCACTGTTCCTTACTGTTTGTACAGCCCTTGGCCCAGTAAGTCCTGATCTTTGCCAGGGCACCTGGGCACCTCTGCAGTATTGATGAGTAATACCAGGCCCTGTAATATTAACTCTACAGCAAACCCTGGCTACATAGTCAGATAGGCTCAGAGAAGAACAAGAAGATCAGGAGGGTAATTCTGTTTAAATATGAAGCAAGGGATGTAGGTACCCACTACTGAGTCTCAGAATGTTGGAAGAAATAAGTTTTCTAGAGGCAGCTGAATGAGATTTGACCAGTGACTAAAACACAGTATAGAGATGTTTATAGGACAAGGAGGGCATCTGCCAACTGGTTTCTCAATGTCTTTGTAATAGGAAGAGTTTTTAAAACACTGAAGTTTATATCTGGAATTATGAGTAGTGGCAACTTGGCTGAGGAGTGAAAATGGAAGACAGAAGGTTGAGGAGCCTGGTGGACCCCAAGCAGTCAGTCTCTTCCTCTGAACCATGGTTTTATAAAAAGCTATTTTTTGTACCTCTGAGATAACAGGTCAATTAGATTCTTGACATATTTGAAGGGAACTCCTGGCAGTGGGAACTCCAAGCCTTTACTTGCAATGGCCCTCAAGAAAAAGTAATTAACACTTTGCTCAATTTCTGTATCAATATTTCATAGAATTAATGAGGTACCTCTCTACTGAGTGTGTAGGTACTCTGCCCTTAAGATTAGCTTAGGGTGGAACTGATTGCTGCTCCTCCCAGTAGTTCAAATTCCCTAATACTTTCAGAGGGTCTTTGTTTCTCTTCCAGCTAAATCAAAGCAGTGTGAATTCAGTGAATAAGCGAGACACTCCCTACTGCTATTTTCAGTACTTTTGAGATTAGAACTAGTTGCCCTTTCCTTTGAAATTAAGTAATCCGTTTTTGTGTGCTGGTTGCATTCTATATTACTAACATGAGAAAATCAATATCAGGGCAGTAATTTCAGTGTTCTGCTTATTACGGCTAATGCACTGTATTCTCTCATTGAGGGAACTTAGAGGTTTGGATTCTTAAGATGCTGATGATAGAAGGCTCTTGAGATGAAAGTGAAAAGCAGGGCAGAAAGCACAGAAAATAAGGTGACTGATGTCAGGTGCTGGCATTATTTGGCATGTTTTCTGAAAGTTTTTTGACCAGGAGGAGTATTTGGACACTCCTGATTGCTTTAATTCTGTTCTGTTCCCATCCATCCATCCATCCATCTTACTTTTTTTTTTTTGATCTAATGTGTACACCCTTTTTTATCTGTTGTTGAGTTTAAGGTGTGCTCATTAAAAACCCTAAAAATCCATTTAACACCCCATGATGGACAAGTGATAGCTTCAATCCACTGGAACCATCTGAAATGCCATTCCTTGTCCTGTCTGATTTTGGGATACTTTGTTGTCCTCCTCTTTGAAATTTATCAGGCAACAAGCCTGATCAAGTCATTGGCTTGTTGACTTTTCAACTAGATACCGAAAGGTCCCTATCTGAGCCCTTTTCCTTTTGATCTCACAATCTGGGTGTGAGACCTTGTTAGTCTCTTGTATCTGCAATTTCCCTAGGGGTGGTGGGGTGTTTGTGTTTTGTGTTCTCCTTTGCATTCTTTGTGTACATTTTATAAATGGAAACAGATTTTTGTGGTTTTTTTTTTTTTTTTAATAGGAGACAGAAGACAGAGAGTGCCTGGAATATCACCTTAGACATGAGTCTAGGGACCTGCTCACTTGTCTCCTTTTTTGAAAATATTCTGATCACATTTCCCTACATAATCTGCTCCCCAACAGTGATAACATTCTAGGGTGCAACAGAGTGTCTTACAGCATTGACTACTCCTGTTAGCTTGGCTGCATAATTATAGGAGAAAAAACAATCAAACAAAAAATCTACACCTGAATTCAGTTCCTTCAATGGAGAAACACCATGGAATTCAAGATGCTCTTAAAAGCAATGAAGACACCACGATTGCATTGCAGTGGTCCTTCTTTACATCCCTCCTATTAATCAGCTCTGTTTTTTCCTTATTCCATTTCAGGCATTTATGGAGCACTCTGATGGTTTACTCTTATTGTCTGGTTATCTTTGAATGAAAGACACAATTCAGCTTTCACCTGAAGAAACTAGCTCCTATTTCTGTCTCTTTTTCCTCTTCACATTCTTTAGTATGGCTGGTGGTTGCCATTCCCTAATCTTTTTTTTTTTCTTCCTTTTTTGCTTGTGTCCTAGTATATTTATTTCCTTTTGATGTAGATAAAGATATGTACCAAAGTGCTTGGAGTTAGCTACTTCAACTAAACCACCTAAAACAGACACATGTTTATCAGTTACAGTTCTTTTCAACTAAGAGAAGAAACTTCTGAAAATCAGCTTTTTGAATTTTATTAATTGTTCCCACTTTCTGAAAAACATGGTTGGATCCCTTCCTTGTGGGCTTGTGAGAAGGAAGGATTTGTGTGTGTGAGACAGAAGAAGGAACATAAAAAAAGTCCATTTTTTTTCCCCAACAAAACCAAACAGTCAAAGAATATCCAAATGTGGAAATTTCAGTTAAGATTTGAAAAGCATATTTTACCATATAGACTGCAGTTCTTGGCTTTTATTTAAACTTGTCTTAAATGAAGAGCCTTCTTCCTGGCAGTAGAATCGTATGTCGTTGGCAGGAAGCAGATGAGCACAGTTTTCCAGTAGTACAGCTGAATACCTGGATGATCTTTCTTATTGGTCAGGAGTACTTTAGGTCTTGCTGTAAGGACCAACACCTGGGTGCAGAAATCATCCCTGACTTCTGGTGCTTCAGGGGATGAACTGCAGTGTGGTCCCTCTCTGTCTCAGCTCCACTCTTCGGTGTTACCACTTCTGCGACAAGGATGGTTTGGACCACCAGGTCTACACTATAAAATGTCAGGCCAATCTAAATGCCTCCAGCCTCTCACCTTCGGATTGGAGGGTGTTGGGATGCCATCAGGGAGCACCACAGACCAGAGTGGGCTGCATGATTTTCCTGGAAGAGCAGGTGGGAGACATGGAGATGGCTGCACCAAGTCAGCGGTGCCCTGTGCCTTTGTGTAGGTGGGTGTGTGCTCAGCCTTGTGCTGGTGGCTAAAGGGATGAGAGATGCACCCTTGCCCAGCCCCTCAGCCCCTCAGCTCTGTTTCTGTGTGCCTGCTTGTGTGCAAGCTTGTCAAATAGAGGCAGTGCTGGAGCACGGAGTCGCAGCAGGCGCTGGGCTCTCCCCTGTAGAAATCACTTCAAGGAGGTCAGCAGGGTGCTTTAGTCCCACATGCTGGTTCCCCACAGCTGTAGGATCTGTGACATGAGATAGGGTCAAGAGGAGGTTAGGTCAGGAGAAGGGTAGTATTGCAGATGGGACAGGAATTAGTTGTCAATAGATCTGAAGTGATGGGACATGGTGAGTGTGATTGTTTACAGATTGTTTACACCATGACAAAGTGGAGGAAGTAAGGAAAAAGAGTACAGTAAGACTAGGAAGTCTTGCAGTTTGGGTGACTATACTTGTTCTTGCTTCAGTTAAAAGCACTTTTCAAAGCTGTAGGTACTGGTGACACACTTCTCTGGTGGAAGAACAGAACCTCCTGAAGGGTTTTGGTGGAATAAAGGTCAGTAATTGCCATGACCTACCCATAGACGGGGGTTCTTCCAGGAGTAACAGATGAAATGGAAAGGCAGAGCCTTTTCAGCCTGTGGCATATTCACAAGCCAAAGCTATTGCTGTCCAAAGCACTCCGCAAAAGTCAAATCAGTACAGCGGTAACTTTCTTCTGTTTTGTGAAGAAAAAATTAGGTTCCTGCATTGAATTAAACCAGATGGCCCAGGTTTGAACTGAAAAAAAACCCCACACAGTTACTCCTATAAATTTGTTTCTTCTTTCAGGAGACTGAAAACTGGGTGTGAATTTCAGAGAAAGGGTTAAGTAAGTGTATCAGGAGATTGTCAGCCATTGGTCTGACCTTAAAACAAGGTGCCTGAGGGCATATCTTAACTTGACATGTTGCATTGTTAATTTACAGTTTGGGTGTGGAGGGACCTGCCTTCCCTTCTTTGTAATCTATGCAGGTGTGCACAGGACTTCAAAGCCATTTGCAGTGGAGCTTATGTCTGTGAAAAAGCCTCAGCCAAGCAAAAATGTGCTGGGAGACGTGAACCCCTGCTCCCTTGTGCAACTGCCCATAAGTCAGTTTGTAAATGTGATTTCTGCTGGATATTGTTTAGGTAAAGGGGGTTTAAGCCTTTTCTCTATGCCCCCTGCTGCAGATTTTAGGTTCTATGCTGCAGTGAGATTTTGAAATAATTTCCCACAATGTGTCTGAAATTTCATGAGCACATTAGTCACTCTAGGATTTTTTTTCTCTGTTTCCAGATAATTTGTAAAATTCTCTGGACTTCTACCACTGTTTAAATTGGCACTATTTTGAGGCATCTTAGAAGAGTTTTAACCCAAAAGATGATCACAGTTTTTCACACTGAGAATTCACTATTGATTATTTGTCACATGAAACTGGCCAGTAAAAAGTTATTCTACTGGGATGGACCTGTCAAACCTCTTTAAACCTGTAATACCTTAAATGCACAGAAACAGCCTAGATTGTGTGGTGAAGCACAAGTGCTTGTGCTCTTCCAGACTTTGTGCAGTCATTATTTGTAGGAAATGAGCTCTTGGTAGGTTTGGCAGAGCAGGGATGGCAGTTTTGACAGCACACATGTACTTAACCATTAACATTGCACAGCTGAGCAGGGCAGAGATCAGCCTATCCCATTTTTTTCTCCGTCTAGCTGGAGGGAAGAGACTTCAGCTCTATATGAATTACTAAACTTTTTTTTCTCCCATCTTTGACATTAGCATAGAAAAGTTACAAGAAAATTAGGTGTGTCAGTAAAACTGGACTTCACAAGTTTTCCTAACTTATTGAATGGCTCCAGTACTTCATTATTGCTTATTATTGTGATCAAATTATAGAAAGAGTAACAGTGATGGGCCCTTATGGCTCTGCTTTGCTTGGTGATTTCTTTTATAGCTTCCTCTGTCCATTTCATGTTTTCACTTATCAATTTTTTTGGACGTTCTGAATTGAAATTCAGCATTGCTACATAGGAGAGAGTATTTCAGCTGCAGCTGTACAGCAGAAAATCTTACTTTTTGTTTGCCTTTTTTTTTTGACATTTAGTTTGGTCTGATGCAGAATGAAACTTGCACTTTCAAATGCTTTTGCAAAAATGCAGAAGGACAGCAGTCTCTGCTGGCTAGGTAGGCTGGTACACTTTCATCCTCCATGCAGGTGAGACACATCTGAAAAAGACCTGTGAGATGCTTACTAGCTCCAGCTGTTGCTAATGCCTGACTGCAGTTGTAGCTGGGAGTTGGCAGGAATTGCCAGCGTTTCTAATAAAATGTTTGTAGCTATAAGAGTGAAATTCTGAGTTTGTAAAACAATTGTTTTATATAAATTTATGTTATTTTTCTGCAATTCCTCTCACCTTCTAGCCACTAAAGATTAATTGAATACATAATGGTCTGTGAATTTTTGTTTTGCTCATTTTGCAGAGGTTGTAATGCCTTGTAAATGCTATGCTAGTGTTTGGAATCCTCTTTTGGGACAGTAAAGGGCCAGGCTGAACTTACAGCTTTACCACATTAAAATATTTTCCTTGTTTAGGGAAAGAACCAGGCCCCATGATATATGTATCCCAGGTGAATATGTCTCCCCAGTATGAGCAGTTACATTTTGAATTAAATAATCATTACTCTAGAAAGAGAAAGGGGTTACTCTTCCACCAGCATTCAAACATAAAATGTCCCTGAAGCCTCTGCTCTTAATACTCACCTCATTACTCAGGAATGGGGACTGAAAAACAGATTCCTTGATCTACCCAGTAGGTCTTTTGTAAAAAATGAGGTTCTTCCTGTCTTTGAATCTCTGGAGAGCTTATGGGCATTGTATCCTGCTAAATAGGTTTAAGAAAGTAATTTCTGTGAGAGCTTGGGTCACTGACCAGTTTCTTGTGGAAAATTTTATGGAAGTCTTGAAGGTCAGGAGCAGAGTTTTAAGTGGAAATTCAGCATGGAAAACAGAGCAGCTGAAATGACAACCTTAAGAGGATGAAGGTGGTGTTACTGAACTGGTCTGGAACAAGAAAAGACTGCCTAGAAAGATAGGTAAAATAAAAATAAGATGTGGATTAAGGTCTATAGCCTGGTATTTTGGGGGAGTTCAAGTTATCACAAAACCCTACATTAAATTGTGCAGGTATCCTAGGTGGAAGAGAGGGCAGCTGGTGGCTAAGGATGGGTGTGCACAGCCCACCTGGGAAGGTACCCAGGCTCCAGTTGTGCATATTCATATCTCTTACATTCTGCTGCTGGTGTCAGATGAACACAACTTGTCTCATTTACAGCTGTAGTCCAGTGCAAACAATCGTGTGACCTTTATAAAGGAAAATACTTGCAAGTCCCTATTTTTTTTAGCTTCAGAAAAATTAATCCAGAACCAAAATAAAAAATATGAGAAGGGGAATTAAGAGAAGATCTAGAAGAAAATATAGAGAGACAATGTGGAGACAGAAGCCAAGAGAGAAAAGAAGAAAGAGGAAATTAATTTTTATAACTACAGGAGGTCTTTTGCTCCCCAAATGTTAGCCATTTATGCCAGAGCTGTAAAGCTTATAGCTTTTTTTGTTCAATATCTGCTAGTTGGCTTTTAAATATGAGGAATAGACAGAATATCAAGTTACAATGGAAAATAAGACTACATTTAAGCTTGACAGTTACAACACTGAATGGCCCGGTGGCAAGCAGACATAATTTTTTTCTTTTGTTTTTTTTTTTTTATTTAGATCAAGAAAAATATGTGTCTTTTATCGTTCACTCAGAGATGGCCACAAGAAATGAGGTCCTGAGTGAGGCAGCAGAAAGTCTGCAAGGAAAGGGAATAAGAAAACTTGCAGAGTGAGGTGAACAAGAAGTTCTTTTGAATGGGATCCTGGATTGAAGTGAATGGAAGTTTGCTGCAATGTGATAGTGGCAGCAGAACATTTCCATGCCTCTGAAGAGGGATATTCATATGGGTGCCAAGGGACACAGATTTTTTAGATTTAGAAAGTGAATTTCAGTAAGAAAATTGAGTGGATATAAAGATGCAGATGGAGAACATTGGCAGAGGCGCTAATGGTGACAGAGCACAGTGGCTGGACCACAGGGGTCTGTGGATTTCTCCTTGGAGACCTGCCCTTTAGCTCATCTCTGATTTTTCCTTCTGTCTGCAGGGCTGCACCGGTCTCAGCAGTTCCCAGGACACTGAGCACATGTGGCCCCAGCTGACTGGGGTAGCTCAGAAGATGAGCATCTTCCACTGGGTGCATTATTTATTTCTTTGCTCACTACCAGTTGCACATGAAAGGGGGTTAAAGTCCATCTCCCTGAGGAGAAGCCTCTGTCTTTCTTTGAAATTCCCTGCTGTGAGCTGTACTTTAAGGTTACCTGCCCACTTGCTGCCCTGTCCCAGCTGCTCTTGGCTCTGTGTCTAGGCCACTGCTGAGGAACCTCTCAGCTAGGATAAACCCAAACACATCTTGTATTCAAAAATAATTTATAGATATTCAATCCCATGAAATTTTCCGAAAAATTTTGCAGACAAAAATCAGCAGTGAATTTTGCCAATACATGGAAGAATAATAAAAGGTTTAGGCACAGTTTTCCCACGGTGAACCTTGGAAGCTGATAAACTTTTAAAACATTTACCAAGGTATTGTTCCCTCTGCTGTGACTAGTCTGTCTGTGGAATGTGTTTTCACAAGGTGCAGAGCTATGTTAGACGGGAAACTTATTTTAGTACTCAGTTTCCTTCATGTGACCCCTTTGACCATTTGGGAATTGGCCACGTGTGAAGATAGGAAATGCAAGTTGAAGTGCTTTAGGGGAGCAGCCAAACCTGAGATCTCTTTTTTTCCAGGCTTCCCTCATGTCTGCAGGTAAATGAGACCAAGAGGTTGGAAATTGCAGTGCTCAGCTTTACTGTTCTGTTCATGGTTATGGAATGTGGGATATTTTGAGTGAAAACAAATTCTGGAGGAACCGAATCTCCCATCAGAGGCAACTAGGCTTTAGGGAAAAAAAACCCCAAGCACCAAAACAAAAAAAACCACCCTAATAATAGGATTATTATCTAAAGTTAATTTTCCATTGGAGAAAACAAAATAAACCTGGGGTTTTCTTTGTGGTTTTTTTTTTTTAACCACAAGTCAAAATTATCGGAATGTTTAAACCTTTAATTTTCAGCAAATAGTCCTGCATTAAAAGCCTAAAATCAGAATCAGGGACTTCAGAGTTTTTTAGGATGGGAGTCTGCAACAAAAAACCCATTAATGGACAGTTGCAGGGACTGTCCTAATTCTGAGCTAGGGAGACTTGTTTTTCTCTTTACCTCTATTGGATTTGTTGGTCTTACTGGTCTTCAAGCATCCTGTGAAAATGGTGGGGTCAAACAGAAGTCCTTTCAAAGGGCACGCAGCTGTCTTGACCACTGCCTTCTCACTGCTGCTCTGGTGCCAACTGTCTGATTGAGCTCAATCTAATTCTGTCTTGTTTAATAACACATCCTGGTTTATTGTATTTTGTTCCCATGGGCCTGGTATCTCCACTTGGAACTTGGATGCTGCGAGGTCCTCCTGGTGTGCTGGCAGCTTTCACCCAGCTATAGCTGGTAGCATGCTTACAGGCCTGGCAGAATTAGTCTGGCACGTAGTTACTGGGTTTGCCTTCTAATTCCCTTCTGAGAACTGGTCCCTGACTTGGATTGAGGCCACAGCCCAGTATAAATGGGAATGAAAAATAATAGATTTCTCTTAAGCAAATGCTTCCTTCCAGCAGGATAGACAGGCTTTTTAACTCCCCCTTCACTCCACACTTGATAACTTAAGAGGAATTTGGGACTTGCCATCTAGTTCCACTCACGGGAGTTTTTTTAAAAGGTTTTAAAATTTATTATTCTCTAGCTTTCCTCCTATACTTTCTCCATTTATCCTAGGGTTCTCTCTTGCTAGTAACTGTGAAGTCATGGTTAAGCAAAAACATTACTTTTTTTTTTTACCATGTTGGAAAACTGTGTGAAAGCTGTCTTTTCTCACAGCAGGGGACTAAATGGGCTCTTTGGCATCTCTGCAAGGTGCCCCTTTGCCAAGGTGTCCACAGGCATACACTCACCTCCTGGGGACACTGCAGCTTATTTGCTTGTTTGGGGAATATCCTGAACAGGAAACTCTGAGTGACAGGGATTTTTTGGTTTGTTTGTTTAAATTCCACTGGAGAGTGGGGGGGAAAAAAATGGTTGGTTTTTGTTGGTTGGTTGGGTTTTTGGTTTTGGTGGTTTTGGTCTTTTGTTTTTTGGGAGATTTCTTGGTTGTTGTGGGTTTTTTTATGATGTTTTTTTTTTGTGGGTTTTTTTTGTTGTTTTTTTTTTTTGTTTGTTTGTTTTGTTTTTGTTTGTTTGTTTTAAACAGACCTCTTCTTGAACATACATTAAGAAAAAGCAAGAGGAGTCAAAAATGCAGCTAGGACACACATCATGCATCATTACATGTGTGTCATGCATCATTACACTAGAAATACATCCCCCTGACAGCGGAGCCGTGGCTCTTTACCTGCAAGTGACAAATCAGCTGTTCTAGGGAAATAAGAGGCGGGGGCGGAAATGGAAACAGGCTCAATTTACTACCACGTCTGCTTGCAGTTCTGCTACAATTATCACCAAGGACATAATTAATTCAACGAAGAGCTAGCAGCTTGTTTGGGCAGCAGCAGGGTTTTGGCAGTCCCCAGGGCAGCCTCTCAGAGGCCCAAAAAGCTGTTCAAGGGGGAAAAAGTGGCTTTGCCCTTTTGCGCCTGGAATCCGGATGTCTGGCAGAGGGGCAGGGGCGGAAGGGAGTTGCAGCTCTGCATTGTCCTCCTGCTCCCGTGGCTGACACACCCCGGTATCCTTCTGCTGCACAGATCCCTTTCAGCTGCCTGGTCTTAGCACCTTGGGCTGTAGGAATAGCTGAAAGCTTTCCCACGTCCATTCCCTGCCACTGCAGCTGAAGAAATCTCATGCTCACAGAACTTTCTAAAATATATAGCTTTGATATTAATTTTGAATTTAAAAGTCTTGCAGGTTTAGACAATTTTCCTAACTTGAGCAGGCTCACCTTCGCACATCCACGCTGCCACAGCCTCCTGAGTGGCTTTTCTGTTGCAGGTGCTGGAGATCTGCTCACCCACCACCCGCTCGTGCTTTGTCCCTCCTTCCGTCCCCAGGACTCCTGCACAGTTCTGACCAACTGCAGCATCTGCCCTCCTTCACAGCTCTTCCTGCTCTGCCAGGTCCCTTACTGGCATCACCCCAGCCCTACTCCAGTTCCTGATGGTCACCAAGATGTTCATTACTCTGTAAAATATTTCTGAGTGTTCAAGGTCTTCTCGACAGTGATTGCAAGCTGGAGAGGACCTGAAGGACACTTTAGTTTTGTGTACACCTCAAGTCAAGGAGAGAACTCTCACACCTATGGGTGCACTGTGCATGAGAAGACAGCCAGGACCGGAGCTCTGCAGCTCCAGTGGTTACATCCCAATGCTCATCAGCTTGATACACAATTTTGTTCACAAGTCATTGGAGCAATACTGATGGAAATGAGCTGATGAAGGTTTAATTTTAAGCCATGTTTTGTTTAAGTTTTTTTTTTAGTATTTGCAAGGAGAGGTTGCAAATATAATTCTTTACTCCTGCCTGTGGAAGGGCTTATGAATTCTGCTAACCACTGCTTTCAATCATGTATTTCCCTCATAGAGCAAGGACTGGTGGGGTGGGGGGGAGAAATTTGCTAAAGAGGCGTCATCAAAGTGAAAACACCATCATTCATTTCCAGTCAAAAACAGTGCTGCCCATGGCCCCTCAAGGGCAGGCAGTGGTTCTGCAGCTGGCTGCTGCTGCTAGAGGTGGGCTACCCACTGCTGGCCAGTGCAGGCTTCTCACTGCTGAATGCATCCAGTATTTTAAATTAGTCTCTTTGCTCCCTTCTTTTCTAGGCTGTTGGTTCTCCTTTTGGTTGTCTCTCTGTTACAACATTTCTGCAAAATTTCAAATCTCTCTTCATACCCTCACTTTTTTTTTCTTTTTTTTTTTTTTTCTGGCCATTCAGACAACAGTCAGCAGTGTTGGCCTGTGGTTTTAAAGTCTTTGTGTGGTAACAGGAATCTGTGATCTGTAGTGCCATGAGGATATTTCTGTATGGAGAAGTTTCAATGGCCAGCTCTCTTTAACAGTCATTATTTACAGATGTCCTGCCATGAGACACACCCTTTTACCCCTAATTTTACATTTCCTTTCATATTTTAAATGTTTTCAGGATAACCTTTTCAGCAAACCAAACAGATCTGTACATAAATGAAAGGTGACCTTTATGCACAAGGAAAGAGGTCTCATGAATTGCAGGAAGTAATAGACTATATGGGAAAAGCACCTTCTGCTCCTTTTTTTTTTTTATGTACAGCATTTCCTCCAAAGTCCATGACTGTAAAACAGTGCCTTAAGTACCAGCCTCCTGAGTATTTCATATTCAGCTTTACACAGCTCCCTGTCTTTGTCCTTCGACAAAAGGCTGCAGTCTATTAAATTCATCTGCTCAATTTGAAATGAAGGCCATATTAAATACACTTCATTGTACACTTCTATAGATAGAAAATGCTTTGAGGGTTATCTGAATATCAGTTGCATCCATCTACTGCTATTTGGTATAAGTAAATGCCTATTTAACTGGTCTTTGAAATAGAATGTGATTGACAGACTCTTTCCATACTCCCATTTCCATTATTTCACCTATTCACTCTGTTTTCCTAAAAAGTCATAAAATCCAGATTCTGGCTTCCAAGATATACATACCAGGACTGCTCGTCTCTCTCACTGTCTCCAATACCTTCCTGGTTTCCTCTGCTAACATGCTCTTACCTCCCAATAACCTGACTTCCTTTACAACCCCTCTGCATTACAGGCATTCATTTACTTCCAGTTAGGCTGTTTTTCTTCATCCTGTGATTGTTGCCTTGGTGTCCAGATAAACCATCCCAGCTCTACCTCCCAAATGTTTATACCAAGCGTAAATACTCTCCTTTCAGATAAAATGGCAGAAACACATCCCTGCTCTCCCAGGCTGGCAGGAAGGAGACTCATCTATTCCTCCCTACAAACACTGAATAGCTGGAACTGTGTGCTTCATGCCTCTCCCTCCCTGATGCTGGTAAAATGTTTTTTATCTCTTTTTCCACCATTCTAAGAGCCAAATAGTGTTTGAGGAAACCCTTATCTTTCTCTTTTCCCTACATGTATGTTGTCATGGCTAGAGCTTGTTGAAGTACTACTTCTGGTGAAACCTTTTTTTCTGACCCAATGCTCCCATCTGTTATTTTTGATGTGAGTAGAGAGACAGACATAAGAAGGGGGCTTCACAATGCTTCTTCTTCATTAGAAGGATGTTTGTTTATCTAAGGGCTAGGATATTTGATCCTTGGTAAATTGCTGTGCTTTCTACTGAGAATGAAATTTTCAGACAAGAATCACATTCACAAAAACTCTCCAAGTCTAGTAACAGAATAATGAAAAATGAGAAATATGTTTTTATTATGAAATTTGAAGATGTGCTTTTACTATCCAGCTGACACATATGTAAGCAACAGCAAGGACAAAAGGAGTGAGGGATATTTGTGAAAATATTACAAGCAGCAACTCTGACACCTTCCAGAGTCACTATGCCATGATAATGTACTAGAACATTGCCAAAATTTTTTGTTCTTGACTCCTACCAAATGGCATTTTGACCCTTCTACACCTGTGCCCAGGTGCACAAAAGCCACATGTACCCATGGTCACTGACTTAAATAATTTTTCTACATGGTTTTCAGATTCAGATGCATTAATGTGAGGCCACTGGGAGAAAGTAGTAGTTGTTCTTGGTATATCAGATTTTCTAAATAATTTAAAAATAGTTTTCTCAATGTATGCATATAATAACCACACATTCCTGGACTCATTTTTTCATGGCTGTATGCTCAAAACCTACCACTTCAAAATGCAAACTGCTCAGTGGCATAAATCTCCAGTTACACAGAATACAGTAGGGAATCAAGCAGAGTGGGACAGCAGAAAATAAAGATCAGATTTATTCTTTTCATCACAAAATGCTCACTTTCAAAAAGCCAACCAACTGACCAAAATCAAAAAACAAAAAACCAACAAAACACCACAACTAAAACAAACAAACAATCCCTCCCCCCAAAAAAATCCTACAGAAACCAAAGAAAACAAATCAAGCTAAGGTCATATTAAACAATTTCTCAAAAAAGTAATATGATATAAAACTGTTTAAAAATCACTTCATTAATACATGCTAATAATATTGACGTGGGAAGAAATTGCTGGAAAATATAAAAAATTGGAATTGTGTTGTGGGGATGATTTCTTCTACTTTTTGCTAACATGCCTCTTAACTCAAATGATGTTAACCTTCTTCTAATGTGATGATTTCTGTTCAGTTTATTTGATGAAGTTGTATAAAACCCACGGTGATCCTGATTCAGTGAAAGGACTGATTCCTAGAAGACAATAAATAATAGCATCAGGCCCAGCAGATAGAGCATTTTGCACACTTTGTGCAAAAGCATACACCTGATATATTTAAAATGGTACACTTTTAGTTGTAATTTCTCTGTTCAGTGTTTTTTCCCTCCAGATGAAGAGTAAAGTGTGCCTGTTCAGTGATTCTATATGAGGGCAATGTAACATTTTAAAATGGCTCTTTCCATCTTGACGTTGTGTGCACACATTAATATGCCTTTCCCCCCTCCTGTTTAGCTTTAGCAAATATGGATTTTATTTTTATTCAACTTCTGAATCATTATTATGTATTCAATTAATTTTCTCTGTTTGCTTTTAACAAAGCAAATAGATACCAAACAGCAACTATTCAAAAGTAAATTTGCATAAGATACAAAAATAACTAAAATTCCAACTTCTATCTTCTGTAATCTGTCTTGCTACATTTAAAGTAAGATGACTACTGCCAGTGTAATACTCCTAACTGAAGACAATTCTTACTGTGAATATTTGTTTATCTAAAAATTTAAAAATTAGTCTTGCTTTTACTTACAGTCATTTTAATGTCTCCAGTGTTCTTCCTGCCTCTGACTTCCATTGTTATCTGTGAAATCAGAATCATCTCCATACAGATCCAGATACTGCCTGTTTCCATTGTGGTTGTGAAAGACAGCTTCAGTTTAAGAAAAGGTTATTTTATTATAACTCACATAATTTCAGTTCCAAGTTCAGTGTTATGAGAATCACTTTGACTTGTTCAATTAATTTCAGACTAGAATAACAAGACAGGAGTCCTAATGCTCAGCAAAATGAAACCAAAAATAATCACCAAACTCCCCTGAATGAGAACAGCCAAGAATTGCTCTCACAAAAGCCTTTTCCTGTGGAGCAAAGTAGAAGAAAAAAAGAAAACACAAGGTCATCCAAAACTATTTTTTCAATCTTTGAATAATCATATTCTCAGACTTTCCTGGTTCATTCTGTGTAGTTTCAACTCTCAGTGACTGAATGAATGAAAATGAAGAAAAAAGCTGAGTTTAAATGGAGAGAGCTGCTGTACCAACCATGAATCAGTTCACAAACCCATGGAAATTCTGCAGATCATTTGTGTAATATAGAAATGTTTAATAAAGTGCTTTGGAAAAAACTAAATTGTCACTTTGATTTCTTTTCAGTATCTTTGGTTCACTGTTATTCTACTCCAGAATTTCCTGCAATGGTATCTAAAACATTCAAAATGTTTGAAGTAGTCAGAATCTAGCTGAAATATTTTCATTCGCCAAAAGTATTTTATCATAACAAAGCCTCCTGACTGACTTTCTGTGGTTGATTGTATTCTTAATTTGCCAGAACTTAAAATAGCTTTTTCAAACTTACATGATTTTTTTAGAAGTCACAAATGAGAGAAAATGACCTCTTTGCTAGATTCAGTTCTACAGAGGGATGTTTATATTAAAGTTGTGTGGACTGATGGGATTTTGATGAGCTTTGGAAATTTACTGCTCAAGCTGGTGGTTGGTCCTGCTTAAATTCCTGAAGTTTGGGGAGGTGTCTCTTTGTATCCAGCTGCTGTAGGGGTACCAGTGTTGGTGGAAGGGCAGGTATGCTCTCTTGCACTGAGACCAGGTGGAGGCATCCCAGATGACAGGGACCAGAACTGCAACTCTGGCAATGCTTCTGTCTCTTGCCCAGCCTGCACTCCCCCTCCCCTGTAGCTCATTTCTGCAGGTGATACATATGTCACAAAAAGGGAACCATTGTCCCTGCACACTGCTATGTGTAGAAACAGAATTAAACATTACTTTATTCTTATTCTGGAACTGGTGGCTACACTACTCACATCTGTATTGCCCAGGATGTTTCTTATGTGCCTGTTCTCTCTGGCCTCCAGATCCCCACTCGAGATACCAGCCAGCATGGCAGTCATCAGGGCACACACAGTGCAGAGCAGATTAATTTTGTATCTGCAGACACAGAAATAGAAAAGGAATAGTAGTTCACCATACCAATAATGCCAATGGGTTTTAGTACAGCTGATCTTTCATATGCTAAATGATCCAGATCAGGCCATGGAAACATTTCAGCATGCACAGAGTTCATGGCCCTTGAGAAGAAGCTTATCCTTAGGAGAAGCAACTGTGGATCTGAATGCATTTTACAGTACAACTGCAATCTGCAGATGTAAGGGAGAACTGCAGACACAGACAAGGCTCAATTTCAGTCTGCACTTTGCAGGAAAAGCAGCTTTTTTTGTAGCAGGTGACTGCCCAGACATCCAGCATTTGATTCTGTATCAGTGAAGAGGCACTTCCCAACTAAAGAGAAGAGCTGTGAACTTTGTGGTTCAAGGCCTCAAAGAATTTCCTATGGATTCATTACAAAATAATGTAACCCAAAATTGGTGTAACATACAGCTCTTGTCCTATTTATATCTATTTTCAGTGTATATCTTTGTCATCTAAATGAAAGTTCCACTGGCCAAACAACATGACTGGGACTGAGGCTGGAAGGGCTTCTACTCATCTAGATTTCCTCTAACTCCTGTAAAGTTACAGAAAGCTCAAAGTCTCCAAAAGGGCAGGGTCACTCTTCATGCTGCTTCCTTTCCCCGGGGAAGAATGGAATGCAGCTATCACCTGTTTTTTTTTTTTTGACTACCTGTAATTGCAGTCACCTCTGTCTTCTTTCCTTCTCTTTGCCTGGGCTTTCTCCTTTTCTGTCACAAAGCAGCAGATAGAATAATGAGAAAAATCCCCTTTTGAAAAGCAGAATCATATAGTTGCCAGACTGTCATAAGAGCTGTCATTCTGGTGTCCTGCACTTCTTCCTCCTGTCTAAACATCCTGTGAAAGGTTGTAGCTTTGGGGAGCAAAGGGTGCCTGAGGATTTAGTTGTCAAGAACTGTTCATTTGATCAAATACAGAGGCATGTGTATGTGCATGCAATGATTAATTAGGAACATATCTTAGCATGACAAAATGGTGTGGACGTTCCTCTGATAGCTAAAATGACTCGGAGAAAACTGTTTTAATTTGTTGTAGGTTTTACACTGATAAATTGTGGCTTCTTTGCACAGGGTCCTCCCTTTTTAATTCTTCTCTGCTGAAAAGTGTGTCTGGAATCTGGCTTGATAAAGACAGGAAATTCTTCAGTAGAGTAAAATGTCCAGTGTCACTTAGTACCAGATGATAGGAAAGATGACAATTCTACTGAAGGTAATTAAATACATCTTTTGACCAGCTGTTCATTTGTAGCCTGTGCAGAAAAAAAAATAAGTACACTGACTTGAAACACAAGAGAGTTGAAACAAATGTGTACCAAAAGCTAAAAAAGAGACTAAGATCATAAAACATTCTTAATTGAAAGGGATCACAAGGATCATCAAGTCCAACTCTTAAGTGGGTGTCTTATCTGGGACTGGGCCCACACCTTTGTGTTATTAGCACCTTGCTCTAAACAACCGAGCTAATCTTAGGGTCAATTAAAGACATAATTTTTTTTTTAAGTTGTGTCCTTACAGCCACAACTTCTGACAGACCATTAAATCCACAGAGGAAGACCTTAAACTTTGCATAGGAAGCTGGAAACATACCACTCTGCAGTACAAATATTTTCCTCCTGAGAGCACAGTAAACTCCTCAGATGGCTGGATTCTGAGCTGTACAAATAAAGCTCACAATACAAAAACAACAAGAAGGTTCACAAGTCTAGTCGTCCTTTTTCTCCATGACTTTTTGGATGGTCTCAGAAATCATGTTCTTGAGTTTTTCCATCCATAGCAAATGCAACACAGTATTGAATCTTTAAGAAACTTTAATTGTTTCTCTTAAAAATGCTTGCTAAATATTTGAGCAAGCAATCTAGGAAACAAATGACTGACTAAAAGGCAAAATATATTCAACTGCACTGATTAAAAAATTCCCTGTAATTTTGTTGTCACAACTTTGAGAAATATTCTGAAATAACTCATAGGTGATTGGGGGTTCAATTTGTAAAGTGAAAAGTAAAGTAGGACATAAAAAGTGTACCAAAAGGTAATAAAATTAAATATTTTAGTCCTTGTGATGTAAGAACAATAAAGGACTATAAAAAACCTGAATCTATTCACAGAAATAAAACACTTCTAGTTTTTAATCCCATACCAAAATGGTTTTATTTTCTCAGCTGAATGTGGTTTATTTTCAGATTTCTTCTGAAATCTTTTCAGTACTTCTACTTCTTTTCACTAGTAAGACCCAAATGCAGTCCTGACTTTACTGAAAATATTGAGAATGTTTTACTGAATTCAGTGAACAGCCTTAAGAAATATTTTTTAAATTTTTAAAATAACTCATTTCAAAATTATATATTTTGGGCCTTTTTAAAGGAAGTCATTGAAGGTTGCATTTAGTTACATTTATTTTTCAAACTATTAAAGGAATGAAATAAATTATCATATTTTATGCCTACCCACTCTCCTACCCCCCTTCCCAACTGATTTTTTTTTTACTTTTTAGCCCATCCACAGATTTTCCTCTTGTGTAGCACATCAGATACTGATTAATCATATAGCTCCAGACACATTTGGGATTCTCTGCTCTCTGCTTAAGTAGAGAAAATAGTTTTCTTCTGGAAGTGGAAAGAGGCATAAATGTAAGCTCTCCTCCTGAAACCACCAGTGTCATCTCAGATTTCAGTTCAAAGGAAGGTATATTTATCCTGTGCTATTGTTTTATTTTTGTAAGAGAGATATAACAAAGAGGCTTTCTTGCATATAACAGCTGGAAAGAGAGTTCCAGGGAGTTTCAGTGACCCAGAAACACGTCCTCACTGTGTTTAGTAGTGTTGTGTAGGCGGAGGGACAAGAGAGGTCCCTAGGAATGTGCTGAGCCCCCCGTGGCATCCCTCGGGCCCCTGGGTGCACCCCAGCCAGCATGCATTCCATGCACATCCTTCCTGTGTCCCACACATATCCTCATGTCCTCTGCTGCTGGGTGGGGAAACAAGCAAGGCTGGAGGGCATTAAAGACTGCACAACTCCAGAAACAAATCCATTTGATGCTTACAGGTTTAAGCCCAGAGATAGAGGAAGTGGCTAACATCTCCTCAAAGATTAAGAGGTAAGGTGACTTTAGCCAGTTCAAGATCGGGTCAGTAGTCACTTGATGAATAGTAATGATAGAAGAAATAGGGTTAAACTTTTATTGCCTTACAGGCTGGGTTCTATCTGAAATTTACAACATCAGGCAAATAAATCCTCTTTCTGTGAAGCAAAGGCAAGAACTTTTCCTGCATCTCTGTTTATGCTTTACAGATCACAAAGCAGAGCCATACCTGAGTGGTGGCAGGCTATGGGCATCACAGGCAGAAGGAATATATATGCTCAATTAAATTGAGGGTTCAGCTGCGCTTGAGTGGGTGGGTGCAGGGCAAAAAATAATTTCCATCCATTACTCAAAACACTTCCACAATTTGCATGGGGAAAAAAGTGGATTTTTATTCTCAGCCTATGAGCCAGTCTCTACACAGTGCCTTTTCCTCATGTCCTGCTTGTTCTGCACCTGCATGGAGGTGGGACAGGGGTGAGTTTCTGAACATTTTTTCTCCTTTTCTGATGCTGATGACTGGTGTACTAAGTGATCCTGAATGGGCATAGCCAGTCCAAGGCTCAGAGCTCATTGTTTTCTTTTTGCATGTGCAGAGTGGTTGGATGAGGAGAATTTAGACTGTGTTCAAAAGTCTGTGTTGATTAGCCTGTAAAACAAATTTAACGTATTTTCACTAGATAGACTGATATACAGACTCACATATGTATATTTTTGCTACAGGAAGTACCTGTGACAACATAAAAAGAAACAGCTGAAATAAAACACCATCTGGAGCAATGTACTTTCTCTGGCACTCATGATTTTTTATAAAGAAGAGAAGTTTCAAAAAATGGTATTTCTACAGTGTTTGGGAGATTGGCCTAAACTTACACAATGCTAATGCAACCTCTGACCTATGTTAAAGCCAGGCAGTTCTTGACATGATATGGGTGCTCAATCAGGGAAGAGAGCACAGACACTTGTCTGCAGCCTTTCTGGTTGAACACAAGGAGAGCCCTATGGCTGATGGAGCACAAAGACGGGAGACTTGGAAGGAGCAGAGGGGGATTGGAAAGGGATGGATCACTGTGCCTCCAAAGGCAATTCAGCTTTGGCACTCTCTAGGAGCTTATCACAACATCTCCCTGTGCCTATACAAGGTGTCTATGCAGACTCTACAACCCAAAGAAAAATCTGTATGTCATGATATACCATCAGTCTGCAGAACTAGGCAGAGCTTGGGAAAAGTCTCACACTTTCCAGTCTTTCCTGTCTGTTGTTGGTTTTCCATTACTCTGCTTCTGGATGCCCCTGAAAAACCACAAGAACTTCCCTTCTTGTAGGGTTTCATCACTTTTGCCTCAAAATGAAACTAACCGAAATGAAAAACAGCTGGATCAAAAAGAGATCTAAAAAGAAAATAAGCAAACAAGCAAACAAATCCAAACCTTTAAAAATTAAGTTGCTTTTAATTCTGAATCTAGTTTTGGCCAAACTGTATATTAATTTTTAGATCTTTTTCTTCCGGTCAGGCCCTTCCTATCTTCTTTGCAAGAAGAAGCACATTTGGTTTTAGTCTCCTACCAGTCCCCAATCTGTATGTCTGTTTTGCTGCCATTGGGTAACTGCTTTGCCCCTATGTTCCTGCTTATGTCATGGGACCATATTGCTGGTGATTTTTGGCTTAAACTTAAGGTTTTGGTCAGCACCTGTTAAGAAAAATATGCCTTGCTTCTTTTTATTTAGGATTTGAAATACTTTTGTCACTTGGGTTGATGCTACACAGAGACAGTTTTCTCTAAATCCTCTGAAAAGCTTTGTGTCTCTACTATCCTGTTAACCAGTTTACACATCAAGGCAGGTAAAAGGACAGTTCTAAAAATCTCACTTGAACTGAGGAGAATATGATCAATCAATAATTAACACTGTTCACATCCAGTGAGTCAAAATTCCTGCTTACAGGATGTTTCTCTTGGCATATCATGCTTGTGAGCTCCATTTTCAGCTTGAGCTGCCAGCCAGTGATAGCAACAGACTTACAGCAGGCGCTCTGCAGGTTTTTGTATCTCGGGTGGTACTAATTTTACAAAGTAAGGACACAGGAATAACTCAGAGAAAACAAGAACTCCAGAGCTCGACTGCTGGGACAGGCCTCTGGGTAATAACTTTTAATAGAGATAACTGAAAAATACACGGTTCTGTGCTAAAGGAAGGGTATTTAGGGTTTGAAAGAGGAGGCAAACTAGGCGCATGGAAAGGACTGGAAGCTGGGGAGCGAAAGTGGCTTTTTCCAAAGGAAAGGCCAAGGCTGCCGAGGTTTTCCCACACGCTCCTGTGAAGCGCCTGACGCGGAGGAGGCACCCGCTGTGTGTGTGTGTGTGAGTGTGTGTGTGTGTGTGTCTGTGTGTGTCTGTGTGTCTGTGTGTATCTGTGTGTGTCTGTGTGTCTGTGTGTCTGTGTGTGTCTGTGTGTCTGTGTGTCTGTGTGTGTGTGTCTGTGTGTGTGTGTGTGTGTGTGTGTGTGTGTGTGTGTGTCTGTGTGTCTGTGTGTGTGTCTGTGTGTCTGTGTGTCTGTGTGTGTCTGTGTGTCTGTGTGTCTGTGTGTCTGTCTGTGTGTCTGTGTGTGTGTGTCTGTGTATCTGTGTGTGTGTGTCTGTGTATCTGTGTCTGTGTGTCTGTGTGTCTGTGTGTCTGTGTATCTGTGTGTGTCTGTGTGTCTGTGTGTCTGTGTGTATCTGTGTGTGTCCGTGTGTCTGTGTGTCTGTGTGTATCTCTGTGTGTGTCTGTGTGTGTGTCTGTGTGTCTGTCTGTCCGTGTGTCTGTGTGTCTGTCTGTGTGTGTCTGTGTGTGTCTGTCTGTGTGTGTCCGTGTGTCTGTGCCCGGCGCCGGGCCCCTCCCGCCGGGCGCGGCCCCGCCGCTCGGGCGCTCAGCGGGCCGCTCCGGGCTCCGCCGCTCTGCGGTTCCGCCTCTTTGTTTCCCTTGTCCCGCTGCCAGCCGCGCAGACAGTGCGGGCAGTCAGGCAGCCTGCCGGAGCTCGGAGGCTCGCGTCACACGGGCAGGGCTGCCGGGGCACGGCCAGCCGGCGAGGGGGTGAGGTCAGGTGAAACATTAGCCGCGTTCCCTTGGCTTCCCGCCAGGGCCTTTCAAATATTTCTTTATGTGCCGCTGATGCTGTGCTTGTTTGGCATTTAAAAGGTATGCTCCGACAGGATTTCACAAGGAGCTGCCATTTTACGGTTCAAAACACATGCGACCGTATCACCCATGGAAATGTGTGTCTCCATGGACCCCTTCCTGTCCCCTCCCTCGGGGCGTGCAGCGGAGCCGCTCCAGGCGGATCAATCATGAGGACTGTGTAAGCGGCTAAAAATAATGCAAGTCATCAAAGTCTGGAAGCTTGCTGTTGCTCGTTTTGGGGTTTGAAGATATCAATGTCAGTCAATACCAATGACTTGCTATCTGGACAGTAGTAGGTAAGGATCAGATGTTCTTCTAAGATGTTTAACATGACTTGCAATCCCCTTCCTCTATGCCTCTTGCCAAAGTGTATCTCTTCAGTTTGCCAGGTTGCAGGGAACAGGCAGGTATTCTTGACAGTTCGTCGTGAGCAGAATTTCATCCTAGATTCAGAAAAATAGAATGAACTAGCCTGTATCCTGCATCCTGGCAGATGCCAGTCAAACCGGTTCTTAAAGGCTCCACCAGTGCTGCAGGCAACATGTGCCAGTGCTTCCTTGTCCTTTCTAAAGCATATCCAGATGGGAACATGGGCTAGGTTTTTTATCTACCTGTCTAGCAACATAAAGGCAGAGCAGCATGTTGCTACACTACTGGTGACTTGCAGAATGTCCTACAGACAGTATTTCCTCCAGGTCAGGGTGGGGATGGTGAGAAGGATAGTTTGATAAAGCCTGGGGTGCAAATTCAAATGGCTGAAATACATCTTGTGCCCAGGATAAACAAGAGAGAGATCAGAGAAGTGAGCAAATGCAGGCAGGAGCTTTCACACCTTGTGTAGGGTTGTATCATAATTTTTGCTGGGATTTGTAATATAGGTGTCAAATGAGACTAATGCACTGAAGATAACACTAATGAAGTGCTATTCTTTAAAGAAACAGGAGATTTGGGCACTTAGATTTTGTTTAATCTGGATTGGCACTTTGACAAATTTTGTTGGCTGTACCATTATGCTAGTGCTGTGTTAACGCTGTGAAAATGGGCAGAGGGTTTTCTTTTTTTAATTATTTGTAAGGAATCGGTAATATTCTGATTACCTTCTAGGCAATTTGCACTGGTTTTGAGCTCATTTTTCTTTTTAATCTCTGGAAGATATGCAAAGAGTAGCTTGAGAAAAAAACACACACACACACACCACACACACACAGACTTTACCAAGAGAGGTCAGTGTAACATCCTCGGTGGATGCATTCACAAAGGCATGAGACAACACTCTCAAGGTTGGTCAGAGGGGATGACTGCCTACCTTGTAGGGTTTGGGGATCTCACACAGCACTCTAAACCCCAGAAGTGAAGAAAACTGTGCACTGTCCTAATCATGGGAATGATTTTAATAGCATGAGGTATTTTTAAAAAAGTTTTAAAAAGTTTCTTTTCTTTTTTTCTTGTGTGTAAGAGAGAAAGGCAGACACTGTATGTTGCCAGTTCTTCTGGATGGACAGTGATACCCTCTTCTGTAACAACTCTGTCTGGCCTCCTGAGAGTAGGAAGTTTCCAGCTGGCCCTCAGACTCTTAATTTCTAATTAATTTATTCTAGATCCTACCAGCCCACATCTGCACTCTTCTCTTGCTCAACAGTTATGCAACCTGAGAAAAACATGGTATTAATTCCTGAATTTCCAAGCTCTGTTCCTGCACTGAATCTTCTTGCCTATCTCTCCCACTCCTGCTGGTCCTGAATTCCCTGTCTCATGGTGGAAGAAGGCATTGCTGGAGATGCTTCACTTGGCTGCCACTGCTCACAGACCTGGTGCTGAAGGATAGAGAGTGAAGGGGCAGCAGAGTGCAGCATGACTGCTGGATCATTGACTGATATCCAAAATTAATAATCTCACATGTCCTTCTGCAGAACATGGATCAAAGGGTTTCCCAGCATTTGTTCCTGTTTGAACTATTGATTTTCTTTGCATAAACCAACCAAGTTTAATTAAATTATGCACAGTGATAAAGAATCTACCCTCTGCTCCATGCAAATTGTCCCAGCAGTTAATTTCCCCTCTCTGTGAAACCACATGCCTTATTTCTAGGGCGGATTGTCTAGACAGATGTGTGTAAGAGCCCACTCCAAAATGTTGCTTCAAATACAGGTATTCCTAAATTACACCTACACATGCCTCTCCCTTTGCTCTACTGAAGAGCTTCACCTTGTGGAAACTCTTGCAATAAGATGCATTTTCCAGTCCTCAGTCATTCAATGAACTCTCATCTGAAACCTCTTAACTTGTATGTGTGAAGCCAGAACACTTTTAAACTGAGACCAGTTACAAGCTTTGTCCACAGCATCCAGAGTTCCCAGGTTCATATGCACAAGGATTCCCTTTGTTGAAGCAAACACTTCCTCCTGTTGGGTTATCTGCTCTGGCCTCCCTGCAGACTCACTGCTTCTAAGGGCTCCATTAACCTATGAGGATGACCTCAAAGATTTCTCCTCTAATGAATGACTTTACTTTTGGCTGCACTGAAGTTCATATCAAAAATCTGTTGCCTGTGTGCATTTTTCCAAGCATGTCTCATTGCTGCTACTCAGGGACCCGATTTCTTCTTTATTGACTGCTTATCATTTCATTTGAATTTGGGTGTGTCCATGCTCACTGAGCTATCCAGAGATTTCAGATAAAATTCTTAAGAGGAATAGAAACAAAGACACCCCCCCTCCCATCCCACCAGTGCTCCTGAGGCACAAGGCTGAACCTCATATTTTAGACTTATTTTAATTTTGTCTGCCTAGCAGAAATAACAGAGCTCTGGAGGAGAACCTCTAGCTCATCTCTCCTAATGAATGAGTGAATGCCCAGTTTGCTAGGCATGACTAGCTACACCACTGGCTTGTAGGCTAATGTCAGCCCTGGTGGCATTGCCACTTGGAAGAGATGGGGAGTACCAGTAGAACTGTTCCTGTAGGAAGCCTTTCTAAATTGCCACATGAAACCTCATGCTGCTGTAATGCAGACTAGAGAGCCACCTGCATCCCCATCTCCCCAGCTGCAGCTGCAGCAGTGGTGACTGATGATGGATGAGGGTGGAGGCAGCTTTTGCATCAGGGGATGCTGTCTGCTCATGTGGGTTGTACCACCAGAATTAAGTGCCAAAGCTGATAAAAGTGAACTGCTGGTTAGTGTAGAAGATAATTGGACTCCTCTGCAAGGCACAGGATGCTGTGTGTGGTGTTCTGCATGAAATTCAATGCTGAGGTGTATCCAGAGTGCATTGACTAGACAGCCCTTCAAGAGACCTTTATGGTAGGATTCCTAGTCTAGAGCTGCCACTCAGCTGATCATGAAGTGCTACTGAGGTACTGAGGTCAGCATGTGTGAGACGGGCTGAGTGTGGCACAGAAGCCTAGGAATGCTGAGATTCCATAGTGAGGTGCCAAATGTGTATGGGAAATACCAGGTTTGGTTGCAAGTGCCTCAAGCAGTTTGAGCATTCCTCCTCCTCCCCCCCCCCCCCAAGACCCCTATATCCTTTATAGAATCTAGCCATGCTGATTCTGACTGCAGACATTAAATATTGTTTCTATCCACGCCAGGGCTCTACTTGTTCAGTTTTTTTCACCATCCATTCCTCTTCAGCCACTTTTCATCACTTCAACCTTTTACCTCAGAGTGGTCCTACTATTCCAGGCCTTCGTTAAAGTTTAACTGGTCATGACCAGAAGTCAGGTTGTGATCTCATTTACTTCTGCTACCTTAATAGAGTTTCTACGGGCTTGTAGTGATGCATAGGAGAATATAACCTCAACCCTACTGCATATTTGCTATGTGCTAACAGCATATTTGGCTGAGTACAGAATGTGGATAACAAAAAGACTGATGTGTAATAGAGAGCTGTTTTCTCACAGATGCTCCTTGCACTGAGCACTGCAGTTATGACAGAGTCTCTTTCCACAGTGCCCCTACAGCCCCCAGAGTAACTAAGAAATTTTTTTCCTTTAAATGCCCTCCTAACTTCTCGGTGTCTTGCTGACTTGCATGCGATCAGATAGAAACTGTCAGCATGATGTTAATATGTAACAATTATCATCAGGGCCTTTTCACACCTTTTCCTTAGAAGATACAAAGAAGCCCAACACCCACCTGTTCCTAAATTTCTGTCATCAATTTGAAGCAGATTCAGGTGATATGTTGGAGGTTTATCAGTTATTATCACCTGCAATAGGCCCTGGCATAGGACTGCCCTAAAATATGCTTTCCTGGAAGCCTTCCAGATTTCTCCAACTGCAATCTCCTCACAAGCCAGAGAAAGCTTGTATGGTGCAAAACAAGAAACAGAAAAACAAAAGCTGAGAGGATAAAAAATAGCTCAAATGACTCAATTTCTGTTTTAATTCCAAGAATGCATGAGGCCCCTGAAATTTCCCATATACAGCTCCTTTCTCTGCAGCACAAAGAGAATATATTTTAAACAGTACTGTTAAATGAATTATATGTTGCTACTGGATAATGGTCTGCTGTGGAGAGATAATTGCTGAGACAAAGCTGAGGTATTTATTGAAGATAAACACTGAGACAAAGCCAAGATGTTTATTTTCTAAGCACCAGACCTTACTGCAGACAACACATATAATACCATTAGCATTATTCTTAATGTGTTGGAAGCCTGAGCATGCCCCATCACAAACTCTTGTTAACTTGGCAGTGGCAGAACTGGGACTCAAATGAGAAATTCACCCAGGCTGATCCAAGTACCGATGCCAGGGGCAGCTCTGTTGACTGTATCAGGGGCAGTGCCCAAGTTTTTGCCTCCTTGGCCAGTGTCTGCCCTTCCGTAGCTCAGGGAGATGGCCAGAGTGCTGCCTCCAGACCTGACCACTCACAGGTGAAGCATCAGGAAGAATACATTTATTTTTCATTGGTTCAAGAGAAACTAAAGCAAAACATTTCCTGATTCTTCAGGTTCATTTGAGGTAATGAAACCACTGGAGATATTACCAGCCTGTCATCTGATCAGTATTTTACAGTTTTCAAAACTAATTTTACAGATACCTTTGAATAATTCATGCACAGGTTTGTATCTGAACATTGGTGAAGTACAGGCCCATTCAAGAACATGGGCAAGCAGAAGCAGGTCCTGATCCCACATGGCAATGGAGAAGAATGGGCTCTGTGATACAGCTGGGTGGTGTGTGCAGCTGCCTTGGCGTTTTGGGCGTGGTGGGGCTCCTCTGGGTACGTGCTGGTGCAGGTTTGCTTTTGTGAATGTCCTGTGGAGACTGGGAGCCGTGGCTGTGTTGGCTTCTAGGAGAGGATCCCAGCAGGTGAGAGGTGCCCTTTCGTCCTAGCTGAATCCACACTGTGACTTGCAGCACTACTGAGCAGCGTCCCAGCCTTGCTGTTCACAGCAGTCACTGGTTTTGGCTTTGCCCTTGATAGCTGTAGAAAGTTGTATCAACAGACTGTTTTCCACCATTTTGTCCTGGCTAGGTGAAGATAGTTAAACACCCAGCTCCTACTGATTGCACTGCTCATCAGACACCTACGTACATCTGGGGCATGATCACTTGAGCATGATTTCCTAAACTCATTCAGAGAGGGCAGCAACATCACTGACTATTATATGATCTGAACATGTTTCAGATTGGCTGTAAAGTGAATGTGTGTACCTACAGAAAATACCACATGCCACTTTATTATACAGAACAGAAAGATGATACAAACTTCTTACAAGTATTCTACTTCTTAAGACTGTAACCCAGATCCTTTTTAAAAAAGATAACTGAAAATTAGGCCCTAATCTATCTCATGTCTGTGACCTGATTTTGAAAAGTACTGAGCATCCAGGATTGTCTATCAGCATCAGCTGAAGGAATAAAAACTTCTGGGATCTCCATCCCTCTAGAGAAATGAAACAATTTCCAAACAATCCATCCTTTCTGTATGCATACTGATATATTGAAAAAAAACCCAAACCCTAACCCAAACCTTTATTTGGACTATGATGTATGGCTCTGTTATTTATGTCTCTGTCATCAGCACTTTCCTCACTAAACCCAAATCATAGCATTGTCCTGAGAACTGCTGATTTGGTTCATGCTGCTCCTGTGGGATTAACTACTGTGTAGCCATTAGTAGCTCACCACAGATTGGCTTTGCTCCACAGTGATCTGCTGCATCTCCTTTTCTGATGGTTTTGTGGTTTTCTCCAGTAAGCCAGGCACGAAGGGAGATGGTGATTCCCCAGGGCTTGCCCTAATGCACCCTCAGGTCACAGCCAGATGTCCCTTTTGGACCAGCATGGAGGGGTTTGCCAGACCTGCCCCATGGAGTATAGTCAGTATTACTGAGAGCTATGAATTAATCCTGATTGTTTGCAAGGCTCTTTCCAATGTTTCCATATAAAAATTTGGCCATCGCAGAACTACCCAGGGAACATTATGTCATTCATGTTTTTACAAGTGCTATGAGATAAGTTGACCAGGTTACAGATGAGTGTATTTCTAGCTTTTATTTTAGTTTTGGCAAACTCCCTCAAAAGTTATAATTCTCATTTTAGTTCTTCACTGAAGAAGCCATATCTGACAGGTAGATATTAATTATTATTATGATGTATTTTTCATTATGTTAGAAGTCTTCAAGAATATCAACAGAAGTCATTATATAGTCGTATACACAACAACTATCTTAAACTAGCTATAGTTTAAAAAGAGTGGAAAGATAATTATATACAAGCTAAAAAAATTTGCTAAAGTAAGGTTATTCTCATGATTTTGGCATTTCTATAAATATTCATATACTGAAAGAAGAAATTCACAAGAAATATAGCATAAGAATAAAAGTTGTATGGGAATTTCTGGTGGTACTCTGAGTTTCAGACCTTATGACTGCTTGTACTGTGTTATCTCCCAGGTCATCTGTGCCTGCCATACATTTGACAATACATGTTTTGTCAAGTCAAACAGCCTTCCTTAGAAACAAAAAGATGACATTATTACTGCTCAAGTAGGATTGTCTGTATTTAATGCTGAGGAAGTAAAAGCTCTGTAAGGATCTTACTAAATACAATTCACATAATGTCTTTCAGAAATGCATTTACAAATAAAGACATAAATGTAAGTTATTTTGCTTTTGAGAAAACTCAGGGTTGTTTTGCTGCATCAAACTGCAATCAGTTGTCAACTGCATCAATGAACTCCAGGTTCGAAAAGGAAGACTATAATTACTAGATTACTTGGTGCTGTAATATTCAATATTATGGTAATGAGGAATTAATTAAATATGCTATTGGACTGGGCAACCCCTGCTTTCTAGACTCAAATTCATAGAGCCTTTAATTGGTTATTTAGCAGAAGGCACATGGATATACATTAAGGCACCTGCTTAAGTTGTCTGACAACATTTTGCCTAATCCTTGCAGCTTCCATACCCCAAAAAGTAGATGTGAGTCTTGCCATCTACTCCTGAACTGCACAGATGGAAAAAAAAAGAGTAAAAATAGTCATCATTTAGGTGTGACCAATGTGCTATAATATAAATCCTTTTATCTGTCAGTGTTACAAAAACTGTGCTTCAAGTAAGACAAGTGTGGTGATAACTTTTTCAGTCCTTCCTCAGACAACATTGATGTCCCTCATGGATAGCTGAAGATGGTGAACAGCAGAAGTAGCACACTAGCTGGAATTCTCTTGGAGGGACAGCACTGTACTTTTCCTGTTCAAAGTTTGAACATTCAAAGAATACTTGCATATTCTTATTGGCCCCTTCGGGATATTTGCAGTTCGCACATACAGCTTGATCTTCCACTGAGTCTTAGCAGTGTGCTATGCAGTGATGGTGAGTCTTCTGCAGCAGTGTCTCTTGGTAGGATACCAGCAATTTTTATTATTGTTAGAAAGTCAAATATAGTTGGAACAGGAAGTTCTGTGGTTTGTGGTGGTCTTCAGCTCACTGGAAGTTCATTCTTGATATTCAGAGCTCTAAAAAACAATTCTATATTTGCCCTAAATAGCTTTTTCTTACCACAGTGATTTCTGTACCTCAGAGGACTTGGTCTGAGAGCACTGAAGCTGATTGTAGTCTTCACTCTGCAACTTGCTGTGATCTTTCGTAGTGGCCATGAAGGATCTCAAAGATAAAGAGCCTCAATGATGCTTGAAATGCCATAGATGACCTCTGAGTAGGGAACAGGTCAGATTCATTCATAGCCACCTGTGTCAGGTGGAGTTTTCTTGTAGGAAGAGAGTCTAGCAAACATTCCCTACAGAAGCTGCTCTGTGTGATTAATATCAGTCAGGAGTTCAGAGCTGCTACCAAATTAAAGACTGACTTAGCCAACAGTGTGCTTCAATACCATTACCAATAGCTGCACAGTGGCTACAAGCCCTTAAAAGGTGTTTTCCTCCATTTATCAGAACCTTCTCTTCCACTGCAAGTCAACATCAGACATCTGTTTTCATATACACAGACTGCTGATGTCACAGCTGAGGTCAAGAGGCATTTTGATGTTGATTTTATTAAGTATGTGTTCTAGTACCCTTTGCACCTGATATTGTGCTGCTTCTTCATCAAGACATGAATACAATGTTTGCTGGTTTTGAAAAAAGTGTATTAATTATGTGAAACACTGAGCCCAGCCCAAACATCAAAAGCACTTGTAGGTGCTCACCTTCCCACTGGAGGTTTGCTTGACAAAACCAGTGGTCTGTGCCTTACCATGCATGACCATATTCTTTGTGCAAAATTCTGCTGGTTTGCATATATGTATTAGATCTGAAATAATTACAGTTCCCATACTTATTCCACAAATTCCAATTTCCAAAATGCATGCTTTCATAACTTCAATTAATACTAGAGTTGTTTTCATTATTTGCATGTTGTGCTCTGGTGATCATAAAATGAGAAAGATGCTTTAGTTCAAGGAGAGGGAGTGGAAAGAAGGACAGATCAGAAGTTGTAAGAGTTGAAGGAAAAGAAAGAACTGTTAAGTCTTTTTCTTCAAGCAGAAAATGATTTATAAATATTTACTAGAAGGATTCATAACAATTTAAATAAACTTTTACAATCTTAACACAGTCAGCATTTATCAAGAACAGGGACAGTCCCCATTTTTATCCAATTTAAGCCTACTGACAGTAGTGGCTGTGTTTCTCACCTGTTGTGAAAATTTGAGGCACAAAACTTTCTGCTCTGTGTCTTCTAGGGGTTTGAAAAATCACAGAATTGAGCAATTAACAAAAGTGACTCCAGACTGCCTCTGAGCTGTGGGAAAACCTCAAGACTCCCCTCCACCTCACCTTTGAGCTTTTTTCCAAATTGCTGCTAAAGCTGCAAAGGGGCTAAAAGCCTGAAATGAAGGGACTGTCTCTTTTTAGAAAATGTAACATGTTGTAAATAGTGCTCTGCATTGTTGACACTCTTTTAAGCACTCTTGGGGGCAATGCTTTGGACCCATTTGTCTCCCTTGAAATGAAATTATTGGTAGCATTAGCTGATAATTTATTCTAAGCAACATCAATTGTTGAAAATGACAACATTCCAGAAGGCTTATTTAAAATATAGCGTATTGTGTAATTCTTTTTATTTGTCTGTTGCACAATCTATTTGCTGATACTGGTTTCTTTCCCTCCCTCTCTCTCCCCTAGGCTATCAAACAAAGCTGCCCAACCTTACACTCATCCATCATCCTTGAGTTATTAAGAGAGTAGCTGCAGAACATTTACAAGTGCATAGGATGGATTGCTGGCTGCTTTTCAAGAACACAGTCAATGCTACAAAAACTTTGCAAGATGGCAAATTTTCTCATGTTTCCTGTTCCTTGCTCTGCTAGAACCTGCTAAAAGGAATAATTTATTGAATTTAGGGTTAGTAATCTGGGTTGATGCCAAAGCTGTTACTCATTCATGCCTAGTACCAGATTTTTATTTTATCTGAATAAAATATTTATTTTTTGGTAACTGTGTGTTAAAGAGGTATTGGGCTATATTAGAAGGAAGGAAGAAAGGGGTCAGGATATGGAGGGCAAGTGTTATAAGACTTTCTCAAGGTTAGGCTTAGAAAAATTAATGCACAAAAGTAGAGGTTAAGAGATTTTAAGTGTCTCACATGAGGAGTGTAACCAAATGGAGATCAAATGTATCATACTGCATGATGACTTCTTAGTGATGATAAGAGAGAGGTTGGGATGGAGTGGAGTTGCCATGT
The DNA here is from genome assembly GCA_003676055.1 of Chloebia gouldiae. Lineage (NCBI taxonomy): Eukaryota > Metazoa > Chordata > Aves > Passeriformes > Passeridae > Chloebia > Chloebia gouldiae. The sequence continues at coordinate 26,207,935 of QUSF01000005.1, forward strand.
AATAATCTAAGACTGATCAACACATTAGGGTGTGCACAAAGGTGTCTATGCTGGTGCAGTATAATTTATTCCCAGAGTTTGAAGAGCTGGGACACACAGTGCAAAGGCTGCATGCAGGCCAGCACTGAACCAGACACGATGTAGCCCTGAGTTCTGTGCCAGCTGAACATGATTATTCGGCCTTGCAGTCCCACTTGGCATATCTGCACATTTGCTGTGCTATGTGGACTTGCCAAATCAGCTCAGTGCTAGCTTGGGGATCTCTGCATCATGTTCTCTGCAATTTAAATGTGCCCTTGAAAACAAAGCTAATCTGTTTGGCTTCTAGAGGGGAGAATGCTTCCTGACTAGCCAGCATTGGTCTAATTAAGTGAGACTATTGGAAGACCAAAACTTGTCAGTCTGTACAGTGACTTTGCAGACAACAGTATCTTGGCAGACACTGACAAGCTGCTCCATCTGAGCATCCTATATTCTGCTCTGTGAAAAGCTCCAGGCTTTTCTTTGCTTGTTGTGATACTTGCAAATCCAGAGATTAGCAAACAGTTAAGAAGTTGTTCCCAGGGATGCAGTCAGTGGTCAGGAGCTGCCACTGGGCACAGGACAGTGTGGAGAGAGGTTCTGGAGTCAGAGAAGCAGGCATCACTCAGCCTTTGTGGGAGGCAGACAGACAAACTTACATAGATAACTATTTTGTTGTGGGGCCTTTTCCACTTGCCTTTGTTTTGAGACCAGGCTCTGCTTTAGCAAGGCTGTTTGCTGATGGACACCACTATGCTGGTGGAGGCAGAAGAACTGAAGTTTAGTCAGGACTGTGAGATCATTACATCTGACTGCAGGGAAGCGGAGACTGGGAGAGTCATGGAGCTCTGTGGCAGGAGACTTGGAAACTGGGAGCCTGGCACCAGGAAGGAGGCATCTGATGGGATCAGGAATGTAATATACACAATTAAAATTTATAAACTTGCATTTTTAAATTCTTTTCTGTGCCAGAACAACCACTGGCCACAAGCTTTTGTTTATCATCTCCAGTAAATTTGGCCTGTCAGAGAGCATTTAGTATCAGGAAAAGTTGCATAGTTTTTCTACTAAAACATGAGTAATTTTCAACAGCTTCACATTGTGAGTTGCCATGCAATAACAACACTGCTTGGTGACTCCACCCTGCTTGCACAGCAGTTATCTGGCTTTTACCATTCTACTTCATGTTTTGAAGGACCTCAGCAACCACAGCATAGAACAGTGTTAAGGGAGCATTTACCAAAGTTGTTGTTTGTGAAAAAATATCACAAATTGAGCCATAGTGCCATAAACACTGAGAATAAATTTCAGTGATAAAATCTTCTACAGAGGAGGGAAGCTGAACTGTGCAGAAGAAAACCAATGGTTCCTACCCCTATAGCTGCGCCCTTCTGCTCTGTTTTGTCATTTTGTTGCATATCTTCCTTCTGACTTTTCTTCTTCCTGTATATTGCTGTGATGTACATCACAGCTGATACCACCCAGCCTTAGCAATTCTTTGCCTTACATTTTGGCTCCCCTCCTCCTCTTCCTCTCAGTGACTTTTATTTTCATCCAGAGACCCCATCTCACAAATTTGGCTTCCCTCTCTATTCTGGTGTTGTCTTCACCTCTAGCTCAAGAGTTTCAACAAAATCCCTGGTTATCAGCCTGATATTCAACAAGCACATTTTGCTTCTCCTTGCTTAAGTCTCCTCCAGTACAAGTTTTAACCTTTGCTTTACTATTTGGTTCTTCCATTACTCTCAGGCCATGAATTCCCTCAAAGCTTTCATAGTACTTGATCTAAGTCTTCAGCTGTTGTCGTGGAGCTTCTGTGTTGCACTGACACCCTGAGTGCTGGCTATAACCCTGACCATAATCTGAGGAAGAATGTGTCCACAAGAAGCACTGAATGTTCATAGAAGTTTACCCTGATTTTAGAGACAATTTCCAGTCTCTGACTGGCACATCTAATTAAAAGAAAAATCAAGTACTGGTTGCTTTCAAATTTGTCTTTTACAGATTGTTTCAGTTTATCCCTAAGCAAAACATTCCTGTCTTTTTCTTTACAATACTCTGGAAGTAAACATATTTTATTGGATTATCCTGCTCACACTTTGATTCCTAGGGCAAATTATCTGCCCAGGCAGTCCAAGAAAATTCTGCCCTCCTAGGTTAGCACCAGCTCAGGGATCAGCTTCTTAGACTTCACTTTTTTGCACTCTTCCCTTGTCAGGTTCTTTGTCACTCAGCTTCATGCTATCATCATCCACACAGCAGCTAGTGGCAAGATCACTGTAAAATTTATACAGCTGCTTTCTTACAAATTACCCTTTATGCTTGCCTCAATAGCAGTTCCACATACCATTGCCTAGAAAGGCTGTGGGGCTTATTTTTTTTCAGGACAAGACATGCCAGGCCAGAAGGGAGCAGCACATTTTGTTTTGTCCTTTGAAATTCTTAGTATATCAAAAGGATCTTATTCTGATACGATTTTCTGATTTTTTTTTTTAAATTTAATGCTCCCTATGGTTCTTCTCATCTTCCCCTTCCCTGTGAGGTCCAGAAACATCATTGTTTCCCATATGGGCCAAATGATGCCAAGAGTCAGGAGGTGTGGTGTATACTAATCTGGGTCACACAACTTTCACTCAAGTATCTAGGCTACCCAGTCTTGACTCATTTCAGGTAATGAGTTCAAAATAAATCTCTAAGCCATAGAGAAGACAATATAACTAGCTGATGTCTTGTTTTCTCTGTGAACAGAATTCCTAGGAGCACTGATTTCCAAGCTGATATTAGAGGGTTTGAGTTTTTTTCCATTATCTTGTAGACTAGAGCAGTCCCTTGCCATGCCAAACCAAGAATGCTTGCAGGAATTTCCTACAGATTGACTATTCACATTAAATGCATCAGGCCTCTGTAAGAAACAGAGGCCTTTCTTGAAGGCAAAACTTCTCACTTGACCTTTTGGCTGGAATTAAAAATCCTGTTATATGATGCTAAAAACCACCTTCTACTGAAAGCTGTTTAGGAGAAAACAAAGTTCTAATTCTCATTCTCCCTTTCTTTTTTTTTTAAGGTGAATTTAACTCTATTAGAGGGCGCAAAACTGAGAACATCATACAAAAATGATCTGGTATGTTTTCTGAGAGTGCAAAACCCATCTTGCTGTCTATTCTTGGAGGAGAGAATCCATCCTTAGCTGGTTTGTATGGGTTACCATCAGAGCTGTGAGCTCACAAAACCTTACTGTCACTATGAAAATAAGCATATTAAAATCCCAAAACACTTGAACGGAAAAACATAAATCTTGATTTTCTGTCATCAGTCCCCTGAAGTGCCTGATGCTGGCAGAACAGGTCTTTTAAAACTGTAGGCCAGCTGCTTAGCTCATGGAAATCAGCATAAGATGTTGTGAGGTGGAAAAACATTGGTACTGCTTAAAGGTTGTTTTAAAGAGACCAGTGAGTAACCAAATGTTCAAATGCCCACTGGGATGTGTATGAAACAAAGAGTCTAATTTGCAGAGAAGATTTTAATTGTATATGAAAAAAAGATAATCTAGTGGCTAAGCAAGAGGCAGGCTGTGTTGCTAATCTCCTTCACTGGGGGTTCGTAAGAGCTGGTTAGATCAACATCTGTCACACATGGATTCTGCTCCAGTGGAGAGGCTGAACTGTGTGTGCTCTGGAGATTTCTTTAGTGCTTGCAAAGCATGAAGAAATGAGCCTCAGCATTGAAACAGTTATGGATTAGCAAAACACCTTTGTCTCCTTACTCCCTCTTCAAGACAGACCACATGATTTACAGATTGGTTCAATCCCACGTGTTAATCCCTGTGTTATTCAGCCTGCACTTAATTTCTGAGCACAGCTAAAAGAAGAGACAGGCAATGCATGTAAATCATTCTAGCAAATCCACTAGCAAATGTTAAATCGATCCAATAAAATTTTAATACTCCCTTTCATGCTAAAGTGAGCTATAACTGCTATTTAACTTTATAGTTAACTACATTATATAAGTATCTAGTTATTACTGTGTAACTATAAACATATAGTTATAAAATTGTATATGGTAGTTACTTATTAAATAGCTGTAACAGTTATGTGGTTTTTATTTATAAGGCGTTTTACAGAGTCAAAGCAATGGAAAAAGTTCCATTTGCTTCAATGGAAAATGTGTCAGAATAAAAGGAGAATATTAGTCTATTTTGACAATTGATGGTAGGAACAGCAGAGCCCTAGTGGTAACATGTAACTGTAATTCATAGTGTTCACTCTTCCAACAAAATTTGCTAAGCATGTTACAGTAAAAAATACACATTCTTCCATCTTAGTCTACCATTTGCCATTTGTTCTAAGAAGTTATGAATATTTGAGTAGTGCATGAAGTAGATCTTAGTGGCATCTCTTCTGTGGGATTCTCTGTCTCAGCTTGCCACTCTCCTGCTTTGTGTGCAGTTTAAGGACTTATATGAGAAGAAGATAGGACAACTGTACTTTGAGAAGGGCACACGGTGTGTATGGCAGAAGGCAAAAGCTGAGCTGTAGAGAAAGTCGGGGGTCAGAAGCTGGTAGATAATGGGGCTTTTTGCTCAGTCTAGATCTGAAGTTATTTCTATTAGTTACAGGGATCTGTCAGTCCCTAGGGGTCCCTCTGAAGCAGTCTGTGGGTCATGTGGGCTACATTAGCAATTGGAGTGCCCGGACTACCTCTGGTCACACAGCCAGTGTGAGCTGCCATGCCCAGGCAGGTCGTGCTGGGGAGCTGTATGGAGAGAAAATGCCCACTGAAAACCTATATGGAGAGCCCAGGCAGAGGGCATAATGGCAGGAAAGAAAGGACAGTAGCTTAGGACAGGAGGTTTAGTAAGAGAGAGAAGAAATGGATTACAGAGCGTTCGAGACGGTGGCACAATGCAGAAAATGTGATTCAAGAAGAGCAATAGATGCAAGCATGGAAGCTGTAGGTGTGTGAACTGGCTGTGTCACAGGGCATGTCAGGCAGCCACCTGCCTCCAAATCAGAAATCCAAGAAGACTCTGGGCATCTGCTCCCAAAGGCCGGGGCTGCCTGTGCTCACAGAGAGGTTCTGACACAGCCTGGGCACCTCCAGCTCTGCTTCACTGCTTGGCCAGAAGCAGCACAGCCCACATGGCTCTGTGGCCCCGTGCTAAGAAGGGCAGGATACAGGAAGCTGGCTGCTCTCAGCCCCACTCCCTCAGGGCCCATCCCATTCCCTGTTCCCAGAGCACACCTAACGCCCACGGATGGCATTTGGCTGCCTGCAGCGCTCATCAAGGGCCAAGCTCTTTGAAAACAGGCCCTGCTTATGATAGAGGAGGTAGTGGGGATGGCACAAACATGTAGGGTTTTTTTTAGTTAATGCCATGTGGTGGTTAAGGGTGCCTGCTCAGGTGAACCTCAGTATTAGGTCTTCCTCAGCCTGGAGAAGCTCAAGTGTACATTTCCCAAGAGAGCAACCTAATAAGCAGCCCATCTCTGGGCGGGGAGGAAACTTGGAGCTTGTTGTTAAAGCTGGATCTTGGCAGAATAAATTGTACATGAGCCAAAGGGCCAGGAAGGTAGCAGCCAGGGGCAGTGTGACTGCAGCCTGTGGGCTACAGCAGAGCTGGGAAGGAAATAAAGTCTGGCACATCCCCATCTCAATGACAGTTTCTCCATCTGAGCCCATCCAAAAGACAGTCCATAACCTGATAGGAAGATTGGAGACCTTATTTCTTGGAAGGAGAAATTAACCTTTCATCATAGGCCTAGGCTCCTTCATGTCCCTGAGACTTTCTTCAGAATCCTTATTTCTTGATGGTTACCCTGTACTTGTTTGGACTCCTCAGGTCACTAAGGATAGCCATTTCTTGGGCAAGCAGGATATCATATAGTACTTGGGTACTGGCATCACCACTGTCATGAGTTTTAAAAGAAACTGCTAATCTTGCTTTTTCCTTTTTGAAGATATGGTTACAGGACTTTTATTTGGGAGAGGCTTCTTGGGGATGGGTTCCAAACAAACAATATTCCTAACTGCATTTCTCCTTGAGCATCCCAGTTGCAGGACAGGGGTCCACAGAAACACAGAACAATGTAGGTCAGAAGAGACTTTGGGGTGTCATCCAATCCAACTTCTTCCTCAAACAATTATCAAGTACAGCAAGTTCTCAGGGCCACATGAAACTGAGCTTTGAATAGCTGCAAAACTTGAGACTCCATGACTTCATTGGGAAATCTCTTCCAGTGTTGGATTAGTCTCGCTGTAAACATTTTTGTCCTCGTCTAGACAGAATTTCCTTTGCTGCAACTTGTGATGATTGCCACTGTGCACCTCTGAGGAAGGTCTGAAAATGCCCTACCTTAGGTAGCTGATGGCAGGAATTGGGTATCTCCATGCCAGGGTTTTGCATTGACATAACTCCCTGCTAAGCATTGCCATTCAGAGGAGCCTCATCTTCCCTGCACATTATGGTTTGCTAGCTAGCACAACATCCTGCTGGTGGTCTGGGGGAGCAATCATCTACGTCTGTGCTGCATTTGGCACTGCTGTGCCCTAATTATATCATATGCCATTGAATTTTCAGCTATGCTTTCTGTTCCCTTGCAGTTTCCCCAATTCCCATTTAAATTTGCAACATTGCCTGAGTAAAGAATCATATGGAGTGTGGCCAGCTATTATTTTTTATTGAAAGAAGCAGATGCTCTGGAACAATTAAAAATAATTCTCAACACCATAAATATTTCCTAATATAAGCAGATATTCAGGAATGAATGTACAGAAAAAGAGAATCTGTTTATTATGTTGTCATTTTATAAAGCTAAACCATTTCTTCTGTGCTTTGTTTACACTGAGATATGGGTCCTTTGTAGGTAGCAGTTGTACACCAGCTGTGTGTACAGTTCCGTCTATAAAGATTACAGAAGGAACACACAGGCTGCAGTGTGGAAATGGAGTTTCTCCTATAAAGTAAAGATACAAAAGATGTGCTGGACATTGTCTGTCTATGAGCCATGCAGAGATTCCTCATCAAATGTAATGTAAATGTGATCAGTCAGCTTCAGTGCTTCTGAATGGGTTACCTGGTCATTCAGTAAATTAACTGTGGTTTCAGGAGTGCCTCAGCCTGGTGTAGGCTGGTCCAGAAAGGTCTTGACTGAGCCTGAGCTAACAAACCCCAGTAAACTCACGTCTACTCTTGGTTGCCACAGGAGTGGTGTTACACAAGGGCAGCTACCGAGGGCTGACTGCACCACCTGGGACCAGCCAATGTAAGAGTTCCTCAGCCTCCTGTTTCTGGGCTGGAGGGATCTGCAGGGGGTTTGGCTGCCTTTGAACCTTTCAGCTTATCATTTACACGCTGTTACGTCTGAGCTAAAAATCCCTTTCCTTTAAAATACTTTAGTCCTTTTCCATTAAACTTCCCATTTGAAGTAATTCATGATTAGACATCTCTGTGACATGAATAGTGGAAAGTTGATTATATGGCCTTTTTGTTCTTATCACCTAAGCTTTATCTTATAAAATAGGCTGGAAAGCACAAGAAAATTTCAGGGAATGCGCCTCTGTTAAATGGAAAACTACGACTTGGTGGAAGTAACCGCAATAGTTCCCTTAAAGAGAGTGGAGCTGCTCATGAGAGGAAGAATTTGAGAGTGGGAGCCTAATATAATTGTGGATCTTGTCCTACCAGACAGACCCTGTGGAGATCCAGACAGAAGCTGGCATATCTCACATCTCAGATGCTGTGGAGTTTTCCAGCTAGCTGTTCCATGGCTCAGCAGAGCTTCACCTACTGCAGAATACTCAACCAGAGTACTCCTCTCCTCCCCTTAGCTGCAAGGTTAAAAGCCATTTTCTCTGCCAGCTCTAATTAGAAATGGATTAAAAATGTTTTTAAATTGTTTTGTAAGACACAAAAGAAACTATTTATGGTATTTTTTTTCTTTTTTCAACTTGTCAACTTGTGAAAAATTTGGCTCAATAGTAGTTTTTCTCTTTTAGTTCCTTCTTTTTCCAGTAAGAAAGTAATAGCAGGCATGTTATTATTTTTTCTCCTCTCAAATTAAGCAAAGTACCGTTTTCTCTCATTCTGTACTCGAGAACTTCAGTCATTGGAGAAGGTAAGGATTAGGTTTTTGTGTTTTGTTTATTTTCCCCTCCCCATCTATGAATTTTGAAATAAAGTTTTCTGTCTACTTACTGAAATTTTGGGGGGGTAAACTGTGAACTTTGAATATCACCTAAGACAGCCATATGCTGCAATAACAAGGTATATTATGAAGCTACTGCAGTGTATGAAGTAGTATTTGGAATATCACATGCACTTATATCCAAAAATGTAATATTATCTCATAGATTAAGTCAGTATAATTCCTTCCCATTGCCTCCAGAAAGCTTTGGATAGCTTAAAATATTCACTTAACTATGTAATTTAAATATAACTGAAAAAAAGATGGGAGGGACAAAAACCTCCAAAACTTCAACATAAGAAGAGGAAACAGAAACAAGATCCAGTTACAACAAAATGCCTATTTTCATCCTCACTTTTCCTCATTGTTCTCACCTTGGCTGTCATAGACACAGCCTTAGCAAAGATGCAAAATTTTGTTTCTGACTTTTGAAACCAGTCTAATATTCTGTCTTACAAGATAACATCCTCAGACTCCTCTATCTGTACTTTCTGAGAAATTTGTGGATTTGAATATGAGGGAGTCAATAGCCTGAGAAAGACTGGGCTGTTAGTGAGTCAGGAGCCTCTTTCTCAATATTTCCAGTCTAACCTGAAATGGATGGGACCAGAAATTGCAGAGGAAAGCCTACTCCTAAGGAATTTCTAGAGAGAATTTGCAAATGGAGTTTAACTCCTAGAAGCCTGAAAAAAGGCCCTTTTCCTGTGCATGCTTTGTCTAGAAGCCTTTTATATATATCTGTTATCATTTTAAATATGGCTGCTACCATTCCTTGTGACCTCCTTGTATTTCTGTGCTTCAAAAAATTAACACTAGAAACTTTTCTTGTTCTGTCCCTTCTGGCAGCAAGCAGAGCTTTGCACTGGTTTGAGGAGGAGGAAGAGGTACTGCTGTTCCTTCCCAGCTAGCCCTGGCCTCACATGACCTGGAATGTTGTGGAACACTCCTCAACTGATTTAATATCAGCTGAGCAGCATTTTCTTAAACAGTCCTGGTATTCCAGAAATCTTTACACTCAGCTTTTATGTCACTAAATTTTGCCAAAGAAAAAGTGGCCTCTGTATTGCCTGGATTCAAGCCCCAAGGAGTTCAATACCTGCATCTATGTGGGCCAGTTCTCATCTTGTGATGGAATAATGTTTGTATCTGGTACTGTTTATTCACACCCATTTTGAATAAACAGTAATTCCCACTTGTTTGTTGAGAAGAGGTTCTATGATAAGATAGTAGTTGGAAGAAGAAAAAGAACTAATTGCAATAATCTATGGGAAGGGAGCTCACAGCTGGTCCTGCAGCAGTAGGAGATGTTCCTGTTTTTCTCTAGAGATTAGCACCAGCCTCAGGCAAAGTCTATTTCCCTTTGTCTTACAAATACCAGTTAACTATAACATTGTACCTGTGGTGAAACTTTTAAGACAGGTACCTATGGTACAATAGTTAAAGCAGCTCACTGCTTGGGAAGCCTGGGAATGGTGACTACACTTCAAATTCAGTGGGGAGTCTGCATAAGAAACAGCATCGACCTTCTTGCCAGCCCATACTGATCTGTGGCTGGGCTGCTGTGTTACATCAGCTGGGATTTCTTCATTGTATCAGAGGCAAAATACTGAGAATCATGGCAGGACTAGAGGTTGTCTAGGCTGTCTAGGAGGTTTTCTTTACCTCAGTAATGGAAAATGAAAAATATTTTCTTGCAGTACATTGTTTTGATGCCTCAAAGGCTGCAGAGCTGTGAAAAGTAACCTCTTTGTCAAAGACAAGGAGTCACAGTGCTTCCATGAGAGCATATCTGGCATTGAAAGAACTGAGACTATGTGAGGAATTAATTGAGACAGGAAAAGTAAGATTGCCCCAAAATACTGATCTCAATAAGGACATCCTCATTGTTCTGCATAGCTTTCTACATGCATTAGGTTTGAATCTTTTCTACTGAAATGTGTTGAGTGCAAAATTGTTTTAATAGGAGAAAAAGGTCTGCACAAAGAAAAACCTGAGGGTATGGCATAAAATTGTGGAAGTCAGTAATGACAAATCTGTTTTCCTGTTCAGTGTTTTCAAAAAGTATTTATGAGGACAGATGGTGGGCAGCAGCAGAACATGTTCAGTTTTATCAAGACATTTGGCTAACAAGCACAGTCTGAAATGCATTTCTTTCCATCTCAACTTAATAATTTTAATTAGAGGCAAAAGGTGTGGTAGGTTCATTGTCTGGAGGCGTATGTGCAATATTGTCTTGGTTGGGCAGGACTGGGTGGGAGAGAATATCACTGCCTCTAATGAAGGGTGGTGCATATCTGTGCAATCTCAGGGTTTTTTTATTGTCTGGTAATCTAAAAAATGCAAATTCCAAATGTGCTCTTGCACAACATACACAGTGATACACTGAGGCTATGCTTTCAGTTAGTCAGAGAACAAAAACATGGCTACAAAATGTGTGCAAGTAATACTGTGCCACTGCAGAAGAAAAGCTTTTTAGCAAGTGGTGGGACACACATTTATTATCTTGAGGGGAAGTTTTCAAAGCTACCTGTGTAACTTAGCGGTCTCTGGAATTCATTCACTATTCAAATGCTTTTGAAAATCTTACTTATTAACAAGTCATTTTGAACTTCATATAGTTCTGGAAGTGGTAACTAGGGATCATATGTTCTAACTGGGTCTAATGGTGTTCATTTACCCTACTTATCTCTGGCCATATTCTAGCTTTTTTTGTAAAGCTGCTTGCACAGATTATGTGCATTTTGTCCTTTAGCAGTTCTCCAAGGCCCAGCCCAGGAACTCCTTCCCCTGCTTTTGGGTGCTGCAGTAGTAGGCATGCCAGTATTGGGCTGGTCCCAAAAGGAAGCATTGAAATGGGACTCATGGCCTGAGAAGCCCTGGCATGACATTCCTGTGTATCCCCTCTCTCAGTATGGGTTATGGAAATATTCAAAATGCCTTCATCTCACAAATATCCTTTTGTTAAGACCTGTGTGCTTCTAAGATTTTCTGTGAGAAGCTGTCTTGCTTTGTCTTCATAGTCCTCATTAAAATGTGTCTGATATATCTGCTACAAAGAAAGGTCATAGTATTTATGAAGAGTACCTTCTAATTCTATTCTGGGCTGCATCAAAAGAAGGGGGACCAGCAGGTTGACAAAGGTGGTTCTGCCCCTCTACTCGACTCTTATGAGAACAAAGTACTGTGTTCAAGCCTGGGGACCCCAACATAAGAAAAAATGGATGTCTGGAGGAGGGCCATGAAGATGATGAGAAAGATAGGCCAGTTCTCCTAAGAGGAAAGGCTGAGAATTGGGCTTGTTCAGCCTGGAGAAGAAATGGCTCTAGGGAGACTTTGTAGGAGCCTTCAGGTACTTAGAGGGAGTCTACATGAAGGCTGGAGAGGGGCTTTTTACAAGGGCAAGAAATGATAGGACAAGGGGGAAGGCCTTTAAACTGAAAGAGAGTAGGTTTAGATTAGATATTAGGAAGAAATTCTTTGCTATTAGGGTGGTGAGGTACTTAGGTTGGCCAGAGAAGCTGTGGTTGTCCCATCCCTGGAAATGTTGAAGGCCAGGTTGATGGGGGGCTCTGAGCACCCTGGTCTTGTGGAAGGTGTCCCTGCCCTTGTCCCAGGTATTGGAAGTAGATGATATTTAAGGTTCCTTCCAATCCAAACCACTCTATGATACAATTCTAGATATAAATCTGCCTCCGATTTAGTGAAACGATTTGTTTCCTGTAACAGTAAATCTGTAAACCAACAAAATAATTTATTTTGTAAGATCTTATTGAATATTTTCCCTTACTGACTGAAGTTCACATCTTGCAAACTATTTTAAGCACTGTTATCAGCCTTGGGGCTGTAAAAAGACAACACTTCTATCAGTCATTCTTTTACTGCCTTTTAGTTGCTACTGTTTAGAGGAAAGTTCAGTTCTCTGTGCAAGCTACCAGAATTATGTCCCTTTATGTCTAGAAACTTGTATTTGTGTCCCTTGTGACTATGAGTCTCTGAGATTTGCAAGTGGCAGGGTGCACTGCACTGCATTTCATCACTGCCCAGTGGGGACAAATCCTCAGCAGCGAAGCACAGCCTGGATGGCCCTTGCCCACATTCTGCATCTCAGGGCAGGAGCTTGAGCAATAGGAGATTCCCTACACACTGTTCAAATGGGAGAACTGAGGTTTTGTGCCCATGCACAGCTCACAAATTGCATCAGCTGCCTGGCAGGATTAATGGTCTAGTCCTAATAGTCTCCCAGGCAAATGATACATGGCCCAATAAACCATAGTGGTTTGTTACATAATACCTACTTTCAAATTTTAAGTACATAGTTAGGTTTTGGCAAGGAGGATTAATAAATTGCCTGATTACTAGATATATCAGAATAGTGAAAGCAAAATAATCAAATTTCGGTCACTTCTTCCTTCCATCTTAGGCTTTTCTGTGATGCCATATCAAGGCTGACCTAGGACAGAGGCTAGACAGAGTTAAAGAATAAAGTAGGTATTTATTAAAAGGCCTCAATGGATACACCTTGGGCAGTACAAAAGCCCAGCCAGGGCTACACCCAAGATGAACCCAAAATGATCACAAAAATGGACAACTGGTCTCTCACTTTTAAAAGTTCTGGTCTATTTGCATATTAGAGTTAATTGTCCAATTATAGTTTTAGGTTATGAAGTCCCATCCTTCTTGTTTTTCTCTCTTCATTCCGCCATTGTTTATGCTCTTGGGCCTGAGATTTGGATCGGTTATCCTTGGTCCCAAGATAGAGAAGGAATTGTTTTGTCTAGCTACTCTGTGAAGAGAGCTTACCATCCCTTAATATGAAGCTCAGAACTACACACTAAAGCAGTAAAGAATCTGAAAAATACAAAAGCTAAAACCTAAGACGTCATCTGAAATTCAGGTACATGTTTGAACCTGTGGAAAGAGGCAGCTACATTTTGTTGTAATGTCAGCTCTTTGGGAAGTGCCAGTCCTTGACCTCTGAAAAAGATACATGACCAATATTCCTAATACAAAGCTGCCTGCATTTACCAAACCATAACAATACTGTGTAGCTTACCTGTGTTGGTTACCTAAGTTAGAGATAAATTATAACAGAAAACAAATTAAAGACAGATTAGAAAGTATAATAACTAACTCTGAGAATTTCATATTGGTTTACTTTGCTTGTTTTGAGAGGTATTATTTTAAAAATGGCTGTATATTAACACATGTGGAGGCACACATGCTTTTCTCTGTTGAAAAGTTTTAGATAAGATCAGTGTCATCAAGATCCTTAGTCAAAGAATGTTGCTTTGTGATTCTAGATCAGCAAACCCTTGTGGTTTACAGCAGATGAGCTTCTCATTCTCTGAGGAATTATTATGGGCTGGTGGATGCAACTCCAGCACCAAACTAGGTAGGGAGGTAGGCCTGAACTCTTCCCTAGTGTGCTATCCCTTGGTCTGTGTCTTCCCTGAGAGGCACAGGGCCAATCTCTGAAAAGAAATTATTTTACTTGTGGCTTATTTCTGTCGCTTTCTGGATCTGAACTCAAGGAGAGTAGAGCTGGGCGGTCTCCAATAAACCATAGCACTGTTCTGGGAAGCCCACAATTAGCAGGAGAATTAATTAACAATTGTTAGTTAACAATTAACAATCTAATTAACAGGAGAATTAAAAGGACAATTCTTTTGAACTGTGTGTTTTTTCATTATATTTGATTGGAAGACCAGGTCAATGTGCTAAAACAATGTAAATTTCAATAATATACTATAATTTCATGTTTTATAATGCTTGTAGTGCCTGTAAGGCAATTTTTTTTTGATGGAAATCTGTTTTTCAGACAACATAGCCTATGTCTCATGGTTCTTCTATTTGTAACTCTGTAAAAGTCACTCTAATACATGAAAGAGTAATTGTAGATATTAGTGTAGATATCCATGTTCTAGATAATAAAAGCCCATGTTCAAGTTCAATACATTGCTCTTATTTGAGGAAGTGCGCCTGATGTAAAGACCCTTGGATTCATGACTCCTGACAAGGGCAGACTTTCTGCACAATATGTTTTCTACATGTTTTGAAGGCCTACTTCTGTAAACAGGAAACTTCTCATTGCTCCAATGCTTCACATTGCTATAGGCAGACCAACACATGCATGGAGGTTTGTAGATCTGATCTGAAACAGCACAGCTGGCACTACTCCACTGCCTTGAGAGAAGCTACTTTGGTTTGCATGTGGTGAGATGCTGGCTCTGAGCATCCAGTGTGGTTCATGAGATTAGTCTAAGATGAAAATGTAGATTTTACTGGCTTACAAGAGTAGGAAGGATGTATCTCCTAGAGGGTGTGTCTGATCAGTTACATTTCATAAATGTTGTGTACTGTTTTTGCAAAGACAGATAAATGCTTTGCTAGTAACAAACCTCTCTCATCCCATCTAATCACCTGGAAAAAAAGCTGTTGAAAAGAAATTTGCTCATTCCTGTATGCCAAACACAAACCTTAACCTTCCTGGGAATACAGCAGTCTTGTCATCACTTGTTCTTGTTGCTTCTCTTACTGATTGTGTCCCAATATCAGCAAATAAATATCTTCCAAACCATAAGCTGATTTATAGGTAAATGAGTCAGATTTTGCATGGCCTCTTTCCCTGCCCTCATGTCCTTAATTCAAGCAATATAGTGCTCTGCAAAAAGATCCTCTGACTTCATACCACCATTATGGATGTGTCAGGTCAGCATTGGAGGCCAAGCTAATTCACATGCTGCTACACAAAATGCAGTATGTGAATTACCTATAAATGTATTTTATCTAAGCTGTAATTAACACAAATCAGCTGTTTTTGTTTTAGGTGGTAGCAAAATAATGGATCTTCACTGTTTTGGGGGATGTAAATTCTGGACTTTTGCCTTTCCGCTGTTGCCTGGGGCTGAGTAGTGGCATGGGTGATGGATCTGTTTCAGTGCTGTGAGAGTGGCCACCTAGCAGAGGCCATGGAGCATGTCCTTCAAGCTGCTAGCTGTACCCTGGCTACTGCTTTGTGGGTTTCACAGGGGTTCTACTTCTTCCACTGCTGCTAACGAAACACAAAGGCTCTGAAGCTCCTGTTCTCTGGCCACCTGTCTTCCTTGGTGCTGGGCTCTCAGAGCAGCCCTTCTGGAGTCCAGTGCTCCAGCTGTGCAAGATAACCTTCTGGAGACCTTCCCAGCTCAACTCTGAAAGCAACAGCTTGAGACTGAGCTTGTTGTCTCCTTTCCACCCCATTCATTCCTTCCAAACAGGCTGAAAGGAGAGCAAAGTCTGCAGAGGATGGTGCTGAATAAACAGTTTTGGAGGTAAAGAATTCTTATGTGCCTGCATGTTAACAAGTATCAGGTAAAGTCTGTGACTTGACAATGAGCCCTACATTTTGCAGGGAAGGAGGACTTCTGGCATGGGGAATGCTGTGCACTCACCTGACATCATCTTGAAAGGGAGCAGGATAACAGCTGGACGACATTCCTTTAGGGAGAAGAAAAAGGAAAATGGTCAACCCTGCAAGAAGCCATCAGGGTAGAAACCTAACAAGAACTATTTGAACACAATGATTAAGGACAGCAAAATGTTCATTTTCTCCTTTTATTACGGCTGACAGAATTACTTCCTACAGGAAGACTAGGGTTGATGCATGGGTGCAGTTGATTAGCTATACCTCTTTCAAAAACTGGGCTAGTAAATTCAGACTCTGAGAGGTTCTGACTTGCTCATGCTCTCTTTTCCTCTCACCCATCCAGTACTGACTGTCAGAAATTCCTATTCACTCTTCAGTCTCTCTGGCTTCATCTTTTTTCTTGTACAATTGCTGTTTTTACTGCTAGTGCACTGCAACTATTAGATCAGAGCACAGGCTGTTGGGTGTATAGGCAGTAGAGATGCTGACCAGGTGTAAACCAGAACATTTATGTTCCATTAAGTACCACATCCCTAATCCACCCATGTCCATGCAACACATACTGCATGTGCAACTTCTATAGCACTGCAGAAATATTTGGCTCTCCTCGTATTATGTTGCACAGGCAGCTTTCCTTCTGGCATGATCTCATGTTTTGTGCCTTGGAAAAACAGTATGTGTAGGGCAGGACAGCTGACTGGGAGCCCAGAGAGGAGAATTCTACAAATTTGACTAAACTAGCTCTGAAGGATGAACAATGAAAGCTGGCAGATAGATAATTTTTGGTAACTTGCATAGCACATACTAAAAGCTAAGGTAATATACAAAGCACAGGGCAGATTTTCCCATACAATTAAATTTTTGCATTAAATTATTATTATGAAGACACTTTTGTGACTCAAGAGACTAAGGAAACACTTGTTTTATAAAAATGTAAATTCCTATATTCAGTTATTTATCATCCTTATTATTGTGTGATATATGAATGGCATGGAGAAGTCATATAAGGAGTGCTTCCTGGATTTTTACACTCAGCTATATAATGTATATATACGCATTTGGCATGTCCAAAACATTAATTATATTTTGTTAAGTAAACTCTATATTTTTGGAGAGAGAATTTGAATAAAGCATAATAGCCATTAAGTTAATTTCTGTAATTTAGAAAAGGCTTCTTTCATGAAACTCTGTTGCTAGTACCCAAAAGAGAAGTGTAAATTATGTTATGGCAATCTGGTTGCAAAAGAAATTTCTCCCAAAGTAAGAAAAATACAGGACACAATAAAGTAACTGGAACAAATAATCAAATTTTGAAACATATCTTACAGGCTGAAAAAGTTAACCTCTATTCAGTTAAAAGAAGATAGCCAGTGTTTATCATAGTCTATGTTAATTTTCTGTCTGCATAAATATCATTCCTTTCAATGGCTCTCAACTTATGTTCCAACCAGGCAGCTTCCTTCAAAATTAAGGAAGTAAAGGACATGGACGGTATGTTCTCCAAGGGCAAGCTGGTATCTTGAACAGTCAGGAAAGATTTTGAAGTGGCAGGAGTCTGTAGAACATGTATAAAACACAATTAATGTGAGAGGCTGTAGAAAAGTTACTAAACAACTGCTGAGATGAAGACAGTAGTGAAGCTGAGAGAGTGGAAGCTGTTATTCTTATAGAGAAAGGCTAATCTAACATCTGTTTCTAGTGAAGGCAAGAAGGAAAACCTGGGAAAAGGAACTGTAGACAAGTAAGGCTCACCTCAACCCTTAAAAAGAAAGATCAGGGAACATGAATCTTGGGAATCATTTCCAATTACATAAAGATGGAAAGATAAACCAAGGGTGAATCCCTGACATACCTGACTGCACTCTGTGACGAAATGGCTACGTATACTAATGGGAGGAGTAGGCTAGATGGAGTAGTTATTGACTTTAATGAAGATTTTGACGTGCCAGAAGCAAATGAGAAAACAGAATCTCTCTGAGTTGGCAGATGATATAACATGTAGCTATGGCCACAAACTTAAGATTCAGACTGGACATTACAAAACCATTTCCACCAGGATGGCAGTGCAGCACTGGACGAGGTTATCTGGGAAGGCAGGGGAGTCTCAGTTCTTGGGTCCTTACAGGACTTGACCAAAGGCACAGCTGACCTATCAACCAGCACTGGGGGTAGTCCTGCTTCTGGGAAGAGGCTGGAGTTGATGACCTTCACAGGCCTCTTTTAACCAATGTTTCTGTGGCTGTGTGCCTGCCAGTGATCTTCAAGCAGCGCTTCAGCAAAGCCAGCAGTGAGCTACTCTGAACATGACACCTTCATTGCTTCATGTAGCTTAGTGCACACACACGTTGGGACCCTGCTTCAGACTTAGGCCTTTGCTATTGCCATTGTCACCCTGGCTCAACTTCAACAGCCAGGGCATGGCTGTAAGGACTGCTGAAGTTCCCTGGACTGCAATGGGCATCCACATGCCAGGAACTTAAGGCTCCCTCTTCCCTCTATTTATTATCTGCAGCACCAAAGGGAGAGTGGGCTTCCTCAAGCCATCTGTATCATCGAGTCACTGCCCCCTCCCCTTGTGCAGGTTTGCAGGCTCGGTCAAGGCTGGGTGGGGCTCTGATCCCTGCCCAGCTCCTTCCAGTCGGGTCCCTGCGCCTGCCCCAGCACACAGCACACAGCACACAACACACATGACACAGCACACAGCACACAGCACACAGCACACAGCACACATCACACAGCACACAGCACCCAGCACCCAGCACACAGCACACAGCACACAGCACACAGCACACATCACCCATCACACAGCACACAGCACACATCACACAACATCACTCCCTTGCTGGAGGAAAGCTGTGAAGCAACAATGCAGCACACAGGAAATGATTCACCTATTTTCTGCAAACATCTCAGGCAATATTTGTGCTGCAACAAATACACCATTTAATTTTGCCCTACAAAGTACTTATAAAATTAGCAACAAAGAAACACCATTTTTTGTTTCTAACTTTGAAGAGCTACAAATGGCTATTTTAGACTGCCCAGATATTGCCTACATTGAGTTGTTTACTGCAAGAGTGTCTTATTCTTCACTGACTAAGTTTCCTTGCAGAGACTGCCAAGCACAAATTAGGTCAACCTAAGCCTCAGTATAAAATGCAATTTGCCAAAAACTTCTCTTAATTAGTGCTGTTATTCAGGGTGGGGAGAGCTTAGCTCACAGTGAATTAGCGTAGGGCACTTTGATAGAGAGAGATGCTTTCTAAAGAAAGGTGGATCTAACGCTGGATTTCTGCCCAATGTATTTTGAAATTTTGATTGCAATCTTTTATGACCAGAGTGAGGACTGTAATTTGTGCCTGTAGGGTGCTCTGCATAGCACTACCAGACTGCAATAAAACAACAAATAACAAACTAATCATTCTTATGGACAACACCCTCTTGCAACTAGAATCAGTGATTCTAGGTCTTCATCACTCTGTATCAGTGCCACAGAAGTGCTGGTAAGAGACTGTTTCTCTTCTGCCTGAAGCCCCAAAAGGGCATTGCTGCCTCTGGACAGGGCCTGGCATCTTTCCCACTGTGGCTGTGTCCCTGGGCTCAATCAGGAACCCACCTTGCAGGGGATGCAAAAGACAGATCAGTTTGGCTTCCAGAGACCACGCCCCCACAGGGCTGTATTTGATGCTGTGTTAACTCTGAGACAGGCCCGGGACTAAAGGGGTCATTAAGTTAGTTTGATACCTCTGAAGATAGTCAGTTCATGAGAAAGTTGTGCTAACCCAAGTAGGATCTGGATTAAGAGATTTCTACTTTTTATCACTAAGCAACTTTTACATTCTCTCACTTCTCCCCTGCAGTCAGTACAAGACACTGACTGATTTTGCTTAAATAACAGGAAAAACACTAGCCAAGGCTTTCATTTCTGCTGCTTGCTGAGTTTTCACCCTTACTATCCATCTCCCATCTGGAGTGAATTAAATTATTTGCATTTTTCCATGTACAAATTCTGGTGTGTACTGATGCAGGACAAGTTTCTGATTAATAATTCTGATTAATATATAATACACTGATGAGAATCTCCTGGAGTAAAAGGCTAAATATAGTATTAGTGAGTATAGACTGTAATAAAAATCATAAAAGTGCCAACATGGAAAAATATGCTTGGGAACACCCAACAAAGCTCCAAAAATCAATAATTTTTGTACTGGCTTTGCATGAAATAATTAATTTCTGAAAGCAGTCTAGCTACATCCAGGCACTATTACATTCAAGCTAATAAAGCTTTGGGAGAGGCATGATAATAGGATAACATATGCAAATTAAAATTCCACTGGGTGGATTCATTATAGTGCACAGCAGAACCCCGCATCTGTACATAAGTAAAGTCCTTCCCTAAGTTTTAAAATATTGTCTAAGTGTGGCATAAACTTTGTGCTGATCAACCACACAGAGGTTTTTGGGTACCATTATCATCATAAGAGTTGCATTTTAGCTGGAAAATTTACATTGCTTTAAGGATGAAGCACCCATCTTCTACTGGAATCTCAACATCTGGACAGTACAAGCCTCAGGGTTTGCTGCAGTTCTTATCTTGGCCTGACTTACTGAGAAAATGTATTGTCATATATCCTAGGAATTGGACTGCATTCAGGATCATATTCTTTCAAAAGCTTGGAAGGTGCCTATTTTAATAAATAGAGTGGAAGAGAAAAGCAACTCTGGTTATTAAATGGTAACATCAATGAAGGATTAAAAATATTATTCAAGTTCATTACCTATATAATAACTTATTTAGACTTATTTCAGTTTTGTATAAGGCCTGCAGCCATGGCCACTAGAAGCTTGTCACAAAATGTAATGTTGTGTGCACATTTTAAAACTACCATAATTTGAATTTATCAGTGACTACTGTGCATCCAGTTAGCAAGAATGAATGTGGGCAACTTAGAATTAAATATATAAATTCATATTCAATAAACAGCTTTAAAAGGCTTGATCTTCAGATGAAGAAACCTTGAAGATTAATTCAAAATTTCTCCCAGACCCCTCTTCAGGCAGGAAAGAGTTTCCTCCTGGATTTTCAGCATTCATTCACACACAGGTGAAAAAGGAGGATGAGAAAAGGAATGGGATCTTACTGTGTGGTCTGGCCTGAAGCATCTTTATGAGTAAATCAGCATCTTTATGGTAATGAGTTCAGTTCTATTAATGGAAATTGAAAGACTTTCAGTGACTTGAACAGTGATTAAACCTCAGACATAAGAAAGAAATAATGAAACTATATTCTGAGAACTTTAAAAGTATAGTTAGAGGACCTGTTAAGAGATGCTCATCAAAAAAGCCAATGTTAATAACTAACTTTTAGTGACCTCAAAATAACTTGTTTTCTAATAGTCTGGAAACCTGTAAAAAATGTTGATTAATTCTGCAAGACGTAGTGGGCATTGTATATTTAGTTTAGTGAAAAATACTTTATGGAAAATACTACATAGTTGTGCAAAAATAGACTGTTCTGTGAATACTGGTATTAAAAATGCATCCTTATTTTAAAATTTTATTGTTAAGTATAAATGCATCAAAATAGATGTTAATTGATACTTCTCTTGCAGATACTTCTCCTGACTTTATTAGGTTATGTAGACATGGTACTTAGGAACCTGGCTTAATGGTGAGCTTGGCAGTGCTGGGTTAACAGTTGGATTTGATGAGCTTCAGGGTGTTTTCCAACCTAAATGATTCTATGATTCTATCTTTGTCTTTACAGAAATGCCTGCTAAAACAGACTATCATCTAACTGACCACCAGTGAACGTTTCACAAACAAACTCATTTCTACTTTGATCATTGGCTGTGAAGCGGTTTTGTGCTCACAGTATGTACATTTCCCCTTTTATATTAATCTGCCTATTATTTGCATCATCTCTGATAATGTTGTAAAAGCAAAATATATCATATGCTTAGAAACATAGAGCCTCCTTGCTTAAGTTGACAGCCTTTTTATATTAGTTTAAAAATCAATCCTTCCTCAAACTGAGGATTAACCAGCTACACAATAATTATCAGTTTTGCAATATGTGAAAAGTGTCAAATCTAATAACTAAAGTCTGCCTAAACAAAAGAATGTGTTCAAAAAGATTAATGGATTATTGAAGGTTCACACATTCTGATGTCAGTTTTCATGCTTCTTGGACAGCTTTTAGCATGTCTCAGCTGCTGTTAGTCAACACGTGCTCTTTAAGCATGGAAAATAATGCAGGAGTTTATAGGAGAGCTGTGCTGATGCTTTGAATGAGACGGCTATTTGGTGAGCTAGAGACATAAGAGGCTTTCCTTTTTCATCAGAAGGATTTTCTACAAAGCCTGAGAGAGATCCTGTGCTTCAGTTAGAACAAACCCAGTTAATACATATCATCCCCATACAGCTACTGACTGCAGCAGGCTTCACCAGCAGATGCTGATGCACTCTCACAGGTCCTTGTCAGCCACTGTACGTGCTGCTCTTCATTCAGACCTGCCTTAGAAGCTGCTGCCAGAGAGACAAGGTGCTCCCAAGGGCTGGCAGTTCAGCAGCACACACAGTACTGCTCAGGGTGCTTCCCCTCAGACAGAAAAAGAGAAGGTCAGTGTTAGGCTAGCAAACACATGACCCGAATGATCTCTTATAACTAAAAAATTCATCAGTTTTGGTACTTTGTACTGAAGACCAGTAGAATTACAGTACTCCTGCCTTATGATGTGTGGACACTTTTATTAGCACTGCATCTTCAATAGCCTGATTTGATATACTTGGAGAAGCACTTCTAAGTGATGGCAACTGTCTACTTAGTGTGGCATCATCACCCACAGCACACTCAGATGCTGACATATTGATAGTTTTGACAAGGGGCTTTAAAGATTTGAGTTAAAATGGTACACTCTGCCCTGCATGGTTCACCCACCTAACCGGTTTTGGGAATTTTGTGTGGGAATGTTGTGACTATTCAAAAACTATTGTCCTTAAACTTGAATTCTTCTTTGAAACAGGTTTCTGAGGACTAGTGGTACACACTTTGCTGGACTCAATTTTTCACATGGCAAATATCTAACTTGTAAACATTTCAGTGCATAAGAAAAACCCCTGCATTCTCATGTGTGGTATCACTAATGCACAAAATATTGAGACAGGTGTCCAGATACCCAGGTACCCAGAGAGACAGATTTGGGTGTGTTTTCCTAGTCACATTTTGCTGTCTTTCTATATTCTATGTACTACTATGGGTAGCTGACATGCAGGTAGGTTGTCATTAACTTGTCTTGAAACTTCAGGGTCTCACTGCATTGCACAGAATCTGCAGAATGTTTACAGAAATCCTTTGCAGTTAATCTAAACCTAAAACCACTACTGTTGCAATTTCAGTTTCAGCTACTTTCTTGCAATCCGCTGTTGCATCAGGTGATTGTGGGACTATTCTACTTTATTTCTGCACATGAGCAATTTGTCAAACGTGAGATGTATTTAAATATTGCGTAAAGTTTATTTTGAGTATTGCTTTTGGCATTATTACTTATTAAGTTTGGAAAAGAAATACAGCCACTTCTGCCAATACAAGAATTGACAAGTTGTAAGATAATCTATGCTGATGCTATCAAGTTCCTGCAGATCACTGAGTGATTGCCAGCTTTCATGCTTTCTGCATGCTGCTTTGAAAAATTGACTTATATTAACCTGTTTTGCTTAGGTTGTCACAATATTTTTGAATCTTTATTTCAATGTCAATTTTAAAATTTTATCCATCTGTGTCTCATAGACGACTGAGGCTGTGGGCAGATTTCTTTCCTTGTGACTATTGCTGTGGGACACTGGAGTTTGCAATGGGTACTACTGCACAGTCTTTCAGTTGTGCAGTGAATGAAAGAATACATTTCTCATGTATACATTTCTCATGTATTCTCACTGATGCAGTCTACATTGTTCAAAACTGAGAGCCATTCACAGATGTCCTGCTTTTCATCTCCCTGCTCCAAAGTTCAGTAAAAAGGAAACAGTGCCATAAATCACTCTAACTATATTGGTCAACTAATTATTGATTAGACAGAAAGTAGTCTCTGTTAGACACATGAAGGAGATCACCTCTTATTACATCCCAGGTAAATGCTGCTGAGTGTAAGTGCATGCTCTAATATCACTATCTTTATTTCTCTTCTTTGTAAACCAGCTACTTTGAGCACTGAGAAAGACAAGACATCATTAATAATGCCAAAATGTTGGCTGTGAAATGTTTGAGAAAAATGCATGAGGATGGGCCTTACCTTGATCCTGGGAACATGAAGGCTCCTTTCTTCCAGTGAGCATCTTCAAGCTGCTGCTGAAGGGGCCACCACTTCCCCTGGACTGTAACTGTGGTCTCATGGACCCAGGTGAAGGAGCAGCCCAAGGTTGTGGTGAGCCACGTGTGCACCAGGCAGCATACACACTTCTCGTGGTCCCAGAGGAGCTGCAGCTGGATGGACACAAAAAGCAAAAAATAGTCACTCACCTCCTCCTGGCACGGCGCCACATGAGCTCAGCGCTCAGCTCCTGTGGATTTTCCGTGGATGCAGCTTTGTGCTGCAGCAGATGTTGGCCAAGCTGGCTGCTCAGGGAGGTGGCTGCTTCAGCACCATGCCTGCATCAGAGGAGAGGTGGGAACAGGGGCAAATATTATCATTCCCAGATGAAAATTGGTCTGTAACGCCAAATAGAAAACAGTCCCTATGTGAAAGCTATGAACTTTGCACTTTTTCATGCACCTTTTTTATGTGTATGTGTGTGTGGGTAAATGTGAAGTACTTACAATTTTTTTCTATTAAAAGTTTTATTTGTTGAAATACAATTTACCATCAGAAGTAATAAATGTTGGATATGTCCTTAACAGGACAGTCTTATTTAAAACTGTATAAACCCAAATAAAATGTTCCTTGTGGTATTAGTAGGTTAATGCAATATGCGATAAAGTTCATATCCATAAAAGGATATTCTATACTGCATAGTCTTGGTGTTGAAAATTAGCCCAAGTCAACTCTTGCCACAATAATCGTTCCTTACCCTGACTTCTACAGGTTACTGGTGGTCAACAAATAATCATACTTCCTTAGGTAGAAAAGTATTTGCTGTAAAAGTAATGTTCTTTGATTTCTGTTAATAATGTAAGAATAAGTCCTTTAGCAGGCAGAACCATGAAGTAAAAATTTTCATTTCCTGGACATGAACTATATAATGAAGCCATTAATCATAGACTGCCATTGAAGGGAGTCAAACCTAGTTTGCTCAGAAGCCACGTACAAAGCATAAGGTGAGATTAAAACAATATATTGTGAAATAAGGTGAGACTAAAATAGTATCTTCTGAAAAATCTTTGATTCTTTCCCTTTTCAACTACAGACAGCACTAATTACGGGAGGGGCAGAGAAGTAAAATAATAGCAGTTACCCTAATTATCTGGAGATTGTGTTTTGTGTTGGATGGATGCTTTAGGTGTGCTTACTTACTGTGTTTGATTTAATTAATGATACTTCATAAATTATATGTAAATAAAGAATGCAGATGGGAATGATTTCAGACTAAGTATGAGAATTTTATTGCTGACTATCAAAGACCTTCTAAAATGCTAATTTTTTAGACATAGTCCTTTGATCACTACAGATAGTGAATGTTAATCAAATAAAACTCCAACATTGTTCTTGTGACTCTAAACAGGAAGAGAACAGTAGTCTGCCAAATTTTAATAGTTCATTTGGGCTATACTACTATCACTTTGCAAATCTCAAAGCCTGGTATTAGAGAATATCCTTCTTAAGAAGAATAATATATTTCTGGAAACATGCCTGAATATCACTGGCTTGAGAGCACAAGTATTCCTCAGTTCTGAGAACTGAATCAATACTTCCTCATAGTGCTGCAGCAATTTGCTGTGCTGGGTGTATTGTGCATTTGCATGAGGCAAGACTGGACAGAATATTTCTAGGTTAGCTGGAAGGTGGGGTGATGTGAACTGCCACACTCTTCTAACAGGCTGATGGCGAGGCTGTGGCGTGGTTCCCTCGGCTTTCACTGAGCTCTTTAGGCTGCAGAAGTGAGGCCACCACAACATGCCTGCTCACCATGGGCCTTGCAAATGCCTCCTTCTGACACTCAAATCATGTAGCCAGCCAAGTTATGGTTTACTAGGAAAAAAAGCAAAACAATAAGGAGGGAAAGTAAACACCCTTATTGTCTTCTGCCTAACAACCCTCTGATGGGGGAGCCATAATTTAGCACCAAAGTATTAAGAGGCCTCTTTGATTAGGTACTAGGGGTAAAAAATATGCTCTGGAGGAAAAACATAGTAAGAAAGAAGAACAGCACTTTTTTTTTCCTTTTCTTAGCCTCAGGTAATGCATATTTACATTGTTTATTCTACTCTACACTAAAACTGAAACAATGATGCAATACTGTTTTTAGAATGCCTTCTAACATAAACTTTCAGGTTTCAATCAAGATACTGAGGTGGAAAATGCTCATTCATTTCATACATATCAGGATTTTTTAAAGCATCCTTCTGTTTAAAGCTCTGATAAAACACTTCTATGAGCATTTTTATGTGGATTTCTCCTGTCCTTTTAAAACCTCAGTTTTAGGCTTCTAACCTCTTTTACATGTTTTAAGAAGGAACATAAAAGTTTGCAAATGCATAGACTTATGCAGTCCTGGCTCTATCTACATCTATACACCAGCTCTTTCCCATGTAACAAAGGGAAACTTCTCAGAAGTAACCTAGAGAGGAAGTGGAAAAAGTACCACCACCATCTTCGGGGGTCAGTGTGAAGTTCCTTTAGGAATTGGCCACGAGGCTCTTCAGTGGCTCTGGAGAAGAGGTTCTCTCTGTAAGCAGGCCAGGGTGAGGGTGAAGGGTAGACACTTGGTGCTACACCCCTCAAGGTGCTGAGGGTGGCTGCCCACCCTCCTGGCACCCAAGCATGCATGTGCCTCACAAGTCAGGAATCTCTATCCTCAGGTGAGTTCCTGCCTTAGGCAGGGGTGGGGAGAAGTGGAGTGGGAGCAGTGCCCTACAAAGGCACCCATACCTCAGCCTGGGGCTGCCTGAGAGGGAGACAGCAGCTGGTGCTGGGAGGAGGGGCCGTGAAATGGGAGAGGCAGGAAAATTCCAGAGGGTAAAAGTTATGTTGAGAAGGTGTGGGGCCACCTGGGGAAAAGACTTGGGCATGGCTCTCCCAGAAATTATTATTATTATTTATTAGCTCAAGAGCAAAGAGCAAAGGCTCTTCTGTGCCTCCTTTCTTATTTCACTGTTAAAGAGCCACAATGAGCCAAATGAATCTTTAACAAATAATACTTACTCCTGTTTTTCCTGGGAAATCTATCATAATAGTGGTGGTGGCTGAGTGTCCCCTGAGCAGGTACAGAGAGGGAGGCATAATCTTTCCTCACCAACCCTAGTGATACAGCCAGAATAGCCTTCTGACACTGTGCCTGCCATGCACTGTGCTGAGAAGAAACACTCCACTTTCCTGGACCCCCTGTGTTTGCAAGAGTTCAACTCTTGCTGGATAAACACAAGAGGAACTGGTATTTCATAGAATCAGAGTGGTTTGGGTTACAAGTGGCCTTAAAGATCATCTAGCTATGGGCAGGGAACCCTCCACTAGACCGGGTTACTCAGAGCCCCATCCAGTGTTAAACATCATCAGGGATGGGGAGTCCACAAACTCTCTGGGCAATATTTTACTTCAGAATGGAAGTGTAAAGCCTTTGCAGAGCTTTTAATTACAAAACAAAAGTTGCAGGCTTTTTGTCAGAAGTGGACTCTAAACAATTTTTACATGTGAGTGGTACAAAGCTCACCTCCTCAGAGTGCCCTTGAGGTTCTGCTTCTCTGCACACACCATAGCAGGATTTCTCTGTAGTCTTCAGCCTGGTGAGGAGATTTTCATTTCTTTAAATACACTGACAAATTTTATAGCCAGAATAAGGAGGATGACTAAAGTAAGGTTGGGAAAATCCTTCTTTTTTTTTGTGCAAAACATTATTCTGACACATACATACATGTATGTACACATCTCCAACTGTGAGGTAGTTCATTATTCCATTGAGCCAGGACAGCATGTGGACCATGGTCTATCGTTATTCTAACACCATATTAAGCATTAATTTATTAACTGGCAGCAGTGGAAGTGAATGTAGTTTCTTGAAAGGCTGTCAGCTTGGCATTCATAGTGTCCTTGAAAAGCCCTTCATCATCAGACAAAGAGTGGCAGGGCTGATGGAGCAGAGGAGGATACCTTTACTACATTTGGATGTGTGCCATGGAAAGTACCCATGTAACAGCAGGGAAGTGCCAGGGCTGGCTCTGAGGCACACTAGAAAGAAAGTGCTCCAGGGAGAGCAGAATCCAGGTACTGGTCATTGCAAATGTGTGCAGTGGTGATCTGGTAAGAATACAGCTGAACAATGGATTAGTCCCTTAAATATCTATGTTAACAAAGATGTAGTCTGCATTAGAATGGGAAAACATGTAATAGATAATCAGATTACAATTTTCAAACAAATCTTATTCTGACTTCATGCACTGTACCTTTTACTTTCTGCAATGTATTGTATTTAGGTAGTGTTAAGACCTCTTGTAACAGACAGGCATCTCTCTTGCACAAACAAAGCTCACAAAGTTCCCTGCTTGGGCACTGGGCCATTTTTTTCTCCTGCATATTTTCTACTACAGTCGTCAGGAAATATGCACATGCAAAAGATGCTATTTGGTCTGTAACAGGGATATAATTGTTAAGAGGTGTGATGAAAAATCATGAAAATTTAAATCTGAGATAATGCTAGAGCGTATATAGTTATTATCCACAATGAATTTAAAAGTGCTAGGGCAAGGATTATCTAGGGTAATTGCAGTTGCACTGCTAGCATGGTAATTATATTGCATATATTATGGTGTAAGTAGTGCATAGAAGCAGCAAGCACATAACCTGTGCTAGAAAGTAAATGATGGCATGGAAAAAACCAAAAACCAGCAGGTAGTTCCTCAGTTCACCATGGACATTGTCCTTCCCTCATGGTAACAGTCCCTCAAACTTGGCTGAAGCATATCTTAAGATTATTATAAAGATATAAAATCTTAATTGGAAGCAAATTTCTGTTTCCTCTTTTATTCTACTGACAAAAATAGCTTTCTAAAAGTCCATTAGTCCTTTAACCATAGTCTATAAATGCTTTTAATTACATCATCTTTCATGGTATGACATTAAAATGCTGTACATGGCTCAGGTACCACAAAAAAACAGTTTCTCCTGAAGTGTTATCAAAAAAAGCATATATGATAGAGCTACACATTTATGACAATAAACACTAATTTCACTTCTGCTAGACATTATAAACATATTGAGATGGTCCAAAAAAATGTAAAAATATTTGTTGAAGAAAATTTCCATACAAAGAAAAGTCTTTTTTCCACTGAGTCTCTCAAAAAAAAAAAAAATACACACAGTGGACAATAGGTGATAAAAGCCATTTTCCCCTATTACTGTTTGTGGATAGTGCCCCACACACATGACCAGTGCTGGGCAGAAAGATGTAAATACATCTGAACTCCCTTGAATAATGTAAATATCTTTCCTTTCCTTGTAGATTAGGTTTAAACTAGGTATAATCGGGGTATCTGTGAGAAAATAATTGTAAGAACTATCTATATATGGTCAATTGGAGGAAGTAAAATACTAAACTTGCTTTTCTTGCATATTCGTGTCAGTAAGACCATTCTAAGTCTAATTAATATAAGGAACTATATAATGAAAATAATTTATTGTAGTCACAACAATCCCAAAATTAAAATAACAAATTATGAAAAATATCAAAATTATCCCTTCCAAGCAATATCCAGTAAGAATATTTTCAAGATTTCCCTTTTGCAATAGCTCTTTTGTGAACAGAAAACATTGGTTTTTTGTGTTACAGTGCTTATAAAATGGGCAAAATTTTGATTTAATTGTTCATTTACAAGTGGTCATAGAAGCAATTTTCAAGCAGCTGTATTTCTGTGGATTATTCCCTCAAAGTTATTCATGACATACAGTATTACTAAATGTCACAAATCATCCTGGGACACCACATATTGTACAGTGCAGATTATTTATTTTGCCAAGTCCAAGTATTTCTTTCTTAGCTTTAGAATTTGGAAACAATCCCAAAGGTAATAGTGACGTTTGAGAACCTTCTCTTAAATATGTCTCCCTTTCCTGTTTTCTTGGCCTCTCCAGGGACACATAATCAGTGCTACTCATGCAGTCCTTATGAAGTTGCCTACAGGCCTTCTCAACTTCTTACATTTCAGTAGAAGAAAAAAAGTAATTGAGTAGACTGTTTTAAAAACTAGTTTTTTTCTTTTAATTCACAAAGTCTAGCTGCTCTACAGTGCTGGATAATGAAGCTACATGTGACTGCTCCCAGCTCTCTCACACCTGCAATGTGAGGGGTTATAAATCAAATGCAGTAGTTTTCTTTGTTTTGTGTCTCACCAGGTCAACCTACCCCTAAAACAAAATTCCAGAAAGCAAAGAACCATAACAATTGATTGCTGCACATAATGCTTCTCTATCATTACATAACGAACTTAATAATAATAATAATCATAAAAAGCTGGACTGGTTATTCAGGGATTTCACAACTGAAGATAACTTGAGGTATTTCAGTTTGTCTGCACTTGGATAGTTCTTTCAGTTATTTACCTTTTATTGATTTTGGTACAAAAAGGGCTGGTTTTGTTTCATATCCCTTCATTTACTAAACCAAACTCAGACCAAAAGGCATTGAGGAAGTCCAGTAAAAGATTTGGATTGATTTATTTATTTATAATCTACAAGGAGAATGTAGCAACAGCTACATGTTTACATGAATTTGAATCTAGAAAATGAGTGGCTGTCTGCCGATTTAAAAATTCACTTCTGTTAAATCTTATGGGCTTGTCTTAGGTTGCAAATGCAAGATGAGGCTGGGGGTGTGTATTCTATTGCCATCTGTTAAAACCAGCTGGGGCAGTTTTCTTTGTCTGTCCCACAACCAATCCTCCCTCCAGGAGATACCTTCTGTTAATGAGCCATTGAGTCTCACTGCATGACTGATAAAATTACATCATTCCACTGTGCGATGCTCCACCCAGAGGGAGGAGCCAAACATTCCCACCGGGATATAATATGAGGAACATCAGAGCAGCCTTTTCCCACTGGATTCAGAGAATACCAGCTTTTTTCCCCACTGGATTCCCAGAGGAAGACCAGGCCCATCTACACCACCACTGGACCTTCAGAGGAAAACCACACCCTTCTCCAAGGTCACTGCATCAACAAAACCACACCTGTCACTGCAGGAGGGCTGCAGCCACCATCTAATCAGACTGCTACCAACACCCTGACCCACAGGGTGTCAGCTCATATTCTGACTCTTGTCAGTTTTTGTACTACTGCATTTTTATTTTTCCTAGCAAAGAACTGTTATTCCTACTCCCATATCTTTGCCTGAAAGCCCCTTAATTTCAAAGTTATAATAATCTGGAGGGAGTTTACATTTTCCATTTCAAGGGAAGCTCCTGCCTTCCTTAGCCGACACCTGTCTTTTCAAATCAAGACAAGGCTTAAAACTCATATGTCAATAATATTTTTTTATTTATGAACATGTATTATAAAAGAAGAGCCATCATTTTTTTCTGTTTCTGGAGATGTTTGGATTTCAAAATCATGCCTCTGTTGCTTTTACAGCAGAAATAAGCACCCTTTGCCTGGATGTTAGACGATGTCCTCCCTAGCATCCTGCCTTTCACACCTTCTCCCCACTAATATTGTGCAATACCGATCTTGAAAAGAATCAGCTTTGCTTTGAATGGAGCGGAAAGCCTCTTGAAAAGTAGCATGTGGTCAGGTAGTGAAAGTGCTGTTACGTAATATATGCCACAGAGGTCAATCAAAGACATTTAGGCCTTTTGCTAACTTATTAGGCACCTCCTAAGCGAGGTTTCAGGCTTTGATCTTCCAGCCTTAGTGGCCTTTTACCACTGTTTAATCTAATTATATCAAACCTCACTGGTGCCAGCCAGAGTGCCCACACATCATGTGAAAGTGAAAGTGCTGTTTTTTCAAATTATACACCTATATGTGGGCAGATATCACAGGTGTGGTTGCCATATCCTTCTAATATCTCAGACTCCTCAGTGCAGGAGTCTGGTCAGAACCATCATGGTGAATGCCATGGTCACAGCTCTGGATATGTAGAACTGTTACAGAATAATGTAGAATTTAATAAAGAATGAGAGCCTCAGTCCAGTACTGCCAGATGAACACCCTTCTGATGGCACCCTCAGCTGAGGTGTGCTGAGATACACGTGACAGTTTCTGAGGTAACTGTGAACAGGGATTTTATGTAGTCCCTGCATAAGAATTTTATTCCTTCAGAGCTTGTTTGAGCTGTCAAGTGATTCTTTAAGGAAACAAATCATCTCTCTGGTGCTATGTTGGTAAATCATGTTCAGCTCTAATAAAAGCAAGCCATGAGGAGAGAAAGTCTGAGGTGCTGGGGTGCAGGGATATGTAAAAGGTGACTGGGAAGGATATCCTACCCAACCCAGGGAGATGTAGCAGGCTCAGACAAACATCAGCTTTGGTTTGGAAGGGGGTTATTGTTATCCAGTGAAAAGGGCATTAGACATTGTCAGGAGGCCTGAATTACACATCCGCTGCACTGCTGCCAAGTGCTGCTGCTGTATTACTATGTATTTCCTTGGATCATCCCTCACACAGTCAGTTTCCCATCCCAAAGTCTGACAGTCTTATCTGGCTCTTAGGGCTCTCCTGATGCCCTGATTGCCCTTGCACAGAGTGGTCCTGATCCCTACCTATGATTCCACAGCAAACAAGGGAGAGTGGTTGATGTGGACATTTGCAATACCTTTCCTTTGCTGTTTTAAATAAATTTCTATTCTAGGAATAGAAGTGTTAATCGAATATTAAGATTTTGAAGCTTTTAAGTAATTTTGCTGACACTATGTAGTAAAGAGATCACTGATTCAGGAATTCCTTTAAAGGTCTTATGCAACTAATAAGTTGAACTGAACTGATGAGCCTGTTACACACATAATATTGTTCATGGACACAGAGGAAGCATACCTTATATAAGTAAATGCAAATATTTTTAGTATAGTGGAAAATGTATCAATCTCATTCTATAATTGTTATTAGTCTAGATCTAATTGCTACTGAAATAAAATGATAATTCTTTTAGACAAAGTCTCAATTATAGTAATATGGTTCATCTCTTCTCTCAGGCAACCAGCAGCAGGAAAAGAGGACACTATCTAAAGCTGTGCCAGGGGAGGTTTAGGTTGGACATTTAGGAAGAAGTTCTTCACAGAAAGGATGATTGGGCATTGGAATGGGCAGCCCAGGGAGGTGATGGAGTCATTGTTCCTGGAGGTGTTTAAGGAAAGACTGGATGTGGCACTCAGTGCCATGGTCTGGTTGACAAGGTGGTGTTGGGTCACAGGTTGGACTTGATGATCTCAGAGATCTCAGATTTTCCAACCTTATCATTTCTGTGATTCTGCAATACAACTGAAATCATAACACATGCAGTTCTTAGTAGATATCCTTTTTGTCAGGTTATGGTCACCCTTGCACTGCACCTTTGAGACCTGAAGTCAGCTGCTTTGGGCTATTGAAGAGGGTGACACAGTAAGTCATCAGGCTCTGAGTGCCTCTTTGGGAGAAGATTGTATAGATGCAATTGGTTTCCTCTTCCTGGGATCCACCTGAAGTACTTTTGTTAGTTTGCTAACATACTTACACACATAATTTTCTTCTTTGGTCTACACTATCACATTACATAAGAATTTAATATATATGATGACTTCTACATAGGTGAGTTACTGGTTTTTTGCTCTACTTTCCCTAAATATAGTTTAGTGCAGCTCGATACTTTATCATCCCACATCTGTTTTTCTCTATGCCATCCCCTCTGTCTCTGCTTCTCAGGGCCTCTGCTATTGTATCAGACCCGTGTTTCTCTCCATCATTGTATTAAAGTTGTTAATTAATATTTTATTCTACAGGAAACAACTGCTTATCATGGATACCAATATAAAACTGAGATTATACTATGCAATGATAAACAAACTATCTGTAGATATTGGGTTAGTTAGAAAAATTGCTGCAACAGCTAAATTCAGTAAAACAAAGCTTCAGGCAGATGAGGGAGAGAGCAACATGACAAGGCTCAGTCCCAAGGCTGTGCAAACTCACTGCAAAAGTGATGGCCTGTTGGTAGCAGTGACGTGACCACATTATGGAGTTACAGGGTTCCCAAGGCCCTAAAGGCTTCTGCTCACAGGTGGTAAGGCTGTCCATCTCACTGCAGCAAGCAGTGCTTCTTATGCAGCTCTTTAGGTCAGAAGGCACCTCTGGACATCATCTGGTCCAATGCCCAGCTCAAAGCAAGGCCATCTTAGGTGGTCTTCAAAAGATAGCAAGGGCTCTGCTCTTCAGGGCTGTTCTCAATGGTGGTTTTTCTCACCAATTAAAATCCAAGGTGTGGTACTGTTGTGGTTTAACACCAGCTAGCAGCTAAGCACACAGTCACTCACACCCATCTCCCCTTCCCTGGCCAGATGGGGGAAGAAACAGGAAGGATGAAAGTCAAAAAACATGGTTAATATAAAAACAGTATTAAAATTAAAATAAATATAATTGTAATAATAATTAATAGTAACAAAATCAATATCCATAAATGCGGGGCAGCGGGGCAGAGTGGGAGGATAGCAAAGAGATAGAAAAGTAAAACCCAAGAAAGATGAGAAAAAAATGGAAACATTAATTAGAGGTGAAATTCCTTACCACCAATCAAATGATGCCCAACCAGTCATCGAAGTGCAGATCCCCACCTACATGGGGATGCCTTATGGTATGGAATCTCCCTTTGGTGAGCTGTGTCCCCTCCCAGCTTTTTGTGCATTCTCAGCCTACTTGCTGGTGTGGTGGTGTGAAACACAGAAAAGGCCTTGGCTCTGTGTCAGCACTGCTCAGCAGGAGCTAAAACATCCCTGTGTTATCAGCACTTCTCAGCACAAATCCAAAACAAAGCCCTATACCAGCTACTGTGAAGAAAATTAATTCTAACCCAGCCAAAACCAGCAGAAGTCCCATAAGGTAAAGAAGCCAATGGGCTTAATTTTCTGTATGAAATAAAATAAACCCCTCAAACATCCCAAAACTCTCAGAACTGTTCCTACTGAATACTCATGACTTTAAAATAATCAATTTCAACTTAAAAATCAACTTTTTTTATGCTATATGGTTGGTCTAACATTATCTTAGTTTGAGTAAGATGGAGAAGCAAGAGCCTGGGCCACGTATTGCTGGCACACCTTTCTAACTCAAGTTTATCCAGCAAGCTTGCCAATCAATTAAGAGGCCAAATCTCTGATGACACTGCACCTATTCCTGTGCAGAACACATTCCTTGTGGCATGGGGGGTTCCCAGTTTGGGGGAGAGCAGGGTGGGGGAAGTGAACAAGAGGATACTGACCTTTTGCTCCCTGGGGCCCTTGGTGAGCTGGAAAAAAATCTGTCAGTGAAAGGTGCTGTATGTCGAGGATTACCAAAAGCAGCTGTATTTATAAGCTTATCTTGGAAGTACAGGTTTCAAAAGAATTTGCTCAATGTGTCAATCTACTCAGATGGAAATAATCAGCAGGAGTAGTGGTGTTTTATTTAAACACTCTCCTTGATTATATTTCATAGGGATTTATATGCTTATATAAGTCACAGAGGGGTCACTTGAGCGAACCAGCCAGTGGCTGATGCCAGAGCTGAAAAAGAGCAGAGGCATCCTGCAACCCTGCATGTTGAGCTGACACTAGGCCAGTGTGCCCTTCTCACTGTCCCAAGGAGAGTACTCTGTATTTTGAAAAGGAAAGTGAGTTCAATGTGGCAAAAGTAAGATAAAGTTCAAAGGCTGTGAGTTGTATTGGAACAAATACAGTCTAGAAATATATAAAGGGAGAGTGCCAAGAGGATGGAGCCAGACTTTTATTGGTGGTGCCAAGCAATAGGACAAGAGGCAAAGGGCAGAAACTGATACACAGGAAGTTCTGCCTGAATATGAGGAAAAATTTCTTTACTGTGGGGGTGACCAAGCACTGGAACAGATTGGCCAGAGGGGCTGTGGAGTCTCCTTCACTGGAGATATTCAAGAACCATCTGGGCACAATCCTGTGCCATGTACTCTAGGATGACCCTGGCTGAGCAGGGAGGTTGGACCACATGACCCACTGTGGTCCCTTCCAACCTGAGCCATTCTGTGATTTTGTAAAATTCATTTCCAAGCAGGGATAACAAGTAATCATGTAAAGGATTTTGATGCCATCACCTCTCCAGCTCTCATTTCTAAATAAAATTCTCTGCTTAAAAACACATAACTATTTGGAAAAGAAATCACTCAGGCAAGGCTTTGACCCATCTTGTTTACAATGTAAAATGAAAATATTCCTGATAAAGTATATAAATTGATCCATACATTTCCCTCAAGTGGCAAAGAGACATAGTCACTATTTGATCTCAAGTTAGTAATTAATCTGATGTTGTTTTGATTCAAACTAGGAAAACCATGAGTTCATTTGACTGGGCTGGGACCAAGATAGAGAGGGGCCAGTTGATGCATGTTGATGGACGGGAGTATAGAAAGGTGCAACTGGGCAATGTTAGATCAGTGGGAGGGAGTTATGGGCCTGCTTCCCTCCAGGCTCGGGTCCAGATTTGTAAACTCTCTTTTGTTTAATCCCTACCATTTCTTCTACACATATTTCTGAAAGCCTTTCCTTTGTCCTTGGAAGTGATGATATATATCACACATTTGACTTGTGAAGTAATTATCCCCTTCTTTATGCCTGCCTTGCAGGGCTCCTCCAAGAACAAGTTCAGCCATATCTGCTGATGATCTATTTGAGGAAAACCTTTCCCAGTCCCACCCTTCTGGGTGTTGATAGGGCAGCAAATTAAAAATTCAAAGCCTCTGGCATAGGGGTGGCTGCTTCAGATACAGCAGAAACTGAAGATACCTCCTCCTTTGATGTTAATCAGTTATCAAGACACTGGCAGGTTCCAGCATTCTGTCTAAACCAATGATGTAATTATTACAAGTAGGCTTGAAGCCCTTGGCAAAGCAGCCCCGTTTATTTCCCCATCCTTAAGAGCTCTGTTATTGCTATTCCTGTTGAAATTCAAGACCTTTGGAAATCCAGTTGATGTTAGAGCCAAACCCAGAACTCTGAAGCTCTTCATTCCTGGACACCTCTTGGGGCAGGGACCTGAGCATATTTCCTGTGTTAGAGCTGGCTTGCCTAAACACCACAGGAAGCAGCTGAGTGACCAGGAACATTTTCTGGAGGGTCACCTTGTCCTTGGCTAAGCCATAAAATCTCTGTAGGGGATTATATGACAAAATGTGACTGTAGTGGAAATACCAAGAATAGGCATGATCAGTGGGTCAAGAATCTTTTGCTTTTCTCCCTTTTCTTCTCTCACTAAATGCTCATGCATTACACAGAAGTCCCAAAGCCACTGGCATTCACTCTCCATGTGAAAGACCTTCTCACTTCATGCCTTGTCCAGTGCCACATAACTTTTCTCAGGCATATGACTTTATAAAAGAACATTTATCAATCAATTCATCACCTCTATTACACAGTACCTTACCATGACCAGAGACACTGAAATTAAGAAAACCATGTCTGATTCATACTTGCTCAGAGACCCTACCTGCTCTTCAGTGACTCCCTCTAAGCAGCTTTTTTTTTTTCCTGTGTGCTGTCAGTTTTGTACCCCAGGTAGTGGGAATGCCCTAGCATTCCTCAGGGCACAGTCACAGGAATTCCCAGGGTACTCACTGCTCAGAAACAGCAGGCATGGCAGAGGCTTACACACGAGACCAAGATGGAAGTAAATGGAAAACTTAGCTATAAATAGGCAGAGCTATTATTTAAGCTTCCACATATAGGAATTAGCTGCTTTAAGGAAGAGCTTTGGTATGAAAATTCTCTAGAGAGGATAACTAGAGAGGCCCCAGATAATCTTATTTATGTTTGCCAAGTGACAAAAGCCAATAGTTTGCTGTTTAAGGGATATTGGAAAGGACTCCGAAAAAGAACAAAACATCATTTTAAAGTTGCCTCAGATAGTATGGGCAACCCCATCTCTGTGGGGAGAGAATGTTTGTCACAGTAATTAGTATGGAACCTAGCAGTAAGATCTGGCAATGTAAGACTGAAGCTAGAAAAATTGCTACTGGAATTGAGGTACAAAATTTTAATTGCAAAGTTAATTAAAAATTGGAGGATCTCATTGTGGACTGGGACAGATTCTTCACCACCTGAAGTCTTTTATCAAGACTGAATGTCTTAGAAACATTTTCATTATTTCCTCTTGAGATTACTGGATTACAGGAATCACTCAGAGAAACTCTATGTTATGTATTTTGTCAGAGGTGTCAACATGATCCCTTTTGACCTTAACACCTGTGAAAAGAATCAGAGCCATTTTCCTTCTCTGTAAGAAGAAGACATTCCATGTGACATCAGAGTATGAATGGAGAAGTGTGATAAACTTAACCCAAGAAGAAACAGATGACTTAGTTACCATTGCTGTCAATCTGTCACTGCAGCACACAAGATCAAGTGCTGTTTTTATAAAGAGAAGGAAGCCAGTCTCTAAGAAGGTAGGTACTCGGATAGAAAACTGATAGTCTGACCAGAGGAAAACATGCACCTTGAAGTACAACTGCAGAGGATGTTCTTGAGGCCTCCAGTCTCCAGGTTGGCAGGAAAGGGCAGGCTGGGTTGAGTCTCTTAAATGTATGGAGACACTTGCATAACATCACCTCACTGCTGACTTTTACCTTCCAATTATATATATTTGACTGATCCTTTCATTTGTTGCCATTTTAAAGGCAATGGGAAGTTTAGCCATTTGTTTCTGCAGAAATAGATTTTGGGTCTTCAAATACATGTAGAAAGGGAAACCTGAGCTTGATCCTGTTTTCTGTGCCACTTCTTTAAGAGTAGGACTTTAGGCTCAATAGAAAGATTTCCTGGATAAAAAAAGTAAGAATATGGTCCCATGCTTTAGGTTCATTCTGAAACCATCATAACAGAAGTAAAAGCTGTACCATTTTCTGGGATAGGGCAAAGATTGGGAAAGTAACTCCCTCCAAAACAAGCAATGTAGTTACAATGGCAGAAGAAGACAGGTGAATAAAGCAAACTGGATCCACCAAATGAAAACATGATGATGCTGTACCTTCCTTCACTGATCTCACCCAGTCCAACGTTCACATAAATCAGGCAGAGGTGTGCCTGAGAGGCATTAGTTCACTGAAGACATCTGACCCAGGTCAGAGACTGCATGATAAACTGGAGCATGGCTCCAGGCACTTGCCTTGGGATTGAGCAGCAACCTGCACAGATATGCCCTGCTGAAATGCATCCAGATGATCTGGTTCATCAGGTCAAAATTATCCCAGTTTCCCACCCCACCCTGTGTCCCACCTGGTTAATCCATAATCAAGGCTCACCATTCCTCCAGACTCCCGGTGGCATGGGGCTGAGGTAAGCTGGCAGAAGGCTGCTGAGCAGCTCTCTTACAGGCACACACTCCATTTCACACAAAGCAGCAAAGTGCACACACACGTGGCATTTTCAGAAAATCTGCTCCGCAGGTCACCACGAGAGCCCCGCTATGTCAGCAGGGGCAGGCGCAGGTCGCTGCTCGGTGCTTTTATGCTCATTCGCTGTCCTGGCAGGTGGCAGAGCAGGACAGCCCAGCACACACACATCAGTGTGACACTGGTATGAGATGGTGACATAGAGATCAGTGCCAGCCCTCAGCTTTAGCAGGTCTCAGTTCACCCCCAAAACAAAGGTGTGGAACAAACCAGTTCAGCTTGCTACTGAGGGAAGGTGACCTCCTAAAAGGTGCTAACAGCCTGACCACACTGCCCCGATGGGAGGAGCCTCTTCCTGGGAGATTCCCAAGGGTGAAATGCCTCAGGAGAAGCTCAGGACCTGACACTTAGAAAAATCAGATGAAGATCCATTTGTCTTACTTCATACGATGAAAGTTCATTTTTACGAGTAATTGAAATGCATTTTCATACGTTTTCTGAATAAGCATACACAGTGAGCAGAGCCTTTCCCTTGTGAGCATCCCCTTATATTTCATCTGCAGCCAGTAAAGCCACATCCTTTAAATGAAAACATTGATAGGGCAGTTGCCACCAGCAGTGCCTTTACATGTGTTTTTCCACAGCGCACAATAAGAAACGTCTTTGCTAGAGCTAACTCAGGCTGCTTAGGATGGAAATAGTTGTTGAGACAAGTATACACTAGAGCTCTACTCTGCATTAGTCTCCAGGCAGGCCATGCTTTCCTCCTCCCCTCACCTTTCTCATGCCCTGGGGAAGCCTCTCTGCCTGCCTCCTCTGCTCCCACACCTGACCCAAATCCTCACCCGCCTTCCTTGACGTGATGCCATATTCCACACCCAGTGCACATGTCCTTCCTTCCCCTTACACAATGGTGAGGGAGGAGCTGTGGTCTGGCTGCAGACATCTCAGGCTGTAGGTCTCTCTGCAAAGCAAGTTTAGCTTGAGATGAATGCTGTAGCAATATCTCAGGTGAAATCTGCTCCTCACAGGCGATGGTCCCTTGTGGTCACCTCTGCAAAGGCAGCACCCACCCAATATTTGTGTAAAGAAGATCTGGCTGGTCTTGCCCTGCCCACACCGAGAGATAGCTCAGGAAGGTGGTGGCTCTCCCAGCCAGGCTTTCTCATGCAGCTTCACACTGTGATGAGGTGCCCTGAGAGGGGCACTTAGTGAGAAAAATCATACACGTAAAACCTTTCCAGACTTCACAAAAATAAGAGCAGTCACTGAAGTTACTGGCATAGATTAACTCTGCTGATGGTCCCTAGAAATGCCTGCATGTCCATCTTGTCAGTAGAGAATACTCAAAGCAATTTCACCTGAAATCTCCCTAAGACTAAAGAGGAAAAATAAGGACAGTGGGAGGTGCATTGGCAGATGGATGGGATGTAAGGAAGTTGTCATAACTGTATGACACTGGAGCATGAGAAAGCACCTTCCTATGCAATATTATAAAGAAATTTCAGCAAGGTATGTGATTCATGCCAACCAGCATTGCCCCTGAAGCTGTCATTGCAGCACCTGGTACTGGCTGCCTGGCAAGGAGTGCTGTGAGACATTCAGTTTCTCTAATAATTAAGAGCTTGCTCCTTCCAGGTGCTGAGCATGCCCATCTTGTGTCCCTTTTGGCTGAAGGTAAGGACAGTCATATCTGCATGGCAAGAAGCTTTGGCAGGATGACAGGCCATAATTTCATCAATAATATCACATTAAACATTTACATGGTAAAAAAACAAAATCTGGAACTAAAAATAAAATCAACAGCTCTGTCCACCAATCCACAAACTTCTTCATTTTCTTGCCTTTCTCTTGATCTGGGTTTTAAAAACAGGCTGAATTGTGGGAAGCTGTTCCAGACCCTGCATAATGAAAATGCAGTCTGTCAAACTGATGAATTGCAGCTTAGCTGTTAAATACAGGACATCCAACCTTTACCACTGCCACAAACAAACTTCTTGGCAAAATTTGGAGAAAACAGACAATGTTATACATAAGTAGAAAGACGCATGTTTATTAAATATCTCAAGGACAAAGCTTATCTCTATATCATGCATGTTCTTGTCAAGAGCAGTCTGGAGAATTTGAGACAGCCAATGGATTCCTAGCTTTGAAATTATGTCAAATTCAGAATACAGAAATAGTAATATGATGGTAAGATCATGTTATGGTCATCTGCTGTACAGAACATCCTGTGGTATTCAAATAAATACATTCATTTTATAATCCCTGAGAACACATTTGATCTGTGGAGAGTTGGTCAGTTTAAGATTTTGTTAATAGCTGGGAATGTTTTTATGCTGCAATTGAGAAAGCAGCTTTGAAGTCATTCAAAGCAGAGACTACTTTGACATAATCAGGTTTTTGAGGACTCCTGCTACTTCTTCCATTCATTGACTGAGGAATATCATTGGCAGGGATATGGTGAACATCAGTCAAAATCTGGAAGACCGAGATTTCACAGGTGATTCTGAGTCATTGACCAGACATGATGGCATGTGACTGCAGAGACTGACAGTGGGAGGAAACTGAAACACACAAACTTGCAAAGCATGAAGCTGATAGAGCAGGGAAGATAAAAAGGATTGAATTGAATAATGTATCAAAACACACAGACTGCAGAAGTAGAGTCATTCAGGCTGAAAACTTTGTGAGTTTGATGCCATGATATTAAAGGAGATAATAGTAGTGGGACTAGAGGGGAACCAGTCACTTTTACAGTTTCAAAGTGATGTGTAAATGAAGATTAATGGAGAAATAAACTTCTATTCTAAACAGAATGTAAAGAAAATTTTATTGAACAGATCAGAGACACTGGGGACCACAAAGGAACTGATGAGAATTTCTAAACATTGCTATGCCTCCACATTTTAGACAGTAATGGATGGTTGGATGGATGACAAATGAGAGCACAGCATAGTACAAGGGAGACACATCAACGCTACTATTAAAGAAAGTGGAAATGGATTAGCCACTGTCTGGGGAAATCAGATATTGGAGCTAGCAGTCAAGCCATGGAGTGGAGTCTACAGAGAACAGAGAAAAAAAAATCATAAAGGTTTGTACTAAAGAAGATTTGTCTGGCTTGGAAAGATATTGAACAGCACTCTAACCAAAAGATGAGTTATGGGTCATCTCAGAGATCCTAAGAGTCTCCTAGATAAGTAATATTAGGAGGAGGAGACTTGCCCAGTATGCCTTCAGACAAGTCTGTGGACTGCATTGGAAAATGGGGTTGTGTTAACCAGGCGGTTCACATGTTCTCATGAGGGTGACACTTGACTGTGCATTGATGGCACCCTGGCTGCCTAATCAATATCTGGTTGAAATACATGGCAACTGTAATTTAGGACTTTAAAAAAAGACACTTTTTATTTTTTGCTCTGTACTACTACACTGCTAATGTCCAAAGCAATTGTTGTGACAGAGATACATTTCAATTTTTTCTTACCCTGTCACAGGCGTGACCTCACTTAGCTTTCTTCCCTTGTCTCCTCTCAATGACTCTCCTGTTTCTCACTTTGTTCCACACTAGCTAAAATTTTTTTTTCTAAGCCACTTGTTCCCCCTTTACTGTAGCCACTGGCTTCCCTCACTGCCTTTACATAAATTTTGTTTGGACAAAAAAGCAAGAACCACAAAGTGGATTTCAAGTTATATGGAGGGGAGGAACAGACACAAGTGGAGGTCAGACATGATGACCTGTATCTTCACACGTTTTGTGGAAAATACAAGTCACTTTACTTCATGGAGCAGCCAAACTTCCCTCCTAGGAATCTGCAGTAGAAATTGCTCTCAGAGGAATAGAGAGAAATGTTTTGTATTCCATATTGGCATGAAGTTAGCTAGTAATTAGTTGGTGTGAGCTAACCAAAACATCAAAAGGAACTACATAGTGCACACACTTAACTTTCATGTCAAGAATCTTGCAGAGTGATTGCACTGTGCTTAGTGCTTATGAGTC
Source organism: Chloebia gouldiae (assembly GCA_003676055.1). Taxonomy (NCBI): domain Eukaryota; kingdom Metazoa; phylum Chordata; class Aves; order Passeriformes; family Passeridae; genus Chloebia; species Chloebia gouldiae. The sequence continues at coordinate 26,251,262 of QUSF01000005.1, forward strand.
CAGGAAACTATCCATCTAACAAAAACATAGTCTTTCATCAGGCAGGCTACTGGAACTAAACAGATTTGGAATTATTTACATTTAGAAACTCATTTTCAGAGGCAGGCATCAGCCAACAAATGGGAAATATCTAAGCCAAAGAGACTATTGCAATGTGCAAAATAAATAATGCACACACTGAATTATTTATTAATTAATTAATGTTGTCATAAACAAACCTTTACTGCCTATCCTTTCAAAAAGTGTAAACTCATCTAAGTAAAAGTCAACTCAAGCTAAAAGGAGGGGAAAATTATTCCAGATATTGAAAGCAGTGCAGTAAAAAATCCTGAAGAACAATTTTGCTTAACTTCCTAACTTGGGGTTCACAAGTTAAGTTAGAGACTGGAGCTTCTGAAATACTGATGAAAAAGATGGTGTCTCTAGTGTAGTGATTTACCAAAATACTTCACAAAGTTCTTAACGTACATTGTTAAAACCACAGATTTCTCAGTGTAATTTCAAATTAGTTATCCTACTATCCACTGATCTTTAATTGCCAGTGACTTCACTCAGGACTTGTTAATAGTTCTCAGCTCAAAGAGTAGCAGGGGCACAAATATTTGTTAATGCAAACCTTTTTTCCTTTAAACACACCATTATTAAAACAAGTTTCTATAAAGTGTACAGTTTTCTTACCTTGAAATTGCTTACAGAGAGTTAAGTTCTGTCTCCTTGTCTGCTAAACTCATAGTCCAAATGATTCCCAACCCAGTCTCAAAGAGAAATATCCTTTAGCTCAATTTTTGGAATCATGATTTTTGGCTGAAAACACTTTAGGGAACTCTATTCTATTACAAACTCACACAGTAATGCAGGCAGAATATGAAAAGCCCTGAAGTGAAGTAGACCCAACCATTCCTTGACCCCACTAAAACTAAGCTTGACACATGAAGACTTAGCTGCTCTGGCAGTTTCCTTGGCTGCTTCCTAACATTTTTTCTGAGGAATAGCATCTGGTGGAAAATAGTTTCTTCCTCCCACAAAACTACATGACTTTGAAATCTTTCCTATCTTGAGTTGGACAAAACCCAAGACTTTCTGAAGCAGTTTGTAGAAACCAAGAGATGCCTCATCAGCTAAGAGCCTGGTCTGAGGTGTTCAGCACTGACTGCTTCTTCCTGGGTTAGCAAGCAATTTGTTCCACCTGCCCCAAGGTGAGAGGAACCATTAATTAAGGAAAGAAATTATTATGTCTGCAAAATGAGCAGTTGTCTATAACAGGCATAGGAGTTCTCACAGAAACCACCCAAAACACGTTCCTTATCACTCCCCAACAGAGAAATGACATCAAAAAGTCAAAGAAAACACTTGGGAAGGAAAACAATGAGTGCTGTTGCCTTGGCCTGGAGCTGCCAGGGTATGGATCCAGCCTTGGGCTTTTTTTCTCTTTCCAGAGGAGGGCTCTAATCCCAACCAAATGGGATGTTATGACCAAATAGCCTGTTCTGTCCCAGAAACACTCCTCTTTCTCTCCCGTAAAATAAAAATGAAGAAAAGGGGGAAGGGAGAAAAGGAAAAGGAAAAAAAAAAGAGAGAAAATGAGATTTTGTTTGATACCTACACATCCTAGTGAAAGATTCTCAAGCCTGACCAGAGCAGGCAATATCTGATCAAAAACATTCGGCTGCAAAATTAATGACCAACTCTGAAAACTGCTATTCAGAGGTAGCTTTAACCACCACCACCGCTCTCTCCAGGCTCCTCCGTGTTTGTTTTTCCACATCCCCTGGTAAATTTGCACAAGGGTTCAAGGTCTGCTGCCGTGCGTGGCCCTTTGCCAGCCGTGTTTCTGCGCGGAGCTCCCGGGCGCCCTTGGCGGGGCCGGGACGCGGGCGCTGCCAGGGGACCGCCGGTCTCACGGAGCAAGGCGGAGCTGCTGGGGCCGCCGGACCCTCCGGGACACTTCGTCACTTGGCCCCCAGCACGCAGCTCTGGGCGGATATGGTTTCTTGGCTTCGCCCCCAGCGCACCCTTCCTGCCAATTCCTCCGCGTTTGCATTCTGCCGGCAGAAAGGCGCTGCGCCGCCCGCGCCTGCTGCCGGGGCACAGCGCCGCGATCCTCAGCGCCGCGACTCTCAGCGCGCCCCTCCCGAAGCCTCAGCCTCCGACTGCACCTCCTGCAGCTGCCCTGAGGGGTCCTGCGTGTGATCTCTCCCAGGATGAGCCCCTGGTCCCTTCGCCCCTCTCCCAGCGGCACATTGCACAAGCCAGCGTGTCTACAGAAAGACCTCCAGAAAAATAATTTTGAAGTCTGTGTTAGTTACTGTTCTAAATGTAAAGGGGACAGGAAAGGAAAAAAAAAATTCGACTTAACTTTCAGATCCTTGGTAACAAAATCTTTGTTGAGTCTACAACTAAAATATTAGGGAAAGACTGTCAATAAATGAGATTTCTTTGGATGAACAGGAAGCTCTGCAGAAAAAAAAAGACAAAATTAGAATGGGGTAAAATCAGACAGCTAGAGTGAGGTGAAATCCACAGTGAGATCCAGTGGTTGGTGGTGATTAAATTAAGAAGACATAGCTGAAGAAACACAACATTTTAGGCTTGATTTTCATTAGTAGATACAAGCAACTATGCATGGAAAGTTATCCAGACTCACTGTGCACCAGCTGCTCTGAGCAAGTGCAGTAAGAACAGCCCAGGCACTGGTACAAGCTGTGCACAGCCCTAGGGCACAGCCTATCCACAAGTCACTTCTGGCTGTACTTCTACACACCACAAAGGCAATGCAATTACATGTGCTCTTGCGTTTCCTCATCTCTTTTTTGGTTTTCTGTCTCATTTTCCTTAAATTCTCAGTCTGTAACTTAAAAAAGGGATTACATCACTTAGTACAAGGTAATTAGCTTAAATGAGGGAAATCAAATTTACTAGGAGGAAATCCTGGTTTTGCTCTAATGCTTCCTGCTTGTTCTGGATATTACGCTCAAAAGATCAGAGGGAGAGTACCTGTTTCATCATCAGTATGTTTTTCCTTAAAATCTCTGGATTTTAAGGAAAAGTATGCATTTACTTTCCTAATCATCATAGGTATTTATTCATAGCCTTACGACTGGTATTTAATGACATCAAAAAGTCAGCTTATAGCACGTGACATACACAGTTTATCCCCTTCCAGTTCTTCTGCAGGTTTACTCCAATGGCCTTCACCAGTTTCAGTAGTGCTGCTCTCTTCATTAGCCCACCTTTTTTCCTGTATAAGCTTTCTTCCCTCAGTGCTGATCATATTTCAAAGCACACAGATACTACAGGTGAGGAATTCAGCTCAGCTGTACCTCCTTTACCTACAGCAGGGGGCTCACCTTGCTGAAGAGGCTCAAAACAGGCGAAGCAAGGATGCCCTGGGGATGGGAACTGAGGCAGAAGTTTCTTGGCATCTTCTGTAGAAACATGTTGCATTGGGGTGCAGCTTGCAGCTGGCCAGCTGTGCTGCTTCAGTGACCCATGGAGACTTGGAATGTTCCTCTCTGTCTCACACCAGTGACGGGAGTGCACATAGACTCCTCTGTGCTGGTTTATGTACGGGAGCAATGCAGAGAGCTCTGCTCCAGCTGCAGAGTTGTCCAGAAGCAGGTGCTTAGCCTGTGGGAAGCCAAGACATGAGCTTATGTTAGGCCATGGTTTCTTTGCCAATTCCACAAATGGCTCAAGAAATTTTGTTGGTGTCACCTTCTCCCCGGACTCAGCATGGTTGCTTGTAGAGAGGCAGCACAGAATCTCACCACACTTGTTCTCAGGCAAAGTGATCTCAGCTCTATCAGTCTGCCTTTTCCAGACTTGTTTCCTGCTTCACCTCACCTCAGGTGTTTTGTTCTGCACAGACTATGACAGGGTGTATCTTATCCCCCGCTCTGTCTGCCATGCTGTGCTCCAAGGCGCTGTCCCTCCTGGGTGAGCAGGCAGTGACACACGGGAACACTCTGGGAGATCAGCCTGTTTCACCCTGCATCTGTCATGTCCCAGCGGGGCCCAGTGGCTCTCTGCTGGTGATGCTTTTCTCAAGGGCCCCTCTGGCTTTTCTCAAGGGCCCCTCTGGTCTGAAGCGTTACTCTCTGGGTCTGCCAGCCCTGCTCACACAGAATACAAAGCTAGGGAATTTTGGAGGGTGCTGCTCAACAAAACTGGGCTCCTGCCAGGTCTTGCTCAAGCCCTGCCCTGTTCACACATCCTGGCCAGTCACAGTGGCCCCACATGGCAAGGGGTGTTTGCTGTCCAGAGGTGCTCCTGCCCAGCCTGTCATTGCTCACTGGTGCTGCATATATTTCTCTTGTTGCATGGGGAAAAACATTAGTCTCAGTGTCCTTGGGTGGTTTTTTTATAGAAATACATTAATTTGGACAAAGGAAGTTAATCACCTTTTGCTAAAAATAGGGATGACTGCAGTGCAGACCTAGCAGCAATATAGATCTGTGGTGATTTCATGTTAAGGCCCACTCTTGGAAGAACAGCTAAATATTCCAGCTTTCTAAAGGTTAAGATACACGTGTAATAGTGATCTATTTAGAGAAAATAGTTCAGACATCTAATGCATAGCCAAAAGGGAAAGGTACTTGTTAAAGTCTTGGGTGGCAAGCAGACTGCTGCCTATCCCTATGTCCTAGCAGCCTCCTCAGCCCTGCAATAACTTTCAACATTTTCTGCCTCTACAGCTGGGATTCTTTGTCCTGGCTCAGTGCCACCATGATCTGCACTTTGATGAGCTTATGCCCGGGAAAGGCAGAGCTATTTCAGGGTTAGAGTGTCTGAGTGGGGCTAAGGACTTTCCAGCACTTGTCTCCATTCTGCCTCCGCTTTTGCAGAGCAGATGAGCCCAAACAGAAACAGTTAAACTCATTATGGTTCCACCACTGTGCTTATAATGAGAGAAAAAATGGGGCATCCTCTTCAAGGCACTTGAAAAATCTGCAGATGAAAAGTTCTGTAGAAGAGCAGAGAAATGGAATAATGCTTTCTAACTAGCTCTTTGTTAACAGAGAGATGTAAAATTGCTGGATTCTAATTTGAAGTGATAAGTTGAAAACATGATTTTTTTTCTAGGTAAGATGTTTTTTAATTGTCAAATTACAATATGAAGTATTAAATTTCATAATATTGAAAGATTATGAGCATAATAACATGCAATATGACACAAAACATCTTACTCATGTCAACTTAAACAAAAAAATCTGCATTTTCAGATCTTTTTCTCTGCATGTATCTACAAACTGAGCAGTGACCTGGCAGCTGTGCTGTGTGTCAGTGATGTGAAACAGGTTCTGCCCCTCACACCTGACCTGGAAGAAAATTGTGAGGTCAAGTATTGCCTTAACTCTGGTAGTCTGGCATCCAAGATATTCTTATGTCCCAGAATTAGATAGAACAACAGGTGCAAAATAGGAAAAAAAGCAAGGGGAAAACCCCCAACTTTTCAGTTCTCTTGTGTATTTACCCTGGAAAAAGCACATTTATGTTGCTCTGCCAGCAGTCAGACACTTGCATTGTGTAAGGTTGACTGGGCCTCGTGGGTTGCTGTCACCAAGTATGGACAGAAATTTGTAGTGTATATAGAAGGTGGGCTGCCCAGAGATTTTCTTAAGTGCTTGTTCTGCAAAGCATGTCAGAAGTGCTGCTCTCTTTCTGCATCCAGATGATCACAATGTGAAGAAACGAGCAATATAATGTGAATCGTAAATTATCTTTTTATGTTTCAGAGCAGCTGTTTGTGACAGAATATTGTGATAAAATCAGCAGATGTGCTGTGGTGTGGTGCAGACTGGGTAAGCACAGTGTACTCATTCTTATTCTTGGTCTTTGGCCTTCAGAGGCAGTTTTGGCAGAGATAGCACCATTTAGCACCTTTAGAAAGAACACCAACTTTGCCTTCTTAAACTAAGGCCTTTCTGACTTGTGTGACTGCTACTCCACGAGAAGGTGGCTTTGGTGGGTAGGCCAGCAAAAGCAGCCAGGGTAACCAGTGTGGAATGCATGGGATGCCTAACCTTCCTTCAGTTCCCATGCTGCAGCTTCCTGCCTGGACAGATGAACACACTCTGAGCCCAGAAGGATATCAGGTGTCTTAGCTCTGATTAAAACTATAACCTCTCATTGTAAATGTTGCCTCTCTAGATAAGGCACAGGCACAGAAACTGGCAATGGGACAGTGCCCTTAGAAGTGCCTGCAAAGGCTTCCCTGAGTGTGAGTTCATCTCATGTCTCTTGAGAGGGGGACAAACCTGTTTCTCTGATTTAAAGCAAAACTGACAGTTATCCATTATTCCATCTAGCAAAGAATAAGGAATACGATCTCAAACTTGAAGCAGAGACTTTACGTTTTGCTCATCCAAACCAAATGGTGCCTTTCCATAACTGTATCCACAGCCATAACAATGTTGGTAGCCCAGGCTGGATTAATTCATTAGGAACAATTAATGGAATCACACTGCAGAACTATCAAATTCCAGAATTGCTTTTTAAATTGAACTTCTCTTGAATTTTTCTAGGTAGCATCTTTCTTAATCTCTTGTTCCAAGTGAAAGGTGAAAAGTCTTTTTTTTAAACTTTGCTTTATTACTAAAAATAAAACTAGCACAGATGAACCTTGAAGTATATGTAATTGAGTCTCATGTGATCAGAGAACCCAGTGTTGGATCTCTTAATGTAAGTTAAATGATGATATTCTCAGCCAGTGCTGGTTGAGAGCTGGTTATTGTTTGCAAACAGCATAAATCTGCTTTTGATTTGTAACATTGGTGGGTCACCTTGAAGAAACAAATAGAGCTAATTTTAGGTCTGTATTTTTAATACATCAGTTTAGACCTGTCAGCACATTACAGTAAAATTTAATGTCAAGGATTTCGCTGAATTTTATGACAAATCCTAACACAGAAGCTGGAAACCTTGGGTTTCTAAGGTGGAAACCGAGTTTAGCTTTAATGCTACATTCTATTTAAAGACTTTAAATTTAAAGACATTTTCCAGAGCTGCACTGGCCTAAGATATTGCCTGGGAGCAAGCCCACAGCTGTTTGCTTGCAGCGCACACTGGAGCTGCGCTTCTTCTTGTGGGGCAAGCTGGCCCCTTTGCGTTCCACAGCGGTTGTGTTTTGCTGAACGCAAATCAATCAATCAATCATGTTTGGGGGACAAGGGCCGCGCTCTGGTCCCGAGTGCAGCCGCGTTCCCCGTGGGCAGTCGGGAACCTGTCCCCCGGTGCGCTGCTTCCAGCGCGGCTGGAAGGCGCCGGCAGGGCCGCCCTGCCGCTCTCCTGTCTCGGCTCGGCCTCTCCGTGCTGCGGAGAGCGGGGCCGTGCCGGGCTCGGGCACGGCGCTGCGGGCACGGCGCTGCGGGCACGGCGCTGCGGGC